>JAABKJ010075445.1:87434644-87955794 GCA_011634705.1 Andricus grossulariae | reverse complement strand
ATTTGAATCAAAATGTATATTTTTTATGATATCGAGAAAAAATTTTACAAGCTTTTCAAGAATTTTGAAAGGTTTCAAGAGAAGAACAAAATTCTTTTAAGAGTCCTAAGAAATTTTAAGTAATTTAATTATTTGAATAATCAATTTTTACATAAATGTGAGAAGCTGTTCAAAACATTTCAAAATATTTTGGAAAATCTCTCAACAAAAATCTGGAAAAATTGAAAGCATTTTTTTAATTTTGAAAGGTTTTCAAAAATTGTAGCATAATTTCGAATTATTGTAAAAGATATTTGGAAAATTCTAAGCATTTTTTTAAATTAATTGTCAACGAATATTTAAAAAAATTATTAAAAAATTCAAAATATTTCCAAAATTTCCAAAAAAGAATTGAACATGTTGGTTAACATTTTTTTTCTTTATCAACTGAAAAATATTTTTTGGTTGAAAATTCTATTTTGTTGAAAATTTTTTATGTTTCGAATATACCTTCAAATATTTCAAATCTTTCGAAATCTTTTGGAATCATTTAAAATACACTTAAATGTTTCAAATCTTTTGGAATCCCTACAAAATTATTAAAATCTATTTGAAATTCCATAAAACCTTTTAAGGTACCCAAAAATATTATAAATCCTTCTAAACCCTTTCAAATTATTAAAATTCTATTTAAAGTTCTCGAAAATTCCTTGGTATTTAAATTTAAAAAAACATCCTTTAAGTTTTTTTTTAAATGTCTTGAAGTATTGTATATCTCTTGAAAATTTCTTGGAATCTTTAAAAATACCCTAAAATATTTAAAATCCCTCGAAATCTTTTGTAATACTTCAAGAATTTTTAAATCAGGTTCCAAAATAACTTAAAACTTTTTTATATCCTTTGTAATTCCTAGAAATTATTGAAATCTATTTAAAATGTTTGAAATATTTTATGTTTACTTTGAACTCGTTTTAAAATCTTTTAATATACCCTAACAAATTTAGAATCCTTTAAAACCTTCTGAGATCTCTTGCAATTTTTTAAAGCTCTTTAAAATTCCATCGAATTTTCAAAAATACACTAAAATATTTGAAATCCTTTAAAATTATTTGAAATTCCATAAAATATTTTAAAATATTTTAAATCTTTTGAAAGCCTTACCAAGTATTGAAAATTTGATTAAAACTCTTGATAATTACTTGGAATTTTAAAAAATACCCAGAAATCTTTTGAATTTTTTAAAATCCCGTCCAGTTATTAAAATCTTTTAAAAATTCCTTGGAATATTTCAAATTGCCCTAAAATATTTTAAATCGATCGAAATATTTTTTAATTCCTTAAAATTTTTGAAAATATCCTACGACATTTTTAAAAATCTTAGAATTATTTTAAATCCTTTGAAATCTTTCAAGAATCTGTTTAAAAAAAAAACTAAAATTTTGAAAGTCCTTTGGAATTCCTTCAAATTAATAAAATCTATTGAAAATTACCTAAAATATTTTGAATTCTTTAAAATCTTTTAAAATTCTTTCAAATTTTCTAAGAATCTTTCAATGTATCTTAATATATTTCAAATCTTTTGAAATCTCTTGGAATCATTTAAAGTACCCTAAAATGTTTCAAATCTTTTTGAATCTCTACAAATTATTATTAAAATCTAGTTGATATTCCTTCAAATATTTTAAAGTACCCAAAAATATTTTTAATTCTTTCAAACCCTTTCAAATTATTGAAAATTTGTTTAAAACTCTTCATAATTGCTTTGAATTTTGAAAAATACCCTAAAATCTTTCAAATCCTTTGAAATCCCGTTCAGTTATTGAAATCTGTTAAAAATTCCTTAAAATCTTTTAAAATACCCAAAAATATTTTAAATCCTTTAAATCCCTTTCAAAGTATTGCAAATTTTTTCAAAACTCTTGATAATTACTTGTAATTTTAAAAAATACCCTACAATCTTTCAAATCCTTTGAAATCTGTTAAAAATTCTTTGGAATCTTTTAAAATACCCTAAAATATTTAAAATCGTTCGAAATATTTTTTAATTCCTTAGAGTTTTAAAAATACCCTAAAATCTTAAAAATCCTTTGGGATACCTTCAAATTATTGAAAAATTTAACAAATTCCTTTGGATATTTTTAAATACCCTAAAATTTCTCAAAGATTTGAAGAAAATTCAGAAATAGGTTAAAACTGAATACAATAGTGGTTATTAAATTATCTATCTTATTTCAATAATTGATTTATTTTGGATATTCCAAAGATAAGTCCGAAGATTATAGTGATATTTGAATTCTAAAAAGTGAATAAAACATTAATTAAAAATACCTTAAAATATTAAAAATTCCTTTCACATCTTTCGAATTCTCTTGGAATTACTTAAAATACACTAAAATATTTCAAATTTTTGGGAATCCCTGCAAACTATTAAATTTTATTTGAGATTCCAATAAAATCTTTTGAAATACCTTAAAATCTTTCAAATCGTTTGAAATCCCGTCCAGTTATTGAAATGTGATAAAAATTGCTTCGAATCTTTTAAAAAACCCTAAAATCTTTTAAATTGTTCGAAATACTTTTTAATTCCTTACAATTTTTTTAAATACCCTAAAATCCTAGAAATCCTTTGGAATACCTTCAAATTATTGAAATCGTTAACAAATTCCCTAGAATCTTTTTAAATACCCTAAAATTTTTCAAAAGAATTGGAACAATTCAGAAATAGGTATAGAAGTGAATTCAATAGTGGTTAATCGGGTTAATTTATAGAAAGAAAAGTGATTATAGTGATATTTTAATTTTAAAAAGTTGAAAAAAAAATTTATTAAAAATACCTTCAAATATCTCAAATCCTTTCAAATCTTTCGAAATCTCTTGGAATCATTTAAATACACTAAATTGTTTTAAATCTTTTAAAAGCCCTACAAATTATTTAAATCTATTTGAAATTCCAAAAACCTTTTGAAATACCCAAAAATATTTTAAATCCTTCGGAACCCTTTCAAATTATTAATAATTTGTTTAAAGCTCTTGATAATTACTTGGAATTTTGAAAAATCGTGAGGGAAAAAGTTTTGTTTGAGAAGTTTCTGAAAATGGGCTGCATGTGAATTTTCCTTTCCTCAAAAATGAAAGTTTCGTTTATTCACGTAGCCATCGCTAGAAACAATGTGATCTGAATCAATCTCTCTACCATTGAACATTTGAAGCAACTGCGTGGAAAACTTTACCTGCTTGGCCATCACAGCATGTGCAATAGCATTTGATGTGTAGAGACTTCAAAAGGATGAAGTTTGAAAAAGTTCTTCAGGATTATTCTCAATGTTTTGTGGTTTGAATCTAGTGCTTGCGCTGCTCTACGTACCTAGGATTTAGGACTATTCTAAAAATATTCCTCCACTTGTATTCTCTTTTTACATTTGCATCCTGATGAGAATCAATTGGTTTTATGTAAAATTTGATTTTGTGGGTTTTCATAATTTCTCCACGTTTTGCAACATCCTTACCCAGAAAAAACGTTTTTTGCGAAGGTGTCTGTCTGTAGTCTGCCTGTAGTCTGTATGAAGTCTGTAGTATGTAGGCATAATAATTTTCAAAAAAATTATCAGATTAGATTGAGTTGTGATACGGCTATTTTGATACGGCTATTTGTAGTACTCAGAATTTCGAACAATTGATCCGTAAAATTTTTTTCAAAAAAATGAAATTATCAGTCACAGCATTATGAAAAATTAAAAAAAATACGAAAATCTTTAGACAAACTAGGAACCATATGAAAATAGTCAACAAAAGAAAAACGTTGCTTTTTGAAAGTCCTACAATATTATCTTAACAGCTTTTCCCATTTTTTCGAATGATCGAAAATTCAATTTTTGATTGCACAAATAATGACTAAAAATAGAAAATTTTGATTTTTGGTTAAACTATGCAAGATAGAAACAAACTTGAAGAGACAGCAATTATGCAACCAAAACATATACACAAATTCGTTATGAATCACTTTTTTATTCGACATGCAGTTTTTGTTTTATTCGTAAAAAACAATAAAAATAAAAACATAACATTTTTGGACAAACGACAAGCTACGAGAAAAAAGCATTGATAAATTAATTCCACCATAAACGGACCGCCCCATTCGCTCCCAACACCCCTTCAAAAAATGATAACTTCACCGCTTGTATACAGCTGTAAAACTTTTATTTGCCTAATAAAGTACACTATGTACTCTTTATGAATTAACTTCACTCTTAATTACCATTTTTAGCCTCTTCACCTCAACCCTCCTCAAGAAGGGTGGAGGGGGTAATTTTATTGATAATTCATGGGCAGGGTATGTAAATACAAAATATATAAGCTTGATCACCAGACTTGACTGGGGTATCGTGTAGTTTTTGGGATCACTGATTCAGAATCTACAGTCCGATGACTCCTATCACTTCAGAGTCAAGGTCATTTAAAGGACAAATCGTAATATATCAATAAATTATCAGTTTGAATATAAGATTCTTATTAGATTCTATCATTTGGACGAGTTTTTTACTTTTCTGTATATTGTTTCACTTTATGGTAGATTCAATTTTCCACAAGAATATATATGGCAAAAAACCCAACAACAAGAATCTACAGGAATGAGCAGGTTTTACAAAACAAATGTTTTCCTTCATCGACGTCGGATGGCAAATTTTTCGAACATTACAATGAGTTAATTTCGAATTGGGATTTGTGAATAATACCCATTACAAAAAAATCTGCGCGCACATCTGTCGGTTCAAGTGCTTCGCACTCGATAATGTATTTATCTCGCGCTAAGCGCTCGGTCTTTGTACATTCCCCACATTTGTGCACAGACCTTTTAAAATTTATCGTCAAAGCATTGGCAACTGTGATTTGATGATTCTGAATTCTCTATTGTTCAAGATCCTCCGGCT
The DNA here is from genome assembly GCA_011634705.1 of Andricus grossulariae. Taxonomy (NCBI): domain Eukaryota; kingdom Metazoa; phylum Arthropoda; class Insecta; order Hymenoptera; family Cynipidae; genus Andricus; species Andricus grossulariae. The sequence continues at coordinate 87,950,887 of JAABKJ010075445.1, read as the reverse complement.
TCAAAAAACACATTCTCATCACGTATCTCGTTCGTCGAACTCGATTTTGACCAACATGCGAACTTCTTTATATTATTTTTAATACTATTTTATCAAATGTATATTACATTTATTCTGTAGGTCTGCCTGGGATCGCTTATTCAGATATTTCAAACCAAAGTACAAATTTTATTTATCATGAATTATTTAAAATTTGTTCCTCATTTTACATGTAATGTAATGTAATTCTTAGCTACCCTCAGAATTCATGGTCTTGTCTTTATAATTAAAAAGGTGCACATGCTATGGAAAGAAAAACAATTTTGTCATTCAACATTTCATTGCAACTTGTGTCGTTTTTCCATAAATTAAATTTGTTTATCTTCAATGTTATTTTTTACGATTTGAACCAAAAATACGCATCCTCGCCTAGAGTGCTAGGATGCATGTAGCATCGTAGCTTATGTCATTTTTCTAAAAAGTTATTTTTTATATTTTTAATGTATTTTTATAAAAAAAGTTTATGAAAAATTTGTAGATCTTTGTTGGTCGAACAACTCTTGTCTCTTCATTTTTTTCTTTTGTTGTGTGATTCTTGCAAAATTAAATTTTTTTATTCTAAAAACTATTTTTTACAAATAAAAAAATACGCGTTCAACCCAGACATTATTTATACAGAATATGTAGCTCTTTCTTGGATGAGCAACTCAATTTGGACTTTCTACCAGAATAGTTAAATGTTTAACAAAATAAATTAATTTTCAACCAAATGGTTCAACTTTTATACCGAAAATATTAATTTTCTACAAAAAAGTTAAATTTCAAACAAAACAGTTAATTTTTAACAAATTTTGAACTTTCTACCAAAATAGTTAAATTTTTAACCAAAAAAAATTAATTTTCAACCAAATAGACACCGATAAGCTTAATTTTCAACAAAAAAGTTAATTTTTAACCAAATTTGGACTTCCTACCAAAATAGTTACATTTTTCATAATAAATTAATTTTCAACCAAATGGTTGAATTTTTATACCGAAAATATTAATTTTCAAAAAAAAAAGTTAAATTTCCAACAAAAAAGTTAATTTTTAACCAAATTTGGACTTTCTACCAAAATAGTTAAATTTTTAACAAAATAAATGAATTTTCAACCAAATTGTTGAATTTTTATACCGAAAATATTAATTTTCAACAAAAAAGTTAAGTTTCCAACAAAAAAGTTAATTTTTGACCAAATTTGGACTTTTTACCAAAATAGTTAAATTTTTAACAAAAGAAATGAATTTACAATCAAATGGACACCGATAAGATTAATTTTCAACAAAAAAGTTAATTTTTGACCAAATACATGAATTTTCAATAGAAATATCAATAAATATCAATTAATAAATAAAATGGAATAGTTAAATTGTTAGTTAAAGAAATGAATTCACAAGCAGAACAAACGAATTTTCAATAAAATAGTTACATTTTCAAGAAAAGAGATACATTTTTAAGTATCTTAAAACAATCTTAAAAAAGTGAATTTTTAACAAAAAAGTTCAACCTAAAAAGATGATTTTTTAACTAAATAGTTAAATTTTCAACCAAAAAGATCTACCAAAAGACTCGAATTTTCAACAGAATACATAAATTTTCAATAAAAAAAAAGATACATTTATAACTAAATAGTAGGATTTTTAACTAAAAAAGCGAATAGCAGCATTTTATTCTTATAATATTATTAACTCAGGATCTTTTATAAACGAAATAAAACAATATTTCAGATATAAATTAAAAAAATTTTATTTATTTAAAAAAATATACTTTTCTACCATAAAATATGACTTATTAACAAAATACTTGAATTTTCAGTAAACTAATTCAATTTTCAACAAAATAATTGAATTTTCAACCTCAAAAAGATGAATGCTTTACAAAAAAGTATAATGGTTGATATTTCAACCAAAAACATATAAAATTTCATTTTTTTTAAATCAAAAAAGTAGTTCAACTTTTACCCACATAGTTGAATTTTTAATTAAAAATTTGCAATTTTCAACAAAATAGTTAAAATTTCAACCAAAGAGATGAATTCTCAACTAAAAATATGAATCTTCAACAAAAAAATAATTTTTTTCCAAAAAAGATTTCAGTTGGCGTTTTAACACAAAAATATGAATTTTAAGTAAAAAGTAAATTGTCTACGAAATAGTTGAATTTTCCAAAAAACAGTTAAATTTTTGACCAAACAGGATGAATTTTCAACAGATTTGTTTAATTTTCAACCTAACAGTTGCATTTTTATCCAAGAAAAATGCGGTTTCTATTAAAATAGATGAATTTTTTAATTAGAAAGAGAATTTTTCATAAAAATAGTCGAAATTTCATCCAAAAAAGATTTTAGTTGACTTTTCAACATCAAAATATGAATTCTAATAAAAAAAAATCTGCTTGGCAGTTATTTAAAGTTCAAGAAATTCCCTGACTTTCTAATTTTGTCTAAGATTTTTTCTAAATCCCTGACTTTTACCTGACCAATAAAATTCCCTGACTTCTATAAAAAATTTTACTTCTGTAAAAATAAAAATTCTTAATTAAAAGCCGTTAATCTAAAAATGTTTAACTTTTATACATTATACAGTTAAAATATTTAAAAATAAATAAATCCACTCTATCATTTTCAATGCTAAGAATTGAATGAATACAAAAATTTCAAAATTATATAATTTTAAGCAATTTTAAGCTAGAAACATTAACTTATTCATTAAAATTTGTTTAGAAATCTTTTTAAATATTCCCTTAAAAATTTATTTTAATAAAATCATTAAATAAATTTCCAGGAATCTAATAATTTTATTATCTTGGAACTCGAATTTTTCCTACAATTTTTTGAAAATCCTGCTAAAGTAAAAAAAATTACCTTAAAATCATCGAGATTTTTTTTTGAAATTTTGGAAATCTTATTAAATATTATTCTTAAATTAATTTTGCAATCAAAAAATTATTGTTAGTTTTTCTAGGAATTTTGATACTAATTTTTTATTTATTCAAAACCTTTCAAAAATGCCTAAAAAGATTATCAATTTTGTGTTCGACACCTTCAAAAATCTTCATTGTGTTTTAAAAAAATTTTCAATTGTCATTTATCATTAACAAATTTTATTTTCTAATCTTTTCAAATATTCTCCTAAAATTTATTTTTCAAAATAAAAAATCGTTTCAAATTTTCCCATGAATCTAAAGAACAAATTTTTATTCTCTTAAAACATTTCAAAATTCTTTAATTTAATTTTTCTCATATCTTTGAATGTATGAAAAAAATGACAAGTTAGGTTTGTGATTTTTAATACATTTGGTCAAAAAGTTGAGAACATAATTATTGCCTTTATCAATAAAGTGTCATTTGTTTTAATGTTAGTTAGATGATATCTTTGCTGTTTTTTTCAAAAATATCGTTCTTAATTGACCCAAGTATCAAGACTGTAAAGAAGATTTCCAATTGGCATTAGGGTCGATAGTATTTAAAAAAAAATCAAAAAATTCTATTTTAATTTAAAATGATAAATTATATAATTATTTAAAATTGATTGCAGAACAAAAAAAAATACTATCGACCCTAATGCCAATTGAAAATATTCTTTACAGTTTTAATGTTACTCTCGAAGAATAAATTTTTATAATTGAAATTTCTCGCTTGAAATTTGCGATTTATAAAATTCTAGAAAATCCAAAAGAATAAACAAGCAAACTCAGTCCTTCTGAGTCAGAATAAATTGTTTTTACGTCGGTGTCTGTCTGTCGCCGTTGTCGTCGTCTGTATACCGGATGACTTTAGAAAGACTATTTGGATGGGATTGTGCTTTGGCACATAGTTTTAGGGACCGAAAAGGAAGATCGAGTTCACCCACCAGCTATTTTGAATAAAAATTCAAAAAGTTAGAGTATTTCCAAAATTTTCGAGACCATTTTTTCAATGTTCAAAAATTCTATGTAAGGTTAATTGTGATACACAAAAAGTGAAACAATTCATCTTCATGTCTTTTTTCGATAAAAACAAAATTATCAGAGAAAATTGTCTTACTATCGAAAATTAAAATCCGAAAAAATATTCCGGAAGAGAATATTATAATCAGGCGAAATACATTTGAAGAGAATACACAACGTTTATAATATTTCAAGGAGTATCCTGCTTTAGAAAATTAAAACACAAAAAATATGCTGAAAGAGGAAATTATAATCAAGGGAAATAGGTTTGAAGAGAATACACAACGTTTATAATATTTCAAAGAGTTTCAAGGAATTTTATAAGATGTAAAGGTTTTCCATAGGAGGCTAGGCATTCTTCTCTCTGGGAATGAAAATTATCATAGGAGAAAAAATGAGAATCAACAAGACATGCCAGAAGAGAATACACAACGTTCATAATGTTCCAAGGGATATCAAGTAATTTCGTAAGATTTAATGGATTTTCATAGGAATTTAAATACTCTCCTAACCCAGAAGAGAAAATTGTCCTGCTGTAGAAAATTAAAATCCGGCAAAATATGCCGGGTGAGAATATTACGATCGGCCGAAATGAGTTCGAAGAGAATACATCACGTTTATAACATTTCGAGGAGTATTCTGCTTTAGAAAACTAAACCCCAAGAAAATATGCTGAAAGAGAAAATTATAATCAGGCGAAATAGGTTTGAAGAGAATACACAACGTTTATAATATTCCAAGGAGTATCAAGGAATTTCATAAAATGTGAAGGATTTTTAAAGGAGGCTAGGCATCCTTCTTCCTGGAAGAGAAAATTGGCCTGAAAGAGGAAATTAGAATCAACAAAATCTGCCGGAAGAGGATACACAACTTTCATCATGTTTTAGGGGGTATCAAGGAATTTCGTATGATCCAATGTATTTTCATAGAAGGTTAGGTACTCTTCTCCCCGGAAGAGAAAAAATTTCTTGGAAAGAAAAATTAAAATTTGGCAAAATATGCCGGAAGAGAAAATTAAAATCAGGCAACATATCTTTGAAGAGAATACACAATGTTTATAATATTTCGAGGGTATTCTGCTTATGAAAATAAAATCTGAGAAAATATATTGGAAGAGGAAATTATTAGAAGGAAAAATATGTTTAAAGAGAATACACAACGTTTATAATATTTCAAGGATTATCAAGGAATTTCATAAGATGTAAGGGATTTTAATAGAAGGCTAGGCATTCCTTTCTCTGGAAGAGAAAATTATCCTGGAAGAGCAAATTAGAATTAACAAAATGTGCCGGAAGGGAATACACAACGTTCATAATGTTTCAAGGGGTATCAAGGAATTTCGTAAGATTTAATTAATTTTAATGGGAGTTTAAGAGAACACACAACGTTTATAATATTTCGAGGAGTATCCTGCTTTGTAAAATTGAAATTAAAAAAAAAATGCCTGAAGAGAAAATTATAATCAGGCGAAATCGGTTTGAAGAAAATACACAACGTTTATAATAGTTCAAGGAGTATGAAGAAATTTCATAAGATGTAAAGGTTTTCCATAGGAGGCTAGGCATTCTTTCGTCTGGAAGAAAAAAGTATCCTTGAAGAGAAAACTACAATCAACAAAATATGCCGGAAGGGAATACACAACGTTCATAATGTTTCAAGGGGTATCAAGGAATTTCTTGAGATTCAATTGATTTTCATAGGAGTTTAAATACTCTTCTCCTCACAAGAGAAAATTTTCCTGCTATAGAAAATTAAAATCCGGAAAAATATGCCGGAAGAGAAAATTAAAATCAGACAAAATAGCTTTGAAGAAAATACACAACGTTTATAATATTTCGAGGAGTATCCTGCTGTAGTTCATGGATGACCCCTTCAGAGATAAGTAATTATTAATGCAATTCAACAAAGACAATTGTTTACACAAAATATCATTGGATGGAATCTGTATTATCATTGAACTTGGTAACGATCAATCATATGCAGATAACTTTCACAAACTATAAAACTGGACGTCAACAATCTCAATCTAAGGTAACTTCTTAAATAATAGAAACTATTAACGTAATTTCAGACTAGATGTAGTTTGAAAATTATTGAATTGAAAATTTTTAATTTCTGAAAAAGATCTTTCTCCTTTGCTCCGGTGGGATTCGAACATTCGATCATTCGAATGTAGGGTAAGGTAACATTCGAACATTCGATCGTTACCAACTTCCATCGGAGCGAAGGAGGGAGATATTCTTTTAGAAATTGAAAATTTGTAATTTTGAAATATTATTGTTTATAACTATCTTCTCCTAGATTGATGCTGGACGGTTGTGGTTTTTTCAACTTATCGTCCGCTCTCTACTTACTGAGATGATAACACTTGCAAGTTGACAAACATAATTGTTGAAAGAATTTATTGAGATAAGAATAATGAGATAAACATCTAATTATCAGAAAAAATTAGTATTTCATATAGCAGAACCAAGTTGTATTTTGAAAACAGAAATAAATTAAAATTAGCGCCAGATATTCGCAAACCTCAATTTTTCACTCATGGGTTTTTTGGGACCCCATAAGACAGAATTCTGGGGACTGATATTCAAAAAGTAATTATTTATTTGTATTCTGTAGCTAACTGTGAAGAGAAATCTTAAGTTTTAACTTGATTCACCTAATATTGAGGATTTTGAATAATTTTACAAAAACGTCTTTTTATTTAATGCAAAATCTGTGTTAAACTGCATGGGGTTTACGAACCTCTGAATAAAATTTTTTCAACAAAAAAATCTCATTCACTATATATCTGTAATTCTGTCTGTGAGGACGATAACTCTCGCAAGAATTGACAGATTGGATTATCCTTCAGTATACTCTTTTAAAGCCCTTGAATGAAGGTCAACTTCGTGAGGCAAACCTTTTTGGATAAAAATTCAAAAAACTAGAGCATTTTCAAAATTTTTTAGAATAATTTTTTTCAGAATTTGACATTTCTATAGACGGCTGTGCATAGTATTTGAAAATAAGAAACGATTTATTCCTCTGTCTTTTTTGATAAAAAACGAATTACCAGAGTTATGGCATTCAACAAATTTAAAAAAAAAAAAAAACGAAAATGAACAACCTACAAGATTGCTATAGCAACTTTTTGAATTCTCTTGAAAAATCGAAAATTGTGATTTTAATAGCATAAAAAAATAATGAAGAATCAAAAATCCCATTTTGCGGTAAAACTATACAAGACACGAAAAAATATGAAAAAAATGCGCACTTAAAAAAGATGTGCAAATTTTTCCTGAATCACTTTTTGATAGGACGCGTAGTGTTTCCTAAATTCGTAAAAACAGCATTAAAAATGGAGAAATAAAAATTTTTTGACAAACGACCCAAGTTACGAAAAAAATGATCAAACAAAAGTTGTTCACCCAAAAAAGAGCTACAAATTTGTTATTGTTTTTTGATAGGATTTATAATTTTTGTTTCATTTGTGAAAAACATTAAAAGTGAACAAATTAAATTTTCGGATAAAAACAAGACAAACTGTAAAAAAAAATGAATTGAACTTAAGTTTATTAGAAAACAGCACAAGAAACGTGAAACAATTAATGAAAAAAAGTTTTTCACTTAAAAAGGATTCACGGATTTGTCATTGATAATATTTGGATACAACGAGTAGATTTCACTTCAATCGTGGAAAACAAGATTAAAAATAAAAAAATTAGACTTTTGGAAAAACATCACAAGAGAGGATAACAAATGAAAAGTCAAGAGTTTAACGAAAAAAGATCTACAAATTCGGTGTAAACTCTTGTTATAAAAATATATTCAAAATGAAAAATTATTCTTCTGAAAAAAGGACGCAAGCTACAAAAACATTTGATTTAACAAAATTTTTCCCCTTCCGCCCTAATAAGATCCAGGGAAAATATTTACAAATAAATTTCTTTTCGAATAGATGGCCACACTGATCAGACAATGTATTATGGAATGATCCGCATTAATGAACATATTATCAGGCTTCAAAGATTTTAAAATAGGTATCAACTACTGTAAATTTACCAGAAGTGAAATTAATCAGATTAAAATCATAATTATTTTTAATAAAGTGATTCTGTCACAGGATCCAGAGATTAGAGATGATTTCGATCTTTTTGTATTTTGAATTTTTTTTCGTAAACCACTGAAGGGTTTATTTTTTACGGATTCCAAAGGAATTCATATATTATGAAGTAAAATCGCTTATTCTTAAATAATAATGAATTATAAGTACGGTGTGAATTCTGTTGAACAAAAGTGTACGTGTACAATTGAAACGGAACCATATGTGCACGCGGGCTTTTAAATTTTAACCAAAAATTATATATATATACACACATACATACATACATATATATATATATATATAATATTATATTATTATATCCGCACAGACGTCGGATTCAAATCTGATTCGGTTCCACTTAGGTTCCACTTAGAAACCAATAGCTAATACGGTACGATTGCCGAATACGGACACATTAGATCCTAATACGATCCAATTAGAAAGTTCACAATTATCTAATACAACACCATATCGAACCAGGAACAGAACCCACTTTCGAAAGTAATAGGACCTGACAGCAGCCACATCCTATTAGGTTTCTATTCGGTTTTTAATACGCATTTTTACGAGGGACTAGAACGTTCTTTAGGAGGTTTATTATTGTTATTATTATTATTATTATTAGGAGGTTTGAGTTGATTTTTGTTTTCAAAAATTGACATCTAAAGGAAAGACTTCAAATACGTGTAATGAAGTCTTGAAACCTTTGATGATTATGTTTTTCAGGAATTCTCATGGAATGTTTTAGGCGATCCGATTATACAGGGAATACATTATAAGATACTGAAGGTTTATAAAGTTCAACAATATATTGAATATTGTATATGGGATTTTAAGATTAGGTTAATAATTTCTATCACTTTCAAGTGGTTTCATTTTTCACTATTGGTGTTTTATTTTTTAATTGATTTTAAATATTGTGAAGTTAAAATGATAATGAATGATAAATATTGTTAATTTATTAATTTAATCAACATTTTTGCTATTTATTATTATTAACATGCTGTTTTAGGCTATAATCACAATTTTGGGGATTTTAAGAGAAGAAGCCGAAAAGTTATTAACTTGTCCTCATATTCTTTCCTAATATATAAAAACTTTATAAAATCTGTAATGGCTTGAAAAACTTATGACAACATTGCACAATTTAGTTTTTACAATTTTATTTTTATTGTAAAATAATTGTAACTGGGAATTAATTGTAAATAATTTTAAAATACGTGTAACGAAATTTATTTTTATAAAGTAATATCTCGTGATTTTAAAAGGGCACAACAATTTTGAAGGTGAGTCTTTGTAGTATTTTAATCACTTTTTTCGTTTCGTGTGTATATTTTTTTGTTCAAGGTTCAAAACCCATACAAAGAAGATCCTTGCAAGGATACATGACTCAAAAATTATTGCCAATGTTATAAAATATTCTGTTGCTCAGCTAATAACATTATAAAAGAGATGATAATCTAAATTTTACACGTGAAGGCCTCCCATTAGAAGAGAGCGCAACTTTATTACATTATTGATAAAATATAATACATTCTTTACTATCATAGCCTGTCCCGATGTCAGCAGATCTAGCCACGCGTCTTTAGAAATTCTATTTGATAAATTTGTACCAAGAAATTTACTCCTTAAATCTGCGTAAGCAAGGCAGACTATCAAGATGTGAAAGGCATCTTGCAGTAACTGCATATTACAACATGAGCACATAATATTCAGGTTAAAAACATATCTGGTTGAATTGTAGATTATTCTATAACGACATCTACTAAAAAATCTAGTTTGAGCATACATACGTAATACTGGTAAAGGGAGTCTCAATTTAAATACGGTTGATTCCCATACTCCAGGATAAATGCGGATAGATCTGCAGGCAGCCGGACTCTAAAGTTTCTTCTCTATCGGATTTTCTCAGTGAGCTTTCGTAGGAATGAAGGATACGGTCCTTGTTCTGCCTAAGGCTTTCCAGGTCCAGGTTTTCACACACGCCCTCCAAGCCACATTCCGTAAGGAACTGCTTGATTTGAAGCGACCAATTGTATTTGGGGCAAGATGATGGGTTCGATGCTAATTGTTTTAATATTTGGAAGCAAATATTAGGCAATCTATTATTCAGAATAGCGAGGATTTTCTCTAATAAGGAAAGAGTTGCCTTGAAAATTAAGTAAAATTGATAAAACTTTAATTGGGCCTTCTCCAGTACGGGACATATCGCAAACCCCATAATTCCAAGCTGTATACTAGTGTGCTAATTGCCATACTGCGGAAAAGTGTGTCTTTCGTATACCACGAGTCAGATTTAGTGGTTGATAAAATGGAGAAAACTGCCCCCATCGCTGAATTACAAGAGTTTAGGGCTTCGCCTGCTGCGATTGCAAAAAGTCCCGAATTGGCGAAAGGAATTCCCAGGTATTTGAAGCTCTTCACAACTTCGACAGTCTTTCCTGCGTATTTAAAATCGGGGTAGTTTCTTCGTCGTCCCTTTTGGAAAATCATAATTTTCGTTTTTTCTTCATTTGCAAGAAGACTATTTTTAGTACAATAGGCATATAAAAAACTAAGTATTCGTTGTAAGCTGATTAGAGAGTCTGCCAGAATCACTAAATCATCTGTATACGCGAGTAGCAAAACTTCACACAGTGAGTTGGTAGAAACCCCTCTGACTCCGTTCTTTATCATATATTCCTCTATGTCTGACATACACAGAGAAAATAGGAGCGGGCTCGGAATGTCTCCTTGCAGGACGCCCTGCGTAATGTCTACCAGGTCAGATGGCCCTTGCGGCGTGCGGACAAATATAGTATTATGAGAGAAGTTTTAGGCTCCGGAAGCTACGATCATGGTTCCTCAAAGCAACCAATCCCGACGCAACTGGAACTTCATTATTTCGGGAATGTAGTTTTTCCAATAAATGTTGTATGTAGTAGTGAAGTAGGGTTAGTAGAATAGTATTGCACTGTAGATATGGAGATGCTTCTTTTTAGGGGTTATGTTTTTTAAACATGAACATTTTGTACCGGGTGGCTCTGATTTGACATACCATGGGTGGCTCGAATTTGATATACTTGTCTGTTGTAAAATTATTTTCCATGTTCGGACCAGAAAATCACAGTCAGACATTATTGTCACTTTTGGACTGGATAAAACTTTGAGAAAATTATGTATAACTTTATCAAGAAGTGAAACAGACTGACCAGCAAGAAAACAAAAGTATCGCATTCAGGATAGTATGAGGAGACTACTAAAACACGAGGAATAAACCCTTAGTGCATTTTCTGCGATGAATCCTACACTTTGCCCGAGAAGGAAGTAACGAATGGGCTCGCAGTGGTTACGCCGGAGCAATATCGTCTCCGTGGGTATGCGACTATTGTCAATAAGTTCCTAAGAACTTTGTATCATCCTAAATGATATTGATAAATATTTTCATATCGGAAACTTGCTTATTTTTCATGAATTTCAATGTTTCTATAGGTATATCAATTCAGAGCCACCATTTACCGATTTTCGAAAAACTCGTTTTTAGGAAAATCTTTATTCAAAAAAGACTTGTTAATGGTATGAAAAAATCAATTACACCATTCGAAATGTTATTAAATAACCTTTCGAATAACCTAATGTTGGTCGAATTTTGGTTCATAGAGTCCCGGCAGTCCATCGAAAAGGAGTTTGTATATCAAATTCGAGCCATCTCCTCTGATAATTATAATATATATAATGCTATAAGCATTATACTTATAATATTCCAGAAAATCAATTTTAAAGATTAATGATTTATTTAATTCAGATTCCAATTATTCATTGATTGCGTAAATGATAATTAGGCCTAGCGTATTAATTGTTCAAAATAATAAACAATAATTATTTCGTAGCCCAATTGCAAGTATAATCATACAAAATTCATTATTTTCAATGATTTATTCACACATCAAGCACTTTTAATGTTTAAATAGTGTTCATGTTTTACTGAAATAAATATTGCGATGAAATTAACTGAAATTCATACCCGAAAAAAATAAAACTTTATTCAACTTTTAGATGTCTGAGTGTGTTAAGGCGACGGGACAACGTTACAGCGCGACTGTTGGTTCTCGCGCTTCGCGCTCGGTCTTTGTATTTCCCCCACATTTGTCTACAGACATTTTGAAATTAAAGGTCAAAGCATCAACAACTGCAATTTGATGATTGTGAATTTTCTTTTGTTAAAGCTCCTTCAGATTTAACGAACACATTCTTATCACGTATCTCCTGCCTCGCAATCGATTTTGTTCAAAATGAAATTGCCAAATGTTTGCCCAGTTACAAGTTTGGCCCCAACTTGGAAAATTATTTTATGGCGACAACAGTATTAATATCTTACATCTAGTTTAAACCAACGCTGTTTCACAGCTCTTGATATTGCAGCGCCATCAACTCGGCTGTGCATCTGTTTTCAGTCGGGCTCCATCTTGAACCTCTTGTACACAAGTAGGTTGGTTTGAGGTTATGTTGGCGAGTGTTTTTGTGATTTCGTCCTTATTATTATTAAAGCTTGATTCAAATGATCAAATATTCTGAAAGTGAAAAGCACTTTTCGCATTCGAAATTTTAATTAAACTTGGTTTAATAACTCCTTGTTTATTTAATGAACTATACATTATCTTACAAAATTGCACTTTCTGAAATATTGTTAACAGAAAAGTAGCTGACTAGTTAACTGATCCTTTAAAGATCAAATATGAGAAAAAATTAATCTAAAATGTAGATTACCTAAAAATCAAATTTCAAATAATTCAATGTTTTATTAATTAAATAATTGTAAATAATTTTATTTGAAATTAAGTTGAACAGTTTTATCGCGGTCATCTTTTTTGAATTTTTAACATCGAATCATTTAAATGTTCAAAACGTCAACACCGTCTGGCTCCATTGCTTTCATTTAGTTACATGTAAATTTGAATTTGCACGCCGAACTCTACTATCGATTGTCGGTCTCTTCGATTCATTCTTTGGTAATGCGGCAAGTTCGCTATAATAAAAAAAGTGAATTTCGTGGTTGAAAATTGCAAATGTAATTCTGATTCGCTTTGAAAGAAGTTTATTTTAGTGCGATATTGCAACGTCAATTTTTTTGACAATTTGAAGTGCAAAATAAATCCTCTTGGAGAAAAATTAAGTTCCTTCATGTACTTTACCTGACTTTGAAGTTTCGAAGACATAACCTCAATTATGTTTCATATGTTAGTATAGGTCTCCACTAATTCCAAAGATTGGGATGGCAACCGAAAGATGAGGCTGACGACGAATTTGCTGGTTCAGGAATGAGATTTTTCTCAAAATGTTCAGCTACTTGAAATATTTCTTTTATATAAAAAAAATGTAATTATAATGTGGCTGAGACTAGAAAAATTAATGAAGCCAAGTTGGGGCCAAGTCGGTCGTAAGTTAGGCTCTAGGAGAATATAACTTTGGTCGATATTGTAGATTTCCATTTTATGTGTGGATTTCTCTTCTGGATTCGTTACCTTCTCCGATGATAATACAGATTTCTATTTCAAAAAATAGTTGTATTTTCATCCCAAAAAGATTTCAGTTAGCTTTTCAACACCAAAATATGAATTTGAAACAGAAAGTAAATTTTTTAAGGAAATAGTTGAATTTTCAACCCAAACAGAAAAATTTTCCAAAAATCAGTTGAATTTTAAAACAAAAAGGAAGACTTTTTAACAAAGTTGTTGAGTTCTCAAACAAATAATGAAACTTAATTTTAAAAATTCCCTAATTTTTCCCTTATCAATTTTTCATTTTCCCTGACCATTAATGTTCAAATACCAGAATTATAAACTTGTAATATTTTTAACATAGAATCTTTTATAAAGGGAATAAAACAATTTAAAATTAGAACGGACAAAATTTCAAATTTATTCTTTTGACAGTTATTTAAAGTTAGAAAAATTTCCTGATTTTTACAAGATTTTTTTTTTGAATTCATGATTTTTCGCTGGACAATAAAATGCCCTGACTTTTTTTTTTTAATTTTTGGCTAGGTTTTAAATTAAAAAGACAAATTTTCAAAAGATGGTTGAATTTTCAACCAAAAATGATGACTTTACCAAAATTGAAGCATTTTCAACCAAATAGTTGCCATTTTATCAAAAAAAATGCAATCTTTACAGAAATAGATGAATTTTCAAACTAAAAAGAAAAACTTCCAAAACCAGTTGAATTTTCATCCATAAAAGATTTTAGTTGACTCTTCAACACAAATATATGAATTTTATTTCAAAAGTAAATTTTCTACGAAAATAGTTGAAGTTTCAACCCAAAAAGACCAATTTTCAACAAAACAGTTGAATTTACAACCAAAAAGGATGAATTTTTAAAAAAATTTTGGGTTTTCAATCAAATAATAAAAATTATAACTAAAAAAATCATCTTCAGTAGAAAGCTGGTAAATGTGGTAACTTACCATAAATTACCCACAATTCATTTTTAGAAATTTCTATAAATTTCCAGAAATTTTTGAAAATTTTCGGTAATTAATGGTAATTTTACCAGTAAACGTATTAACTCACCATAAATGATCTAAAATTCATTTTTAAAAATTCCTCTTAATATCTGGAAATTTATTAAAAAATTTGGTCATTTATGGTAATTTTACCGGTAAATATAGTAATTTACCATAAACAGTCTAAAATTAACTTTTAAAAATTCCCATTACTACCCGGAAATTTTCGGTCATTTATGGTAATTTTATAAATAAATATGGTAACTTACCATAAATTATGTAAAATTCATTTTAAGAAATTTCTGGAAATTTATGAAAATTTTCGGTTATTTACGGTAATTTACGGCAATTTGATCAGTTAAATATGGTAACTTTCCATAAATAAACGCAAAATTCTATTATCTGCCACTAAAATTTCCTCACAATTTTTACGTTGAGCACTGATAATTATAAAATGCGAGCTCATAGATGTATAATTTTCATTATTCACCTCTGACGTCACTCTTCAGTCCCTAGGGAGTAAAAACTAGAGCTTTGGTCCCGCTTCATAGGCGTCGAAAAGGGCTGAAATCATGCATGTCGCATAAAAAATCTATTATCTTTAACAATTATTTAAATTGTCTTTTAAAGAAAATCCCTGACTTTTGCAAGATTTTTTTTTCCAAAATCCCTTACTTTTTCCTAATTTCCCGGTTTTCCCTAAAATACGGCCACCCCGTTTCATTTTTTTTTTTTTAATTTAGAAGGGTTCAGTAAATACATAAAAAATATTATTGTGCAACTTCTGTTTTTCCTTGTTTCGGTGCAACCATAAAAAATCTGGAAACAAGGATAGAATTTCCACGTAAAATGGATATGGTTCTGGTTTATCAGCCCGTAAATACAGTGCTGCTCGGATGTAGATTAGTTTTACCATTAACTGTTGCTCGAGGCTAGTTTATCGTCATGAAACATATTGGCAGACCATGAAGCAATAAAACACATATGTCATCGCAAAATTCTCAAACCAGCAGAATGGACCCGATACAATAGGGTAAGGAGGGGCAGCGCCGACCGGTGGGGCAAAGGCGACTTTGCTTATAACTTTGCTATTATTTAACAATTTTAATTTTACTCCGCATTAAATAAATCTATTTTATTAAAGAGATAGCGTTACTTACTAAAAGCTTGAAAATTGAAGTTGTAAAATAAAAATTATGCAGAAGACAGTTTTGACAACGAAAGAATGGAAGATTCGCTGGTAGAAATATAAAGTTTTCAACAATAATGGCAATACTTACAGTATGGAAATTTGTTATTTTGACAGATAGAACAGTATCATATTATTTTATTACAATCATTTAACGTAATTCAAGTCCAAAGTATATTAAATATCGTAAATAATTGAGGCCTCACCAGAGGGACAAGCCCGAAGAAAATAATTGTTTAAGGCCATGTAACGAGTATACCAGCTGATCAACTCAGTCCTGAGATCAATATTTTTTCCCCGATATTTAAAAATTAGTGTGAAGTATTATATATAATATTCATTTGTTTTATACATTTTTTATATATAACAAATGAATATTATATATAATAATTCACACTATATAAAAACTCTATATAATATTTCCGCCTGGGCCGTCTCTACTCTCTAATTTGGAATTAGTAGAAATTTTACTAATGCAATTAGTAGCATTGTATCCGACTGTTATATCAGTAATTTTATCAGTTGTTACTAAATGGCATGGTACGATTTATGTTACTACATGAATTACCCAGGCAGAAATATTATGTATAGTTTATATACAGTGTGAAGTATTATATATAATATTCATTTGTTGTATATAAAAAATGTATTAAGCAAATCAATATTATATATAATACTTCACACTATATATGAACTATATATAATATTTCCATTTGGGTAGTAAGGGTATTCTACTAATCTGCTTAGTAGTGTCGACTTACTAATTCAATGAGTAGCAATGAATTGCTATGGAAACATAACTTAATAATTTTTCTAATACTTTTTGCTGGTTTTTGAGTTTTAATTGAGAAACGATAATGTTTGCATAATTCATATTCTAAGTTTATATAGTTATATCAATAATAATGTTGTATGAACGATGCAATATTTAAAACTGAAACGGTATTGGGATCCGCTCCAGTGCAATATACCATTTATTTTTTCAGTGCGGACAAAATGTGAACTCGTGAAATAAGGTAGAATAAAAGCGTCCTCAGAAGTTAAAATAATTAAATTATTATTGTATAAAATCTTTGATAGGAAATAAAATAAGATTTTTATTACAATTTTAATCATTTCTTCGAAGTGAAAAAAATTGGCTTGTCATAAAATCATTGTATCGATGATTTTTAAGTATTTTCTCATGTTCCAAACTTATCACTTTTGAGGCAGCACTTATAACCATCAGATCCAGTTTTCCTGAGCAACAAAAATTAATATTTAACCTGAATTTTAAACAGAATTAAACTCTTTAGTCTTCAAAATAGCCTTTTTTGAACCGCCTTATTGGTAAACTTCGGATAAGTTAAAATAAAAGTATCTACATACTTTAAAGTGCGAGAATTTTAATTTAGTTCATTTAATTTTTTAAAGTGAAAATTGAACTATTATGTTTGATAATTGATAGTTTTTAGTTAAAAATTCAATTATTCATTTCTTTGCTTGAAAATTCAACAGCTTGTTGGCAATTGTTTCTCTCCCTTGACGACTGAAATAGCATATTATGCACATAGGAGGAGAAAAAGTGCGTCTCCCCCTTGGTGCATACGATATTTTTTATAACAAATGAATGATTTCAGACATTTTTTGAAATACAGTCTTGATTTTAGTCCATATTAGATTTTGAATAAAGAAGCATGAAATTTATGTTAACTTATTCCAAATTATTAAAAATTCAATAAAAAAAATGCCTGGAATTTTTGGTGATTTACGGTATCTTTGGAGGTTATTTATGGTAACTTATCATAAATTTCCCACAATTGAATTTAAAAATGTCTATAAATTGTCGGTCATTTATGGTAATTTTACCGGCAAATATGGTAAATTACCATAAAATACACAAAAATCATTTTTTTTAATTATCGGAAATTCATGCAAATTTTCGGTAATTTATAGTAATTTTACCAGTAAATATGGTAAATTACCATAAATTACCCAATATTCATTAAAAAAAAATTCCATAAATTTCTGGTTGATTTTTTTTGTCATTTATGGCAATTTTACCGGTAAATATGGTAAATTATTATAAATTACCCAAAATTAATTTTAAAAAATGGTCGGAAATTTATGGAAATTTTCGGTCATTTATGGCCAATTTACAAGTAAATATGGTAACTTTTCATAAATAACCGCAAAATTCTATTATCTGCAACCAAAATTTCCTCACAGTTTTTGTGATGAGTGGGCTGATAATAGTAAAATGCAAGATCATAGACGTATAATTTTTATTGTTCACCCTTGACGTCACTTTTCAGTCCCTAGGGAGTAAAAAATACTTTTTACTCCCTAGGGAGTAAAAAGTAGATCTTCAGCCTCGCCTCATAGGCGTCGAAAAGGGCTGAAATCATGCATATGGCATAACAAATATTTTTAAGTTGAAACTTAAACTCATGTCGAAAAGTAGTTTTTTTTTGGGTAAATTCAACTACTTCTGATTAATAATTAATTTTTTTTTTGGTTGGGATAACAAATGCTTGATATTTGGTTTAGAATTCATCTTTTTTGAAATAAAAATTTAATTTTGTGATTTGAAAGTTAAACTCTTTTGTTAAACATTAATTTTTCTTGGTTCAAGCATCATCATTTACAATAAAAATTTATCTCTTTGGTTGAAAAGTGAGCTATTTTGTAGAAAATTCATGTTTTCTTTAACAAAAAATTAATTTTTTTTCACTGAAAATGTAATTATTCCAATGGAATATTCTAACATTGCAATTAAAAATTCTTGTCTTTAGTTGGAAATAATAAAAAATTTAAATTGAACCATCGAATTTTAGGTTGAAAAATTACCATTTTTAGTTGAAAATTAAGTTATTCCAGTCAATGATGAAATGACGTTAAAATATTTTCTGTATAGGAGAATATAACTTTGGTCGATATTGTAGATTTCCATTTTATGTGTGGAATTCTCTTCTTGATCCGTTACCTTCTCCGATGATAATACAGATTTCTATTAAAAATTATAATGTTTTTATGTAATAACAATTTAAAATTCGAGAATTTCAGAAACATTTCTTTTAGTTTTTAATTTCAAATTATCAAATTTTAACATTCAGAAATTGTCCTATTTTCCAAATTTTATTCTGAAATCATTCAATTTCGGAATTCTTCAATTCAAAATAAAGTTGTTCAACATTGAATGCTTCGAATTATAAACGATACAGTTTCAACTGCTTTCTAATTAAATTTTCCAATTTTCAAAATTGTTAATCTGGATTTTTCAACTTAAAGTGCTTCTGGTTAAAAATGTTTAGTTTCAAATTATTTAATTTCAAACTGTTTTATTTAAAAATTATACAAGTTTAGTTGCTTTCCATTCCATTCGAAATATTGTCCTTTTTCAACATTTTTCCTGATCTAGAATTGTTTGATTTGGAACGATTCCAATTCAAAATCGTTCAATTTTTGTTAAATTTAAACGCCTTCAGTTCGAAATTACTCATTATTAATCAATCTTTCAAATAATTGTTAAACTTGATATTCAAAGATTTCTTTAATAATGGATTTTAAAACTTTTTATATTTTTAATGTTAGGAAATAAAAACCTAGAGATCTGCTAAATAAAAAACTGAAAGCAGACACTGTGTCGATTGCGATATTAAATACACTGTTAGTTTTCGTTAATAAAATAATTATGAAATAAATAAAAAAGTTTCAATAAAACACGACAAAATCATCGGAGGTTTCGGAGGTGGAATGAGGGAAAGTCATCGATGCGAGAATGATTGCCCCAGATAATTAATATCCGTAGTTGTTGTTGCGACTGAAGCTGCAAGGCTCATCGCGCCTCTCCATGCAAGTTGCCTCATTGCAGCTGAGCTAATTGATTAAAGGGATTATTGCCTCGCTGGCAGACGTTAATGCGCAAAGCGGACGCTTCTCGCTCGAGCGATTTTGACGCGTAGGAGACGTGCTGCCGATCATAATTTCGTAAGACATGTCTTTTCCTCCTATTCAACTCGAGCGAAGTTTATCGTTCGCACGTCTTCTCAGTTGATCTCAATTTCCAATTCCAACTTCAAATTGACTTTCCCACGTTCCACAGTGGGACGAAATCAAAAATCGATGTTCAAAATGACATTTAGCATGCAATTATACACCGATTATACATATATTTTTTTAAATTCAGGACTTAATTTTTTATGAGATGATGAGAGCAGATTTTTAAATTTATTTATTTATTATTTTAATGCAAACAGCGAAAAAAGTGTCGATTTTTTAATTTTATTTTTTGTCTCTTATAACATTTTTTTCACTTGGATTCAATGCACAGAGGTATAAGAAAAAAAGAATTGTTAACTTGTAAAGTTAATTGCCTTGCCCACTATATAAACTATATATAACTTTTTCACCTGGGTTGTTATAAGCAAATTGTATTAACAAATAATCGACATTAGGGGATATTCGTCTTCATAGTATATTTCTGTTCTGAAAATTGCTTGATTTCATCATTAGGATAATACGCGGATATTAAAATTAAAGATTGAATGTTATAATTAATTCTGAAAACAAATTACAGTGAAACCCGGATTTAGCTCCCCTAGATTTTGCCCTTGCGAGAATTGACGCAGCGCCGTGGGGATACGTGAGATGCGTTTGCGGGGGAATTCGCGGCGTGCACTCAGGCGTGACCAAACAGAGAGAGAAACAGGAGAGAGATAAAACAGGAGAGAGACAACATAGTTCCGAGTCTCTGGATTTACCGTCAAGGTCAGCCCCGAAACCGGCGCTAAATCCAGGTTTGACTGTATATAAACAAATGTTGATCGCATACATTTAGAGGCAGAAGCAAATGGTTTTTTCTTCTAGTCTTTTTGTAATTATATTACTAATTATGTTTTTTGAAAGAAATTACCACCCATAAATATTTTTTTATATATTTTATACACAAATTATATAAACAAATGCACATTTTAAGCGTTTTTAAGCAAAAAGAAATCATTTTTTCTTCTTTAATTGCTGCAGTTATATTGCCAATAATATTTTTTAACAAAATGATTATGCATTAATATTTGTATATTTTATAAAAAAATTCACATATTAGGCGTTTTTAAGCAGAAAGAAATCATTTTTTTTTCTTGTATTATTTTTCGAATTATATTGACAATGATGTTTCCCGAAAAAATGTTGCCTTTGTTCGCTATCTGTTAATTTTATAAGCAAATTATATCAACAAATGTAACTTTTAGGCATTTGTGAACAAAAGAAAGCGTTTTTCATCGTATTTGTGTTGAGATAACAGAACAATAGTTGTTATCTTTGCTGCTGTGATATTTTCTGATAATCTTTGGTTACAAAATGACATCTATCAAATTTATAACAAATAATGTAAGTGTATACACTAGGGTGGTCAAAAAAACGCTTTTCACCCCAGAGGGAAAGGAAACCACTGCCTTTTATTCAAGATAAAAATTTCAGAATTATATCTCCGAAGGACAATCTTGAAACGAATAACGTCGTCATCTAACATGTATGTGAGATAACGACTTCTTACGTATATATTTGTACTCCGATGATGCAATTAAATATACTTTAGTTACTTTTCTAGATCCACTTATTCATCGAAACATTAATCAGTTTTTCCCCCACGTTGCGAAAATAAGGATGGTCTATACATTCGTTCTCACTCTGGCTGTCATCTTTAATCCTATTGGTGAATATAGTAATATAATATATATATCATTATTATTATATTTTATGTCATACATGAATGAATACGGCCATTTCACAGGCCTGCGGAGCGAACATATTGTCCATCTTCCCAGGTTTTAATAATATAATGGCTATTTGTATATTCATATCGTCAAAAATTATGTCGTCGTCGTAGTGTTGCCGCCGAGCGAGAATTCCCGAGGAACGAGACTGCGCGAGATGAGACATACCTGCTGTCTCGATATTCCACGTCACGTCTTGCCTCGTCTCATTGCGTCCTTTCTCGTTCCTCGCCATGATGTTCCCGAAGAACGTGACAGATCTGCGCTAGAAAAATGGACAGCTCGCGAAAGCGTCCTTTTGCGATTCAGACGCTCTAATGCTAATTAGCGTTCTTTAATGAATATTTTAAGTCGAAATCTGATTACATATTATACTTGTTTGTCCATTAATAATTAATTTGGCATTAAACACGACTATGTTACTATTTTCAAGAAGATTTAACTTCACTTAATTAGAATTTTGTTTTGCTCTTGTTAATAATTTCAGGTTATTTGTAGTTTGAAGAATTTAACCAATAGTACATTATTTGAAATGTTTGTGAAATTTTTTCAAATCTTTTAGAAAGTGTAAGAGTTCTTTGAAATACATGTGAAACATTTCTCGAGTCTTTTGTGATAATTGAAAAATATTAAAATATTTGAAATGTTTGTAAAATCTTTAAATATTTGGAAGTCTTGGTGGATTCCAGAAGGCCTGCTAGTTTATGCAAAATCTATGTGACATTTTACAATTTCTGTAGAATCTTTTGGAATCTTTTGAAATGTTTGAATATCAATCAATATCTTGCTGTTGGAAAAAGTTGAAATAAAAGGGAATACCATAATTTGTTAATGGCAGTCATGAAAAAAACATAAATGCTATTTTTGTTTCTTAATCTGCATAATACGATTAATTCTCATCATTCTTGAAGATTTTTTTGAGTTTATGTACGAAAAATTTATTTTTGTATTAGCACCTAAAAATGAAAAAAGAGTCTAGAAGCTCTGCACATAATGTTTTTTAGCATAAAAAAGCTTTCGCATGTTTATAATGCACTTCCGACAAAATTGAAAATATCAGATCATTCAAAATGACGAGTCGTTGAATTTTTCAAATTAAATCATCATTCTCAATGATCTGATTTTTTCAATGTTATGAAAATAATTTTTCAACATAAGAAAGTTTCTCTATGCTGAAAATAATTATTCATAAATTTTAGAGCTGCTATATTTTTTTCATTTTCAGGACTCCATAAGAGATTAAATTTTTCCTATAGGAAATCAAATGAAAATTCTCAAAAAATTGTAAAAATTTGGCATATTATGCAGATTAAGAAATAAAAATAACATTCGCGATTTTTTTACAACACTGCGATTAAAGAAGTTTTTTATTTTATTTCGACTCAGCCCAACCCTAAGATAAACACTTCATGAGGGACCCAAAAGGAAACTTTTCAGTACCAAGGCATTTCCGAATGATAAATTTTTTCACATGCATGAATATACAAATATACATACATAAATATACAAAAATAAATACATGTTATTCGTAGCGGTGAATCATAAAATCCATTGTGCCTGATAATATGATTTCATATAAGTCGCACCAGTGACTTATTTATTACTTATTATACGTTCAAAGTGTCAAAATGATTCAAGTAAGTACGCACTTTGAATTTTTAAATATCCCCACACATATATTCTATTCACCAATCGTAGACATTAGACACCACAATATTTTGAAATTCTACTTTGAAATGTAAACAATTAAATCAGTGATAAATTCTTTAAACTCCAGATGACTTGAAAATATATCAATCTTTTTATCTTTCTCTTTCATACAGTCTATTGTTATAATTGACAAAATAAATTTTTAATAGGAACGAAATTACATAAAAACAGAGTTAGTTCAATCCTTGAAAAAATAATAACACAGTCATGCGTGATATTAAATTAATCAGTCATGCACAAAAAAGTATAATATGTGATCATATTTCAACTTCAACTAGTCATTAAAGAACGCTAATTAGCATTAGCGCATCAAAGTGGCAAAATGACGCTCTCGCAAGCCGTCCTTTTCACTGGCGCACATCTCCCGCATTTCACGGAAGAACCGAAGCGATAACGAGGAAGGATGGGCCCGTGAAAAGGAGACGGAACTGAGGAATGAAGACGTGAAACCGAGCCAGGTTTGGTATTCCTCGTCTCGGACCGCATCACGACGTCAAAGATATATGGCCATTATGAAACTTGCAAGTGTCTACGCCGACGCCAGGCACAGAAGGCGTCAGACATGGCGGTAAATTTGAAAGTGTACAGAGTAAAAATATTCTGAAAATAGAGAACATTGTAACAATTCTGCTAATACACATTGCAAAATCAATAAAAGTTTTAATTAATAAGTTAAAACATTGGGAAGAATTAAATGCTTTTTTTTAAGAATTTGAACAAGCTAAATTCTGTTTTACTGATCTAATGAATCCGTAAGTACATCGTTAATAATGTCACGGATCTTAAAAAATGTGTAATGTTTACAAAAAAAGTATCCTGACCAGTGTCCGGTCGGCTTCCGACCATGAAATCTAACCACGGTTGGCCCGGCCGGTAACCGGGCGGCTCCCGACCATGAAACCCAACCAGCGGTAGCCCGGCCGGGTTCCGACCAGAAACCTGGTTGTAGTAGGGCCAACCGGGGCAATTTTAGGTCAAATTAATGTGGGTCCTGCATTAAATTCAATTTGATCCGTTTCAAATTCCTAAAGTTCATGGTAAAAATATTCCATTTTAAACAAGGTAGGTGAATTTTTAACCAAATAGTTGAATTTGGAACCAAAAAAATTAAATTTCTACCAAAAAAGACGAGTTTTCAACAAATCACATGAATTCTCAACCAAATAGTTAAACTTTGAACTAAAAAATTGTTGTTATCTTCAATCTAAAAGATGAAATTTCAACTAAAATGATGAGTACTTAACTGGAATACTTAAATTTTCAACCAAAAAGATAAAGTTTCAAACAATAAGGTTAATTTTGAAACATAAAGAATACTCTTCTGCTAAAAAATACGTTTTTTTCAAGAAAATAAATTAATTTTTAACTAAAAAAGACAAACTTTTAACCAAATAGTTAATTTTCAATTTAAAACAATTAATTTTCAACGACAAAATTTCCTACAAAAAAAGACAAACAAATTTTCAGCCAAAATGATAAATTTTTTAATAAAATGATGAGTCTTTTAGTAGAATAGATGAATCTTCAACTGGAGTAGATAAATTTTAAGTCAAATTGATGAATTTTTAACAAAAGAGTTTATTTTTCAATCAAGTAGTTGTATTTTCAACCAAAAAGTTGAATTTTGAACTAAAATGGCATTTTACATACTACATTTTTAACTGGAATACTTAAATTTTTAACCAAAAAGATAAAGTTTCAAACAATAAGGTTAATTTTGAAACATGCAGAATACTCTTCTGCCAAAAAATACGTTTTTTTTTCAAGAAAATAGATCAATTTTCAACTAAAAAGGACAAACTTTCAACCAAATAGTTTAATTTTCAGTTTAAAAAAATTAATTTTCAACAACAAAATTTCCTACAAAAAAAGACAAATAAATTTTCAGCCAAAATGATAAATTTTTTAATAAGATGATGAGTCTTTTAGTGGAATAGATGAATCTTTAACTGGAATAGATGAATTTTAAGTCAAATAGATGAATTTTTAACAAAAGAGTTTATTTTTCAATCAAGTAGTTGTATTTTCAACCAAAAAGTTGAATTTTCAACTAAAATGACATTTTACATACTACATTTTTAACTGGAATACTTGAACTTTCAACCAAAAAGATGCATTTTTAAATAAGAAAATTAATTTTTATACAAAAAGATTAATTTTCTACCAAAAGAGACGATTTTAAACATAGAAATTTAATTTTCCAGTTTCAATTTTCGGTTAAAAAAATTAATTTTCAACCAAGCTTATAAATTTTCAACTAAAATGATGAATCATTGACTGGAAGAGTTTAATTTTCAACTAAAAATGGTAATTTTTCAACCTGAAATTGGATGGTTCATTTAAAAAATTTTTATTATGTTCAACTAAAGAGATGAATTCTTAACTACAATGTTAGAATATTCAATTGAAATAATTACATTTTCAGTTTAAAAAATTACCTTTCTGTTATAGAAAAAACGAATTTTGGACAAAATAGCTCTCTTTTCAACCAAAGAGATAAATTTTTAATTGAAATAATCAATCTTGAACCAATAAAAATTAATGTTTAACAAAACAGTTTGAATTTTAGCTTAAAAATTAAATTTTTAATCCAAAAAAGATTAATTCTATACGAAAAATCAAGTAGTTGTTATTCCAACCAAGAAAAATTAATTTTTAATCAGAAACAGTTGAATTTAACAACAACAAAAAAACTACCTTTCGTCACGAGTTTAATTTTCAACTAAAAAGGATTTTTCAGTCGTCAAGGCAGAGAAACAATTGCGAACAAGCTGTTGAATTTGCAAGCAAAGAGATGATTATTTGAATTTTCAACTAAAAACGATCAATTATCAAACATAATAGTTCAATTTTCACTTTAAAAAATTAAAGAAACTGAATTAATATTCTCGCGCTTTAAAGTATATAGATATTTTTATTTCAACTTATCCGAAGTTTACCAGTACGGTGGTTCAAAAAAGGCTTTTTGGAAGACAAGAGAGTTTTTAATTTTGTTTAAAATTTAGGTTGAATAATAATTTTTGTCGCTTAGGAAAACTGGATCTGATGATTATAAGTGCTGCCTCAAAACTTTTTATGATGTGAACTGATTAATTAATTATCATCTGATTCTATTAAAACTTACATTCTCTGGAATAAGTTCGAAAGGTTATTAATAAATTGAATTTTCAGAACTGAAAGTTCAAATTAAAAAAAAATTAGGTAAAGTAAAAATTTTTTGAATGTTTTAATACAAATTTTAATTGAATGCTTTTTATTTTGTAAACTGATTAGTTAATTATTAGCTGATTAATTTTTTTCACAATATTAAATTACATAAAGATTAAGTTTTTATTTTTCTCTACTAAGTGACATAAATCGATTATTTATTTTTGAGTTATGTAACTGAATATTGGTTATAATTGCTATAATAGAAGTTTATTCATATTTGAAATACCCGTATTCCAGTTAAATATTTTTTTAAATGTTTATGATCTTGTGAAATGAGTATCTCAATTAAATTTTCAAAGTTATGTGTGCTTACGTTTTAATTTTTTTTGGAATCAGTTCAAAAGGTTATTAATAATTCAAACTGTGAGGAAAATATAAGTTGAAAATTATTTGAGTGCTTCAATGAAGATAATTATTTAATGCTTTTCATGTTCTGGAATGATTATTCAATTATTAGCTGATTAATTTTTTTTTATAATGATAAGTCACATAAAGATTGAATTTTAATTTGTTTCAATTAAGTACATAAATTGATTATTTACTTCAGGGTTATCTAATTGCATATTGGCTGTAATTTATATAATAAAAGTTTATTTATATTTAAAATTCCTCTACTATAATTACGTAATTTCTGTCAATGTTTTTGATGTTGTGAAATGATTATACGAATTCAATTTTCAAAACTATATAGACGTACGTTTTAAATTTTTCTGGAATTAGTATAAAAGGTCATTATTATTTCAAATTTTCAGAAATGCAATTTCCAATTCAAAAAAGGATATAAATGGAAAATTATTTGAATATTTTATTGAAAATAATCCTAAACATTATTTTATTATAAATTCTTTTAATTATCATCATACTTATTATTATTCATTGATTCCATTAAGACTTAAATTTCATAGAAATATGTAAAAAGCTTATTAATAGAATAAAATATTCATAAACGAATGTTAAAATTTAAAAAAATATAAAGTGCAAATTATTTTAATCTTTCCATGACAATAATAGTCTGATATTTTTATGTTGTAAACAGTTCAATTAATTATTATTATTAGCCGATTTATTTTGTTCAAAATTTTAAATGAAATAAAGATTGAATCAAATTTTTTTCTCAATTACGTACCATAAATTGATTATTTAGTTTGAGGTTGTGTAATTGAACGTGGGCTATTATTTTTGTAACAGAAGTTTGATTTTCCTTTGAACTACCTCTTACACAATTAATAATAATTATAATTAATAATAATTGATAAATTAAATGTATAGAAATGCAATTTCAAATTTAATAAAGAATATAATGTAAAAATTATTTGTTTATTTTAATGAAAATAATTGTTTAATGCTTGTTATGTTGTCAACTGATTATTGAGTTATTAGCTTTTTCTATTAAAACGTACATTTTCTGTAATTAGTTTAAAAGGTTATTAATAAATCAAATGCTCATAAATGAATGATCAAATTAAAAAAAAAATTAAGTAAAAATTATTTGAATTATTTAATAAAAATTATAGTTTATTGATTCTTATTTTGTAAAATTCTTAATTAATTATTAGAAGATTAATTTTTTACCCGATAATAAATTAAATAAAAATAAAAATTTAGTTTTTTCTAAAATAAGTAACATAAATATTGATAATTTACTTAATTATGATGAAATTGAATATTGGGTATAATTTGTGTACTAAAAGTTTATTTATATTTAAAATACCATTATTACAATTAAATAATTCTTTAAATGTGCCTGATTTTGTAAACCCTTACCCTGAACTGACGGGACCAAACGGACAACGGATTCGAATTTAGCGACCCCGAAAATATAAGACCCACCTAGTCTGGTCCGCGTTGCAAGTGATCAGATTTTGTGGTCCTGTGTAATTTTACTTTAAATCACTAATACGAACTGTACAGTGGGTGCGAGTATAGAATTATGTTATAAACAAATTACACCCTTACAGTATCCATATTTAATTCTATTTGACTAATAAAGTCAAGGAAAATGAAAATAGCGTCTCTACAAAACGATTTTTTAATGTTATGACCTCATTAAAATGATCGCTGCATATAATTATAATGAGTTTGTGTTGTCCCATCACATCATTCCAACTGTTTCTTAGGGAAGTTACTTTTGGCTATGGTGGACTTAAGTTATGGACAAACGTATTCATGAAATCGATCGAAGGAAAATAGCGTCTATACAAGGCCACCGTTGACGTAATTTGATAGATAGAACCATCCATCGATATTATCAAAAGTATAATTGTTGTAGACTAAGGTTTGCCAATCATCTCGCGGTTCCTGACCATTTTTAGGAGAGGATCTTTTCCATTTGCAACGATTTAAGCTGTACTCAAAACAATTCGGTTATGAAGACACTGGAGATTCAGAAGTCCGCGTCCGCCTTGACGGCGTGATTTGAATTGCGCGCCAACTACGGCCAACCAGTGCGCGGCCCGAACGCAAGCGCAGTAGCAAAAGGCGCCCACATTGGTATCACTGATTTCGGACTTCAGAGCATGGGAGCACGATTTTGACAGGTGGTCTGTATGCTGTGTTTGCTTTGCTGCTTACAAGTACAGTCTTATGGTCTTCACATGCACAGTACATCTCAAATTTGTACCCACTTTTCTCCATTTCGCGACGTATTTCGCAAAATTGAGGTTCACCATCATCAAGTTGTGGGTCTTCGAATAGTTGATAGCTCCTGAGAATGCTTCTGTGATGTCAGAATTATGAGTAAAAAACTAAATTTGCGAACGGTTTTCGCCGTTCAAATGCTGTCTTCTGCTATCTGCAGATTGCTCCCTTTCGAAAAATTGAGAATTTCAGTCAAAATGATAATTGCCTAAGCAAAAGGCTTAATTTCTATACATTTTATTGATCCGAGGATCTCGCAAAACCCCAAATATTTTACAAGTTTTCTTTCTTTCGTTCTCAAATGCTTGAGGAAAATTATATATTGAGTCAGTGACGTACCTACACAAAAAAAAATCCAAGTCGAATTGAACCAACAACCTTAAGCTGAAGAAATTCCA
Source organism: Andricus grossulariae (assembly GCA_011634705.1). Lineage (NCBI taxonomy): Eukaryota > Metazoa > Arthropoda > Insecta > Hymenoptera > Cynipidae > Andricus > Andricus grossulariae. The sequence goes on along the minus strand of JAABKJ010075445.1, from coordinate 87,921,473 downwards.
GTTTCGACATATTTACCTTTTTTTCAATAAGATTTTTTTTAATTTTCAAAAATTTGAGTCTTTAAATCAAAACAGGGAACAGAAGACATTAAGCGATTTATTATTTTTTTTTTACTTTTTTCGGAAGCCAACCCACAAATTTTTCTCCCACAGCTTAAACGATTCACATAACACATGCCTGTGAAATTTGAGGTTTTTTCAGTTAGAGAAATGACAAGGGGTCAATCGTGTAGATTTTTTGACGCTGAAAACCCATCCGGAAGCAGAAATTGTCTAGCACGTCAGGTTTTAGAATAACATTAGGTTAAATGATAAAAAATGGCCATTTTTGCCAAATTTATGAATTGATTGTGGGGGAGCGGAAATTTGTTTTCATTTCCAAAAACGGCATCACATAGTACTGGTCATCAGCTTTCAAATCAATTTTTGATTGACACTGTACGATTTTTTTTCAGCTGAGATATGCAAGTTTGGCCAGTATTGGACCATTGATTATCATTTGATCTTGTCTTCACTAGTTGGATCATCACTCTGTCCTATGTGAGGGTCAGCTGCAAAAAACACAGAAGGTGAATCTTATAGATTTTTTGACGATGAAAACGAATCTGGCAGCAGAAATTGTTTAGCACGTAAGATTTTGGAGTAACTTTTTGTCAAAAAATGTTCAAAATGGCCATTTCTTTACCATTGAACCTAAAGTTACTCCAAAACCTGACGTGCTAGACAATTTCTGCTGCCGGATTCGTTTTCAGTGTCAAAAAATGTAGAAGATCCACCTTCTGTCATTTTTATAACTGATCCTCGCAGGACTGTGTAATTTGAGCATTTTCACTCCGCCCTACTAAACAATTCCATATATACAAGCGGATACTTTAAAACTCTTCGAAATAGAATTGTATTAATCACGAAAATTTCCAATCAAAAAGATTGGAAAAAAGTTCAACAATTTCTATATGCAGATATTCGAAATATTTCAAATTGAACGGTTGTAAATTAAACAACAAGTTAAAATATTAAATATGAAATACGAAAAAATGGATCAATTTTAGTTTGGAAAACTTCAAACTTGCGTTGAAAATAACGCGTTCAAATTTCAGTAGCCTTTTGAAAAATATTTCTTGACAATTTACAATTTTACAATTTCAAAAATTTGAATTTAAAATTGCCCTAATTTGCTAATTTGATATCGCTCTAATTTAAATGGTTAAATTTGAGAAATTCTCGCTTCTTTCTTTACAATTTAAAAACTTTAGAAATCTTGCTTTTAGTTTTTTCAAATTTCATAATTTTTTATATTTGACATACTTAAATCTCCCTGTAATTAAGTTTAATAATTCATTTAATTCTTGCTCTTTCTTTTTCAATAAAATTTTCCACTCTTCAAATTTCTACGAAAGTACAATAAATGAATTTAAAAAACAATCTCTGGCGAATAGAAAAATTTGAGTTATTACTTTTAAAGTAAACCGATGTCTGAATTAATAATGAGATATAATATTTTAGCTGGTTATATTTACAAAAAGGCATTTTTCCGCACTCATACAAAGGAAGCCCGGATTCTTGAAAACGATGTTGATACATTTTTGAAGGGTTACAACATTTTGTATTAAAAAATGAATAGCTTTCGTAATAATTTGGTCTATTCAAGTTTTGAAAAATGTGAAAGGCGTTAGCATACTCCGTACAAAATAATTTATGGTTTGCCGCCTACGATTCGACTCTCTTGACAAAACAGTATAATAATAATCGTAATATTTTCGCGAGTAAGAGCGGAGATTCGGTCTCTGAAATAACTGTGCGCGAATTTGCAGGAGCTGAGCTTGCAGAGATGATGATCGGAGAGCTTCAGTGCTTGTGAGATGGGGGACTGAGAGAGAGAGAGAGAGAGAGAGAGAGAGAGAGAGAGAGAGAGAGAGAGAGAGAGAGAGAGAGAGCTATTCATACTCTCGCTGCTAATCGCGCTCGCCGACTGTTGCCACATGTCTAGAAGCTCCCTCGATCCCGAACTGCTAGATCTTAGTCTTTCTAAGTTAGTGGGCCTCCCGCGCCTATGTACCCTTCCTCGACTCGACTCTTACCCAAAACTCACACTCTTGTACTGATTTTTTTTTTGCAATGTGCGGCCACCTCTACTCCTTCTCCCTTCACACCCTTCAAACTCCTACCCACTGCAAAAAAACCCAGTGTCCCACCGAAGCGAACCTAACCTCAAAATCAACTCTCGTCAATTTTTATCTTTTTTTTTACCAAATTCGCACTTTCTACTGCTCCCTTCATTCACACTTGCACTTTCACCCCAGTCCCTTTACTCAACACACCCTCACCGCCCTCACTCAACTTTTCACTTCTCCCCAGCCAAAAAATGATCGCACTCGAAAAACACCATGTAATCTTTATCGGTACTGGAAACGGAAGCCACAAAATCAAGTGTTATTTTCTCACGAAAAAAAAAATAATTCGTGGGAGAGCCAAATCATTAAAAAATAAATAAAACTTTAAAAACCCCTCTTTTAAAGAACTTTTGAAACTAAACATTTATTCAGTTCTTTCAAGCACTCCTAATTTCCAATATTCCCACTTTCAAATTTATCTGAAGATATACGGTTTTAGTCGTTCTAAAATAATGATTCAAGTATTAAAAGACGTTCATTTCTAATCCTGCAACTTCAAAGAATTTTCATTTGTAATTAAATTCTTGCATATTTAAATAGTTTTAAATGTCAAATTATTCAATATACTGAATACTAAAAATGTTAGATGTCTCAACTATTAAGGCTTTAAATATTTTTAAATTGTGATTAGTCCTTTGAAGAACATCCTAGCATAAAAAACACCTTTCCTTTTGAAATGCCAAGTCCATACATTCGTTATTTTTTGACCTTATACCAACAAAATATTTAGCAATTTCTTCAGTGAAATTATGATTTTTGTAGCTGTTTTGTAAACTAAATAGCACTTTCTTTTATTAAGAAATCAGAACCAAAATAAAAATATCAGATTTTATGATTTTTCTTCTTTTTACTTCTTTTTACTTCTTTCTACTCTAAAACAGTTATTATATGGAAGAATGTCACAATTGTGAAAAAAGTAAAATATTGTACTCAATTTATATTTCAAACCAAAATCATTTGTATACTTCAATCTTAATGTAGCTGAAAACATTTAATTTAAAGTGCGTTGAATTCAAAATATATTTCGAAGACAAAACTGAAAGCAGAGGATCGACTTTTAAAAGAAGCGACTAAAGTAAGAAAGCATTTTCACATTTATGAGGTTTAATTTAAAAATTTTGACTTTTTCACGTTGTAGCAATTTCAAATCCCAAAATTTGTTATTTTTCACCTAACCCATAACTTATAACGAAAATTAAACAAATTCAAACAATAAGCCGGCGTTCTGAAAATGAGGCAAATTTTAATGTTAAAATTCAAATTGTCAATTCCCCTTGTCCAAGAGGGTGTAATCTTTAATTCGGTCAGTGGAAGATTTTTATTCACTATTTCGAAATTTGAACTATTGAATCAAGTACCGACCGAGCATGCTCTAAAAGGTACAGGTACAATATATCCCTTGAGTTTTAAATAAAACAAAAGGACTCAACATATATTCGTTCGATCATGGTAAGCCATTACATTTGTGAGGATAAGCAAACTGGAGCGATACAGTACTCACCCTTGTAATAATTGCATTTGCAATAGTGACACTACCAAATGGAAAGAATGTAATTAGAAACTTATTTTTCACAGCTCATTCCTTCCATGCAAGCCGAAATATAAACTTTTTACTCGTTGATTTCGTTGTGCTAAGCGTAGGACAACTCTAGTTTTTAGGGGCTGGCACGTACACACTCCACACGACACTTCAGCGGACGAGCCCCTTTTAACCAGAAATAAGGGAATACTTTTAAATTCCCTTATTTCCTTTCATTTTTATTTGTAACTCCTAACGCAGCCCTTTGGAATGGGATTCCTCATCGTTTTGAGATTCGATAAGATATCTCATTCATCCACAGTTTATTCTCCTCGCGGCGCCGTCTTAAACTTACACCAAAAAGCAGCTTTCGCTTGAAATGTTGGGGTCTTGTACCCCGTTGAAAAAAAGGGGCAAAGAAATTCTGTTACGTCCTTATCTTTCACATTCCTCGGTTTCAAACGCGCCCTAGTCAGGAGAGATTATTAACCCTCTGCCTGCTCATTTGACCTTTATCGTCAAAAATCGTCAAATGAGGCATGCAGAAAGGGAACAACTAATAGTAGTGCTCATTTACGTAACGTGATGTGTGTAAGTGCAACAGAGCTGTATCGTATAGCTATTTCGAGGGGCAAAGGTGCCCCTGGATAGAAACTTTTCAAATAATAATTAAATTATTATTAAAAAATACTCAAAATAAAGTATCAGTACTAAACTTGAAGAATATTCAAGAAAATTGCTCAAAATTGGATAAAAAGTGACAGTTTTATGATACGAAAACCATCATGTGGAACATAACATATATATATATATATATGTACTAATTAGAAAATAATACAATATATTCACAATTAATTGTGATAAAGTGAATGAACTGAAAGTAATTGTTTATAATGATCGTGAATTATTTGGGAAATTGAAATATGAGATGCAATATTGTAAGAAATATAGCCTATTATTTTGTCAGAACATTTCCTACAAACTCAAAACTCCAGTATTTTGTATTACAATTTGTAACGTAATTTAGGCTCCTATAACTTTCGAAACAAGACATTTTTAAAGATTTTTATTTCTTTCAACACTTCTACGTGATTACTAAATTTCTTAAAAAATGAAGTTAGACTAATTCTTATCCGTAGCGTCAACGATAGACTGATGCTTATTGGTAATGGGATGATAGTCGCTTTCTTAACGGTAACGGAACAATAGCCTAATATTCGTAGAACCCATTGATATATCGAAATTTTTTCTTAATTTTTTATATTTTCACTTCGGGTCACGATTTCTACTCTGCCGATAACCTTTTTATCTTTGTTTATATGCCTGGCTATCTCCCCATTGATCTTTCTGTCAGTAGTAAATGTACTTCCAAGATACATGTGCTTATAAATTTGTTCTATCATCTCATCACTTAAGGCAATGCTGCATACTGTATTCTCACCCTTTCCTTCACACCCTATAATTTTTGTTTCATTCACGCATTTTGAGGCCCATGTTCTTCACGCCAGTATTTATTCTACTCAACATTAACTGCAAGCCTTCGACTGATTCTGCCTTAACAACCTAATCATCTGCAAAGGCTAACCCATGCGGAAAAAAGGATAACCCCCGATTTTCAATTTATGCAAGGTTTTGTTTCTGGCCTTGTTTTAAATTGAAAGTTTCCGAAACGTAAACATCAGAGCCGTGCCGTAATCTTGCGCAACGTGACGCAGTTATCCAGCTGTGCCGTTGGGTTAATGCGCCTTATCGCTATGCTATTGTTTTGTCATGCATGAGTGATCACAGCACATCCCCCCGCAGCTCTTCTCATCCGAAACCGCGGCGCGGCGTAATTGTGGGAACGCATAAAGTGAAAGTTCTAAAATTGAAAGTCACGCGCACTTGTGCCAAGTGAATTTTACTTGGCTGAAGAGAGTGCAAGTTTTGATTATTTCAAAGAAATATTCATTTGAGGCAAATAAGCATATAATTTATATGTTTATATAATTTTGAACCAAATGAATGACTCCATTGTTCCAAATGAATGTGCGATGAATGGGAATGAATATTTTTTTGAACTGAGGAAATGTAAATTGATGTAAAGCAATACATTTACAGTCAAGGAAATATTTTATAGGCTCAAAAAACTACTTACACACATCAAATTCTTGAATATTTTAAGCAAAAAAATATCCCACTAATTCGAAAAAATATTTCTTCGGCCTAAACTAGGCGCGAGTGCAATACATTATTTCGTACTTCAATTGTAGTACATATTTTCCTAAATGAACAACTGGATTCTTTCAGCTTAAATTATAATTAACATTGTTATATTATACATATTTCATTTAAACAATTCACATATTTTAAAATCTAGATGAACCTAAAACATAAAAATTCGATAAAAAATCGACATCGAGCAGGATCCGAACTTGGGTCCGTCGAGTTCAAAGTCCACAGCGATGACCGCGATGCTGCCGCAACATGGAAAGTCTAGGGCGGAAAGCCGTATTTTACTCTCACTATAAATGCCAGAGAAATATTTCTTCAAATACAAAACATGGATATTGAATTCAACAACATATTTCTTTAATCTAAATAAGTATTCAATTAAAAGAAATTACTTCCAGTAGATAAATGTTTGATTTATAAAAATAATTGCTTTGTTAGAGTAGATGTTTATTTGTTATGAATAGTTTTATTCTAATAATCAAGTGAAATATTTTCTTTAACTAAAGAAATGAATATTGATGTAAACACAATATATCGTTCATTTAAGTAAATGCTCCACTGGTATAAATGAATGAAATCTTGGTAACAAATAAATATATTTTTAGTTTAATTGCTATTACTTTGAATTCAATAATTATTACTTTGATTTAAATAAACCTAAAGGCTTCATTCAAGTATGGACAATTTGAGTAAATGCATTTACTTAGTTCCAAAAAATATTTTTTTCAATGCATGCACCTTCACATCGATACGTTCTTTGTCGAAGAGAACCATTGTTAGACAATTATCCATGAATATAATAAAAGGCCAAAAGAACATAACGCATCCTTGCTTAACACCTTACCTAATATCAAATCAAACACTCAGTCTAATATTTCTGTAATCTCCTTTGGCTTAGTCCGAAGGACTTCAAATAATAATATTTTGGCTCAGTCGTTCGGAATAACTCAAACAGGATTACCAAATATTAATTTTTAAAGCTTTTTTTTTCGTCTTATAAAAATCATGGAATTTTTAGGAGTTTTTGACAGGTTCCACGGAATTAATTTAATGGGTTTCACTAAGTTTTATGATAATGTTCGAATATTTTTCTAATTAATTTACTCAGAACAAATCAAGACCTCCACAGTATTTCAGGAACAAACCATTAAAATCAATCGAGAATTCCCTCGAATTCAAAAAGAATAAGAATTTCAAATTCAAATCACTATAAATTATTTAGAAAAATATTCGAACAATAAAATGTAATTATATCATAGGTCAATCGATTCATCTCGAGTCACGGAATTTTTTATATTCTTGCATCAACTTTAAGTTATGTAATAAAAAATGTTTACTATAAAAGGCCCATTTGTAAAATATTATAAAGTCCTCCTAATTTGATCAAATTATCTGCCACCGTCTTTAAGTTATTCGATTCATAAGAATGGATGACATAAACACATATGCGCGTGCGCGCACACGCCTGCACACATCCGGACAATTTCTTTAAACATTGTATTAGGCATTCTCAAATTCTGAAACGTTCAATCAAACGAATTAAAATTGATTCGAAATTGTTACCACTACATAATCTTCCGCAGAATGGAATCAGCTATTAATTGTCAGGATTGAATAATAATTGCAGCTGGTACATAAACATGAAGCTGAAGTACCAAAATCTATACAACTTGTGTTAAATAAACAATTTCAACCTTCAAACATTTTTTCTGATAGCTATTCAGATATGTCCTTTAAAATTCACAGGAATTTTCAATGGGTCTATTTTCCTAGATTGTTCAAATAAGTATGACGGTGAATGTTTTTGATCCATTAATCCTACAAATTCTATGACTATTTTTTTTTCGATACAATTTTTGCCCCTTCTTTCTTCCTTTTTGGGCGTACTTCGAAGGTGATTCTTCACGTCGATTTTGGACGATTTTCACGTTCTGATCTAGCTTAGCATTTTACGTGTTCTCATAAAAATGACGATGAGTTAATCAATTTGAAGGTTCTGGAAACTTTTTTTATGTTTTAAATTGAATACAAACTACGAATTTTCTATGATTATAATCGATTCCGATGTGACCTCTCGCATCACAGTATATTATGCACGAAGGATGGGGGTAGGGTGGTCGTAAAAAGTCCCCTCCACCTTGGTGCATACGATATTTTTTACAACAAATGCATGATGTAGTAATTGGTGTTAATTTATGTCGACCAGGTTAGTATTCATAAGAAGTGTGGTAGTTGTACTGACTGCTGAGCAGTAGTCAGCAAAACTTTCTCATACATGGGAAGTTTTATTTTTATATGAATTTAGAAAAATTATGTTAAATTTCTAAATTACTAAAAATTTTGAACCTATTTCAATTTTTTATATATTTTTATTTTACGAAAATGAAGAGTATCTAATATTTTCCAGAAATTTATAGTACATTATGCACCAAGGGTTGTGTATCTTTATATAGCCGAGCGTGATGTTTGTAGGACAAGCCGAAGACAAGTCCTGCAAACACGCGAGGCGAATGAAGCCGTACAACCCGTGATGCACACGGTACTTTATTCAAGAAATGTCCGTATTGAGCTTTTGGAGCAATTGAGAGTTCAGTGATCTAGGGTGGAGTGGCAGGGGTTGTGGGTTCTAGGGCGCAGCCCTGGTGGAGGTACAGGGGGAGAAGTCCCCGCCGGGGGGTTTGGAGTAGCCGAGCCTCCTGTCATGAAAAAACCCATTGCAAAAAGAAAGAAAAAAAAACAAGTCTTCAATTATGGTTATGAAACGGTACTTGAGACTCGGCGAGTAGGCATACAGATGGCAGCACTTCCCGCACACTCCATGCTTTATAACCCTGGTTTCAGGAAAATAATGTCACTTTATTTCCCTAGGGAAGTAAAATGTACCCCCACCACCGACTTCTTTCGCTGATCTGTAAACGGCAACTTTCAATTCGCTAGATAGGTGGCGTTAAGCGCCCATAACGCGCATGTGCTGCATAAAGGTAATTTTTCGTAAATTATGATACTACATCAGTAATACATGGTAAATTATCGCCTCGAATTGGCCCAATCTATCAAACAATCTGGCAACGGGATTAACTGAGCACCTGACAATAACATTTTGTATGCCCAAAATGTGAGCTCATAGATGTATAGTTTTCATTATTAACCTCTGACGTTACACTTTCGCTCCCTCTGACGTCACCATGCTTGAAAAGCAATACTTACGCCTTACTTTACCTGCATCGTAAAGAGCTGAAATCATGCATCTGTTATACAAAATTGATTATAATTAGAGATGCTTTGAAGTTGAAGTTGTTTATGAAAATTGAATAAACATTCAAGGACTGTCGGACCAAAATGTCAAAAACTAATACGAAAATTTTTGTTAGGACTCGTTTGATCGTAGCTTATTTAAAAAGTTTGTATTTTCAGTTGGTTAGTAAAAAAGAATATAAGCAAAAATTCTGTTTACCCTCATCTTAGTATATCCTAAATATTTTCTGTTTGTTATGGCATGGTATGCGTTCAATATATCAGAAATTTAAAAACTCGTTACTGTTCGAAACTAAATCTCATCAGTACTCGACCAAATGTAATAAATGACTGTAGGGAAAAGTGCTGCGCAAATATTAAATGACAATGTTGTGCATACAATTCTTATCTGTAGGATATATATGTATATACGAATATACATATATATATATATATATATACTTTTATCTAAGAGAAGATAGTTATAAACAATTATAAATTGTTCAAACAACTGTGATTGTTAACTTGCATTATTCACTACTTTACTAAGAAAAAAGTGTATAAAAAGTTAAACACTTCAGAACAAACCAAGACTATATTGCATGAATAAAGAAGATCGTTATGAACAATAATAATTTATTCGAATAATTACATTTTCTACATTGAATTGATTATTAACTCACCCTATGTATAAAGTAGACAAATAGTTGCAAATTTCAGAAAAAACTGCAACTTTCTAGCGTTATTCAAATTAAATATTATTAGTAATAATAATAAATTTTTTAAAGAGATAATTTTGTTAACTTTAATTAATTATTCAACTCACTCCATGTAAAAAGTGAACAAAAAGTTGAACATTTAAGAAAAAACTGCAATTGTCTAGCACTACTCTAAGTGAATATTATTAACAAGAATAATGAATTGTTGAAACAATTACGTTTGTTAACATTGATAAACTATTACCTCTCTCTAATTGGAAATTGGACAAAAAGTGGAAAGTTTTCGAAAAAACCGCGACCTTTTATCTTCATTCTAAGAGAAAATTGCTAAAAACAGTAATGAATTGTCTAAAGAATTTATTCCAACATTTAATTATCATTATAAAGTATTATTCTATGTACTAGAAACAATTTGCACGTAAAGAAAACAAAAAATCATAATTAGCGCCAAAAACTCGCAAAACCCATCTTTTCCCTTATGGGGGTTTTTTGGTACTTTATAAAATAGACTTATGGGGGTGATATTTAAAAAGTAGTAGTATTGTATTCGAATTTTATTGCTCGTTGTGAGGACAAATTTTGAGATTCAACACGATTCAGCTAATATTGATGATTCTGAATAAAATGGACAAAAACGTATTTTTTTCTTATGGAAAATGTGTTAAACCTCATGGGGCTTGCGCCACCTCTATATATCATTTTAAAAAAATGTATTTATTTTTATGTGGATTTGAACAAATTTCCGTGTGTTATTTATAAAAATTCGAAATTTTTGTGTTTGACAACCCTAATGTTTCTACCTTGTCTAGTCCGCTCCCCACAAATAAAGCATTTGTTAATTAAGTTTATTTTAAAAAAATAAGCACTTGTCATCTTGTCAAAGATTGCGCAGCTATGGCAACAATGAGATTCAGCAAGAGAATTTTTCGCAAATTCCACAAGAAAAACGCCATTCTTGATTGAAAAATGCCTAAGGCGAAAAAAATGTCCTCATAACATTATTCATCACAATAACAATAATTGATAGTTATCCAAGTGTTTCAAAAAATTTCAAAAATTAGTTGTTGAAAGTTGATTACGCGTTGAAAGAACAACGTTGAAATGTTGAAAATAGTCAGAATAGTATATTGTTTATCGAGGGCGTAAAGAAGGCTATTTTGACGAGTGTGAATTTGCTGCCCGAGCGACATTAAATCTCGCCAAATTTTATAATGTCTAATAAGGCAGGTATGCTCAATTACTTTAATTTGAATTAAAAGAATGATCTACTAAATATGAGAAATCAAATTATTCAGGGTGGCCACTATTTTTATAATTTTTGGCTCTCGGCTCTCGCTCAGTGCTCCCGCTGAAAATTCGTGACTTCTTTCGGTTTAAACAAAATAGGCTATCTTTGCGAAGCCACCCGTTTTTCAGATATTAACATAAACGGAAGTCGAAGAGCACCAGCAAACCTGTTTGCAAGAAAGCTATTGACTTTTAGTAATATAATAAGTAGGATAAGGACATTTTTGTGTCTAATAAAACAAAATGCAGATATATGTTTTATTATATAATAGCTGTAAAATTTAAATAATTTATAAATTAATAATTTTTAAATTGTTAATAATACTTTTCAAAATTCACCGAATTTATTTTCAACTGCAAAATTAAAATTTATGAAAGGGAAACATTTAAAATTTTGCGTCCAACATAAAAATTCAGTACTCTAAAATTGTAAAAATTCAGAATTAAAGAAATTTGTCAATTACTCAGGTATCAATTTCAGTTATTTTGATTTCTATCTGATTTTATTTTATACAATACAATTTTTACTTTCTCTTCAGAGAAGGTTATTTTATATTATTGTAGCTTTTTATAGTAATGAAATTCAGAAAATAAATATACATTTAAAAATGTCTGTCAAAAATCGAGCGCGTAGCGCGAGTATCACGATGAGAATGTGTACCTCAAAGCCTACAGAGCTTTGAGTAATTTAATCTTCAATTATATACATTTAATTAAGTCGAAAATTTAGAATATGAAGATGCATACAAATACTGGGATCTAAAAGAGATGCTTTTGATAAAGTTTCATTCAAAGAATTTTGAAAAATGTGATTGTTTGAGAAATAAACCATATTCATGATGATAGTTGATAAGTTTTCAAACCTGGCTAAATTTTAGATGCCGAAGTTTCCTAAATTATGTAAAATATTGTACCTATTAATTAAAGCTGCTACTCAGGGCTCCAAACTCTCTCCCTCTCTCTTCAACGTCTACTGTTATGACATCCCTGTCGACGATAAAATCCTCACAAAAGGTAAAGTAAATGGCAGAATGCCCAGAGGTAGACTGCCGAAAGAATGGTTAGAATCTGTGAATGAGACATTAATCCGAAGAGACATAAGAATCCATAGAATCACGAGAGTTTGCGTGAAGAAATGCATGGACGTGCAGGAAGCTAGAGTAGTATGCCAGGACAGAAAAGTTTGTCGACAAATAGTTTGTAAAAAGAATGTGAGTAGATTGAATAACGCCTGAAACGAAGACCTTGAATACTAATGGGCCCAAGTGGGGAACCACACATAACAATTTTGTGAGACTCTCCACGTGGGGTGAACGCTAGAGAGATTGATCAGCAACCTGGGTCGGAGTAGTGTTACAGAATGAACGTGTTATTTAAATAAATAACACGGGAATTCTAGATCAATCTAAAATGTCTATACGTTACACCTATATAACTATCTACCCTATACCTATATACCCATCCACACATTATAACTTTCCAACCGAGCAATTCACTTTTATACCGAAAGGGAAACGGCTTAATGATATAATAAGAATAGCACAAGTACATGTTAAGTTTCTTCACCCGGATTCCAGGGTAACTTTGAGCCACCGATCCTTCTTTTCAGTAGCAAATCTGCCTTTTTTATTTGTCAAGTAAAAATTATTCTAGTTGATTAATAGTATGATTATTATTAATTATCTGAAATAATTATAGGAATATAATTGATACATTATTATCCTTTCAGAGACTATCGTTAACCTTTGGTGATATTAGAAAAATTGTTATCTTTTTAAATAATTCCGAAGCTTTTAATTTTGAAATTATGAGAAAATTGGACAATGCTTTTCAAAAAAAATCTCTCGCATGATTTTCTTGTAACAAAAACATGAAAAAAAAATATAAATATTGTTGTGAAAATACATTCAATTCGCTGATTTTGCCAGAATATTTTAAGTAAGAGATGAAAAAATTGATCGAGTCCTTTTTTTGACAGTTCAAATTTTGATTTTTCGACATTCTTTTTTTTTTTAATTATATGTACGGTGATATACACAACATATGTAGTAAAAAAGTTCCAATAAAATGTTGTGTCAAACAAAAACTATGTCCTCTATAGAGGTTTTTGTAGCACTATTTGGATTACAAAAATTGTTTGACAGAAATGTTTGTGATGACTTTTTACAACACATTTTGTGTATAATAGTGTGCATATAATAAAAAAATTTTAATACAAAAATAATCTCACAAAATCAAAATATGAATTTTCAAAAAAGAGCTCGATCGCGTTTTTCATTTCTCACTTAAAATATTCAGGCAACATCAGAGAATTAAATTCTGCAAATAACTAACTTTGAGTAAGAAGCTTAAGTTAAAGTTGTAGTTGTTTAAGGCTCACCGTGTGTTATTTTGAAATGCTATTCATTCAGTTCAGAGATTGCATGAATTAAAAAAATAAAAATGTAAACGTTATATCTTAGTATTTTTTAATTTCACATAGTTTAAAAATATTATTCTGACAAAGTTATAAACAATTCCAAGTAATATTTTAAATATATAAAAAATAAATATTTAAAAAGGTCGACGTTAGGTCTTATAAATATCAGTTGTGTTCTATGATAGATTATTGTAAATAATTCATTTTTATCTCTAGTCTTTGTAGTAATATAGTTTCTTATATTCTTTCATATGAAGAAAAAATCAATAATTTTACCTAAAAAACTGAGAAATGATCATATAAAGTACAGTTTTCAGTATATTTAGAAAAAATGGAAAGATTCAATTCAAAATCGAGTTGGGGAATAATTTTTTGGATATTAGTTTTTCTTAAGGAAGAATTTCAACCTTAATGTATATTCACTTGACAGATCTAAGGTTACACCGGCACACACAAAAAAAAGTGGTCTGCCCGGCGGACTACACCGGCATATCTATATGTTTTTACAAAAAACAAAGTATTTTCATGCCCGGTGGACTTAACCAGCACATCTATATGTTTTTGGGGTCGTTGTTTCCGAATCCGGTGTCCAAATATCCAAGTTAGCTCGTATTGTTCCAAAAAACGCAAAAATAGACGAAAAATCGACGAAAAGAGCAATGTTTCTTGTATATTTTTACAAAAAAAAAAATATCTTCATGCCGGTTGGACTTAACCAGCATATCTATATGTTTTTTGGGTCGCTGAATCCGAATCCGGGATCCAAATATCCAAGTTAGCTCGTATATTTCCAAAAAACGCAAAAATAGACGTAAAATCGAAAACAGCGATTTTTCTTGTTTATTTTTACAAAAAAAAATATCTTTATGACCGGTGGACTTAACCAGCATATCTATATGATTTCGGTGTCGCTGAATCCGAATCCGGGGCCCAAATAACCCAGTTGGTTCATATTTTTCCGAAAAACGCAAAAATATACGTAAAATCGACGAAAACAGTGATTTTTCTTGTATATTTTTGCAAAAAAAATGTCTTCATGCCCGGTAAACTAAACAAGCATATCTATATGTTTTGGGGTCGCTGAATCTGAATCCGGGGTCCAAATAACCCAGTTGGCTCATATTTTTCCGAAAAACGCAAAAATAGTGTATTTCACCTGGCGCCATTTCGCGATCGCCTGTCCTCCGATTTTCTCCATAGCGAGATTTCTTCCCAGATGAGAGAGCCTCTTCAGAGAAAATTTGTATCTAAATTGTCGTCTGCTACTATAGGAATCGTAATTCCTTAATTTGCCACTTGAGGCGCTCCCATCTGGGAAGAAATAAAAATCCGAGGACAGGCGATCGCGGTTGTGGGCTGTTTCCCAACTTCTCCGACACAGGCGTGCGGTCTAATTGTAGTACTTCGTGGCCTGCACTCCTAAAGCATTGAGTGACCACAGCCTGGCGTGTACGAACTTCAACGATGAACGTAAACAGTACCACTTACTTCTGTACCAAACAACCACTCTAAAATTTTAGCATGCTAAAAATATTAGAGTGGTCTCGAGAATAGCACTCGACTTGAAACTCAATTCATGCGGTTCGCAACCAAAATGGCCCAATTCACGGGTCTCTCGCACTTAAGGAGCCCAAATTGCGACTTGTCGCAAATCACCGATTTCAGTCGCGCACATTGCCTCTGAAGTAGCCCAATTGCGACTAATCGCGCGATCAGGAAACACTGAGAAAATAAATTTCGTTTCAAGAATAAAAAGGTTTTCTGTAGTTATTCATATCTATGATGTTACTTTAATTTTTCGCACTTGCGAAATCAGCTGATTTCTGTCAATGTTATGTATGCATGCATGAGTTTCTGGTGTTTCCTGTTTTGGCTCGCTTCTCACACAAACTAACATTCTCGCACACATGAGGTAAGTGTTTTTGACAGTTGTTCACATAATAAATTATCATGAACAAGCATTTCGATTATCATTGTTCAGAAGCAACTATAGAGGTTATGTTTGGGGTTATGCCGGCTACGCTTTCGTAAAGACGTGCTGCAAGACTTATACTGGCTGCTATTTGCAAAAGCATAGCATTTTCATGTTAACAGGTGTCAAAAACACTTACCTTCTGTGCAAAATAAAATTATTATTTTGTTAAAAGAGCGATTCAAAATCAGGGAACATCCGAAACGTGTATGCACATAGAACTTGATTAGAAATCATAATATGATTTGGCATGGGCTTTTTTCTTTTCATGAAAACATTGAAAAATGTATTTATTTCATCGCCGTTATACCTCCTTAATTATCTTTAACTCAATACACTTGTCTATAATTTGAAAAAGATCAAATTTTCTATTAAAACAAAATCGAGCATTCAAATAACCGTCATTGGGAGATTTTTCCGTTGGCGGAAAAATCTCTATTTTCACAACTCATGACTTGCGCAAGTCCGCAACTTGCGGAACTGAAATCGTGTGAAAGGGCCCTTACTGTGAATGCTAAAGTCACGTGATAACGTTTATGCGCATGCTCCGCGAGCTTAGCGTTACCCGGTAAGAAGGCTTGTATTCAAAGGTATTAATAATTTCAATTCCTAGGAATGTCGTTTCTGTCCTTTTTTGAATCCCCCATTAGGCAGCGAAAATATTTAGATTCCAAACCCTTTTAAAGAGCTGTCAGCTGTCAGACGTAACCTGACATAAATTAAAAACACCATTTTCGTTTAACGCATTAGAAGCAGGCGCTTTAAAATCATAAATGTTGCAAAATCTAGTAGGACTGTGCATAACCATACATCACTCCATCACAAAACTCTGGCATTATTCAAATGTGGCCAATTGAAAAAAATATAAAATCGTGATAGACAAATTAAAAAAATTAGTTCAAAATAAATAAAAATGAATTTAAAATGAATAAAAAGTTTAAAAGGGATTAAAAATGTTCTATTTCATGTTTGATTTGGGGTATTCAAAGGTATTCAGAAAAATATTGTCACCACTGAGTACAGAAAGGTATTCAGTCATCTCTGATTCAGTTAAAGAGATAACTTCTACTGCTACAGGGATTCAAAGCGCACCCTAATAGCACGGAACATGCCAGGAACGTTCCCGGAACGTGTAAAATGTCCGCCGCTTGGGAACGTTCCATTGGAACCTGAGGGGAACCTTCCATCATTGTTATACTTAACAACAATTATCTCGTAAACCGGAAGAGATAGGTGCAAATGGATGTCATTTTTTAGTTTTGAGTACCGCATATACTATCTATAATATGATATCCATATCATAAACTGACGACGGTTTTGACCTATCACTTACGGCTTACGCGATATTTATTTATAATAATAACAATAACGGTAATTTAGGTTTGGAACGTTCCTGGAACATTCCTAAGCGGCGGACATTTTACACGTTCCGGGAACGTCCCGCAAGTTCCCGCGGAATGTTCCTTGCTATTAGGGCAAGGACAAAAACGGTATCGAAAAGGATTCGATAACAGGGTCATCCACTAGTTTTTTTTAATTTTTGCATACTAAAGTATATGCTCTAAAATCAAGAATATTACTACCATAGTGCAAAAAAAAATTTTTTTTCGAATTTATATTTGAAAAAGAAAAATTTGTACATATTTGAAATGCCTATATCTCTCGCGCCCATTCCGCCATCTTGATGTGACGTAGCAAGCCGCCAAACGCTTGTAAATAAGCCGGGCGAAAGATCTGCTACGAGGTATACCAGGAATAGGGTCGCCATTCGGTAAGCACTCAAATGGTGAACTTAACTCTGCAACACGAAAAAGAGAATTAATTTTTTTTAAGTTGGTATTTTATGAACCTCACGTGCCATGAAAAACTTCTTGAATTGACAAGCAATATGAAGGGCGATTAATCGGAGCACGCAAATTTCCAGGACTTGTGAATATACAATCACACCTCATTCTGACGCGTGAATCCTATTCATTTCAGATTTAGCGGATTTGAGAAAGAGAACACAAAGATAACAGTTTTATCGGAGCCTAAAGGAGACTACAGCAGAAGAGGAGTTTATCTCCTTAAACATTTTTTTTCGGAAAATATGTTACAAATGTCGAAAAAACAACAGGTGCTCTCTTTCTAGCGGACGATAGTTTCGTCGCGACCTTCTGTATATGTTCGGTTTTCGACGTTTCGGACATATGATCCCCTCTCTCCGAAAAAAATACTTTGGAAGCAAAACTTCTATAACCCTGTAGTCCCCTTCAGACTCCAGGAAAACTCATTATTTTCCACAAAAAAGCGAAATTTGAAATGATGAAGATTCGCGCGTCAAAATGAAGGTGTCTCATAAGTCCTGTGAATTTTTCGTTCTCTGTTTCATCGCCCTTAAGGGAACATTATTGTAATGTTGTGACACGAGCCTTTTAAAAAATATCAGTTTCAAATTCGTTTCCCGAAATGGAATAGTTTTACAATCAAATGTAATTGTGTGCGTCTCAAATGCGACTCATAACACAGAAATAACAAAAAATTTAATTAAATATACGGTTTGAAGATATTATGGTGTTAATAAACCTGTGACTTTAAGTGTAGATGCTTCTCAGAGTTGTTTAGGAGCATGTTTGCTACCATGAGAAAATATACCCGTGGCATATGGAAGTAAAACTCTTATAGAAACAGAACGTAAATATGATTAAATTAAGATGAAATCATTAGCATGTAAAATTAATGGCAATTACTGACCTGATCTTTTTGAACAGTGAAATATAGAAACCCGACGCCTGACGATAAATAAAACATAAAATTGGGAAATTAATTAAAAGTATCACTCTGTACAATCAATATATACAATACCGCCATTTAGTGTGTGAACGCTTATTTCAAATTCGTTCATTTTATTCATTTCAGGCTGAAAAATGTTTCAAATTGTTCGACTCTTTAGAACTTTTTAATTCTAACCTTAACTGACTTTAACTTCTTCAGCAATGTAAGGATACATTTTTACAATTATTCTGCCCGGATACTGAATGGCGGTGGCCTAGGAAACGTTTTTCTTATTTGCTAATACTAGCTAATCTAGAAGAGCAGAACGTAAAATTGATAGTATATTCCGTACCAAGGAGGGAGACTTAAATCTTTTTACACGAGCGACATTTGCAATAATGAGACGTACACAAGCGGAAAGCGCAAGTCAAAACCGAGTATTGCGAAAACGCGAGTGTAAAAATACATCGGCTTCTTGCTGCAAACGATACTTTTCCTGATAGCACGGAACGTTTCTTGAACGTCTCTGGAAGGTTCCGCGGGTAATAGATATCACGTAAACCGTAAGAGATAGGCAAAAATTGATGTCAGTTTATAATATGGATATCATATTATAGTATAATATACCTGGACGTTTTACACGTCCCGGGAACGTTTCTTGCTATCAGGGATGTATACCAAAAACATGATGTATAAGTTTATCTCTTTTGATATTTAATGTTAGGTTGACGGGGTCAGAATCTTAAACGGGCAATAGCTTGTGCGCAGTACGATTATGAGACCATAGTACTCCTACTTTTATTTTCAGAACTTAAAAGAAGCTGATAAAATTCGTGAATCATTCCTGCGTTACATAAATGAACTAATCATTACCATCGTTGACAAATATTTGTAGGCATAGTCTCTCGAGTTGGTTAATACAAGCTAAGTGTAACTATTAGGAAATACTTATATGAATTTCAATAGTAATAAGATAATTTAGAAACTTTCAAATTATTAGCTTCAATAAGGTCTACAAAATTTCCTTGAGCCATTTTTTACAGGGATGATAGATGTTGTTTTAAACGCGGGAAATGCCATAAGAAAAGAAAAAATTTCAATTTATAACTAACCACCGCAAAATACGGTAAGAGTTACAACAGCAAAATTTCTCGGCTCAAAAAGACCTACAGACATGCCTTTGTCGGCTCAAGCCGCGAGGCCGCGGCAAGCCTACAGCGGATTAAGCCGACGTAAACTTGTCCTGTAAATTTCAGATTTTTGCTACAATTTTCCTAGGTCATGGCACGAGTTGAAGTTGAGGAACAATATTCGATAAACTCTTCAATTCAATAAGCTTCCTAATCGTTCTTTAAGAACATGGCTAGCTCTGTTTCCGAACCATTTATCGTGTTTTAAAGTGAATAGTGTTTCTGTACCGCTCATGCTCGCCGCATAAATAATTTCCGACGTGAGTGTATATTATAACTATTATTATATTCACCAATGGCATTAAAGCCGACCATCAAGCTGAAGACCAGAGTATAAACGTTAAAATCCTTGAAATCATTGCAATTTTTATGAAATTTTCGTAATTTTTGAAATTTTTTTGTGAAATCTCTTAAATCCAGTGTACACGTATTTTTTGAATCTTTGAAATCTTTGTCAAATATTTTGAAATCTTCTAAAATATTTGTAAGCCCTTTAAAATCATTTTAAATCTTTGAAATGTTTTGAAATCTTTGACACCTGGTGTAGTGAACCATTTTTTAAATCTTTACAATCCTTGAAATCTTTTGAAAGTTTAAAAATATTTGTGAAATATTTGAAATCTTTATAAAATCGTTGAAATCTTGTCTACACGCCTTTTTAAAATCCTTGAAATCATTGCAATTTTTATGAAATTTTCGTAATTTTTGAAATTTTTTTGTGAAATCTCTTAAATCTAGTGTACACGTATTTTTTGAATCTTTGAAATCTTAGTGAAATCTTTTGAAATCTTCTAAAATATTTGAAAACCCTTTAAAACCGTTTTAAATCTTTGAAATGTTGAAAATCTTTGACACCTGGTGTACTGTACCCTTTTTTAAATCTTTACAATCCTTGAAATCTTTTGAAAATTTAAAAATATTTGTGAAATATTCGAAATCTTTATAAAATTGTTGAAATCTTGTCTAGGCGCGTCTTTCAAATCCTTGAAATCATTGAAATTTTTATGAAATGTCAGCAATTTTTGAATTTTTTTGTGAAATCTCTCAAATCTAGTATACACGTATTTTTTGAATCTTTGAAATCTTTGTGAAATCTTTTGAAATTTTCTAAAATATTTAGGAACCCTTTAAAGTGATTTGAAAGCTTTGATATATTTTGAAATCTTTAGAATTATTTTGTAACCTTTTGAAATCTGGTGTTTACTCAAAAATCGAGTGGTCAACCCCTGGAAAAGTCTGTTGTATAGCCATGGTATATTCTAATTCTGAAATTGAATTAACATCGTATTTTCAAATAATAACTTTTATAATTTGTAAGTTAAATATCACAAAAAATGTATACTTTAACATTCTATATTAGCGAAGAAGAAATTAAAAACTTAAAGAATTATTCACAATATTAAAGTTTTTTCATTGCAATCTGTAAAACAATTGGTACCGTCTACAAAAAGGGCTCTGAAATCTCTTTATTTATTCTGTAATGAACAAAAGATAAATTATATTTTGACAAATAAAAATTTTTTCAGCAGCAAGATTTCTACTAAACGAGATGTTTCTTTCACAATAGACTAAAAGATTTAAATTACTTTTCGCATTTCAATATAATAACTATTTTAAAAGGAAAAAAAATTAATGCAAGGTTCTCGGGAAAAATCCAAGGAGATTTCCAGGTTTTCAAGGTTTAAAAAAATCAAGGACAATTCCAGGTTTTCAAGTTTTTTAACGTCACTGGACACCCTGTTACGGGAAATACATGTTAAACTTAATGGGGCTTGCCGGAACCTCTAAATATAATTTTTTAACGCACTTATTTTTTTTGTATTCAAACAAATTTTCGGGCGATATGCATAAAAATAAAAAATAAATTCAATGTAATTTTGGAACACTGTACTGTGGAATCTATTTGAAATTCGCCCATATAATGATACCATTAGTGGGTTTTCATCCACCTCTATTCAGTAACGCTTCGCGGTTAGGTTTTGAAAATGTGATTTCGATAGTACTGATTTGAGTTAGGGCACAGACTATCTACTGGCTGAATACCGGATTTGTTAACGATCGGACCCGCGTGTATCACTTTCCAAGTGCCAAGTTGTCTCTTTGAAGCTTGGTGCGCGTGCGAATCACCTCTCGAATATCCCATGCGATTTAATGAGCCGGATTTCACGGGATCGGCGTCGAATGGGGAAACTCGAATAGGGGTACATTGGCGTACTCGTATGAGATGATCACGAATATAGAGAAAAAGGGTTAAGAGCTGAAAAAAAGAAGAAAAAAACTAGAGAACCGCAAAGCCCTCTATTACAAAGGCGAAATTCGCAGACGGTACTTCCCTCATAATAATGGCGAAATGGATCCACTCAATCTGGACATAAAATATTTCAGTGACTAATTAATTTCATAGTTGAATAATTTTCTCTCTCTCACATTACATTGATGATAAATAGTATTTTTCATAAGCAATTTTAAGATTAAACATATCAACAGAAAAGTTTTTGAGGGTGTCATATTACAGTAAATACGTTTAGTTAACATCAAGAGTTTCTATATGCTTTCAGCATTTTTTATAGGTATGTATGTATAAATACACCGCTTTCTTTAAATAAATTGAATTTAAAAATATTTTCTTCAGTTGATCTCGAATATTGAGAAAAGGGGTTAAGAGCTGAAAAAAAGAAGAAAAAAACGAGAGAACCGCAAAGCCCTCTATTACAAAGGCGGAATTCGCAGACGGTACCTCCATCATAATAATGGCGAAATGGATCCACTCAATCTGGACATAAAATATTTCAGTGACTAATTAATTTCATAGTTGAACAATTTTCTCTCTCTCACATTACATTGATGATAAATAGTATTTTTCATAAGCAATTTTAAGATTAAACATATCAACAGAATCAGAAATTTCCCGCATAATAAAATTTCCGATTATTAAAAAATGTTATAATATGAATAAATAATAAAATTTATTAATAATATTCCCGAATAATGAACTTCCCGAATAATAAAATTTTCGATTAAAAAAATTCCCGAATAATAAAATTCCCAAATAATAAAATTTCCGATTATTAAACAAATTTATAATATAAATAAATAATAAAATTTATTAATAAAATTCCCGAATAATGAAATTCCCACATAAAATTCTCGAATAATAAAATGCCCGAATTGGAAAATTCGCGAATAAAATTTCCGATTAATAAAAATCCCGAATAATAAAATTCCCAAATAATAAAATTTCCGAATAATTAAATTTCCCAATAAAAAAAAATGTCCGATTAATAAAATTTTCGAATAATAAAATTCCCGAAAAATAAAATTTCCGATTTTTTAAATTGCCGAATAATAAAATTTAGGAATAAAATTCCCGTATAATAATAAACTTTCCGATCAATAAAATTCCCGAACTAGAAAATTCCCGTATAATAAAATTTCCGATTAATAAAATTCCCGAATGATAAAATTTCCTATTAATGAAATTCCTGAATTTGAAATTTCCCGTATAATAAAATTTCCGATTAATAAAATTCCCAAATAATAAAATTTCTTATTAATGAAATTCCCGAATTGGAAAATTCCCGTATAACGAAATTTCCGATTAATAAAGTTCCCGAATTGGAAAATTCCCGAATAATAAAATGTCCAATTAATAAAATTCCCGAAATAAAAAATTACCGAGTAATAACATTCCCGAATTGGAAAATTTTCGAATAATAAAATTTCCGTTTAATAAAATTCTCGGATAATGATAATCCTGAATCAAAAAATTTCCGATTAATAAAATTTCGGAATAATAAAATGCCCGAATTGGCAAATTTCCGAATAATAAAACTTCCGATTAATGAAATTCCCGAATTGGAAAATTCACGTATAATAAAATTTTCGATTAATAAAATTCCCGACACTAAAATTCCCAAATAATAAAATTTCCGATTAATAAAATTCCCGAATAATAAAATTTCGAGAATAAAATTCGCAAATAAAAAAATTTCCGATTATTAAATTATCGAATAATAAAATTCCCAAATAATAAAATTCCACAATTAAAAAATTACCGAATAATAAAATTTCCGATTAATAAAATTACCGAATTGGAAACTTCCCGTATAATAAAATTTTCGATTAATAAAATTTCCGAATAATAAAATTCCCAAATAATAAAATTCCCGATTAATAAAATTCCCGAATAATAAAATTCCCAAATAATGAAATTTCCGATTGATAAAATCACCGAATAATAACATTTCTGAATAAAATTCCCGAATAATGAAATTTCCGAATAATAAAATTCCAAAATAATAAAATTTCCAATTAATAAAATTCCCAAATAATAAAATTCCCAAATAATAAAATTCCCGAATTGGAAAATTTCCGATTAATAAATTTTCCGATTAATAAGATTCCCGAATTTAAAAAAATACTGATTAATGAAATTCCTGAATTATTGGAAAATTCTCGTATAATAAAATTTCTGATTAATAAAATTCCCGAATAATAAAATTTCTGATTAATGAAATTCCCGAATTAGAAAATTCCCAAATAATAAAATTTCCGATGATTAAAAAATTTTTATAATATAAATAAATAATACAATTTATTAATAAAATTCCCGAATAATGAAATTCCCAAATAATAAAATTTCCGATTAATAAAATTCTCGAATAATAAAATGCCCGAATTGGAAAATTCCCGAATAATAAAATGTCCGATTAATAAAATTCCAAAATAATAAAATTTCCGATTAATAAAATTCCCGAATGATGAAATTTCCGAATAAAAAAATTTCCGATTAATAAAATTGTCGAATAATAAAATTCCCAAAAAATAAAATTTCCGATTTTTTAAATTCCCGAATAATAAAATTTCTGAATAAAATTCCCGTATAATAAACTTTCCGATTAATAAAATTCCCGAATTGGAAAATTCCCGTATAATAAAATTTCCGATTAATGACATTCCCGAATTGGAAAATTCCCGTATAAGGAAATTTCCGATTAATAAAATTCCCGAATTGGAAAATTCACGTATAATAAAATTTCCGATTAATAAAATTACCAACACTAAAATTCCCAAATAAGAAAATTTCCGATCAATAAAATTCCCGAATAAAAAAAATTTCCTATTAATAAAATTATCGAATAATAAAATTCTCAAATAATAAAATTTACAATTAATAAAATTCCCAAATTAAAAAATTATCGAATAATAAAATTTCCGATTAATAAAATTCCCGAATAATAAAATGCCCGAATTGGAAAGTTTCCGAATAATAAAATTTCCGATTAATAAAATTCCAGAATTGGAAAATTCACGTATAATAAAATTTCCGATTAATAGAATTACCGACACTAAAATTCCCAAATAATAAAATTTCCGATCAATAAAATTCCCGAAAAAAAAAATTTCCGATTAATAATATTATCGAATAATAAAATTCTCAAATAATAAAATCGTTTAGATTATTTTCTCCAAAAAGTCGTATGCTTTCCCATGACGTCATGCTAAAATACTCAATTCAAGCAAATTTTCAACAAAATACATGAATTCCCTGATTGATTTTTAACAAAAAAAGAAAACTAATATTCTTATTCATATAATATTTAAATTTTGACCAAAAAAGACGAATTTTTAATAAAACTCATGAATTTATAACTAAAAAAGATAATTTTCAATAAAAAATATCAATTCTTAACCAGAAATGAACTAATTATATCGTTAGTTAAAGAAATTATTTCTCAACCAAAAAAATACGAATTTACAACAAAATAGTTACATTTTCAACAAAAGAGATTAATTTTCCACTAAAATGAAGAATATGCAACAAAAAATGACTTTTTAAGCAAATTGTTGAATTTTCTACTAAGAAGATTATTTTCGAACCAAATGAGATGAGTTCTCAACAAAAAATGTAAATAATATTTGATATTACGACCTAAAAATATGTGAATTTTCAATCAAAAAGAACAGTCTGAGTCAACCAAAAAAGGCGAATTTTCCACAAAATATTGGATTCCTCAACATGTTAATTTAATTTCTACATTAGAGTGGTTCAAAAATTCGACTTTTTGTGATCGATCTCTGCCAATTTTTTCCTTTTTTTTATTAAAAATTTGTTTAAATCTCCTCAAGATTTAAACTATTTTCAAATCTTTTCAAAACTTCTAAATATCTTTTGAAATAATTGACTTTTCCTCAAATTTTTTTAAATCCTCAACAATTTTCTTAAAATCTTCCAGATTCTTTATCGACATATTCAAAAATCTTGAATTGTTGCCTTCATTATTGAAGAATTATTTGTTATTAAAATTTATTCATTGAAAAATAATTTTTTAGAATTAAAATTCCTCATTTAGAAATTGCGATTTATAATAGTGTATTGTTTAAAACTTTTTAGGAAAATGATAAAAGCTTGATTTAGAATGAAAAGAAGCATTGTATAAATTTTTTTATTAATTGTAACAAAATATTCTTTCATTAGAAAAAAAAAAAAGATTTTTAAACGAAAATCTTTGGTTGAAAGTCAAACTATTTTGTTGAAAATTTATCTTTTATAATTTAAAATTCAACTACTTGCGTAAAAGTTAAACTACTTTCTTAACCTTTTTTTTGGGTTGAAGGTTCATCACTGTGGTTGAAAATTCAACAGTTTTGTTGAAAATTTGATTTTTAGGTTTAAAATGAATTTTTAAACTTTAAATGTAACTTTTCCATTTTTGATTTAAAATTTAACTATTTTAGTAAAAAATTAACTTTTTGTTGAAAATTCAAGTTTTTGTATTGAAAATTCAACTAAAATATTTCTTTCTTTTGTTCAAAATCAATCCTAATTTCTTTGAGGATTCAACTATTTTGTTAAAAATTCGTCTTTTTGGTGAATTCAACTGTTTTTCAATTACAATAAAAATCTTTTTTGATTGAAATATATTTAAATATCTACTAGTTTATTATTCGCTGAAAATCAATATTTTTTTGTTAACAGTTGTACTGCTTGGTTGGAGGTTGAAACATTTTGTTAAAAAATTATTATTTTGTTGAAGATTCATGATTTTAATTGAAAATTCAAGTACTTGTATAAAAGTTGAACTATTTTGTTAAAAATTTATTTTTTTGGTTAAAGATTCATCACTGTGGCTGGAAACTTAGCTATTTTATTAAAATTTCTATTTTTGGTTCAAAATTGATCCTTTTTAGGTCAAAATTCGTCTTTTTTGGTAGAAAATTTATCATTTTATGTAGATTAAAATTTATCTCTGTTTTGGTTGAATTCAACTGTTTTTGAATTAAAATTGAAATCTCTTTTAGTTGCAATATTAACTATTACATTTTTTGTTGAGAATTCATCTTTTTTAGTTAAAATTTAAACTATTTTGTTGAAAATTGTTTTTTTTTTTTGGTTTTAGATCATTTTTTTTACTGAAAAGTCATTTATTCTATTTTTGGTTGATAATTTTTTTTTTTCATTTAAAATTGAACTGTTTGGTTGAAAATTAATTTTCTTAAATGAAAATTTCACTAGTACATTTTTTTCTGAAAATTTTCTTTTTTAGTTTTTGATTAAAATTTGTAATATTTTATGGTTGAAATATCAACTATTAAACTATTTCCTCTTTTTACATTTTTTCTATTTTTATTTCCTCTTTTGACATTTTTCGTTCAGAGTTCATCTTTTTTTGAAAATTCAACTTTTTAGGTTGAAAATTCAACTGTCTTTAAAAAATTTTTATTTTCGGTTTTAAATTTCAAATCTTTGATTGCAACTGCTTTGGTGAATAATTAAACTATTTTATTGGAAATTCAAGTATTTTGTCAAAAAGTCATCTATTTTTGGTTGAAAATTCAAATTTTTGGTTTAAAATTTCATCCATGTGGTCAGAAAATTAATAATTTTGGATTGAAAATTCAACTATTTTTATTCTATTTTTTTTTTGTTTAAAATTAATTTTTTTATCTAGAAATGTAACTTTTCCATTTTTAGTTCAAAATTGATCTTTTTAAGGTGAAAATTCGTCTATAAAAAAGATGAATTTTTAACCAAAACGGATGACTTTTTAAATAAAAATATTAAAAAACGTAGGTATTATATTTTTTAAATAATTTTAAATTAAATTTCTATTAAATTTAAATTAAATTTTAAATTCAATATTCTTTAAATTGCTTACGTTTTAGGTAAAAATATGTAATTTTCAACAAAATAGATGAACTTTTAACCGAATAATAGAATTTTCAACCAATAATATGAATTTTTAACAAAATATTTCCATCTTCATCCAAAAAGATGAATTTAAAACCAAGAAGATTTTAATTTTCTACCAAAAATACTAATTTTCTACAAAAAAATACTCATTTTCTACCAAATAGTTGAATTTTCTATAAAAAAGATGAATTTTTAACCAAAACGGATGACTTTTTAAATAAAAATATTAAAAAACGTAGGTATTATATTAAATTCAATTTAAAACGCTTTAAATTTCTAACATTTTAAGTAGAAATATTTCATTTTCAACAAAATAGATGAACTTTTAACCGAATAGTGGAATTTCCAACCAAAAATATGAATTTTTAACCAAATAGTCCAATCTTCATCCAAAAAGATGAATGTTCAACCAAGAAAATATTTATTTTCTATCAAAAAATATTAATTTTCTAGAAAAAAAAAATTAAATTTTTAACCAAAAAGGATTACTTCTTAAATAAAAGATTAGAAAATCAGGAGATTTTTCACGAAAATAGGAAAATATATTTTTTTAATTTAAATAAATGTAGGTAGTATATTAAATTCAATTTAAAACCAAATAATTGAACTTTCTACCAAATGGCTGAATTTTTAACAAAAAAGGCTGTATTTTTGAATATGAAGATTAGGAAAACGGAGATTTTTCACAAAAATAGGAAAATAAAATTTCTTAATTAAAATTAATGTAGGAAGTATATTAAATATAATTAAACACTCTTTAAATTGCTTACGTTTTAGGTAAAAATATTGCATTTTCAACAAAATAAATGAACTATTAACCAAATAATGGAATTTTCTACCAAAAATATAAAATTTCAACCAAATAGTTCAATTTTTACCCAAAAAGATGAATTTACAACCAAGAAGATTTTAATTTTCTACCAAAAAATATGTACTAATTTTCTACAAAAAAATTAATTTTCTACCAAATAGTTGAATTTTCTATACAAAAGATAAATTTTTAACCAAAGTAATTAATAAATAAATAATTTAAATAAGAAGATTAAAAAAAAAAGAGATTTTTCACGAAATTAGGAGAATATATTGTTTAAATTTAAATAAATGTAGGTGGTATATTAAATTCAATTTAAAACAAAATAATTGAATTTCCAACCAAAAAGATGAATTTACAACCAAGAAAATTTTAATTTTCTACCAAAAACTAGCTACCAAATAGTTGAATTTTCTGCCAAAAATATTAATTTTTAAACAAAAAGGATTACTTTTTAGATGAGAAAATAAGGAGATTTTTCACGAAAATAGAAGAATAAATTCTTTTAGGTATAATTAATGTAGGTAGTATATTAAATTCAATTTAAAACGCTTCAAACTGCTAACATTTTAAGTAAAAATATTTCAGTTTCAACAAAATAGATGAAAAGTTTTAACGAAAAAATAGAATTTTCAACCAATAATATGAATTTTTAACAAAACATTTCAATGTTCATCCAAGAAGATGAATTTACAACAAAGATTTTAATTTTCAACCAAGAAAATTTTTAATTTCTACCAAAAAATACCAATCTTCTACAAAATACATTAATTTTCTGCAAAAAAAGATTAATTTTCATCCAAAAAATATTACTTTTTAAATAAGATTAGGAAATACGAAGATTTTTCAAAAAAGTAGAAGAATAAATTCTTCTGATTAAAATTACTATAGGTAGTATAATAAATTTAATTTAAAACGCTTTAAATTGTCAACATCTTACGTAAAAATATTTCATTTTCAACAAAATAGATGAACTTTTAACCAAATAGTGCAATTTCCAACCAAAAATATGAATTTTTAACCAAATAGTTGAATTTTCAATCAAAAAGATCAATTTACAACCAACAAGATTTTAATTTTCTACCAAAAAATAATAATTTTCTACAAAAAAGTTAATTTGCTACCAAATAGTTGAATTTTCTATAAAATAGATGAATTTTCAACCAAAAAGATGAATTTACGACCAAGAAGATTTTAATTTTCCCCCAAAAAATACTAATTTTCTACAAAAAAGTTAACTTGCTACGAAATAGTTGAATTTTCTGCAAAAAAATATTATTTTTAACCAAAAAGGCTCCGTTTTTAAATAAGAAGATTAGGAAATAAGGAGATTTTTCACGAAATTAGGAGAACAAATTTTATTAATTAAAATTAATGTAGGCAGTATATTAAATTCAATTTAAAACGCTTTAAATTTCTAACATTTTAAGTAAAAATATTTCATTTTTAAAAAAATATATGAACTTTTAACCAAATAGTGGAATTTTCAACAAAAAATATGAATTTTTAACCAAATAGTTCAATTTTCACACAAAAAGATAAATTTACAACCAAGAAGAGATAGGAAGCCGGTCACGTGACCCACTCGTCACATGGCCTTAATATATCATTAGAAATTTTGAAAAATTAAATATGCCAAAAACAATTTTTAATCATAACTAGAATTAGAATTAAAATCATCTAATTAGAATTTGAAAACAAAAGTTAATTATCTTAAATTTTCATAGATAATGATTTTAATATTTAATGTTTGATATTAGT
This sequence comes from Andricus grossulariae, assembly GCA_011634705.1. Lineage (NCBI taxonomy): Eukaryota > Metazoa > Arthropoda > Insecta > Hymenoptera > Cynipidae > Andricus > Andricus grossulariae. Next base: position 87,891,228 of record JAABKJ010075445.1, on the reverse strand, counting down.
AGGCTGGAATAATAACAATTGTTGGCTTTATATGAAACTAATTAAAATATCTAAGTAGTATTTCAATTTTTAATTTAGTCTCTTTTTACCCAAAAAAAATTCAATTTTTGGTTGTCAGTTAATCATCTTTTGGTAGAAAAGTCGTCGTTCTTCGTTGAAAATTATTCCTTTTTAATTGAAAAATTTAGTATTATATTTTTGGTTCAGAATTCACCTCTTCTGGTTAAAAATTCCCATATCTGATTGAAAATTCAACTATTTTGTTAAAAATTCGTCTTTTTTTATCAAAAAATCAAACTTTTTTTTTTTGAAGAAGAAGAAGAAGATTCGTCTTTTGTGATAGAAAAGTCATCTTTTGTAGATAAGTCATATTTTTTGGTTAAAAATTTAATTATTTTGTTCAAAGTTCAACTATTTTGTTCAAAAGTCATATATTTTTTTTTTGAATTTTATTAAATGCAACTGTTTTGTTGAACATTCGTCTTTTTGGGTAGAAAAATCGTTCTTTTAGATTAAAAATGTATCTTTTGGTAGAAAAATCATCTTTTTTTTGGATAAACGTTCGTTCTTTTTAATTGAAAAGTATAGTATTATATTTTTATTTCAAAATTCATCTCTTTTGGTTAAAAATTCTAATATTCGACTGCAAATTTAATTATTTTGTTGAAAATTCAACTATTATTAAAAAGTCTTTTTTTTTAAAGAAAATTCGTCCTTTTGGATTGACAATTCATCTTTCGGTAGAAAAATAATCTTTTTTGGTGAAACGTTAATTCTTTTTAATTGAAATGTCTACTAATATATTTTTAATTCAAAATTCATCTCTTTTATAGCTAAAAATTCTTCTATTTGATTACAAATTTAATAATTTTGTTTAAAATTAAAAAATCTTTTTTAAAGTTATCTTTTTTGGCCGAAAATGCACATTTTTGTGTTGAACATTCGTCTTTTTGGATTGAAAATTCATTTTTTGGATGTAAAGTCGTATTTTTAAGTTAAAAGTTAATTCTATTTCATTCAAATGTCCACTATTATATTTTTGGTCCAGAATTCATCTGTTTTTGTTCGAAATTTAATTATGTTGTTAAAAATTCAATTAATTTGTTAAAAAATATATCTTTTTTTGTCCAAAATTTAACTGCTTTGTTTAAAATTCGTCTTTTTGGTTAGAAAATTGGTCCTTTTGGGATTGAAAATTCATCTTTTGTTAAAAAGTCCTCCTTTGGGTTAAAAATTCAATTTTTGGTCGAAAAGTCGTATTTTTTGGTTGGAAGTTAATTTTTTTCTTTTATTGAAAAATCTACTATTATATTTTTGGTTCAGAATGGATCTCTTTTGGTTTAAAATTCCTCTTTTGGTAGAAAAGTAATTTTTTGTTTAAAATTCGTCTTTCTTGGTTAATAATTCATTTTATTATTTGAAGACTTATCTCATTGGTTGAAAATTGTACTATTTATTTAAAAATTTGTTTTTTTTCGACCAAAAATAATGTTTTGAACTAAAAATTAAACTGTTACATTTTTCATTGAGAATTGATCTTTGTTAGTTGAAAATTAAATTTTTAATAATTCATATGCATTTTCGAGTTGCACATTCAACCGGTTTGTAGAAAAATCGTCTTTTTGGCTTGAAAATTTGTCTGTTTCTTTGAAAAATCGTATTCTGGGCTGAAATTTAATTTTTTGAACTGAAAATTATAAATCAAATATTCAAAACTAAAAAAAAACTAAACTTTGAACGTTACATTTTCAATTGTTCTATGTATTTTAAAAAACTGAATTTGTAAGTCAAATTGTTGAATTTTTATGTATCAATAACAATTGAATACCTATTATTCTTAGGAAAAATTCGAGTAAGTTGAAGAGATTTTTAGAAGTTTTGAAAAAAAAACAAATTATTTAAAAATTTGAAATTATTTCAAATAATTTAAACGAAGTGTCTGCTTGTACCTAAAAATCCGGCTATTCGTACCGAAATATCGGTACACCTATCTCACGGCCTAATTTAGAACAAAATATAGATTTTTGCTGATTTCGAACAAAAAATTTAGAATCTTTTTAAAAATTGTGAAAGGCTTCAAAAGAATAAAAAACATTTCCTTAAGATTCCTAGGAAAATTGAAAATAATTTTTTATTTTTGAAAATTAATTTCAAGAGAATACTTAAAAATATTTACAAAATTGTCAAAAGTGAATGTGGAAGATTTTAAGGATTTTTTGTGATGTTTAGAAGTTCTGAAAAAATTTCAAAAATGATTTTAGATGTGAAAAAATGTAAAACAACATGTAGATTTTTCAAGATTTTGAAATAAAATTTTGAAGCATTTTAAGGATTTTTAAACTATTTAAAATAATATATATATATATATATCCGCTGCAATTATCCGGAAAATTTAGATTTAACTAAGTTGATGTGATCGGGTTGATGTGAAGCAATGCCATAACGAAAATTAGTAATGTGTATGCGCAGGCAAATTCGGGACTCTATTCGCGAATTATTTGAATAAACTTAATTGACTTAACCCGAGTTACTAATTAATATCGACCTTGCTCCTTCGGTCCTCTGATTGTTGGCATCAGATCAAAATTTGTTTGGATTTGGTGAAGTACGTAACAAAATGGTCCTGAAAACCGTAACTAATATTCCGGAAAAGGTGAAGTGATTAGTTAGGGGTTGATATGGACTTTGTGGATTTTTTTTGGGAATCCACATTTTTGGAGATCATGTGATCAGAGTGTCAGTACTCGTAGCATACAACTTTGAGCGTACTGATATAAGCATTATATACGCCAGCGCAGTTTAAATGAGCTACGTAGTCGTGTCAGTCACATAATGATAAAATATTAATGTGTGAAATTGGAAATGTCAAGAAAACTGGAAGAATATGACACAATTTCAGTGCTTTAGACTTTATTATGGTAAAATTATTTAGGTGAAGTGTACACTGCCGGCGCCGGCAAGAAACTACCTTGCCGGGTTTTTCCGTGAAAAGTGGGAAAAGCGTAAATTAATCTATTTTGATGCACTAATTACGAATGAAGCCATGTAAATACCTGAAATTATCATTTTCAAGGTGAAAATTGATCAAAATGACGTTTCTACGAAGAAAAATGATCTTCTAAAATTTTCTTCATCAAAATTCCAGTTTTCACACGTTTGTTTTCACGTCCGTTTTTTCCACACATGGTATTTTTAATTGGATATAATAATAAAATGTTTAGAATTATTTTCGAATTGTATACACTGGACTTCGAATAAAATTCTCTTCTAATCCTCGTTACTTCGGTCTAAGGTTTCAACATTACTTTAAGCCCTCAACAGAGTTTCTAACATATCAGGTTCGTTCAATATAAGGTTTCTAATATTTTTAAAAATTTGGTGAGCGTAGGCCTACTATTCTTGGTGTTCATAAACAATTCACAAAATATAGTCGATTATTCATTTTAATTACAAGGATTTTTCATAATCAGAATAACCAAAATCAACAATTTTATTAAATATTTAATTAAATAGATTTTGAAAAATAAAAAATGACAAAAGAATTCTGTAACGTATCACAGGGATATCTTCTCGCCCCCACGAGACATTTGAAAAGGAAAGGGATGTTACCTACATTATTTCTGTGACGTATCACAGGGATATCTTCTCGTCCCCACGAGATATTTGAAAAGGGAAGGGATGCTACCTACATTATTTCTGTGACCAGGTACAGGGGTGCCTTCCTGCCCCACCAGTTATGACAAAGGGGTTAGGTTTGTGATGGAATTATATTTCTGTGATTATTAACATGGGTTGTTCCTGGAAATGGCGAAAGTTTTGACTGGGGGTAGTTGTCACCACACTCATTTTCCAACGAGAAGGAATATTAAAAATTGTTGCCTCCTGTAAAGGAGGGTGGTTGTAATTGGGAGATATCGCCGAACCCACTTTCTCCCCGCGAGGGGGTATAAAAGCCAGGAAGGAAGCACATTTTTTCGGGCAGTGGGAGTTCCACTGCTCGAAAAAATGTCGCTTCCTCAATATTCTAAAATAACCGTAATTTCTTTCAGTTCGAACATTGAAAATTATATTTACGGATATTTTTTCGACCATATTCTTAACCAGTTTACGGCATTAAAATGGACACCGAATGTTTATTCAATAACAAATAAAGTACCCTAACTGCAGAGAGAATATGTAGATAATGAATGTTTAGTTTGACTACTATTAATGTGAAGTCTAGACGCGTGACAGACCTGCGATACTTTTCTTATGAGTGCATGCATGCAAATGGTTTCGTGGGACCTGGCATGTGACCTGCGATTAACCAGCTTTATATGACTTATATACAAAAAATATCAAATTGACAATCGAACTTGGCGAACACCAAGGACGGCCGAAAGGCAATAAAATGCACTCGTTTGTCAATGGTCAACAGCGAGACAAATTTACTTGGACACACTCAGAGGAAAGTTTGCTTTGAAACAAAAACATGCTTGTGACACAGGAGGATATTTTTATGAGTGGAGAAATAAGGACGGCCGGAAGGCAATTAAAAGCACTGGATCTCGCAAGTGGTTAACAGATTAATATTTATTTGGAGAAAGTTCCATAGACGGCCGAAAGGGAATAAAAAGGCATTCGGTTACAGATGATCAACCGCAAGACAAAAGACTATCAAGAAATTTCTGATGAAGTATGAAGAATAAGATTCAAAATGATAGTCGTGAGATAATAATAATAGAAATGACCAGAATGACATACATTACACATAGTGAGATCGTATTGACATAAATGACCTGATTGACATACATGTCATATAGATTCAGAATTGTTTCGTCTGCAAGTGTGCAATATATTCGGTTTTGGTTTCTATTCCTTTCGAATAGAACTGAAGGGCCTATGACAAAGCCACCGAACGCGTCCTCGGAGGTAGACGAAATTTGAGATTGTCTCATGGATGGAAAAGGAAAGAGATGGATAAGCAGAGGATTCATTTATATAGAAGGACTGGGATTTAAAAAGATTCAAGAAGAAAAGGATAGAAGTGGGTAAGCGGAGGATTCATTCAGATAGCCAGACTGGGAGTCAAGGAGATAGGTCATATTATATTTAAGAAAATATAGAAATGGATTCGCTTGGATAGGAAGATAGGGATTGAAGAGGATAGACCATTTTTTGGCTCACCTAATGATTAGAAAAGGATAGAGGTGGATATGCGGAAGAATGATATTGATAGAAAGTCTGGGATTCAGAAGGTTAGGGCTGACTTTTATTTGATAAAAAAGGTTTCAATTACATAGAAAGATAGGGATTGAAAAAGATAGACAAAATTTATATTGCGCAATGGATAGAAAAGGATAGACGTGGATAAGCGTAGGATTCATGACGATACAAAGACTGGGATAGAAAAAGATTCAATTAGATAGGAATATAGGGATTGAAAAAGATAAATGAAATTTTAGATTGCCTAACGGATGGAAAAGGATAGAGGTGGATAAGCGGAGGATTTACTTGGACAGAACGACTAGGATTCAGAAAGATAGGGCTATCTTATATTCCAGAAAAGATGGAAAAGGATGCAATTAGATAAAAAAATAGGGATTAAAAAAGATAGGCGAAATTTGGTATTGCCTAATGGATGTAAGAGGATAGGAATGGATAAGCAGGAGGTTTATTTAGATAGAAACACTGAGATTGAAGAAGATAGAGCTAGTAGTAAAAAGGTAGGGCTATTTCATATTTCGATAGAGATAGAAATGTATTTACTGGAATATGAAGACAAGGATTACAAAAGATAGATAGAATTTGGTATTGCCTTACGGATGGAAAAGGATAGAGGTGGATAAGTGGAAAATTCATTCAGATAGCTAGACTGGGAGTCAAGCAGGTAGGGCTATATTATATTTAGGAAAAGATAGAAATGGACCAGCTTGGATAGGAAGATAGGGATTGAAGAAGATAGAAAAAATGTTGGATTAGCTAATGGATAGAAAAGGATAGATGTGGATGAACGAAGGTTTCATGTCGATAGAACGTCTGGGATTCAGAAGGTTAGGGCTGACTTATATTTGATAGAAAAAGGTTTCAATTAGATGAAAAGATAGGGATTGAAAAAGATAGACAACATTTATATTGCGTGATGGAAAGAAAAGGGCAGCGGTGGATAAGCTGTGGAAACGCTTGGATAAAAAGACTGGGATTAAAAATGGTAGGGCTATCTTATATATTAGAAAAGATAGAAAAGGATTTAATTGGATGGAAAATGGGGATTCAAAAAGATAGACGCAATATAAGATTGCCTAATGGATGAAAAAGGATTTAGGTGAATAAGCGGAGAATTCGTTTGGATAGGGCTACTAGGATTCAGAAAGATAGGGCTATTTTTCATATCAGATAAAATAGAAAAAGATTCAAGTAGATAGAAAAATAAGGATTAAAAAACATAGACGGAATTTGAGATTGTGAAACGGATGGAAAAGGATAGAGATGGATAAGCGGATGATTCATTCAGATATCCAGACTACGAGTCAAAGACGTAGGGCTATATTATATTTGAGAAAAAATAGAAATGGATTCGCTTAGATAGGAAGACAGGGACTGAAAAAGATAGAATAAAATTAAGATGACCTAATGGATAGAAAAGGATAGAGGAGGATAAGTGGAGGATTCATTTAGATAGCCAGACTGGGGCTCAAGCGGGTAGGGCCATCTTATATTTCGAAAAAGATAGAAACGGATTAGCTTAGATAGGAAGACAGAGATTGGAAAAGATAGACAGAATTTGGGATTTCTGAATGGATGGAAAAGGATAGAGGTGGATTAGCGAAGCATTCATTCAGATAGCCAGACGAGGAGTCAAACAGATAGGCCTATATTATATTTAAGGAAATATTGAAATGGATTCGCTTGGATAGGAAGACTGGGATTGGAAAAGATAGAAAAAATCTGTATTACCTAATAGATAGAAAAGAATAGAGGTGGATAAGCGAAGGATTCATGTCGCTGAAACGTCTAGGATTTAAAGGTTGGGGATGACTTATATTTAAAAAAAAAGGTTTCAATTAGATAGAAAGATAGGGATTGAAAAAGATAGACACAATTTTTATTGCGTAATGGATAGAAAAGGATGGATGTGGATAAGAGCTGGATTCATGACGATAGAAAGACTGGGATTAGAAAGGATGGAGCTGACTTATAGTTGAAAAGATAGAAAAAGATTCAATTAGATAGGAATATAGGGACTGAAAAATATAGATGAAATTTTAGATTGCCTAATTGATGAAAAAGGATAGAGGTGGATAAGCGGAGGATTCGTTTGGATAGAACAACTAGGATTCGGAAAGATAGAGCTATTTTACATTTCAGAAAAGATAGAAAAGGATTCAATTAGATAGAAAAATAGGGAATAAAAAAGATAGACGAAATTTGAGATAGTCTAATAGATGGAAAAGGATAGAGATGGATAAGCAGATGATTCATTTAGTTTTGATATCTTGCTTTGTCTGTGAAATCATTAAAATCAGTTAATATACCTAAATATATTCAATCGTGTGTATAGTTATGAACAAATTAAAAAAATATAAATAAAAAAAACTATTTTTTCTTTCTCTGATTATTAATTAAATTATTTCAACAAAGTGAAATTATTATTTTTTATTGTATAATCACTGACTCGTTTTTTTTAGTATATTTATGAATAATTTAATACGTGTGTTTGCTGGGTATGTAACTTTTTTTTTATTTGAAATAATTGTTCAATGTTATAATAAAATTTGGTTCTTAATTGATAAAATTTGGCTCTTATTTCTGCACTTTTAATAAAAAAAAACAACAACATAATGTAACATAATAAAATAAAAATGATGGGCTCTGTTGGTAAATAATTGTGCAATTTGCAGTTTGTGCTAATCGTAACTCCTCGAGTAGAAACTTCAATGGTAAATCATTTTAGATATTGCGAACTTTCATCACTTACCGACGCGCAATGTGCACCTTCAAAGTAACTCTTAGGTGCATCCGCCAAGAGAGCGCAGTTATCAGCGCATGTTTTTCACATTCACTGGAATTCTCTGATTCCATTAGATCGGCAATCTCCCACCTCATCTCTGATTCTGCATATTCGAGGTATCCCAGATAGCAAGCGTGCGGAGCACGTTATACGCATGGAATGCGAGGCACGCGTAGCATGCAGGGTGCGAGGCATATACGCCGCACTGTGTAAGGGCAGAGATGAGGTGGGAGATTTCAGATCCCATACATTCAATTTCGAGTGATTTTCAGCAGCGCCCCCTCTGCACCTAAGCTTTTGCGAACTAAAATCAAAGCACCCCCAATGCACCTAGCCAGTTTACGAACTAATTGCACTAAATTGCAAATTGCACTAATTTAAATATTAAAAAGATTTAAAAGAAAATATAGATTTTTGAAGATATTGAAATAAAATTTTGAAACTTGTATAAGAATTTTGAACGGTTTCAAGAAGATACAATTTTTGTTTAAGATTCCTGGGTAAGTTCTTAATGCTTTTTTTTTTATTTTGAAAAATAATTTTTGAATAAAATTCAAAAATATTTTAAAACATTCCTAAACATTTCAAAAAATGAGACAAATGAAGTATCCCGAAAAAGAGTCTTAATAATTATTTTATTATATCACTGTGAAAAATGGTGGAAAATAAAAAAATGCGATGAATGAAAATGTAACATTTTTTCTTACTTCGTTTTTTTTTTGTAGAAAATAAATCTTCTTGCTTGAAAATTTATCTTTCATATCAAAAATTTAATTACTTGGTTAAAAATTCATCTTTTTGATTGAATATTTCGCTATTTTTTGAAAATTCGTTGTTTTTTGGTTGAAAATGTAACTACTCTTATTTAAAATCGATTAAATTTTTTTCTAAAAAATAATTTTTAAAAACAAAAAATCCTTTCAAGTTTTCCAATGATTCTTAAGAATATTCTCTTGAAACCATTCAACATTCTTAAAAAGTTTCAAAATTTTTTGTTTGAAATCTTTAAAAGTCTACATTTTGTTTTAATTTTTTTGGAATCTTTTCAAGTTAAAAATTATTTTTGAATCTTTTCAACACTTTTTCAATGTCTCTTGAAGTTACTCAATTGTTTTTTTTTAAATTTTGTAACTGTGAAATTGCGAAATTTTGTTTAAAAATCTGAAAATCTTTTCAACTTTGCAATGATTTATAATATTTTTTAAGTTTATTTTTAATATAATTTTTCAAAAGAAATAATAATTTGAAGGTTTGCCGGAAATCGTAAAATCTGAAGAAAATGATGTCACTTTCCTCAAAATAAAAACATCGTTTGTTAAAATTGGCAAAATTTATTGAAGCACATTTCGGTCGAAAGGCTAATTATAACTGAATGAGTTATTTATTATTCATTTCATACAAAACCTGGATGACCTGGAAAAGTTTTTATTTTATTCAGAGATTGATTTCAAAAACTATTAATCAAATTCTTAATAATTTCTTTGGTACACAGCTGCGAAAAATTGTATAAATAAAACATTTATATTGAAAATGAGTGTTTTTTGTTGTTTAAAATTTGACTATATTTTTTTCTAATTCGTTGTCTTTTGGTAAAAAATAAATCTTCTTGTTTGAACGTTCCGCTTTTGTATTGAAAATTAAACTATTTGGTTAGAAATTTCTTTCTTGGGTTGAAAATTTAATTATATTTTTCAAATTCGTTGTTTTTTGGTAAAAAATTAATTTTCTAGGTTAAAAATTTATCTTTAAGATTGAAAATGTAACTATTTTTCGAAAATGTATAGTTTTTTGGTTGAAAATTTAACTGTTTGGTAAAAATTCTTTTTTTTCGGATAAAAATTTAATTCTATTTTCTTTCAAATTCGTTGTTTTTTGGTAGAAAATTAATTTTGAAGGTTCATGATTAAAAATGTAACTATTTTTTTTTTGCAAATTTGATGTTTTCATTTGAGAATTTAACTATTCTGTTTTATTTTTTTAATTTTTCAAGATTAATCTAAATTATAAATTTTTTCTTGATTATAATTAATTTCGCTTCGCTCGGGCAGCAAATTCACACTCGTCAAAATAGCCTACTTTACGCCCTCGATACACAATATACTATTTTGCAACACAATTTTCGCGCATGCGCAGTTTGAAAATGGCTTACTTTAGGCACTTGTGAAAAAGCTGCGCATGCGCACTTTCGAGATGAGGCACTATAGACACTTGCCTAGGTAACTTTAAACACTGGCATTGGTATCTTCTTGAAATAAATTTAGATTTAACTTGAACAAATCTTTTAATGATTAAAGTTTTGTTTTGGGGTTTTCGTAGACGTTTTCGTCCGTCGTACAAAAGAGCATAAGTGCCAACATTTGGCACAGCAAAAGGGCATAAGCAGCAAAATTATTTTACATAATTTTTTTCAAAAACACATTTTTTTCCAACACTTTTTTTCACAAATTTTTTTTTCAAACATTTTTTTCAACCATTTTTTTTTTAACATTGTTTTTCAAAAAAATTTGTTTAGAATATTTAAAAGTATTTTCTTTTAAGATTCTGACAAGACTTGAATTAACGTCTTAATAGGCTACAAAACGCTTCTTTTGACTAATTTTTTCGTTTTGGGGCAGCAGACAGCGGTGAAGGGGGGGGGGGTCTCAGCTCCACTCTTTATGCAATATAAATTTTTTTTTTTTTCGTTAACTCCTAACACAACTTTTTCGGATGGGCGTTGCAAAAAATAGCGTGCCGCACAGGTGATTACTACCTCGTGTGATTGCATCATTCGCCTGCGGCTTATACTAAAAAAGTCACACTCGCAAACAATCACGTATTTTGCGCACTTGTATCACAAATAGCTATTCTGGAACACGTCAGTACAATAAAGTCATATATATTCTTTTTGACTCCCTTTGCACACCGAACAACTGGGCACCTTTCCCGTACTCCAACTTGAAAATATAAATATTATAATATAAAATGTATTTTATTTATATTCTATTTTTGTAACATTGTATTTGACTATTTTTACATTCTCATCATAATGAGAAGGTATTAATTTTATGTGAAGAATGACTTTCGTTAATTCCATCAAATGTCGACGTTTTGAGACCGCCTGAGTCAGAAAAAATAGTTTTTACGTCGGTGTCTGTCTGTCGTCGTTGTCGTCTGTATACCGGATAACTTTTGAAAGACTAATCGGATTGGATTTTGCTTTGACACAGAGTTTCAGGGGGGAAAAAAAAGATCGAGTCTGTTAACCAGCTATTTTGTATAGAAATTCAAAAAGTTAGAGCATTTTCACAATTTTTTATACTATTTTCTTCAAAATTCAGAAATTCTATTCATAGTACTCAAAAATTCGAAAAATTTATTCTCACGACTTTTTTCGATCAAATAAAAATGGTCAGAGTTATAACATTTTCAAAATCCAAAAAAAGAAACAAATATTAACATTTTAAGCCAAATAAAGCACGATATAAAAAAAATTCAAAAAAATAAAAACGTTATTTTTCGAAAGCCCTACAAGAATATCATAACGACTCTTTGAATTTTCTTGAAAAATCGAAAATTCCCATTTTTATCGCACAAAAAATAATAAAAAATAAAAAATTCCATTTTGCGGTCAAACTACGGAAGGTAAGGAAAAAAATGAATTAACAAAGTTGTGAACCAAAAAGGAGCTACAAATTTGTTATGAATCATTTTTTAATAGGATGCGTAGTTTCTGTTTTATTCTTAAAAAAAAAACATTAAAAATTAAAAAATTAAATTTTTGGACAAACGACACAAGCTATGAAAAATTTGAATAGAAAACAGTTGCTCTTCATAAAAAGATTGAAAACTCATCCAAATTTATCCTCAATAATTTTTTGATATGAGGCGTAATTTTAGTTTTAATCGTAAAAGATAACAATCAAAACAAAAAAATTAAATTTTTTAAAAGCGACACAAGTTAGGAAGAAAAAGTTAATCGACAAAAATTGTTCACCCAAAAAGATCTATAAATTTGTTATTAGTCATTTTTAGATAGTACGAGTAGATTTTCTTTTAATCGTAAAAAATAAGAGAATGTAAAAAGTTGTTCAACCAAAAAATATCTTCAAATATGTTATACTCTTGTTATGAAAATATATTAAAAATAAAAAAATTAACATTTTGGAAAAAGATCACAAGCTATAATAACACTTTATTTCACAAAATGTTTGCTATGTTGCGTATTTTTAGTTGAGATCGTGAAAAATAACATAAAAAATAAATTAAATTTATGGAAAAACGACACAAGTTGCAATAAAATGTTCGAGGCCATGTGACGAGTGGGTCACGAGACCGGCTTCCTACCTTACCGACACTTTATTTATTTGCAAACTTATTTTCACACGAATAGCCACATCGAGTTGAAAAATTGGGATAATAAATTAGAAGCACTAAAAAACGCGGCTCTGGTCCTAAATTTTTATAATTATGAAAAAAGCAAAAAAAAAAAATTATTCACAAAAAAAAAAAGAAACGTTTTCTATCATTGTAAAAATTTAGGACCAGAGCCGCGTTTCTTAGTGCTTCTTATTTATTATCCCAAATTTTCAACTCGATGTGGCTATTTTTTAAAAAAAAAAAAAAAAAAAAAACAACTCTAACCAAAAAATGCCTTCGACACATTGGGCTGTAACCATCTTAAGCTTGAGACATTAATTTTGTTCAATACCGTTAACTGCATTTTCAATAATTAATTAACATTTGGAAACAATCTGTTTTGCAGAAATGAAAATATTATATGCAAATTAGTCAAGAACAAGCAAAACAAGTTCAGAGGATGAATTAGAATTCGCGATACATGAAGGTCAAATTAATAAAAAATAATCAAAATAATAAATAATAAAAAAATAAAGTAAAATAAAAACGAAAATAAAAATTTTAAGCCAAAAAGTGCACGATATGAAAAAAAGACAGGAGCAGAAAAACGTTGATTTTTAAAAGCCCTACAAGACTTTTATAACAACTTTTCAAATTTGTTTGAAAATTTGAAAATTCAAATTTCGGACGCACTAAAAATTGTGCACCCAAACAAGATCTAAAAATTCGTTATTAATTACTTTTTGATAAGACGCGTAGTTTTTGTTTTATTCGTAAAAAAAAAAAATTGAAAAATTAAATTTTTGAACAAACGAAATCAGCTACGAAAAAAATAAATGGACAAAAGTTTTTTAGCCAAAAAAAGAGCTACAAATTTGTTATCAATCTAAAATATTATTAACAATGTTGTGAGTTGTTAATTTGCGATTCATGCCTTCTCTGTCAATGGACAAAACCTTTACTATAAAATGCTATTCAGCAGATATATTATACTTTAGTACCAGTTGTTTGCGTCAGAGATTATAATGAACTGATTAATTTATAATATGAAGAATAACAAAAAATAATAGACAAATATGTTTACGAAATTATCTTTTTTACTATAGTGAATATTTTTGGATTACTTTTATATGCCAACTATATATTAAGAAGAAAAATATAATAAAATTAATAATGAGCATCTCTATCCCCTGAAATATTTGACGTCTGCCTATTTCTTGTTATATGCAATACAATTTAATCATTAACAACGCAAGAAAAAAACGCATTTAAAATAAAAATTCAAATACAGCAAAGTTAAATTTAAATTCAAAATACAGAATTACGTAACAACTCTGCCGAAAAAAATTATCGTCACAGTCGAAATCTGACAATTTTCTTCAAGACATTCGACGATTCATTTATATACATTAGGAGTAATTGGTCATTAAAAAAAAATAATTCACGAAAATACTAATTTGAAAAAGAAATCTAATATTTGCAAAAAATGGCAGGTCAAGAAAGCCGACATTTACTCAAATAAGGTTTCTATAGGCGCACCGACGAAGTTTCAACATTTTTGTATAATTATAAAATGTTATAAAAATTATAATTAAAACGAAAAGTTAAACTCCAAGTACCAAAAAAATAAAAAAGGAAGATAAACAAGACAACCTCGAAAAATGTAACTGCAATAAAAAAATTCTTATAAATTAAAAACATTTTTAGTTTAAAATTGGATAAGCAAGAAATTAAAATTTGTCTTCAAGTTTCAAAGTTGAACATTAAACGAAACTTAATTTGCTCGTAAATTTTAGGTTTTCAAATTTCGCAACTTTTTTCCTTGCGAAGGTAAATACAAAAAATTAAATATATTTGAGGCTGAAAGCAAAGTCGAGTTGCTTTAAATATTTGAAAGTCATCTTCTTTAAGCAAAAATGATTAACCCTTATTGAAACTTATATTGTTTGCTATTTTTCAATGCGAAGCAGTCACGTTAGAGCCGCCTTGTATACAAACAGATTCATCAAATTGCCAGAGAAATGGGAGCAAAATCGAATATCGCACTCGAAATACCAAATACTCGCGTGCATCTAATTTCCACGTGCCAGATTATGCAGTAGCCATTTAATGGTTTTATGCAAATCTTGAGCAGCTAATCTATCGATTATTTTGTTAAAAATATTATTAAGTGAATATAAATGTCATCAGTCAATCGCTGTGCATACATAGGATGTGTAAACATAAGAAGTGTTGGTGTGATTCTCTTCTGCTTGCCGCATAACAGCGACCCGAGATATGAGGAGTGGTGTGACAATGCCGCTAAGAATTGATAAATTATTATTCTTTTTGCTCGATTTTTAGTAAAAAATGTCTATTTTTTATAGGTGCGGTTTAACATATTTTCAAATATTCTCTTAAAATTAATTTTTCAAAATAAAAATAATTTTTAATTTGTCGAGGTATCTTAAGAAATTTTTTTCATTATTTTCACAGAAGTGTCTAAAGGTACCAAAAAAATCAAGCTATTTATACAGAAATTTCGATACAAAAAGCTTCTTTTTCAGGTTCTCCCCTTTTATCGAAAAATCCGGCTATTTGTGCTGAAATTTCGGTATAAGTAGTCACGGTCTGTCTTGAAACCTTACAAAATCATTCGAAAACTTTAAAATTTTATTTCAAAATCAGCAAAAATCTCAATTTTCTTTTAAATGTTTTGAAAACTTCTCAAATTATTTTTCAATTTTTTTCAGAACTTTTATATGTCTTTTAAAATGAATCCTATTTTTCCTAGAATTGTTGTGAAATACTGCAAAAAATTGCCTCACTAATTTTGGAACAAAACTGAAGGCGAACTTGAGAAAAAAATATTTCAGGTTGAAATTCTTTATTTTACAATAATTGCTCACGGCTTTATATTTTTGCTTTAACTTTAGGTAAAAGTTGCAATTCCTAATTAATCCCAATGTAACAGCGCGCATTTTATTCATTGAGAGATTCTCTAGAAATCCCACTGGTATGTTTTTATTAAACAAATTTTATTAAGGAAAAGTACTTTTTATAAAATGAATAATTTTATAAGTCCTGAATAAAAAATGTTCAAATAAAAAACTACGGAAGAGACTTGTACAGAATCTTGCAAGAAATAAGATAAGCCCTACAACATCAGAATTAAGTAAGAATTGCAACTTTTAGCTACAGAGAAAAAGACACAGTATTAAACCAATTTTCCTCCAAAATAAAATACATTAGGATTAAATAAGAATTGCAACTTGTGCCTAAGGTGAAAGCAAAAACGTAAAACCCTAAATAAATACTGTACAATGAACAATTTCAACCTGCAATATTATTTTCCTAAGTTCGCCTTCAGTACTAAACTTATCTCATGTTAAAAAATGAGCAATGTAAAAATTATTTATAAAATCGACGAGAATCGTTAATTAGTTATTTGTTGTTTGTAACTAACTTCAAAGAAAAATTGGTTTAATATTGTGTTTTTTTCTCTGTAGGTAAGAGTTGCAATTCTTACTTAATTCTAATGTTGCAGGGCTTATTTTATTTCTTGCAAGATTCTGTTCAA
This sequence comes from Andricus grossulariae, assembly GCA_011634705.1. NCBI lineage: Eukaryota > Metazoa > Arthropoda > Insecta > Hymenoptera > Cynipidae > Andricus > Andricus grossulariae. The sequence continues at coordinate 87,875,341 of JAABKJ010075445.1, read as the reverse complement.
GTCTCTTACGTAGTTTTAGATTCAAAATATTTTTATTTAGGACTTATGAAATTATTCAATTTATAGAATATACTTTTGTTAAATAAAATTTGTTTAATAAAAACGTACCAGTGAAATTTCCAGAGAATCTCTCAATGAATAAAATGCGCCCTGTAACATTAGGATTTAATAGGAATTGCAACTTTGACCTAAAGTTAAGGCATAAATATAAAGCCGTAAGTAATGATTGCAAAATAAAGAATTTCAACCTGAAATATTTTTTTCTCAAGTTCGCCTACAGTTTCGTTCCAAAATTTGTTACAAACAAAAGGAATGGTAATATTCTCTTCGATTTCATAAATCATTTTCAACGGTGCTCTTTTCTGAACTTGAGATAACTTTAGTATATCCATAAGTTCGGGTGAGTCTGCATAAAGAATCAGATGAGAGTTGCTCGTTATATGGCATTCAAGTCCATTTTTATCGATTTTGACTTCTAGCGATGAACTAAGAAAAAGCAGGGCATTCTGCAGCATGTAATACGGAGTTACTCGAACGTGGAATGTGATTTTAAATGACTGCTTTACCTTTTTTAATTGGTTTCCAATAAATTGTTCATGAATGGAATTGAAGAATAATATTACTTATTTACAGACCACCTACAACCCACTGCCTCCCTTATTTCTGATACATAAAATCAGGTAATATTGCGTACATGATAAGATTAATTAAAAATTAAACTATGTTTTTGTAATTGACCTTCTCGCATTCTTCATCGAAGCAGTTCTGCATCAATCTTTCGAATTTCCGCGAATGTTTGCGAATTAGTGTTTAGGGACATGTTACCGACCGAACGCACTAGCTGCATTTTGATTATGCATTTCTTAACAAAGACCTCATTTGAATTTCGCGCCTACTGTAATTGGTACTGTAGGAAGTGTTGCACAGCGCCATCTTCACCTAACTTACCGGCCAGACTAAATACATCTAGATGAGAAACAACTACTTCGAAACTGAACGGAAGTCTGGTAGGACAAATGAAATTTCTGCAACATGGAAATTATGGCGCCTGCCAGTTCGAATACCGAGACATTAGGATAAATGAAAATTAGAGAAAATGAAATTGATGACAAATGAGAATTCGGTATAATACAAATTATGATAATTGATAGTTAGGACAAATAGAGGTTATCTGAGTTGACACTTCGACAACATAACAATTATAATAAATGATTGTTCGGCAACTTGATTCTCGGAGAAATGAAACTTAGGTAATATTGAATTTGGGGTATATTCGTGCGCCTCATGCCAGAGGATGAAATAGAGTCTACAAAAATCTGGGTACATCTAAAAAAAGAAAGTCTTTTAGTTCTATTATTTTGTGACTTGCAAGGTTTCAAATATTCCATTCTTTTTTGCATTTTTGACTGAAATCGGAGAAGCTGTGTTTTTGGAAAATACCTCGTTTCCTGTGGATCCCACGACAAAGTTCCCAGAGAATAAATGAGAGTGGAGTCAATTTAGCTTAAGTTTTAACAAAAAGTTTCCTAGCCCTAATAGGTCACGGGATATGGTCTTGGAAAGTGAACTCTTCCTGCATAGAGACACCTAAGCGTACCCAAATGGAAATTTATAACTGGCTTGGTACCACGCCAGTACCGCCTGTCGGATATAGGTACTGGCGCGGTACTGGCATTAGTACGAAATGTCACTCGGCTGGGAGTTGTCTGTTGGTACTAGGGCGGTACTGGAAATGGTATTATGCCTGTACCTAAAATTACCTAAAATGTAAATATATGTGTATATATATATATATATATATGATCGGCGCTCTTGGAGGTGTCAAGGTTTCACTGGTTAAAAACCTGAAAAGCATCCCTGCGTGTCAAGAAAATGATGACACTTGCGGGGGAAATGCAGAAGGCGGTCGTCCTTGGGACGGTCTGTGTTCTGAGGGTGCACGAGACTTTTGCCAGATCATCGTATTGAATTTGTCGCAGACTGTAACCACCTATCGCATGGTCGTGAGACGTGGTTACAGCTGAAATTTTACCGCGATTTCGCTGGGAGCGTGTGCAATTTTTCAAATTAGGAACTGTTACCAGCGAAATCCCGCGGTTGTCCTTATGACAAACTTTTGACTATATATTAAGAAGTTTTGTAGTCCATGTAATAGTGTGCGTTTGTACACTTCCACCGGTATTTCCTTTTGTCATTCGCCAGCGTGACACAAAACATCACGTGACCTTCATTTTTATATATTGCTTTATAAATATTGCAAAACGTTTTCTTTCAGTCAATAATACCGTTTTTACACTCGAATAATGATTTACAGAGTCTGCTAAATATTTCTTTGAAGTAGTAGATCGTTAATTCGAACCAAAACCATTTCGATTCTCATCAACTGTCATTTCCTTGGTGCCATTAATGCTTCTTATTTTTCATACAATTAAACGATTTATTTGCATTGAAGAAATACATGATTGAATGTATTCAGTACGACCATTTCTTTGCATTAAAGAAATTGTTTTTCATTCAAAAAGATTTTTTTTCAGCGTGCATGAATCTTCTTCTAAATAGTTGAGATTTGAGCCTATACAATATGCAGGATAAAGTTTTAACCTAAAATGAAATATTTAAATATTCAGATGAAATCTCTGAATAAAAAGGAACTTCAAAGAAACAAAATAAAACGAATTTTTAACAAGATTCATGAATTTTCAACTATTAGAATGAATTTTCGACCAAGAAGATTAACGTTCTATGAAAAAATACGAATTTCCAACTTTTCCAATATACTCGGTGTTTTTTTTAACTTGAGACATAGAAATATCTCAAAAAATACGCATCCTATGAAAAAATATCCATACTAAAAACTTTTTATTTTTGAGGGGGAAAAGCGACTTTCAACAAATTTACCGCCTCACCCAAGAGGCAGGGGGTAACTTCGTAATTGCAAATGGGAACCCCAATTTTTTGTCACAGATTCAGATTCTTCTTTATGAAATACGTAAGTTTTATTCGAAATTTTCTTTTCGATTTCGAAACCAACCGCCCCCCTGTCTCATAGGGGGGGGGGGGTGAATTTTCTCAAAGTCGCTTATTCCCCTCGAAAAGAAAAAGTTTTTATTACGGATATTTTTTTCATAGGATGCGTATTTTTCGAGATATTGCGATGTCTCAAGTTAAAACAAACACCCAGTATAGGAGAATGTTTTAACCAAACATGGAATAGTTTAATTTTCAGATTAAAAAAAATTTGTAACAAAAGAAAGTGGATTTTCAATAAAGTTGTTAACATTTCGACCAAAAAGATGAATTTTTACGATGAAGAATAATGTTTTACCAAAATAAGAAAAATTTTGAACAAAATTCACGAATTTTCAACAAAACCCAAGAATTTTAAACATCAAAGTTCATCTAAAAGCAAATACTTCAATTTCTAACTATGATTATGAATCCTTGATTAATAAAAAAATTAGTTTTTTACAAAGCAGTTCAACTTTAAGTAAAATAATCGACTTTTGAATCAAAAATATTAATTCTCAAGAAAGCATGTAACAACAGTTGATATTGCAAACAAACAATTGCATTTTTAACCAAAAAGGATGAATTTTCCAAAATGAAGATTAATTTTCTACCAAAAAAGACGAATTCTCAACAAAATATATGAATTTTCAACCAAAAAGTTGAACTTTTAACTAAAAAAAAAATAAGTTTTTAACCAAATAGTTAGATTTTTTACCAAAAAAGATACATTTTTAACCAAAAGTGCAATAGTTTAAGTGTCCCGTAGCACTGCGGGTAAAACCTATTGTAACATGCCTTTTTACATTCGCATCATAATGAGAAGGTATCGTTTTAATGTGAAGACTGACTCTCGCGGATTTCTTTAAATTTCCACGTTTCGAGACACCTGAATCCGGAAATCCCCAGTTTTACGATAGCGTCAGTCTGTCTTTGTCGTCCGTATACCGTATAAATTTTGAAAAACTAATCGGCTTGGATTGTACTTTGGCTCACGCTTCTAGGAACCAAAAAGAAAGATCGAGTTTGCTGACCAGCTATTTTAAATGAAAATTCAAAAAGTTAGCAATTTTCAAAATTTTGGAGACCATTTCTATCAAGATTTAAAAATTCTTTTTACGGCTATTTTTAGCACTCGGAAAGTCCAACAATTTCTCTTCACGGCTTTTTTCGATAAAAATACTGTTTGGCTTCAACTTGTCTCCAGTGGAGGGCGCCACTCGAAGGCCATCAAGCTTCCTCTCATCGGCTGCCGCGCGTCAACTCATTCAGTTAACAAGCGTCTAGGGAAAAGGAGAATATTTGGTTTTGCGCTGGGCATGCGCACTATGACTTTTCAGCCGCTTCTATTCGAAACTACACATCCCATTGAAAAGTGCCGAATAACAAATTTGTAGATATTTTTAGACTGCACAGTTTTTGTTCATTCTTCATTTGTCGTATCTTGCATATTTTGACAGTGGAATTAAATTTTTTATTTTTCATTAGATTTTGTGCAATAAAAATGAGAATTTTCGATTTTTCGAGAAAATTCAAAAAGTCGTCATGATAATCTTGTAGGGCCCGCAAAAGGGAAACACTTTTATTGCCCTGACCTTTTCCGTGTGTTGCGTTGTTTGGCTGAAAATGTTAATTTTATTTTCCAGTTTTGGATTTTGAAAGTGCTGTAAGTCTGAAAATTTCCATTTCATCCAAAAATGTTACACGAATAAATTGTTTAAATTTTCGAATTTTATGAATAGGCGTACATATAATTGTCAAATTGTGAAAAAAATTACCTCAAAAATTTTCAAAATGCGCTCACTTTTTGAATTTTCATAAAAAATGGCTGGCGAACGAACTTGAACTTTCGTTTACAAGACTAAAAGAGTATGCCAAAGGCCAATCCAATAGCTCAATTGTTTCAAAAGTGATCGTGCTCACAGCCAGACAGACATACATATATACATGCAGACCGAGACATTCGTAAAAACCTGTTTTTTGGGTTCAGGGGGTCTTAAAACGTGGACATTTCACAAAACACGGGGGGGGGGTCAAATTTTGCACAAATCTAATTTTTCTTCTCTGGATGAGGATGTAAAAATACGATTTTTCAAGTACCATGAGCATGAATGATGGTTATTTTATTCTTTTAATCGTTACAAATAGTATTGAGGATATGGATAAAATTAAATATTTCGAAAACCCACAGGCAACATGAAAAAAAAAAAATGAAATAATCAAAGTTTTGATGAGAATGTGCCCACTAAACGGGCCGATTTTTTCACTAATAATGTTATTTTTTACGAATAAAACAGAAACTACACATCCCATTGAAAAGTGCCGAATAACAAATTTGTAGATATTTTTAGACTGCACAGTTTTTGTTCATTCATCATTTGTCGTATCTTGCACATTTTGACTGTGGAATTAAATTTTCGATGTTTCATTAGACTTTGTGCAACAAAAATAAGAATTTTCGATTTTTCGAGAGAATTCAAAAAGTCGTTATGATAATCTCATAGGGCGCGCAAAAGGGAAACACTTTTTCCGCCCTGAACTTTTCCGTGTGTTGCGTTGCTTGGCTGAAAATGTTAATTTTATTTTCATCTTTTGGATTTTGAAAATGCTGTAAGTCTGAAAATTTTCATTTTATCGAAAAACGTCATCATATTAAATTGTTTGAATTTTTGAGTACTATGAACGGGCGTACATATAATTTTCAAATTGTGAAAAAAATGGCCTCAAACATTTTCAAAATGCGCTCGCGTTTCGAATTTTCATCCAAAATGGCTGGCTAACAAACTTGTCCTTTCGTTTACGAGACTGAAAGAGCATACCTAAGGCCAATCCAATAGCTCAATTCTTTCGAAAGTCATCGTGCTCACAGACATACATACATCCATACAGACAGACAGACACATTCTTAAAAACCTGTTTTTTGGGTTCAGGGGAGCCCAAAACGTGGACATTTGACAAAAAACAGAGGGTAAAATTTTAAACAAATCTAATACCTTCTCTGGATAAGAATGTAAAAATGCTGAGTGAAGTATTGATTACGTATATTAAAATCTTCTATTATATATAACAGCTTCGAATCTTGTTTTTTTACATTCTCATCCAGAGAAGGTATTAGATTTGTGTAAAATTTGACCCCCCCGATTTTTGTCAAATGTCCACGTTTTAAGACCCCCTGAACCCAAAAAACAGGTTTTTACGAATGTGTTTGTCTGTCTGTCTGTATGTATGTATGAGTGTATGTATGTCTGCCTGTGAGCACGATAACTATCGAAAGAATTGACCTATTAGATTGGCCTTTTGTATACTTTTTTAGTCTCGTAAACGAAAGGCCAAGTTCGTTAGCGAGCTGTTTTGGATGAAAATTCAAAAAGTGAGCTCATTTTGAAAATTTTTGAGGCCATTTTTACACAATTTGGAAACTATATGTGCGTTTGTTCATAGCACACAAAAATTCAAACAATTTATTTGAATGACATTTTTTGATAAAATGAAAATATTCAGACTTACAGCATTTTCAATATCCAAAAGAGGAAAAAAAAATTAACATTTTCAGCCAAACAACGCAACGCACGAAAAAAAGGCAGAGCGAAAAAAGTGTTTCTTTTTGCACGCCCTACAGGAATATCATAACAACTTTTTGAATTTTCTTGAAAAATCGAAAATTTATATTTTTATTCACAAAAAGTAATGAAAAATCAAAAATTCAATTCCACGGTCAAACTATGCAAGATAGGACAAATAATGGTTGAACAAAAACTGTGCACTCTAAAAAGATCTACAAATTTTCCATGGGTCACTTTTTGATAGGATGAGTATTTTCTGTTTAGTTCATAAAAAATAACAATAATAGTGAAAAAATCGGCCCGTGTAGTGGGCACATTCTCATCAAAACTTTGATTATTTCATTTAGCCGGTTTGGAGTGCGATAGTTGAACGACGTGGATGTAAGAGAGGGCTGGCACGTTGCAGGGAGAACCTGTCAATAAACAGGTCTATTACCCAATGCTCGATCAGGTATCGACGAAATCTGTCCATAACTTGGATTGACTACCGTAAGGCATTCGATAAAACGAACCGTGAGCTACTTATTAAGCTCCTTGAGTGCCTGGAGGTGCAACGAAAAACAGTGAGATGCATAAAAGAGCTTCTGCTCTTGTGGCGGACAATATTTGTCATGACATCTGATAAAAGACAAGTGGTTACCAGCTATATCAGCGTTTCCCAAAGTACAACCGCAGGTAGGATACCCTACCCCGGGTAAAGGGATGCCACTTCGGGCCCGGTAGCTCGGCAGGCTCCGAGGCAGGCTCCCCGCTGCAAGTAGACGGCTAGTTTCGTATACAGTGTCTCTCTTGGGTTCCAGTATTGTAAAAAAATTTTAGGTTGATGACTCTACCGTTCCCCAGAAAGTGCGAACAAAGTTTGGGAAACGCTAAGCTATATCACATATGAAAGGGGCGTCTTCCAAGAAGATTCTCTTATTCCGATACTTTTCTGCATCTTCCTATTGCCTCTATCTATTGTGCTCCAAGACAAAAACTCTGGACACATATGAGGCCCGCCAAACAGAAGAGACCTTTTATACATGGACGACCTTAAACTCTTTGCTTCCTCGAAAGAGGATCTTAAAATCCTTGTGAAGGCGGTGAGTAGGTACTCTGAAGCGATGAGCATGAACTTCAGACTGAACAAGTGTGCCTGCGTACACCTACACCAAGAAAGACTGTAAACTACACCATCGCGTGGCGATGAGAATGTTCAACTCATAGGCGAAAATACCCTTCAACATCTTGGTAATGGAAAAACATATACATATCTTGGAATACTGCAAGCGGAAACCCAAAATGTGCGTATATTAAAAACAGCCCTTGTAAAAAGGTATCGCCAAATTCTCAGAAAATTTTGGGCTTCTGAATTAGCTGGAATGAATAAGATCCAGATGACCAACATGCTAGCCGTTCCTACTCTGCTGTACACCTTTGGTGCATTGAAATGGAACGTCGATGAGTTGAAACCACTTGACCAAAGCACACGCAAGATGATGACAATCCATCGAAGTCATCATCCTAGATCTTCCGTACCTCGAATATACCTACCTCGAGATAGAGGGGGTAGAGGCTTGCTAAGCTTGGAGTGTCTTCGTCGAAGAACGGTTCTAGCTCCAGCCTGCTTAGTTCTAAAACGGGCAGATTCTCTTATGCGAATCGTACATCAACATAAAGTCGTCAATGTTGCGGCGTTTCTATACCGTGCCGCAGATAGGGCGACATTGAAGCTTGGCCTCTCATTCGATTCCAGTGACACTACACATGGCCTAGCATCACCAACACCCTCAGTGCTTAAAAGTTGTGTACAAAAAGCAGAACATACGCCTCTACTTAGAGAAAATGTTGACAAGCCCCTTCATGGTAAATTCTACGGCATCATACGTAGAGAAGAGCTCTCCATGGGTCTGTTCAACATGTTTCTCAAGTCTGCTGAATTGAGATCAGAGACTGAGGGATTTCTTTTTGTCTATCAAGATAGAGTTGAAGACACCTTGTTTTAGCGCTAGCGCATAATGAATGTACCTGTAGGCGATAACTACTGCCAGGCGTGCAAGCAAGTAACAGAAATACTTGGAGATGTTCTCAGTGGATGCTCAAAGTATGCAAGGTACAGGTACATAGAGCGACACAATGCGGCCAATGCTATACGCCCAGGGAGAACTTGAGTCCGTTGTGGAGAATGATGAGAGTAAGATCTACTGGAATTTCTCATTTTACATCACTCAACGTATCGGTGGTACGAAGCCTGATATTGACCTCCAAGATCTGAAGACCAAGATCATTCACGTAATTGAATGCTCAGCACCAGCCGATGTTAATATCACGGCAAAGGAGAAAGAAAAACGGGGTAAATATCGAGCACTTCTTTTCGAGCTGAGCGGGCTGTACCAAGGCTTTAAAGTCCATTTTGTAGTTCTTATGATCGGCGGCCTTGGAGGTATGTAAGCTTCATTTCTTAGCCAAGTCGACAAGATTCCCGCTAGCCAGCGTCAGCCTTATTTCATCGCGAACCGGATGCGAAATGCTGCTCTTCTGGGATCACTGCATCTGGTCCATCAATACTGTTCCTCATAAGATTCTATGAGGATTGATAGCCCTCGAAAAGTATCCAGAGTTGAAACCTTTATCTTCAACTGTTCGGTCTGCCGCGTAAGGTCATCCGCAGCTAGAGGCCTGGGTCAAAGAAACAGTGTTGCACGATTTTGTCTCGCGTACATTTTCCACTCTTGCTTACCTTTTAGGACAGAAGGAGCAGAAGTCGATGACGTGCACGTTCCAGTTGCGTCGGGATTGTTTGCTTCAAGGAACCATGATCGTAGCTTCCAGAGCCTACAAGTTCTCAAAGAATCAATCTTTATTAAGTTCGTAACAAGAAGGATATGAACATGGCAAGCAGAGATACATTGAGAACCCAAAGATTGATAATAATAATATTCAATAGTTTCTTGTATGTAGCCCAGAAGATAAGTGGCTGTTCTATATTACCGATCACTTATGATAACCTAAGCACTTTTAAACTATTATTATTTTGGTCGGCCTTGCCCCCCTGGTGAGGCCTCAATTATTTCCGATATTTGATATACTTTGGACTTGAATTATGTTCAGTTATTATAATAACATAATGTGATATTGTTTTATCTGTCAAAATAACGAATTTCCATACTGTAAGTATTGCCATTGATGTTGAAAACTTTATATTTCTGCCAGCGAATCTTCCATTCTTTCGTTATCAAAACTGTTTTCTGCATAATTCTTCTTTTACAACGTCAATTTTCAAGCTTTTAGTAAGTAATACTATCTCGATAATAAAATAGATTTATTTAATGCAAAAAAAATAAAATTGTTAAATAATAGCGATGTTATAAGCAAAATCGCCTTTGTCCCACCTTTCGGCGCTGCCCCTCCTTACCCTATTTCAGTTTTAATATTTTCTTGTAATTGAAAATCAATGACTAGTAACTTAGATCTTACAAAAACATTTTTTGGTCTTCAAATAGAAAGAAGTGTTTCGCTTTTATTGCTTTTGGACTACATCTATAATGCGGAAACAAAAGAATTTTTTTTAATGTAACTTTACGGGAGTGTTTTTGACTCACAAAAGAAAGTTGTCATCCCCATTAGAATTACGAATAAAGAACACTATTTTTGTCGATACGCCCTCATAGTAAGTAATAAAAGGAAATTGAATTAATGATCGATTGCCTCAACCCTCATTTACAAAAAGTTTTGCGCAATACCTCTTAGTCACTCTATAATTATTTCAAATAAAGAAATGATCGACTTGACGTGATAAATGCAACTACTATTTATTGCATGATTCAATCAATATATGCACTAGCAGATAAGATACTTTTTTCAATAAAGTATCAGTCACAAAAGGTTCTTCTTAGCTTCGCAAGTTAAAACAATGGATAAGAAAGTTTGGAAAAATTATTGCAGTTATCAACGACCTCCTGGCCCTATAAATATATGGAAATTTGTGCAAGGATCAGTGAATGGAAAAGCAACTAAATTTTCAATTCAGGAAATTCCTGAGGATAGATATGATGATTTTGTCGATCATATGTGCTCAGATTTTATCAACGACGAGATTTTCTTTTCCAAATTCAGTAAGTTTTCACTTTTATCACCATCAAAAAAATAGTTATATGATAAGAATAAATTCATTTTTTCGTTAAAAATAATTTCATATGCAACTAAGAGAATCTATTTTTTCACATACATTTTACACCTCTAAAATAGCTCCTCAAATATAATTACTTAGTGATGCATATCGACCATTCAACATTTTTTCTAAAATCTTGTCAGATTAAATTGAAACCTTGAACATCATACTGATCAGTATCGAGACGAACGATCACACAATAGAGATGATCGTCTCGTCTCGATTGACTTTTTTCATTACAAATACTTGATCTCCATTACATTTCAGTTCCATCTAACTATGTTTTAAGCAAATCTCGATTTTGTCCAAAAATGATCAATATGCATAACTATAATTACTGATTCTCGGTAACACTAAAATTGTTCAATTTTCAAATACTGAAATTCCTGAATGAGTTTAGTTTAAAATTTTTGGCTCACTGGTTAAAATCAAAATACTTCAATTGAAACCGTTCAAGAAGCAATTTATTAATTTTGACATGCAATCGATTGCATTCATTGCAGCATTAAAAATTCAAAAATAGAGGTCGTACAAGTGTTAAGTAAGAATTCTGTGGGGAGTAGGCATTTGTTTAAATCTTGTGTAAGCTGTCAACATCACTCTTTTTATGATAACTCGGAAACAAGTTGAGCTAAAAATTGATAAAAATAAATTTTCATTTTTTTCGATTTTATATTTGATCTTAAAAATCGTTTTAGATGTGAATTTTTTGCAATCGCTTTCTTATAGAGGAAGCTTTGCAACAATTAATATTATTGAAATTTATTTTTTGACATATCTTGATATAATTCGTCCTCAGGAATCCAAAAATGAAAAAAACATAAAAACCACTTGAGCTAGGGTCAAGAAATTTGGAGGGATCGATGAAATGAATCTATTAAACTATATAAAAACCTTTTATGGTCTATGGACAATAAATAATAATAAGCAATAATAAGTAATAAGTTAATAATAAAAAAGTGTAGGCAAGCCCGCCTTTTCCATCCCCTCAGGCTCATTTCACAATAAAAAGTCCTCTTTTTCATCCTCTCAGACTCCCTTTGCAATCCATAATATCCTTTTCTATCACCTTAAACTCCTTTTACAATAGAAAATCCCCTTTTCCATAATGAATAAAAAAGACCACGATCATTTCATGAACATTGTGTATCCTCATAAAGGATTGTTATTTATTTATTGTTGATGTAAGCATAAGAACATTTATAACGAAATATTAGTTGCAAATTAAGTCTTTTTTACATTCTCATCTCAATGAGAAGGTATTGGTTTTATGTGAAAAATGACTTTCGTGGATTCAATCAAATGTCACTAAATGTATCGAGCTAAAAGGAGATTATGTTGAGAAGTAAAACGCTCATTTGCCGAAAAAAAAAATCTTTTAGTCTAAAAGTCACTGACTTATCAAACAGCCCTCGTATAATACTTTTCTTGCAACATTTAGTTACCGAGTGCATGCAAATCAGTAAATGTAATTAGAACGTTCTTAGAATGACAATTTTTAGATCTTTTGATGTCCCAATGTCCCAAAAACATCTTCTAATGGCGTATTAGGATTTTCCCCACTGGATATTAAAAATAATTTTATACCACTCTGCAGAATTAATTATTACTTAAGTTCCTGTGAAATAATTTTGAAAACTCAATAGCTCAAATTGAGTACCTAAAGTAACCTAAAATAGCTTCTGCACAAAATGCCTTTCGAAAAGTCGATGTCACACAATGTGCACAACCAGTTTATTGGTATTTCACATTATCAATAATCGTGAAACTGTAGATCAAAGAGCATCTTTTTCTTGACAAAAGAATTCTACTCCTCAGCTTTGTTAAGAATACAAGCCCCGTGAATACAATTTCAATGTTAACTTTCTGTCACGTGGCGGGCGTGGAAAAACCTGCCTTGCAAGTTGTCATACATAATCCCTCAAAAAAATTAAAGAGTCACGAATCCTAAAGGCCTTTGCGCACAAAAATGTAAACCTTGAGGTTTAAGATGCAACTTGTCAAAATGTAATACGTATAGTCTATAACATTTTTAACTTTTCGAGATGCCGGTTAATTTTTTGGGAATAAAGTGAAGTATTACCATTAATTTGCAAGAAACTAATCTACATATCAATTTTTAAGTCAGAGCCGGAGAAGCCCATATTTTGCATATATGGAGTTTTATAAGGGGGGGGGGGCTAAGACAAATAATAGATTTCTTTAGCTTTTATGTATTGTAAATAAAATTTAGAATCTTGCAATAATTTGAATTTCAGATTAGGGCAAAAAAGTCCAGACTATCAAAATTTGAATCAAAGCATATATGATTATATATCCTATATTAAGAAGGAGGTTCGTAGTCGCTCATTGGCTTTACCAGCTTAGAATACGGTTATGTTACCCGGTTCTACTGTGCATATGTTGCGTCAGCAAACTGGCTTGGCTTGAGCACTCTAGCCTCGTAGATTCGAGAGTGTGAGTGCGTCGAGTCACGACGCGTAACGCTACTATTTACATCATAGATGAGAATATTTATTAAAAGTTACTGCGATCGTACAGAATTCGGCTGGGGATCATTTTCATTTTTTGAAAAATTTAGATAGCTTTCAAGCAAATTAAAAAAAACTTTACAATTTCAACTACAAGTTGTTTTTTTATTATAATTATAGATAATTGGAATTGAAGAAAAAATTACAATTTTAATTCATATTTTGGCTCATTTTGTAATGTTTCTTTTTAAAATTACACAGGCACATAAAAAAAAGGTCGGGAACTTTGAACGAGACACCTGTCTCCTGATGTATTTCGAGCCGCTGAAAACGAATCTGAGGTCAAACTAGTATCTTTCACGATTTGTTTTCGAAGTAACCTCAAAAAATCGCGTTTTTCAGTATGTGATAGAAAAACATGATTTCATTAGCGATTTTGAACTGTTAAATTTAGGAAATAAAGTAGGTGAGTAGTATTCCTTGCGAATCCTGAACATAACCTCAAAACAAAGTTGCCTTAGTTGCGCTTTGCAGGACTCAGTTCAATTCTGGGACTTTCAGGCATCGGCTTTGATAAGTTAGCCAAATCAATGCAGATTTTTCATAATTGTACGCTCTAAATCGAAATTACTGGAATCACGTTGATTTCACTAATTACTGTTATGATAGTTTTTTTTTTAAATTTATTTTTATCACATCGCCATCATAAGTGTGATTTTAGGTACTGTAAACGATACCTAAAATAGCACCTTTTAGCATAGTCCGTACAATTTTTACTTAGGATACAGCGTACTATAAAATAACTGAACTGCGCAAGCGCAAGTACAGCGCAAGCGCAGTACCGCTGCATGCTGGTCAGCTGACTGAGCAGTTAAGGACTGGCCATCATTCGTGCCATTTGTACAAAACAAACAATGATGATGATGATGTTCCACACAGTTCCAAAGGACATTATTCATGCAGCCAAGAGTGTGGCTCTTAATTTATTGCCATCAAAAGCACTTTACACAGCTGCTTACGATAAATTCTTAACATGGAAAACAGAAAGAAAGGTTAGAGTGGTGTCTGAGGAAGTTTTACTCGTGTATTTCAGTGAACTGTCAATAAAAATGGAACCAACGTCGTTATGGTTGATCTTTTCGATGTTCAAAACCACCCTAAAGAATAGGGTTATGAGATGGGTCTTGTGAAAAATCAGTTTGAGCGCGCCTAGGGCGCGCGACTGTCGGTTCTCGCGCTTTGCGCTCGATAATATATTTGACTCGCGCTTCGCGCTCGATGATGTGTTTACCTCGCACTACGCGCTCGGTCTTTCTATTTCCCCCACATTTGCGCCCAGACCTTTTAAAATTAAAGGTCAAATCATCGATAACTGTAATTTGGTGATTGTGAGTAACTTAGAAACTATCGATTGGCGTAAGAAAATGAAAATCGATTTTTTCCGCATTAGGTCCCTTTCTTCGCGGACGTCACACATACACACACACACACATATATATATATATATATATTCAACATAATATTTAAACTCTAGTTGATACTGGATGTTTAAATTGTTAATATTTTTAATGTTCGAAAATCAAAATCCAGAGACGTAAACCTGCGTGCATTTTCTGTTACTAAAATATAAACAAGAAGTTTTTCAATAAGGTGTAAAAATATTAATCGATTTTGTGAAATTGTAGACAAAATACTTTCTTATCTTTCAGCGGCAGCATGAATTATGCAAAAAGAATTAGTAAAAGTGTTTTCTAAATAATAGAGCATACCGGATTGTAATGTTGTTCCTTTTCCTTTGTTATTGCGTTTGCCGTATTGACATAGAAGAACGTTGCTACAAAAAGGAGAAGTTATATTAGAGTATAAATAATATCTGGTATTACTATACTTTGTTATACTGACACAACAGAATCGCGTGAGCAACCTTCTCCGAGGTTAATAATATTATTTCTGGGTGCAGGAGTAATCCTATATAAACAAGAAGTATTATATTAGAGCATAATAAGTATTTCGTATTAATTTAAGATTTTTTGTTAATCCTAACTGCTGAGAATCGCATGAACATCCTTCTCCGGGATCACAGTCGATTTCCTCACCCGTTCGCACATTTGCCCCAGTGAATGTTGATCTGCGATAAAGAAAAGTAATAGTTTATAAGAAAAACTGATACAATATGAAACATGAATATCTTATTAGAATATTTTATTTTTAACTATTCAACTGACCCTTTTGTATTGACGTCAGGTGTAAAATCAATCAATAAGAAAGTCATAAAATCTACTTACTCGACCTGCAGTCATGAAGGATAAAGTGGAAGGGAAAGACTTAATGAAGAACTGAATTGAAAAACAGAATTACCTGTCAGAAAAAAATGATTTTTCTCGATATGGAAACAACTGTACCAGGTCATTAACATTTTCAAATTAAAACTCTACAAAATAAATAATGTATAATTTTATACAATAATTATTAGTGCCAAGCTTGAACTATCGTCAGAGGTATAATCTGTATTATTATTGAAGTAAAATGCACTTTGTAGGAATACTTATATTATTGCGGTCAGTGAACACCTGCATAAGTTCGAAATGCCGAAATTTTGTGAAATCATCTGCCCGAGAGTACTGATTGCGCAGATTTTTCTACTCTTTTCTAAGTGCCTTTACTGTGCACCCTATACAAAAACATTTTTATTTTCATTCGCAAGCTGAAAAAATTTACTTCACAAATTGATAATAATTTACGATGGAAATAACCAGAAAAAGCACTGGCAACAGCCTCCCACATCTTCTGCTTCTGCAAATTTGATGCGTTGCATTGCTCCTTATTAATATATAAGGCAGGATTTTCTTACTTCATTCAACAATCTAGCCTTCATCATAATCTGCAAAGCACGAATGTGAAATAGGTCCATCATCGGCGAAGGAGAAATGATCCATTCACAATTCCAGCACTTTCTGTATGATGGCATATCGTAAAACAGTTATATCTTCTATCAAATTAAACAAACGAACAAAATAAAAAGGTAAATATCAAAGATAACCTCAAAAAGCTTGTTGTTTAATAACGATATTAACGCACGTTTTACAAGAAATTTTGTTCGTACATACCTGAATATTTTCAATTTCTGGATCCATTTAAAAGCACCAAATTTTCAAATTGTTTAGAACGTTTGCAATAATTAGAGCAAAGATATAACACGAGATCGTTGCTTGTCACCTTGTGTGTTTTTAATTTATGACACACGGAACACTGCGGAACCCGGACTGCCGCCATTACTTTCACAATTGCAAACGCGACTTAAACTTTACAAGTTACTAGGCGATGCTGTTCTAACGGAATGCGCCATTTTATGGACTAAAGTTTCAGGGCGCTAAGATCCTTTTACTAAATACTATCTAGACTAGTAATTTCTCGAGTGGAAAAGCTCAAATAACAAAAGTAAAATCAGAATACGCAAGAAATGAGCAATTATTTAAATGAATAATAATGATATACGAATATCAACGTAATAATAGATTCATTACTTATGAGAGAACTAAGATTTAAGTATAGCATCAGGTTTCAATCTCGTTAATGTACTCGTTATAGTATTGCGCAGACTCATTGCCTAAAGTGAATTCAAGGTTAGAAACTTGAGTCATTAAGCTATTTTCAGTATCATTAACGGGTCATGGCGCCGACCAGACGCCATAAAAAGCGACCCTTAGACTTACAAACAGGAAACTGTCACTCAAAGTGATTGATGTGAATCCTGACTTAAAGTGAACATTGGACCAGCGTTTCCCAAACATTTTTCGCACTTTCTGGGGAGCGACAGGGTCGCCATCCTCAAATTTTTTCACAATACTGGAACCCGAGAGAGACACTGGACTAGGGCTGTAAGTCCATGAAACGTTTCATTGAAACATTGAAAGTTTCATGAAACAATGAAACGTTTCATGGGACCAACCGAATGCGAGTTTCATATTTTGCCCTGGAGAATAATATGGGAATGGACTAAAAAAATTTAGAATTTGCATTGTCAATCAAAAATTTGAATTTTCATGTCTCAAAAGATGATTTTTTTCGACGACAGGTAAATTTTCAACCCGAAAGGTTGAATTTTCGATAAAAAAGTTCATCTTTAGCCAAACGTAATGAATTTTAAACTAAGAAATATGACTTTTCTGCCGTAAAGGTGAAATTTCAATGCAAAAGAACGAATTTTCTACAAAGCAGTTGAATTTTCGAATAACTAAAATGAATTTAACAAAATAGTTGTAGTTTTAACAAAATATTTGAAGTTTTTACCGTATGACAAATTTTGAGTGAATTCATAAATTTGTAATCAAATAGTTGAATCTTCATCTAAAAAAGTAGTTTAAAGCCAACAATAAAATATTTAAATTTTCACATAAAATAAACTAGTTTTCAACAATACAAAAATAAATGATTAACCAGTCGAGTTCAAAGAAAAAAGACGAATATTAATCAAATTAGTTGTTATAGAATCCATTTCAAATCAAGCAGATCGTACTCGTCGAATCGCAGAATCTCAAGGAGATGAAACATTCTGTTTTTCAGAGAAAACTAGGCAGTACGTATTATTCCGATTTCCAAAACTACCCCTATCAGAGCACATTTAAAGAACACCGTCTACGGTGACTTCAACTAAAACCTCAAAAAAATAAAAATCACAAGACACACATTTTCAAGACTGTAGTAAATATCCTTATAACCACAGAAATATCCAGCAAGCCTCAAGAACGACCCCTACCTCATTTAACGAACCCCGTTTAGATTGGCTTCACCTAAAATCGCCAAAACAGTTTTTAATTGAAAATAATCGCAAGACGCGCATTTCCAAGACTGTAGTAAATAACCTTATAACCGCAGAAATATCCAACAACTCTCAGAAACTGCCTCTACTACATTTAACGAACCACATCACGACTGCCTTTATGTAAAATAGTAGGGGTAGCTCCTGAGGGTTCTTGGATATTTCTGTGATTATAACGATATTTAATACAGTCTTGGAAATACGCGTCTTGTGCTTATTATAAATTTGAACATTTTTTGGCGATTTTAGATGAAGGCAATTTAAACGGTGTTCGTTAAATGAGGTAAGGGTAGTTATTGAGGGTTGCTGATTATTTCTGTGGTTATAAGGATATTTACTACAGCCTTGAAAATGTGTCTTGTGATTTTTATTTGTTTGTTGAGGTTTTAGTTGAAGGCACCGTAGACGGTGTTCTTTAAATGTGCTCTGATAGGGGTATTTTTGGAAATCGGAATAATACGTATTGCCTAGTTTCCTCTGAAAAACAGAATGTTTCATCTCCTTGAGATTCTGCGACTTGACGAGTAAAATCTGCTTGATCTGAAATGGATTCTATAACAACTAATTTGTTCAATATTCGTCTTGTTTCGTTGATTCTAACTGGTTAGTCATTCATTTTTTTTATTGCTGAAAACTAGTTTTTTATGTGAAAATTTAACTATTTTATTGTTGGTTATAAACCACTTTTTTAGTTGAAAATTCAACTATTTGGTTACAAATTTATGAATTTACTGAAAATTTGTCCTACGGTAAAAACTTCAAATATTTTGTTGAAACTACAACTATTTTATTAAATTCATTTTAGCTGTTCTAAATTTCAACTGCTTTGTAGAAAATTCGTTCTTTTGCATTGAAATTTCACCTTTATGGCAGAAAAGTCATATTTCATAGTTTAAAATTCATTACGTTTGGCTGAAGATGAACTTTTTTGTCGAAAATTCAACTTTTAGGCTTGAAAATTTACTTGTCGTCGAAAAAATTATATTTTGAGACTTCAAAATTCAAATGTTTGGTTGACAATGCAAATTATAATTTTTTTTAGTCCATTCCCGTATTATTCTCCAGGGCAAAATATGAAACTCGCATTCGGCAGAGTTATAATTTAACATCATTCATTAAAAGTCGTTTCACGCATAGAAGCTGATGAACTATATTGTTTCAATTCTGAATTATAATAACAGTATATTGAGTATTCAAATCGTACAATGCGTTGGCAGAGTATAGCAAAAAAAGTATGTTGTGAAAATGCTCATAGATTAGGTTCTTGCGTCGTATTTGAAAGACTTAAAATATTCATATATTGTCTACAATTATCGAAAGTACTATTCTTAATTTTTTGTTCAGAATGAAGTAATTCAGTTTTAGGAGTTTTAGTGTTGTAATACAAAAATATTGGGGACTAATTTTAAAAGCAAGTCAAGTGCGTTGCTTGTTTGTTTTGTAACGAAAAGCAAAAAAAAGCTTTGCTAGTGCATATTACGATTTCAGTACTTATATAGTTCAACATTGAAACGACATATTTCACTCAACTTTTATGCTGGACACAACTTTAAAAAAATATTACTGTAAGAACACCGCATCATCAATCTTTGACAGTGTGGACCCACATGGACCTCACATTTCAGATGTAGACGAGCCAGCTGATAGAGCCTCGTTTAGTGGCCGCCAGACTTCGCATTTTCATGCAAACTGGAAAAATGCCGCCCTGCTTGACCACTCAAGTAGCACGTCTATCGTCTATTTTAGTTCGTAAACTGGCTAGGTGCATTGGGGAGCTTTGATTTTAGTTCGAAAAAGCCTAGGAGCTAAGGGGGCGCTGCGGAAAATCACTCGAATTTGAATGTATGGGATCGGCAATCTCCCTCCTCATCTCTGTTGAAACAAAGACCGAAAAATTCTCTTAGATCTTTTCAGGAAGAAGGGGAAATTTTTTAAAAATAAAGGATAAAATTGAGAAACTTTACTAAGTTTATTCACAATCACTGGTTCCAGTTACACTTTGTACATACGATTTTTACAATAATCCTGTCGCACAAACAGTTACCGCGTCGAAATTCAATAAATATATAATAATTCTATAATATAGAAATCTAATAAAATCGTGGGTGGTTGAGACATTTAGTAATTTATTAAATTAATTGTCTTTAATTAATGTCCCAGCAAAAAAGAACGTATTGATACGCATTGAATTGAAAAGGCTAAGACACCCTGCAAATCCCGCTTTGCGACAATAACGCATTGGACCTATGTGTCAATATGAGTGTTAATTCGTGAAGATGGTATTTCAATTTTGAATCTTCCTATACGTACAAATACGGTGCAGAAGTCTAAAGCCAGCGAATACACTTCAATGCGTCAGAACGCAAACACTTCAACATTGGCCAATGCGTCTGAATTCGTGAGAGTAAAATACACACTTGAATTCGGCCCAATGCGTCACGGTGAATTTCGGCAAGTGTTGATTTATACAATTTAATCCGTAACAGAAAACCACCGTGTGGGGCATATATAATTTATTGCAAATGTTTAACTTGTCTCGTAGCTCAGTAGCGGGTACTCTGGACTGATACACGAGGGATCGCTGTTTCAAGTCTCGGCGCATGCACTTTTCATTAATTTTTTTTCTACTTGACCTTGACCACGCATTCATATGAATTCACACGCATTCAATTCGCGCAGCCTCAATTCATCTAAATGCGCCTCAATGCGTTTGAACGAATCAGAAAACGGGATTCACGCGTATTACAAAAATGTTAATTCGCCCCAATCCGTATCATTACTTTCTTTTTTGCTGGGGTGTTTAGTTTTAAAATTATTAAATGAGTTTATTTAATTTCGATTATTTGCACCAACTTGTGCAATTTGCAAGACTTCGCGATTTTTTAAAATACGTTTGTTTAAAAGCTGCGAGATAAAATTTGGCGTTTCCATCGCGCGCCCTTATATTTATAATCTAGGGGTTGATGGCGTGGAGGGGTCCACACGAGATTGTCGTCATCGACAATCAATCACGTTTTCTTTTTGTTTTAATGTCGTCATTACTCGTTAACCTGATTGGAGGGTGAATGTACCCCTTTCAAATAATAACAAAGGGGGCGCAACATGTTTCGCCCCAACGTGGCTGATGATGTGGAATTTGCATTTCCAAATCATGGCCAACAAAATACTTCCACGTCATCAAATTTTATCGCCCTTTTAAAATAGAGGTGGATGATGTGGAATTTTGATCATTCCACTCTGAAAAAAAAATTATTTGAATCCAAGGAAATTTCTTTCATTTGAATGTGGCTGAAGAAATATTTCTTCAGATTAAAGAAATGCTGTGTTTGGATCTAAGGAACGCAATTCTTAAGGCATATAAATATTTACTTAACACTGTGAAATATTCCTTGAAATGTTTATTGGGCGTAAATCGTTTCACTCTATTTATTAAAAGCAACATATGTTCCACGTGAATGAATTATTACTCAAGTGAACAAATTACTTTATTGGACTAATGACATGTTTTATCAAAATAACAGTATCAATCCCCTTATATGTTCTATCAAATAAATTGAATCGAAGAAATGCATTTCTTTGGATCCAAAAATTTTTTTTCCCCAGTGCATATGATCAATTTTTACGTTCCCTTCCTAAAGGAATTGATTATATTACAGGTCACGTGGTTTTAATTCTGCGTTTCCTACAAGAGAAAGAGAGAGAGAGTCTCATTCTATTTATTATTATAATGGATATTTCCTACTAGAAATTAATAATTTCTACTTTGTTAATTTTTATTATTCCCCTACTTTTATAGCGACAGACATTTCTAATAATAAGACAATTCAATCAATTTAAATTGTCTCTTTTCTCTATTTATGTCTTCCTATTCATCTATTTTAAGTAGATAATACAATTGATCTTCAGTATTTAAGAAAAACCTATTATTCTTAAATATTTAGCAGCGATGAGGAGAGAAATAAGCTCAAAAATGACTACAGACAGAAAAACATAAAAGTTAAACGGCTAGTCAAGCAGAGTAAGGATAAAATCAGAATAGAAGAAGAAAAGAAAATACAAAACGACTTTGAAGGAAGCTTGAAACTAATATTTAAAAAGATAAAGAAATGTAAAAATACAGAGCTTGTCATCATGAGATACAGCAAAGGTGAAATGCTATATGATCCCTTCTAGAAATAATTAATTGAAAACAATTCAGAACGATAGAAAGAAATTTGAAATGTTTCTAATCGTGTTTCTTATGCAGTAGCAGCAGAAGCGACGTCAGTAGGACTACGCTGGGGTAGGCATTTTCACTTCTTTGTTGTACTTTTTCAGGGCTCACTACTCTTCTCCACTTATATTAACGATGTAATATGAATATAGCATACTTCTATCATTATCTTTGGATGGTAGAAACTGTTTAAAATCATTAATTGACACCCAACGCAGGTAATGGTCAATTGACCCCTCGTGGTAACCAAAGGTGGTAGAAAATTCCGGTACTTCTAGTGTTAAACAAAAATGCGTTATGTTCTCAGGGCTATTTATCATATTTATGGACAAGTGTTTAAGAATGGCCCTCTTCGCTGAAGAATGTGTAGATCTCGAAATAGTCATGGTACGTGGGTTAGCTTTCGCAGATCACAAGGTTGTTATAGCAGAATCAATCGAAGACTTGCAAAGAATGTTGAGTAAACTAAATACAAGCATGAAGAACATGGGCCTCAAAACTAACGTAATCAAAAAAAAAATCATAGTTCTTGAAGGAAAATGTGAGAAAACAATGTGCAATATTGTCCTAAATGATGAGAGATTAAAACAAGTTAATAAGTACAGCTATCTAGGTAGCCTATTCACTAGTGACTAGAGTAAAATTACGTGATTGGCATGAAACGTCTGCGCACAATATGCGGGAAAAACTGATGGTGAAAGTGAGAAACAAAATAATCCTCAAAGAATGTGATGCAAAAGAGACAATAGTTGACACATGGAAAAGAAATCAGTTGAGATGGTTCAGCCATGTTGAGAGAATGAAAGATGAATGACTACTGAAACAAGTTTATCAAGGTGAAGTAAATGGCAGTGCGCCCAGAGGCAGACCGCGGAAAGAATGGTTAGAATGTGGAAATGAGACCCTAATTTGAAGAGACATAAGAATCCATAGAAACAAGAGAGCTTGAATGAAAAAATGCACGGACGTGAAGGAAGCTAGAGTAGTATGTCAGGACAGAAAAGTGTGAAGACAAATAGTTAATAAAAAGAATGCCAGTAAAGCGAAGGACGCGTGAAACAAAATACCTTGGATACTGATGGGCCTGAGTGGGGAACATCACATGAAAACTTTGTGAGGGTCTTCACTTGGGGTGATCGCTAGAGAGATTGATCAGCAACCTGGGTCGGAGCAGTTTTGCAGAACGAACGAGTTATTAAAATAAATAACACGAAAGTTCTAGATCAATCTAAAAAAAATATATACCTCCTTCAGCACATCACTATTTTCCAACCGAGCGAGTCACTGCTACCCCGAAAGGGGTAGAAGAAATGGGCTGAATGGTATAATAATAATAATAATAATAAATATTTCTGACGAGCGAACAGATTAATTAATACAGTCAAAGCTAAACTGAAATAGTTATCAAGAGAAAAAAGTAATGACAAGCATCACTATGCCTTAAGAAGACTCGGAATTTTTTTTTTTTTTTTGATTACAATATTTTCTGGTCCACATCCTGCAGTGACAGAAACGATTAATAACCGCGTGACAAATGTCCGTCGATGAGAGGGGATGTATAGACGCCGAGACTCTTTGACTAATTGTAAGGAGTATGTACAAAAGAAAAGTAGAGAAAATGATGCTCGAGAAACTTGTATCTCCATTTTTCTCCGGGAGGGCCGTTATTAAACACTTAAATCATTTTTGATGCATAAAAAGGCAGCCTTGCGAGTTTATGAGAAAATAAAGAGCTCGGAAAAAGGAAATGAGATATAGCATTGCGTCTTTCTTCGGCCAAATCTTTGGTAAATGTGAAATCTGCGGGTTTATTAGATGTTTAAATCGTCCATGAATTTCCAAGAGTTAAAACAAAAATTTAGCAGGGGAGAATATAAATAAAAGAGGAAGCTTGGAAGACCTAATAATAATACAAATAAAAACTTAGATTAATTTTTATAGGACTTTACAAATTTTATAGGTCAAATCTACATAAAAGGTTTCATTCTTGATGGTAACATATGTTATATATACATCACTTCCAACGAATTCTTGAGGTCAATGTGTTTTCATGAAGAATGTGTTAATTGTTTCAGATAAAACTGTGCCAGCGAAGATCGATAATGCTGCGACCTCATTGTTCATGACGTGCGAGCTTTTAAGCTGCAAGAGTTAGCAGATACGCAAAGTGAACGTTTGGTGGTTGCGCTAATTGACATCTTCATATTGGAATAATTTTTATTTAAAAAAATAGTCTTTAAATATATTACAGCTTATATAAAAACTTTATTTGAGGAAGGGATATCTAAGAATTTCCAAAACTGTATGCATTTGAGAACACTATTATATAATAGAAATTTTATATTTATAATTATTATATTCAATGCCATACGAGATTACCAATCACAGCCCAGCAGATGACTGCAACGTAAGTCGTATGTTTAGACAGGTCCTCACGTGGAGCTCCTTGTGCTGTAATAGGCAGAGTATATTGTAACGGGCAGCTCTGCTAAATCGGGTAGTTCCGAAAAAAAAACGGGTAGTTCTGAATTTCGGGTCATTTTGTACTAATTGAATTTTTTTTCCTTATAATTTATGAAAAAAAGGTTACCTGAATGTTGTAGCCACGCTAACTTTTGAAGGATTTGTCGAATCGAGTCAGCCTTTGACAAACTTTTTAAGGGTCCCAAAATGAAGGGCAAGTTCGTTAACCAGATATTTCCGACTAAAATTCAAAAAGTGAGCACATTTTGAAAATTTTTGAGACCACTTTTTTTCAAATTTTAACATTCTTTGTACGGTTATTAGTAGTACTGCAAAAGACTAACAATTTATCAATGTGAAATTTCTCGATAAAATAAAAATTATCAGAGTTATAGCATTTTCAAAATCTCGATAAACAAAACAAAATTAATATTTTAAGCCAAACAACGCATGATATGAAAAAAAGTTAAGACAAAAAAAAACGTTACTTTTCGAGAGCTTTACAAGATTATCATAACAACTTTTCGAATTTTGTCGAAAAATCGAAAATTCAAATTTTGATCATACCCCCTACCCCCCTCAATTGTCCACGTGGTATATGGACGGCCCCTAAAGAATTCTCTTTTCATATTCATATTCACTTACATATTGTACTTAATTGTATAATTATATTAAGAGCGTTGACTTTAAAAATCACATTTTTTGATGTTGAGGAAAACGCATAAGATTGACACATAGGAGGTTATGTTTCATATGTATTTTTCCTTTATCTTTTGTATTTCATGTGTATGTACTCAGCAAAAAAAGAAAGTATTGATACGAATTGAATTGAAAAGACTAAGATACCCTGCAAATCCCGTTTTGCGACAATGACGCACGCAAACGCTTCAACATTGGTCAACACGTCTGAATTCGCGAGAGTAAAATACACACTTGAATTCGCCCTAATGCGTCACGGCGAATTTCAGCAAGTTTTGATTTATACAATTTAATCCGTAACAGAAGAATCAACGTGCGTGGCATATAGAATTTATTGTAATTGTTTAGTAAATTGTCTCGTAGCTCAGTGACGTGTACTCTGGACTGATACACGAGGGATCGCTGGTTCAAGTCTCGACGTATGCACTTTTTATTAATTTTTTTTCTAATTGACCTTGACCACGCATTCATATGAATTCACACGCATTCAATTCGCGCTGTCTCAATTCATATAAATGCGTCTCAATGCGTTCGAACGAATCAGAAAACGGAATTCACACGCATTACAAAAATGTGAATTCGCCCAAATCCGTATCAATCCTTTTTTTTTGCTGGGTATACAAATATTTTAAATACTTTTGACTGAATCTGGAAAATTGTGGCATCAACGAACTTTTATTTCCGGCAAGATTTTTTTGACTAGCTAAATAGTAAAATACTGTACTATTATATCACGATATAAGAAATATGCATTTGTAACTATACATAAAATATCGTATAATCAAGTACACCAAACACGGAAGAGTGATTGGTTACACCTCGAACTTCCCTTTCCAGTATTGGGGGGAGGGGGCCGTATAGTGACGGTCCCAGAAGTGTGATTGATTATACCTCGAAATTCCCTTTCCAGGAGGCAAATTTTGACGACCTGGAAAGGAGACGATAATAATATATAGAGTCGAGATAACATTTATGGCGAGTTATCTCTATTTACAAATTAAGCTTCCATATTTCATGATAAAATAGTAAAATATTGTACTATTTAGCTAAAGTTGGAAAGAACTTCATGTAAATGGAAGTTCTAGATTTGCCAGTCAGCAGAGTTGTTCAGTGACGCATTACTTTAGATTTTGCACGTGTAATACGTCAAAAGTTCTTAATATGTCAAAAATTTGGAATTTAATTTATTTCATATTAAATTAATTTATATTGAAATTTCATGAATAATTATGCAAACTCAAATTAATATCGATTGAAATTGATTAACGTATTCCTTTAATTTTATATAATTTTTTTATTAAATATTTTCAGAATGAAAGATGTAAAACGTACGAAAACGAATAAATTCATATTGAATTATGCAACAATCGTGCACTTTTGAATTTGAATCGGAATAAGTTTTAATAGTTGAGGTACTGTGAATGCTTAATTTTGTTTAATTATAGAGTTTTAATAACAAAATTCGTAACAAAGTTCTCACTGTGACTACTTGTCGATTGTTACACTATCGAATATGCTACCTACTCCAAAAACATTCAACAATTCCATATGTTTTGCGAATGCTAATGGTAAGAAGTGTTTTTTTTTTCACTGTCATGATAAAAAATAAATCCCTTCACGAAAGACCTCGTTGAATCTGATAGAAAAAAAATCTATGAGAAATAATGCGGTCCTTGTCACGTAAATTCCAGAGTAAAACTCATCGATTTGTCTAATTTTAGCAAGCTCAGTAAGGAATTCCTTATAGGCCTCATAGAAACATCATAGAAATCAATAGACTTTGAGATCTGAAAAATAAATTTTGGTATTCCAGATAGAAGCCAGCTCTATTTGAGTCTGGAAATCCAAGTAGGTTTTGTTTATGTAAAAACCTCATAAAAACCAACAGATGTGGGTACTTTCGAAATCTCAAAAAATTTATTTTGGAATTCCAGACAGAAACTAGCACTTTTTCAGTTTGGAAATCACAATTGGTTACCTGCGGCCCTATCTGCGGCACGGTATAGAAACTGAGGAGGCTGTAGCCAGAACCGTTCTTCGATGAAGACACTCCAACCTCAGTAAAACCTCTACCCCCTTTATCTCGTGTGCTTCGGTCAAGTTGCTTCAACTCATCGACGTTCCATTTTACTGCACCAAACGTATAAAGCAGTACAGGAACAGCCAGCATATCAGCCGTTTTTCACAGACGCACATCTTGGGTTTGCGCTTGCGGTATTCCAAGATATGCATGTTTCTCCACTACCAAGATGTTGAATGGTATTTTCTCCTATGAGTTGAACATCCTGATCGTCACTCGATGATGAAGTTTCTATTCTTCCTTTGTGTAAATGGATGAATGCACCCTTGTCCAGTCCAAATCTCGTGCCAATAGCTTCAGAGTACCTTTTTACCGCCACCACAAGGATGTCAAAGTCCTCTTTTAAAGAGACACAGAGTTTAAGGTCGTCCATGTATAAAAGGTGGTTGACCTTATATTCTCTTCTGTTCGGCGGTCAGTGAATAGTTTGTAGCTGGTATATAAACAAGGTATGGGCCTGTAGCTCTTTAGACTTGCTAAATCTGAGGTCTTAGGGATCAGTACCGAGCGTCCTTCCACTAACCAATACGGGATGGGTTGTTCTCCGTTTAAGAAAGTAGTAAATATACGAGGTAGATGTTGTTGCGTAGAAGTGAACTTTTGTCGCTAAAAGTTCTTCAGTTTATCTGGCCCTGTTGCTAAAAAGTTCTTAGATCTAGCGATAACCTTCTTCACTTCTTCAGCAGTAATTAAGTGGACACTCTTCCTCTGGACTTTGCCTTTGGCAAAACAAATGAAAGAGTGATATATCTGAACCGTCTTCATCTAGATGATAGTTACCTCCATATACTTGCTCCCAGAGGTCTGCCGAGGCCGATTTTGCAAAAAAGGCTCTGTTTGTTTATTATTTAAGTTGCAAAATGCTAAAAAACCATAATTTTTCATATTTGAGCTGCCTGTTCTGTATCTTTTATTGATATTACCTCAAAAAGGTGAAAAACTGATAGATTTCCAATCGATTAACAAATCCTGATAACTTATATAAAGTTCCTGCAATCCGTTCAATTGTTATAAACAAATTTATGAACAAAATCGATTTTTGCTGTACATTGAAGACTGGAAGCTCTTTTTATCACGTTTTCCCCCGCGAAATCGAGTAAAATCAATGTTTCACTAAAGCCAATCACTTAAGTATTATTTCTTAATTGCTATAAACAAATATCATATACAAATTCAATAAATAAGCACTTTTGAATATATAAAATGCATTTTTCTGCGCAATCATTAGTTTTGCCTTCAAAAATGAAAATTCCATGACAGAAATGAACAATGAACAATATTTACCATTGTTATAAACAATACTGATCAACAAATGCATTAAACGGTCACACATTCATAAAAAAAATCCATTTTTTTGCATAATTGTTCATTTTATCCCTAAATGAAAATTCTGATGGAAGAAACTTACATTTCACTATATTTTCCATTGTTATTAACAATTCTGATCAACAATTGCATTTAATAGTCGCTTTTAAATTTGAAAAATCTCTTGCTAAAATGTTTATTAGATCATAAAAAATGAAACTCCTACGAAATATACTGACATCTAACAAAATTTCCCATTATTATAAACAATCTTAATCAATTAATTCCTAAAATAATTCTTTCGTATAGAATAAATCTGTTTTTTGGGTTCCGGAACAGGAACAAATGAAGAACGAAACAACTGAACATCAAGAGACACAACCGATTTGCAGTTATTCCGTTTTTCAGTTGTTTCGGTTCTCACATTTTTCTCATCGCTTAATGGTCAATTGATACGCTTAATTTTTTTTTAAGGATATTGAAAAGTTTAAGCATGTATCCATTGGATTTTTGTGTGTTTCCCGACTTTCATTACTTATGACTCATGATGGTGAGGTCATCAAGACTTTGTAGAATGATGCGATTCCGTTAGGCGAAGGAAACTAAGGAGACTACCGTCGCTCAGGTAAAGCAGATTCAAAGAGAAATCGATAAACTCAAACCAACAACAATTAATTTCGGTCGAAATCGGAATCGTTGCAAAGTCACGCATAAAATGATAGTGTCCATGGTTAACGAAAAGGTTTGCCAAGCGCTCACTGAAACACCATCATCATCGCCATGTTACATATGCTCCGCAAAGCCCTCCATCATGAACAAGTTGGAAAAAATCAAACTCTTGTTTATGAAGATCAAAAGCTTCTCTTTTGGTCTTTCCACACTACATGCTTGGATACGCTTCATGGAATGCATCGTTCACATTGCGTATCGTATAGAATTCTGCAAATGAGCAGCTAAGTTAGCCGATGAAAAACAGAAAATGAGCGATACGAAGAGGAGAATTCAAAAAGAATTTTGGGAGAAAATGGGCTTGATCGTGGATGTCCCACAACATGGGACTGGAACATCCAATAATGGCAACACTGCTCGAAGATTCTTTGAAGATCCTGAATTGACTTCGAGTATTACCGGGGTTGACAAAGTATTAATAGTTTACAATAACGTCTTTTTTCGAGTTAACTGTTGGAAATTATTGAGTGCTTCAAGTGGACCTCTCTGAGATATTCCGAGAATGTAAAAAAAGAAGAAATTCCTGAAACACTGTGGAGGTCTTGATTTGTTCTGAGCAAATTAACCAGGAAAAATATTCGAACAATATTATAAAACTCAGTGAAAACCATTGAATTAATCCCTTTCCCTCCCAATCAACTACCCAATTCCATTCAAAGTCCTAAAATAAATTCAAAAATACAAACTGGCACAATCCACCCATCTAGCAAAGTAGACTCCAACATTTTCTATTTTTTTTTCTTCCGATTTCCAGGTCACACCGTTACAAAAAATCAAACCTTAGCATCCCAAATCCTGCCTGTTTCCCAAATTCTGGGAGAAACGACCCTCCTCCACTCAAGCACGCCCGCGACTGATTTGGAGAACAAAGGGTGGTCACATGTCGAGGGTCAGTCCACAATAACGTCTTTTTTCGAGTTAACTGTTGGAAATTATTGAGCGCCTCAAGCGGACCTCTCTGAGACATTCCCGAGAATGCAAAAAAAGAAGAAATTCCTGAAATACTGTGGAGGTCCCGATTTGTTCCGAGCAAATCAACTAGGAAAAATACTCGAACAATATTACAAAATTCAGTGAAAACCATTGAATCAATCCCTTTCCTTCTTAATCAATTATTCAATTCCATTCAAAGTCCTAAAATAAATTCATAAATATAAACTGGTACAATCTGCTCATCTAGCAAAGTAGACTCCAACATCCTCTATCCTCTTTCCGATTTTCAGGTTACACCGTTACAAAAAATCAAAATTACAATAACGTCCTTTTTCAAGTCAACTGTTGGAAACATTGAAGGCCTTAAGTGGACCTCTCTGAAATATTCTCCAGAATGTAAAAAGAGAAGAAATTCCTAAAATACTGTGGAGGTCCCGATCTGTTCTGAGCAAATTAACCAGGAAAAATATTCGAACAATATTATAAAATTCAGTGAAAACCATTGAATCAATCCCCTTCCTTCTCAATTAATTATCCAATTCCATTCAAAGTCCCAAAACAAATTCACAAACACAAACTGGCACAATCCACCCATCTAGCAAAGTAGACTCCAACACCCTCCACCCTCCTTCCGACCTTCAGGTTACACCGTTACAAAAAAATCAAACTTTAGTATTTCAAACTTTGTTTGTTTCCCAAATTCTGGGAGAAACGACCTTCCTCTACTCAAGCACGAATAAAGCAAAAAAAAACTGTTTTATTTATAATAATTGCACTTGATTCATTTTTGAAATTACGCAATTGAACACACGGACACTTACAAATATAATCGTACGTACAACGCTATGAAAAATCGCCCCCGCTGGGGATTCGAACCCTACCTAAACAACCTAAATTTAAACCGCACGCTCTAGCTAATTTCGCTAATTATTTTTTAATTAATTTTTTTTTAATTATTATTTATTATAATAATTAAAGCTTTTATAAAATTTGGCTAAAAGCTAGTAATTATTTATACATTTTTATCAAATATAAGAATGCACATTATCTAATATAATGAATAGTATAATAGGATAATCAATGAGAAGCGTAGGTAAGTGAAGTAAAAGGTGTTTTTTTGTTCAATAACTGTTTTATTTTATTTGTGGAACAATATTTGAAGTGTTGCAATATACAGCATGAGAGAAGCAAAAAAATCGAAATTTTTAGGAGCCTCAAAATGAAACAGGCTCGGTTGCTTATCGCGATAAAAAGTGCAATTTACAGTTTGAAAACAAAAAAAAAAAAAAAATTCGGTCCCGAGATATTGAGTTGCTAAATTGGGAGAGAATGAGTTTTGCCTAGAAAAAGTGAACCAATTCCGAGTAAATCATTCAAGAATTTGGTGGTTCTAATTTCATGAGATTTTAAAATCGTTTTTGAATAGCGATTAAAAATCTATTTTACAGTATTTAAAAACTTATAGGGAGAGGAATATGGTCACAAAAAAGTTTAGAAAAAGATAAGAGGTTAAGCATATAAAAAAAGAAGACAGCAGACATATGCACAGAGAGTCAGGTATCTGGTTACGAATTACCAATCTTTTAATTACTCCAATAAAAATGAAATTTCGAGCAAATCCTTTAAGAACATGTACTTGGTTTTTAAATAATTTTTCATGCAAGAAGCTCATTTTTGCCAAAAAAAGTCGGTCATCTAGCTTTGCACTGCAACCCTTTATTTAAAAAACGTATAAACTATATCTTACAAAAAAAAAAACATATTGTTGTATTTGAATTTTGTGTTTTGTTTTTCATAAACCCCCAATGTTCTTTTGTAATTCTCTATAACTTTTGACTTAATTCAGATATTCATCGTCTTATTTTCATTTTAATAGCGCTTATTATCTTTTTTTGTAATCCACAAAAAGTATAAAAAAGGCTTAGTCGAGAATGGCGCGAACTCGCGAACTTATGGCGGTAATGCAGTAGCTTTCTGGTACTGAGTCGCAGAAGGCTCATAGACTCAACGTTATTGGCTAATAACAGCGTCTCTAAGCGCGTCCCTATATACCTATCTACCCTATACCTATATACCAATCCACACACTACTACTTTCCAACCGAGCAATTCATGTCTACCCCGAAAGGGAAATGGCATAATGATATAATAATAATAATAATAATATCGTTTTTTTTTAATTTTTTCGGAATAGACTGAAATGATGCAAGCGGCACAAATGGTACAAATGGTAGAATAATCCCAGTGTACATATTCAATTTAAAAAAAAAACATTTATTCTATCACCCTAATATATTACAGAGTACCGGAACCAATTACCGAGAAGGTCCTATTGTCTGATCACACATTAATATCTGTTATATTTCATACAAAATCTATAGATTTAAAATAGCTAATCACTGGGAATCACGAAAAATTACTTTTGTTCATTAGCTTATTTATAACATTATGAACATTTTTTTTCTTACTATAACCCACTGGAAAAAAATTTTGTTAGATTCTACATTAATTTATAAACTATTTTAATGAATTTGAAAGTCCTAAAATAAATGGTATCCCTGAAAAGTCATACAAAAAAAAAGTTCAATTTTTTCTTGTTGAATAACAAATTTTGCTCTAGGCAAAGTTAAATATTCGTAGTTATTAGTTATACCTGGAAGAGATATGGTCATTTATAAAAAAATCAGAATCCGGTAAGAAATGTACTGTCAGGCGATTGTTGTCCAAAAAATGTGGTTCTTGCGCACTGCGCGGCGTGACGGCGACATTCATGTCAGTTTAACTTAAAAACGCAATTAAGCTCAGAAGAAAAGAATTGCTTGTAGTCTCAATTTTATATTTGAAGGACCCGTACTAAATGTACCAAAAATAGCTTTCCGTGGATTTACTGCGGGGTCTTTTCTTTCTATCTTCTTACGAAAAAAAAACGCCTGCCTTGCAGATTCAGGCAATGTTTCTGCTCACATCGAATTTTATAGATCGTTGAGAATTAGGTTAATCTACTATCTTTAGTTTTGTTTGCTATACATATGAATCAAGTTCTCAAAACAGTCTTGAGATAGTCACGTTGTCGCCGATTTTTTTTACGGCATTGTATTGAAGCAACGGCGCGGTTCCGTGCCGCAGACATCTAATATATTTCTTTTTGTATTTATAGTGTGTTTTGGAGATAAATTTTGAAATATTACGTAATATCGTTATCTTTTTCACTTTTTCATTTATATTTTGGTCTCTCATATCTTTCTTTCCGTGCGTAATTACAAACTATTACAAAACTTTTTTTGTAATAGAACGATAATTGGAGAACGATAATTTTCTTTTTTCGTCGGACGAATTTATGATTAATATTATTATTAATTGAATTGGGTGTATATCCACTGAGGTCTACGCCACTGTCGGCTGGAAGCGACGACAGGAGAGTGGGAGAGAAAAAGCGAGAAGGCAAGATGCACAGAGAGATGGATGATGTTTGTTGATGGACCTAGAGAATTACTTTTTTTTAAAGCACCCTTCTTCAACTCGTTCCGCTTAATGAATGTACCAAGACATGCGGTTCTCAGCGATACCGTGGCTCCAGGAAATTCCGAAAAAGCGAAATAAAGGTTGAGAGTCGAAAAAAATTTAAAGATAAAAAACAAGAACGTATGGGTTGCGGTATCCTAACAAAAAGAGCTATTTCTACTGAACTTGAACTCTTATCTGATTAGAAATGATTTTGTTCACTTAAAGTAGTTACACTAGCTTTCAGTTATACGGGCTGGGTTCGTGCGACTTTTTCGACTATTTTCGACTTATTATACGTTTGTGACTTTTTTTCTCTCGAAATTCCATGCGACTTTCATTATAATTTTATGCTACTAATGCGACTTTTTTAAGCCTTAAGGTCAATTTCATAATAGTCATAGGGGAGCGTGAGTGCGAGTGAGACGTCAGTAAATGTCGCATAAGAGCGTCAGGGTGACCGTAAAAAACACTTTTGGCTTTCTTAGGAGCGAAGGGCAACTAATGGTAGTTCACCGGATTGTAGAAGGCAGATTTAAAAATAAAAGATTTTCAAACAATATTTAGAGGAGGCCCATTGTCTTTTAAGTTCTTATGGAAATAACATGGGCAAGATAACTTTAGAATAAATATTAACTAAGCTTACCCAAAAGGTACTATTTTTGCTGTATTCACAGACTAATAGCAGCCCTAATAATATACATCTGATACTGAAATATGGCGAATATTTTCCCCAAAGGTTGAAGATGTCATTTTTTGAAAAAGCAGATTAAGAAAAATATAATTAAACCTGCTACATTGAAAAGAAATCTACGAAAACTCTTCTTCTTACTCTTCTCTCACAGAAATTGTAAGTTTTTGTAGTGACAAAATTCAAAGACGATTTTCCATCTCTAAATATTGTTTAAAAATCTTTATCAAAAATCTATCTTTTACAATGCCATGGACTAACGTTATTGGCCTTTCGCTACTTAAGAAACCAGAAGTTTTTTTATGGTCACACTATATATATATATATATATGAGTGCTTTATAACCATCTTTGTCGCTCTTACGGTGTTGGCCGCGATCCTGCCCTGCCGAACGCTCCAAGGGAGATAGAGTGCTTTAAGTGGACCTCTCTGAGATATTCTCGAGAATGTAAAAAGAGAGGAAATTCCTGAAATACTGTGGAGGTCTTGATTTGTTCTGAGTAAATTAACTAGGAAAAATATTGGAACAATATGATAAAATTCAGTGAAAACCATTGAATTAATCCCTTTCTTTCTTAATTAATTATTTAATTCCATTCATATTTCTAAAATCAATTCATAAATATAAACTGGTATAATCTACTTATCTAGCAAAGTAGACTCCAACATCTTCTACTTTCTTTCCGACTTTCAGGTTATTATGAATAATCTTGAATCCATACAGAGGAACATACAGAATTTAAATAATTTGCATATTAATGAACTTAATAATTGAAAAAAATTATGTCGATAAATATGCAACTTTGTTGTTTAATAAAAGACCAATTTTTTCTTTCACTAAAACGACTAGGGATTATTACTAATGCAATGGTCACATCGTGAATTTTATTGAAACTTTCAACGTAAATCAGAAAATATTTTTTCTATAACTTGTAAATTTGATTTTAATTTCTTTTGATCACTTTGTATTTTTTGTCTCTTAGGTTTTTCGTAGTAGAAGGGCATGTAATTTTGGAATAAAAAATCTATAAAAATAAGACAGGAAACGGGTTTTTATGAAAATGGAAGTGTATACATGAGAGATAATGTGGATTCAAATTTAATTGTAAAAAGTCAGGAGCGGGCATGATCTATTACGCAGGTGGGCGGGGGGATGGATATCAAACAAAAAAATAAGTCTAGTTATAATAAATTTTTTAATATACGTAGAATTAGAGACTATAAATAACTAACATCAGATTTATTATACTCGAAAAAATTTATTTATAACGCAATATTCAAGCCCAAACTATACCAATCGAGTGAAAATACCATTTTCTATTAAAAAATCTATACAAACAAGGAAAGTATACAGATTTTATTGAAAATTTGAGGTAAAAAATTGCTATATTGCGAAGCTTTTTCCAGCATTATTGTGTGTATGTTAAGCTGAACAAACGTTGTGAGCATGTGGAAGGAGTCACGATATGTTTTGTGCATCCAGAAAGAGCCACAACGCGTTGTGACATACATGAAAGTACCCATAACCCCGTGTAGAAAATTAACGGGCAGACTTGCGTCCAGCTTGGGCATTGTCTAGTGCGTCTAATCTAGATGATCTTTTCGGGGTCTATTCAGGTGCTGGCTAGCCCGTCAGAACCAAAAAAATGTATAAGTTTCGAACCTAAATATATTTTTGCATATTTTCAAAAAAAGGCAGAGTGCTTAAAAGTACGAGAAATAAAAATTAACATTAAAAAATCATTATTTACCTCACCTCTATTCAGTCTTTTTGGTCCCTGATCGGGTGCTGGCTAGCCTAACAGGACTAACGATTTTTCGAATTTTGTATCCAAATATTTTTTTGCACATTTTCAAAAATATCCAGGATCTTTAAAAGTATAGAAAGTGAATAATTCACATTAAAAACAAAGAATTTTTGTCTAATCATCTAAACAGTCTTTGAAATAATTGTTAGCGTCAACCATCTGAAATAGATTTTCACAAGACCGACTGACTAGCGCTAGATTAGCTCGTCCAGGCTAGCGCTAGATTAGCTTGTCCAGACTAGCGTTTGACCACACATCAACTTTTCACTTCTACTCAGCGCCATAATAGACTATCTTGTCAGCGCCACATTAGCGGTCAGTGCGGTCTTTTCGGGCCTTGAATAGTTCCCCATAATTTTCTACGCCGCAAAAAACAAGTTCCTTTCTACGTTGTGGCATATACCGTGTAGAAATTGCCCTATTTTTTCCCATTCAAAATGTGGCGCTGACAAAGCCAACAACAGTTTTTTTATTTTCAAACAAATGAATGAAAGTATGATGAGGCACAAACGGAACATTAATATATCGTAAAAGAGCAAATAAAAAACCTATAGTTTGGTGTAAAAAACTAAAAATCTTTTTTTCCCACATCAGGTCCTGTTTGAGATTCAAACTAGAAGAATGATCCGACAGTGAAGTGAGGCGCGGAGGGTGAAAAATAATGCTTCGATTAGGAGTCAGAAAAGGCCTTGTTCTCAAACTGCCCACACTGAGCACAGAAATGATAGCTGGTTGTCTCATAAGCCGCAATCTCTTTACAAGCGACTCAGATATGAAGGATGCTTGAGCCCCCTGGTCCAACAGTTAGTCCAGTCAACGGGGAACAAATTTTGCGATTTCTGAACAAATGAAGTAAAAGCTGAAAATATCCTGGAAAAAACTTCGAAAATAGATCAGGCGATTTTATCTGGAGCAAATGCATGTTTCTGTTTAAATAAAAACTGACCAACTCATTTACATTAAAAATTATCAGTATAAAATGAGCTCAACTTCAGTGTACAATTTGACATGCTTCAGGAAATGATTTTGACATGAAACTTCTTGTAATTGTTTCTCCATATTCAGACAATATATTTCTTAATTTTCAGGTCAGAATAATAATATCTAAGTCCTCTTTTAATACTTTAAACAAGTAAATTTCAAAATTGAATCTATGACTCTGGGATACCGGGCGACCTCTCAGAGTATGCAGCCTTATCCTTGCATGCGGGGCTCTACAAGGATGGACAAACCCTTTCCCTAGCTGCTCGTGAAAACAACAATAACACTATCAAACCACCAACAAGTTGTAGATGCGGTTCAAAACGATCGAACGCGCCGAGCACCCGACAATCGATCGGCAAACAGTGCCGATCACCCTAGAGTTCGGGGTGCTGCAAATACTAATTTAAATGTAAACACGACGACGAACCGGCGAAACGTTCACATTGAGTGGGCGAATCAACTCAAGGATGACGTGCTAGACTGCTACGATGCCAGCATTATCCCTGTTCGCGGAAGCTTTATGGCGCGTATGCACACTCTTCTGGTGCCAGAAACACTCAGAGCTTCAGCACGTTTCGCATCAGTCTTTGCGAAATCAACAAGCCTACCTCTTGAAAAATGGATATGTACGCGGAGCGCTTCCCCGACCGCTGCTTGAACAAGCTGCACACGAAGATGAGGAAGCGACATTCAGACCAACCGCGGAAAGCAGACACTTTCTGAGAAATGATAACGTTTCAGAACAAGGAGGAACATTGACATACACGTTCCTCCTAAGCCCCAAGATCTGGCTGAAATGGATGCCTCCCTTCATTAGGATATCTCGGAGAAGTCCGACCTATGGACCATCAATTGTTTAATTTATGGTGCTGCGAGAACATTGGCTGATTCAAATGGAAGGCTGCAACCGACGATGGATCAAAGACCAAAAGCGCTTGTATCAACTAAACAAGAAGATTGGATGGGCAAGACAGAATGCGTCCCGTATTCAGTGTGTGATTGACTACATAACATCTGGTAGGCCTTTCATGGAAAGGGTTCGAAAGTTCGCTCAAGAAATAAGGATTTTCAATCATAAACTGAACAAGTCAAAGCTGCTGACAATCAAGCAGCACATTGTTGACAACATACAGCTGTTATCCTACGCAAGGAAGAGAATACAGAAGAGGTAGAGATGGGAGAATCAACAGTTACTCGCTGACGCATCTCGCTTCTTCAGAGATCACCGTGTTTCTATAAAAAATGCACCCAAGCCCAACGAGGTCGAGACTTTTTGGGGCGAGTTATATAAGATCCAAAAAACACTGAAGTTGAAAGAACATACTGATAATATTATCCGCTTCAAGGAGTTTTGCAGCAACCTCATAACATCTGAGGAGCAATGTCCTTCAATCACTGCCGAAAAGGTGAAAAAAGCACTTGGACGCACGAAGAACTTTTTCGCTGCAGGTCCAGATGGTATCAAACACTTCTGGTGGAAGAAGTTTACTTCTAAACACCATCATTTGTATAAGATCTTTACAGCTATCCTGAACAACAGGATTTTCCGAAGAATTGAGCCTGTATGGCGAGAGATGTACGAGCAAGGTGGCTCAAAAAACTGTGTAGCAGGATGGCGAGAGAACCTGCTAATTGACATGTGCATCTGTAAAAACGCTGCAGCCCATCAGCGCGCCCTGACAATGGCCTGGATAGACTACCGAAAAGCTTTCGATTCAACATCTCATACACTTATCATCTGTCTGTTGGAAAGCTTAAAGGTGCATCCACACATAGTGAGATGCATAGAGAGATTGATGCCTCTTTAGAAAACTAAACCACCGCGAGCATAAGGTCAATTATGTATTTTATATGGATGACCTGAAGATCTATGCCTATGATAAAAGCAAACTTCAAACTGCTATAAATATCATCAAGGAGTACACGGGAGAGATTGGGATCGACTTTGGATTGGATGAATGTGCCAAAATTCATCTGAAGAAAGGAAACATTTCCCAAGGACCCTGAGCTTGTGGATATAAGTGTTATTAGACATCTTAACAATGCAGAGAACTATACATACCTGGACGTGCCTCAAAGCCATATTCAAGACGTAACATCAGTTGGACAGTCTGTCCAAAGCAGATACAAGCATCTTCTTCGGCAGATTTCGTCTTCAAATCTATCCGCGTTGAACAAGGTATCTGCGACGAACATGTTTGCCGTCTCTATTCTACTCTACTCGTTTGGGTTGGTTCACTGGACGAAGAACGAGCTTACGACCCTTGATATCACTACACGTAAGATCATGCATATGCATAAAAGCTTGCATATCAATTCGTCTGTTCCGCAATTATACATCTCACGACGTCAAGGCGGACGCGGACTTCAGAATCTCTAATGCCTTCATAACCAAATTGTTCTAAGTACAGCTAACATCGTTGCAAATGGAAAAGATCATCTCCTAAAAATGGTCAGGAATCACGAGATGATTGGCAAAGGAGCGTTCCTTCACAAAGCCGCGGGGCAGGTGGCTGAGACCCTTGGCCTGAATTTTAACATCAGAAGTGAGGAAAGTGCATTACTCCATCTAGATGCTTCACTCCTAAAAGCCGAAATGAAGAAAGCAGAGTTTGCAAAATTTCACCAACAGCTACTCGACAAGAAAATGTACGGAAACTTTCACAAAAATGTAGAAAAACAGTCCTTGTCGAAGGAGCAAACTTTTGCTTTTCTCAGATCATCAGGGTAGAATACTTGTCTTCAAATGCCTAATCCCAGCTAAACAGCAATGCTGGGAGTTGATTTTGTTGTCTGGATGCTTTCCGAAACGCTTAGCGTTGGAGAGAAATTCGGAGCTTCGCAATGAGATAAGTGTTCATTATAGAGTGTTTTAGACTACTTGTCTTAAAATGGCGAATCCGGGCCGAACAGCAACGCTGGGAGTTGATTTTGTTGTGCGGATGCTTTCCTAAACGCTTAGCGTTGGTGCGAAAGTCGGGGCGTTGGAACTAGATGAGTATTCCTTATAGGGTGTTTTATACTACTATTCTTCAAACGGCTAAGCCGAGCAAGACAGCAACGCTGGGAGTTGATCTTGTTGTCTGGATGCTTTCTTAAACGCTTAGCGTTGGAGTGAAAGTCGGATCGTTTGTACGAGATAAGTATTGCTTATAGGGTATTTCAGACTACTTGTCTTAAAATGGCTGAGCCGAGCCAGACAGCAACGCTGGGAGATGATTTTGTTGTCTGGATGCTTTCTTAAACGCTTACCGTTGGTGCGAAAGTCGGAGCGTTTGTACGAGATAAGTATTGCTTATAAGGTATTTCAGACTACTTGTCTTAAAATGGCTGAGCCGAGCCAGACAGCAACGCTGGGAGTGGATTTTGTTGTCTGGATGCCTTCTTAAACGCTTAGCGTTTGAGTGAAAGTCGGACCGTTGGAACGAGATAAGTATTCCTTATAGGGTGTCTTTCGACTATTTGTCTTAAAATGGCTAATTCGAGCCAACCAGCAACGCTGGGAGATGATTTTGTTGTCTGGATGCTTCCTTAAACGCTTTGAATGGAGTGAAGGTCGGAGCGTTTGAACGAGATATGTATTCCTAATGAGGTGTTTCAGCACCTTGTCTGAAAATGGTTAATCCGAGCCAGACAGCACCGCTGGGAGTTGATTTTGTTGTCTGGAGGCTTTCTTGAACGCTTAGCGTTGGAGAAAAAGGTGGAGCGTTGTAACGAGATAAGTATTCCTTATAGGGTGTTTTAGACTACTTGTCTTAAAATGGCTAATCCGAGCCGAACAGCAACGCTGGGAGTTGATTGTGCTGTCTGGATGCTTTCTTAAACGCTTAGCGTTGGTGCGAATGTCGCGGCGTTGGAACGAGATAAGTATTCCTTGTAGGGTGTTTTAGACCACTTGTCTTAAAATCGCGAATCCGCGCCAAACAGCAACGCTGGAAGTTGATTTTATTGGCTGGATGCTTCCTTAATCTCATAGCGTTGAAGTGAAAGTCGGAGCGTTTGAACGAGATATGTATTCCTTATGAGGTGTTTAAGTAGCTTGTCTTAAAATGGCTAATCCGAGTCAGACAGCAACGCTGGGAGTTGATTTTGTTGTCTGGAGGCTTTCTTCAACGCTTAGCGTTGGAGGGAAAGGTGGAGAGTTGGAAAGAGATAAGTATTCCGTGAAAAATGTTTTGGACTACTTGACTTAAAATGTCTAAGCTGAGCCAGACAGGAACGCTGGGAGTTGATTTTTTTGTCTGGATGCTTTCCTAAACGCTTAGCGTTGGAGTGTAATTCGGAGCGTTGGAACGAGATAAGTATTCCTCATAGGGTGTTTTAGACTACTTGTCTTAAAATGACTATTCCGAGACAAACAGCAACGCTGGGAGTGGATTTTGTTGTCTGGATGCTTTCCTAAACGCTTAGCGTTCGAGTGAGAGTCATAGCGTTTGAACGAGATAAGTATTCCTTATAGGGTGTTTCATACTACTTGTCCTAAAATGGCTAATCCGAGCCAAACAGCAACGCTGAAAGTTGATTTTGTTGTCTGGATGCTTTCTTAAACGCTTAGCGTTGGCGTGATAGTCGGAGTGTTGAAACGAGATAAGTATTCCTCACAGGGTGTTTCAGACTACTCATCCTAAAATGGCTAATCCGAGCCAAACAGCAACGCTGAGAGTTCATTTTGTTGTCTGTATGCTTTTTTAAACGCTTAGCGTTGGAGTGATAGTCGGAGCGTTGGAACGAGATAAGTATTTCTCGTAGGGTGTTTTTGACTACTTGTCTTGAAATGCGTAAGTAGATCCAGACAGCAACGCTGGGAGTTGATTTTGTTGTCTGGATGCTTTCTTAAATGCTTAGCGTTTGAGTGAAAGTCGGACCGTTGGAACGAGGTAAGTATTCCTTATAGGGAGTTTTTAGACTACTTGTCTTAAAATGGCTAAGCCGAGCCAGACAGCGACGCTGGGAGTTGATTTTGTTGTCTGGATGCTTCCTTAAACGCTTAGCGTTGGAGTGAATGTCCGAGCGTTGGAACGAGATAAGTATTCCGTAAAAGGTGTTTTAGATAACTTGTCCTAAAATGGCTAATCCGAGCCAAACGTCAACGCTGGGAGTTGATTTTGATGTCTGGATGCTTCCTTAAACGCTTAGCGTTGTAGTGAGAGTCGGAGCGCTGGAACGAGATGAGTATTCCTTATAGGGTGTTTTAGACTACTTGTCCTAAAATGGCTAATCCGAGCCAAACAGCAACGCTGGGAGTTGATTTTGTTGTCTGGATGCTTCCTTAAACGCTTAGCGTAGTGATCGCGCATCTCTACTCTTGACCTTTCAGGAGTTTACATTTTATGCGTATTTTAATAGTAAACTGGAGTATGAAATCATGTCGATGACTTATTACTTTAATTTATACATATGTGTATTCATGTTCCACATGATTAGTTTTGATTCATAAATTCAGGTACTATCTAGACGGATACCATTTGCCGGTCATCACCGACCATAGCAGTCTTAGATGGCTCTGCAATCTTCGGAATCCAACAGGCAGATTAGCAAGATGGTCACTCGTCCTGTCAGAGTATGACTTCGAGGTAGTGCATAGGAAAGGGGCGATGCACCATGTTCCGAACGCACTTTCGCGGTTTTATGAGGAAGGGGAGGACCTTAATTTGGCCATAGTAAAGCCTGTGGAAGACGAATGGTACGAGAGACGCCATCAGGCAGTCATCAAAACTCCTACTAAGTATAGGAGCTGGAAAGTGGTTGATAGACGGCTCTATAGATACAAAAATAACCCCTTATCAGAAGACATTCTGGAAGACCGAGATGCCTGGAAATTAGTCGTACCGCAAGACCAGATTAATAATGTGATGAGGGAGGTACATGACAACCCTGAATCCGGCCAAATGGGCATTGAAAAGACTTTCAACCGAGCAAAGTTGCGTTACTATTGGCCGGGGATGTTTAAAGACATTAGCATCTTCATTAACAGGTGTGAAGCCTGTCAACTGACGAAATCGGACCAATCGGGCCCGAAAGGTTTAATGGGCCATCGTTTAGTGCAAGAGCCGTGGGCTGTAGTTGCCACGGACGTAATGGGCCCATTTCCAAGAATATAAAAGACAACATAAAAGACAGTTTCGAAGACCTAATAATCAGCAGATGGGGAACACCGGAAGTGTTTCATTCGGATCGGGGCACAGAATACGCGAACAATGTATTGGACGAGATGGCTAGGGAATGTAATATCCACCGTTCTTTCAGCCCAGTATACCATGCCCAGGCGAATCCAGTCGGAAGGACTAATCGAGTTCGTAAGACTATGATAGTTTCATTCGTAGAGCAGGATCACTGGGAACGGGACGTGCACCTCAAAGAATTCATGTTCGCGTATAACACATCCTTGCACAGTACTACACGGTGTACTCCGGCATTTTTGAATATGGGACGAGAACCCAGGCCTAGGAACCTGCTTCGACGCACCTTTGAGGGGGAGGCAGAGTTGCCCCCATCCGATGCTGAAGGTTGGGAAACTAGGATGGCAAGACTCGCCCATTTAAGAGACTTAATCACTAAACATCAGGATCAGGCGTTTTTGCGGCAATCTAAATATTATAACGGTGGTCGCAGAAATGTTACCTTCAAAGTGGGAGGCTTGGATAAGAAACCAGTACAATTTTATTCTAGGAAAAATCAAAACGTGATTGTGAAGGTTTGCTCACCCGGCGTGTACTAATTAGTGTCACAGGAGGGCGGTTTAAAAGGGTGATATCACGTTTCTAAATTATTCAAATACGTGGAGCCTGACCAACCTGAGGAGGAGGAACTTACGCCAGAGGAGGCGGCCGCTTTGGATCGCGAACTTCTCGAGATCCACGACTCGGATTGGGAAAGTGAACCTACCGCAGAAGGGGAAATGGAGAACGAGATGGTTTGGGCCGTGGAACGTAACCTTAAGCGTCTGGCCGATGAGGGGGTCGACGAAGAGCCTAGCCGTAAGAGACTTCGGAATTGTTCTTACTCTTGATAGGATACTTGAATAAGCGCGAATTAGGACTCGAGGGCCGAAAGG
This sequence comes from Andricus grossulariae, assembly GCA_011634705.1. Classification (NCBI taxonomy): domain Eukaryota; kingdom Metazoa; phylum Arthropoda; class Insecta; order Hymenoptera; family Cynipidae; genus Andricus; species Andricus grossulariae. The sequence goes on along the minus strand of JAABKJ010075445.1, from coordinate 87,830,873 downwards.
ATTCAATTTTAGTGACTCCATTATCAGTAGTTATTCTAGTTTCAATAAGATTAATACATTTTGGCGCAGATAGAATAATTGAGATTTGACTTTCATTTGTTCCCATTGAAGGGATTCAGAGAGGAGATGGTTGACTGGCGGCTGGACGATGGTCGTGCGATCATCCAGACGGATGAGAGGGTGGCTCTTCCTCAATCGCTTGAGGGAGTACGCCACTCTCGTGGACTCTAGGACGGATGAGCAGCGTAGGCGGTACTGGGACTACGTAATCGGGCTTCCAGCAAAGAGCCACATCCAACTGAAAGAATTGTCAGCTCGGGGCGTAATTCAACCTGTAGAGGGATCAGCTAGGGGTGCGTCGGATACCAGTTCGGACTCCGACTCGGAATTAATGAGGAGATACCTGCTCAGCCGTAACTCGGCGATGCAGGCCATAGCAATGGAAATGGAGGACGAGATGGTTTAGGCCGTGAAACGTAACCTTAAGCGTCTGGCCGATGAGGGGGTCGACAAGGGGCCTAGCCGTAAGAGACTTCGGAATCGTTCTTACTCTTCATAGGATACTTGAATTAGCGTAAATTAGGACTCGAGGGCCCGCAGGATTCAAGTTTAGTGACCCCATTATCAGTAGTTAGTCTAGTTTCAATAAGATTAATACATTATGGCGCAGACAGAATTAATGAGACTTGACGTTCAGATGTTCCCATTCAAGGGATTCAGAGAGGAGATGGTTGACTGGCGGCTGGACGATGGTCGTGCGATCATCCAGACGGATGAGAGGGTGGCTATATGGTCTTATTAACTTGAAAATAGTATTTTACTGCTTTTATGTATTTCAAATAGGTTTTTACAGGCAAAAAAAAATCCGCTCAGGGAAATATTTTTATTTCATCAAAAATTTCCCCAGAAGCATTCGAAACAATCTCCTATTCATAACTTTGGGGTACCTGAAAATAGCATTCAACTTTTTTAAAGGCCACCGTGTCTTAGTAATGAATAATAATTATTATCATTTTATTATTTCATTAAATAGTTCTTGAAAATAAAAACAATTTTTCAATACACTTATATACAAAAAAATAGTTTTTACGAAGATATTAGCAAAATAGTGCAAATTGGACCGAATCGCATGCATTTATTTTTTTTAAAAAAAGTGAATTTTCAAGCCAGAAAAACAAGTTTTCTACAAAACATTAAAGTTTTAACTGAACAGTTGAATTTTACAGACAAAAAAAATAAATTCCTGACTAAGAAGATTAATTTTCTACCAAAAAGACGAATTTCTAACAAACTAAATACATTTTTAACCAAATAGTGAATGTTCAACCTAGAAGATTTATATTTTATCAAAAAGATGAATTTTTAACAAAATAAATACATTATTCACCGAATAGTTGAATTTTCAACCATGAAAATTAATTTTATACCAAAAAAGATCAATTTTTAACCAAATGTATAAGAATTTAATCAAATATTTGAATTTTTAAACTAAAAACAATCCATTTTTAACCAAAAAGGCAAGAGTTAAGTTGGTATTACAAAAAATTAATTTTCAACAAAAAGAATCGAATATTGTACCAAACAGTTGAATTTTCTACTTAATTGTCGAATTTTCCATCCAAAAAGTCGACATTGCTACAAAACACTTGAATTTTCAACGAAAAATGTGATAGTTAATATGTCAACTAAAAAATATTTCTGTATTAAATTTAAAAAAATTTTATTTTCAGCAAAACAGTTGCATTTTTAACCAAAAGAAATGAATTTTTACATTAAAAAAAATTAATTTTCAACAAGAGTTGAATTTTCCACCGAGAACAAATTTTCAGTCAATAGAGAAAAAAATTTGTATTAAAGAAAAATGAATTTTCAATCCAGAAGGACAATCTTTCTACAAAATAGTTAAGGCTTCAACTGAATAGTTGAATTTTGAGCAAAAAAATAAATTTTCTACTAAGAAGATTAATTTTCTACCAAAAAGACGACTTTTCAACAAAATAAATACATTTTTAACCGAATAGTTGAATTTTTAACCAAGAAAATTAATTTTATACCAAAAAAGATCAATTTTCAACAAAATGCATAAATTTTTAACAAAATAGTTGAATTTTCAATCAAGACGTTCAATTCTCTACTAAAAAACACGTATTTTCAATAAATTACGTAAAATTTCAACCAAATATTTTAAAGTTTGAACTAAGAAAGATTGATTTTTAACCAAAAATCAATAGTTCAATTTTTATTACAAAAAATTACTTTTTAACAACAACAAAAAACGAATATTGTACCAAATAGTCGAATTTTCTACTAAATTGTCGATTTTTCCATCCGAAAAGTTGAAATTTCTACAAAACACTTGAATTTTCACCTTAAAAAGATGAATTTTCAACGAAAAAAATGATAGTTAATATGTCAACTAAAAAATATTTATGTATTCAATTGAAAGCAGTTTTATTTTCAATAAAACGCTTGCATATTTAATCAAAAGAGATGAATTTTCACATTAAAAAATGAATTTTCAACAAGAGTTGAATTTTCAACCGAAAAAGATTTTTCAGTCAATGATAAAAAAAATATCATTCAAAATGTTGAATTTTCAAGCCAAAAGGACGAGCTTTCTACACGAGAGTTGGATTTTCAACTGAATAGTTGAATTTTGAATAAAAAAAGAAATTCTTAACTAAGAAGATTATTTTCTGCCAAAACGACGAATTTTCAACAAAATAAACACATTTCTAACCAAATAGTGAATTCTCGATCCAGAAAATTAATTTTATACCAAAAAAGACAAATTTTCAACAAAACACTTAAATTTTCAATCAAATAATTGAATTTTTAAACTGAAAAAGATCAATTTTTAACCAAAAAGGCAATAGTTAAATTTGTATTACAAAAATGAATTAAAAAAAAAAGCGAATATTGTACCAAACAGTTGAATTTTCTACTAAATTGTTGAATTTTCAACCAAGAAAGATTTTTCAGTCAATAAAGAAAAAAATTTTCATTGAAAAAAATGAATTTTCAAGCCAGAAAGATAAGCTTTCTTCAGAACAGTAAAAGTTTCAACTGAATAGTTGAATTTAAAAAAAAAATTCTTAACCAAGAAGATTATTTTTCTACAAAAAGGCAATAGTTAAATTTGTATTAGAAAAAATTAATTTTTAAGTAATCAAAAAAATCGAATATGGTACTAAACACTTGAATTTTCTACTAAATTGTTGAATTTTCCAGCCGAAAAGTCGAGTTTTCAACAAAACACTTGAATCTTCAACCTAAAAAGATGACTTTTCTGCGAAAAATGTGATAGTTAATATTTCAACTAAAAAACGTTTCTGTATTAAATCGAGTCAATGTAAGAGATATTCCAAACTTCTAAAAGTCCTAAATATCTTTTAAACTGACTCGAATTTTTCCTACAATTTTTAAAAATCCTGAAAAATAAAAAACTATACTTTTTCGACATATCTGGAAGCTTCAAAACAAAATTTGAATTTTCTCAATAATCTTAGGAAAATTATATATTTATTTAATTTTAAAAACAAAAGAACAAATAAACTTAAAGAAGAAATGTTTGGCAGAGATTTTTATTTTGTATTTTAAATTATTTATACCCCAAAAATAATAATTTGGGTGAATTTTTTTTTCATGCCTGAAAAATCTTTTTTAAGATAAAATTTTAACTATTTGATTGCAATTTCGTCTTTTTGGATTGAAAATTAATCTCGTTTCGTTGAGGATTCTACTATATTGTTGAAAAATTGTGTTTACCGGTTAAGAGTGTAACTGATTGAAAATTAATCTTTTTTGGTCGAGGACTCAACTACTTTGATAAAAATTCATTTTTTTACTAAGTATTTATCATCTTAAGCAACAATTTATCTCTTTGGTTGACAATGTCACTATTTCGTTGAAAATTCGTCTTTTTTGGTAGAAACTTCATCTATTTCATTAAAAATTTATACTTTCATGTTGAAAATTGAACTGTTTTTTTAGCAAATTTGTCTCTTTTTCAAAAAAGAAGCTTTTCAAGAATTTTAAGATGTTTCAAAAAGATGAAACAAATTCTCAAAATTCCTGAGAAAATTTAAACTGCTTCTTTATTTAAAAAAATAAATTTCAAGAGAAATTGACACAAATTTCAAAGCATTTGAAATTATTTCTTGAAATTTTGAAAAAGAATATGGACAATTTTGAAGTGAAAATGTTCAGTTCATCAAGGTTGAAAAGTTTTATAACAAATTTGATCAACTTTCACAGAAATTTAGAAGTTTTAAAAATATTCAAAATTAATTTAAAACTTGAAGACATTTCAAAGAACTTAGAAAAAACGCACATTTTGGAATATTTGAAAATGAAAACTTTGAAACTTCATAACGATTTTGAAAGGTTTCACGATAGTAGAAATTTCTTGAAATTCCTGGGAAAATTTAAACTGATTTTTTATTTTTTTGAAATGAATTTAAAACAAAATTTGGCAAAGATTTAAAAAAAATTTAATTATTTACTAACATTTCTAAAAATAATAAAGACGATTTTAAAGCCAAGTTTTTCGATTAGCAAGATTACAAAGTTTTATAAAAAAATTCATGGTGAGTTTAAAACATATTTAGAAGTTTCAAAAAGATTTCAAATTAATTTGAACCTTAAAAAGATTATTAAGGAGATAAAAAATGTACAGTTTTAAATATTTTGAAATAAAACTATTGAATTTTTTATGCATTTTGAAAAGTTTCACGATAATAAACAAAATTTCTTGAAATTCATGGAATAATTTGAACTCATTTTTTATTTTGAAAAATTAATTTTAGGAGAATATTTATAAAAAGTTTAAAACATTTAAAATAATTTCAAAAATCATTAAAACAGAATCTGGAATATTTAAAGGCAATTTCTTTAATTGTTCAGAATTTTAAGAATATTTTTTCAAAAATTTATATAATTTTAAAAAGTATTTAGAAGGTTTAAAAGTTTTGTAAATGGTTAAAAAATAATTTAAAATTTCAAAAGATGTCCAAAAATGTCAAACAAAATATAAATAGCAGATTTCGAAAAATGTTTTAAAACATTTTAAAAGCTTTTTACTAATGTTGGAAAAAATCTGAGAAATTTGAGGCCAGTTTTTTTATTCTTAAAAGATTTTTCAAAATTTAGGAATTATTCGAGACGCGTTAAAATATAATTTTTCTAAAAGTCCAAAATAGCTTTTAAATTGACTTGAATTTTTTCTAACATTTTGCAAAATCCTGCAAAACAAAAAAAATTATACTTTTACAGAATTTCAAGAAAAATTGTGCAAAAATTCGAATAATTTTGAAAGATATTTAGAAGGTTTAAAAGTTTTGGAAATCGTTTAAAAATAAATTGAAATTTGAAAATATTTACAAAAATTCAAAACAAAGTGTAAATTTTTGAATATTTCGAAAACAATTCCGAAGCTTTTCTTGAGAATCCGGGGAGACATTTTTTGTTATTTTGAAAAATTATTTTTCAGAGAAAAATTGAAAAGGTTTTAAAACATTTAAAAGTATTGCTACAAATGCCAAAAAAATTTAGAAGATTTGAGGGCAATTTTTGTAATTTTCAAAGATTGTTCACAATTTTAGGAATAACTCGAGTCAGCTTAGAAGATATTTATTTTTTAAACTTTTGAAAGTCCTACATATCTTTTAAACTAACTCCAGTTTTTCGTAACATTTTGCAAAATCCTGTCAAATAAAAAAAATTCTACTTTTCCGACATCTCTGAAATCTTCAAAAATCTTTTTGAATTTTCTCAAAAATCTTAAGAAAATTATATTTCTATAGCCTTAAAAACAAGTGAATAAATAAACCTAAACGACAGATATTTATCAACATTTTTATTTTGTCTTGAAACCCATTTATCCCCTCATATTATAATTTACCAAATACATGAAATTTTTACCTAGAATATTAATTTTCTACCAAGAAAGTCGCTAAAATAATAAATCTTCAACCAAAAAAATTATTTTTTAAGAAAGTAGTTTAATTTTCAACCAAGTAGTTAAATGTTCAACCAAAAAAGATGAATTCTCAACAAAAAAAGGTAATAGTTGATATTTTAATCCAAGAAGATATTAATTTTTGATCGAAATCAGTTTGATTCATAAAAAAAAGGAATGTTCAAGAAAATAGTTACATTTTCAATCAAAGCGATGAATTTAGAACTAAAATGATAAATTTTCAAAGAAATAAGTGAATTTTTAAAAAATAGTTTAACTTTCAATCTAGTAGTCGAATTTTTAACCAAAAAATATGAATTCTCAAAGAAAAAAAAATAATTTTCAACAAAATTTTTGACTTTTAAACCAAAAAAGATTTTTCAGTCAGAAAAGAAAAAAAATTTAGGCAAATTATAATTTCAATGAAAAAATAATAATTATAAAGTAATATAAATCTAATTTTCCTAGATTTCTGGAAAAAATTCAAAAAGATTTTTAAACATTTCAGATATGTCGAAAAAGTATCCAGAAAATTTCCAATAAATTTTTTTTTATTTTACAAGATTTTACGAAATTTTAGGAATTTAACTCTCAACAAAATACATAAATTTTGAATCACATAGTTGAATTTAAAAAAAAAATACATCAATTATCAACTAAATAGTTTTGAGCACTAAATTTTTAACCAAAAATGGACTAGTTACATTTTTATTTGAGGATAATTAATTTTCAATAAAAAACGAATTTTCTACAAAACAGTTTAATTTTGTATCATATAGTTCAATTTTACACCAAATTGTTGAATTTTCAAGCCAAACAGGCAAATTGTTTATAAATCAGTTGAATTGTCAACCCAAGAATATGAATTTTCAACAAAAAAAAATTTTAATTCAAATTAAAAAACAGTTGGATCTTAGACAACAAATACGAATTTTCAACAAAAAAACTTTAATCCAAACAAACAAACAAAGAATAATTTTCTACAAAAAAAACGAATTTTCAACAAAATACATCAATTTTCAGCCAAACAGTTAAATTTTCTGTAAAATTGTTGAACTTTTGAACCGAAGATACCAATTTTCTATAAAACAGTTAAATTTTCAACCCGAGAATATGATTTTTTAAATAAAAAAGTTAATTTTCAACCACTCAGTTGAATTTTCAACAAAATAGTTGAATTTTAAGTTGAAAAATTAATTTTTAACAACAACCGAAATGAATTTTTAACTTAGATGATCAATCTTCAACCAAAAAATTAACTTTTGAGGAAGTAGTTCAACTTTCAACCAAGCAGTGTGATTTTAAAACCTAAAAAGTTGAATTTTCAACAAAAAAATATTATATATACATGTATTTAATTAAATAGTTGAATTTTCAAACTAAAAAAGATCAAGTTTTAACAAAAAATGGAGGAGTAAAATTTTTATTGAGAAGAACTAATTTTCAATTTCAAAAAACATGAATTTTCTACAAAACAATTTAATTTTGTACCAAATCGTTGAATTTTATACCAAATTATTGAACTCTTATATTTTAAACTTTTAAATTTGAAGTTTAAAAATGTTTTAATTAAAATATTTTGTATTCAAATGCTCAACAATTTACACATTTAATGCAGTTAAATAACCAAATAAAAAATTTGAAACTTTTATAAATTGTAGAGTTCAAATATGCAAGTTAAGTTCAAAAAATATAAATCCACGTTTTCATTTTCAATGCTCTAAATTCAAGAACCAATCATTGAATTTAAAAATTTCAAAATTTTATAATTGTAAGAAATTTTAAGCTAGAAATATTAACAATTGATCAGTTACATTTTTTTATAACCTGAACAATTCTTAAATTAGAAGTTTCATTATTTTTATTTTAAATAATTTAAAAATCCTTAAAATTATAAAAATTTTATTTCAATATTTTGAAAAATCTAATGTTGTTTTACATTTTTTCACATTTATTTTTTACACAATTATTCGAATTTTTTCTAAAATTTTTCCTAACATTTTTGTTAGCTCCTGCCAAATAAAAAAATTCCTTAAAATCTTCCACATTCATTTTTGAGAATTTCGTACATCTTTCTAAATGTTTTTAAATATTCTCTTAAAATTAATTTTTCAAAATAGAAAATAATTTTCAATTTTCCTAGGAATCTTAAGGAAATGGTTTTTATTCTTTTAAAGCCTTTCATAATTCTTAAAAGGCTTCTAAATTTTTTGTTCGGAATCTAAAAAAATCTATATTTTGTTTTAAATTAGGCGAATTTTTTCTAAGAATAATAGGTGTTCAATTTTTATTTATACATCAAAATTCAACAATTTAGCTAAAAAATTATGTTTTTTTAAGTAGAACAATTAAAAATGTAACGTTCGAAGTTTAGTATTTTTGTTTTCAGTTTTGAATATTTAATTTATAATTACTGATTTTAAATTAATAGTCAGATATTTCTAAATTTTAAACAACTGTTCTTTTTCTTAATTAAAAATTTTTCTAAAATTGTGAACCTTTTCATAATTATAAAAATGTAGGACCAGAGCTGCGTTTCTTAGTGCTTTTGATTTATTATCCCAAATTTTCAACTTGATGTGGCAATTCGTGTGAAAATAAGTTTACAAATAAAAAAGAGTGTCGGTAAGGTAGAAAATCGGTCACGTGACCCACTTGTTTTCAACTCGGATGATAATACAGAATCCTTCTAATTTAACTTGTATTGAAAACATAACTCCTTGCTATGAAAAGTGTATATCTGAAAAAAATATCTTCCCTCGATTTCTCTAGTAGCTTAGTGGTTAAAGCACCCGACTGGGAATCGGAAGACGTGAGGTTCGATTCCCACCGGAGTGAAAAAAAATCTTCTTGCAGAAATTAAAATTGTTTACTTTGCTAAGAAAAGCCTTTATCTGAAAAAAGTATCTGCCTTCGATCTCTCTAGTAGCTTAGTTGTTCAATTTTTAGTTTAAAAAAATTATTTTCAATAAAAACACTAATTTGGAACCAAAGAAAAATTAATTTTCGACTTGAAAAAATAATTTTCTACTAAAAAAGGATAATCTCCAAAAAATACATGAATTTCCAACCAAATATTTTAATCTTTAATGGAATTTTCAACCTGGTAGTTGAATTTTCAACCAAAAAGGTGAATTAGTCACAAACATGATATAGTTAAATTTTCAGTTAAAAAATTATTTTTCAATAAAGAAACTAATTTTGAACCCAAAAAAAAAAAAAAAAATTCTACCAAAAAATAATAATTTTCAATGAGGTACACGAATTTTCAACCAAATAGTTGAATTTTCAATTAAAAAAGATGAATGTTCAACCAAACATGAAATAGTAGAATTTTCAGTTTAAAAAATAGTTTTAAAAAATGTTAACAAAATAGTTGAATTTTGAAATAAAAAAATTTCAACTACAATGTAACAAAAAAATGAATTTTTTACAAAAAAGTTTAATTCTCAACCAGAAATGTAATAAGAAACTTTTCAATAAAAAAGAATTAACTTTCAACCGAAATAAAATGGTTTTTAACGAAAGAGATGAAATTTTTACAAAAAAAACATTAATTTTACACTAAAATGACAAATCTTCAACTGGAAATTTAAATTTTTAATTAAAAGAATTAATTTTTTAACAAAAAAGGAAATTTGCAACTAAAAAAGAACATTTTCGGCAAAATAATAGACTCTTGAACCAATACAGTTATTACTTAAGAGATTACTTTTTAAACCAAAAAGACCAAATTTCTACAAAATAGTTGAATTTTTCTCAAAAAAGTTAATATTCAACCAAGTATTTGAATTTTTTTACCAAAGTAATTGAATTTTCAAGCGAAAAACTCGAATTTTCAACCAAAAATAAATACGTTTCAGCAAAATTGTTTAATTTTCAACAAAAAAATAAATTTTCAAGGAAATAGTTAAACTTTCTACACAACAGTTAAATGTTTAACCCAAAACTATAAATTTTCAAGCCGAAAATATTAATTTTCCATTAAAAATTAATATTCAACCAACTTTTTTAATTTTTTACCAAAGAAGCTGAATTTTTCAATCGATAATTTAATTTTCCACAAAATAGTTGTATTTTCTAGAAAATAATTAAATTTTAAACCCCAAAACATTAATTTTCAACAAGAAAGTTAATTTTCAAGCAAAATGTTGAATTTTTAAATAAAAAAATGAATTTTCTACAAAACAGTTGAATATTCAAGCCGAAAATATGAATTATCCACACAAAAAAAATTAATATTCAACCAAGTATTTAATTTTTTACAAAACTAGTTGAATTTTCAAGCGTAAAAACCGAATTATTTACCAAAAATAATTGTGCTTGAGCAACATTGTTGAATTTTCAACACCAAATTTGATTTTCCACAAAAAGTGTGAATTTTTCAGACAAAAATTGAATTTGCAACAAGAAAGTTAGTTTTCAAAAAAATTGGTGATTTTTCAAATTAAAAGACGAATTTTCTACAAAATATTTGAATTTTCAACCCGAAAATATTAATTTTCCTCAAAAACGTTAATATCCAATGAACCATTTGAACTTTTTACCAAAGTAGTTGAATTTCCAAGCGAGAACTCGAATTTTCAACCAAAAACAATTACGCTTCAGCAACACTGTTGAATTTTCGAAAAAATTTAATTTGCCACAAAATAGTTTATTTTTCTAGAAAACAATTGAATTTTAAATCCGAAAATATTAATTTTTAACAAAAAAGTTAAATTTCAACAAAATTGTTGAATTTCAAAATAAAACGACGAATTTTTTACAAATCAGTTGAATTTTATCTCAAAATTATAAATTTTTAACCAAATAGGTTAATTTTCAACCTAAAAAGATGACTTTTCAAACAAAAAGGCGAATTTTCAAACAAAAGGATAACTTTTGAACAGAAATATTAAATTTTCAAGAAAAGAATTAAATTTTCAAGCAAATAATACAATTTTTAACAAAAAAGAAATTAATTCTCATCCAAAAATATAACAGTACACTTTTCAACCAAAGCAATCAACTTTCAACCAAAAATAGTTGGATTTTCTTTATTGAGTTCTATTAATTTTTTTAATTTTATAAACAAATGCATATCTGAGCCATTTCACGCTCTAAACACTTCCTTTCTTTGATAAAAAATTTGTTTCCAATAAATAATTTTTACGATTTTTTAGTTCCTGAGAACATTTGTCAATTATTTAAATAGATTTGATAAACAAATACAGAATTTCGTTAATTTTTGAATGGCAAATTTCTTTTTTTCAATGGAATCAGCTTTTAGTAACGTGGACAAATCCTTTGCTTATAATACTTGATCAGTCAGTAATAACTGTTTGTTTTAGAAAGAATTTTAGAAAAAAATGCACAACTTTACTACTTGTAACAAATGAATATCGTTCTTTTACGAAATCTACTGAAAATGACTCAGAAAGAACCTTATTTATAAGAAGACTGTCAGGCGACAACATTGGTTATTTATTTAAATAAATTTGATAAAAACATGCAAATACATAGTGAAGTTAATTGTTTATAACAAAAAAATTCTGGCTTATTCATGAGATAACATAAGAAAGGTTTTTAATCTTGAAGTAGGACTTTCACTCATTATTTCGTTAAAATGTAATTTTTTTATTTGTTACATATTTCTATTTTTCAATAAATTTTATTTCCTAATTTGTCAAAAATCGGCTTTGACAAATCTTCTTGAAATTGAGTTAACTTTAGTTTTTTTCGTCAATTCTTAAGTCAGAACAAATAAAGTCAAACTTAAAAATCTCATATATTTCATTGAAAATTGTTATTAATTATTATGAACAATTTATTTGAACAATTTTTAAATTTTGTCAAAATTATTTTACAAAAAGATCTTACCTACCTAACACTATTAATTTCTTCAGTTTCAAAAAAATCCGTCATATCCACCCGTGTAGAAAAATGTCAGGACAGACTTGCGTCCAGTTAGGGTATTGCCTAGGCCGTCTTATCTAGACGGTCTTTTCGGGCCCTAATCGAGTGCTAGCTGGCCCGTCCTGATAAAAAATTTCGAAATATCAAACCCAAATATCTTTTTGCACATTTAAAAAAATAACCAGGGTGTTTAAAAATATCAAAAATAAAAATTGCATTAGGAAAATACGTTTTTTCCTCATCATCTAGTCAGGCCCTAATCGGGTGCTATCTAGCCTGTCAGAATCAACACATTTTTTGAGCGTCTCATTATAATATTTCTTTCGAGATTTTTAAAAAGAGTTAGGGTATTTAAAAGTATCAAAAATGAAAAATGAATTCTAAAACAATGAAATTTTCCATGTATCGTCTAGTAAGCCTTTTCGGGCCTTAACAGGGTGCTGGCTAGCCTATCAGGAACAAAAATTTGTTGCTTATTTTCCACAATATTCAGAGTTTGGAAGTATTTAAAAAAATGAAAAATGTTTATTAAAAACAAAGAATTTTTTCTGATCAGCTAAGCAGTTTCCTTAATCATTTTTAACGTCAACCATTGAAAATTGATTTTCACAAAACCGACTTACTCGCGCACAGTGGGCAAAAAATGACTTTTTTTGTTCAAAATAACGTACAGCCCACAAATATTGACCGATTGGGACAAAAAAATGTTTAAAAAAAGCTGATAAGATTTCTAAGAGAATTTTCAAGCCTAATTTTCAAATTAGGCTTTTCAGTTTTTTTATAAATAAACAAATATGATGAAAAAAATGGCAATTTTTTCTATTTGACTTTCCCGGTCAGCTTCATAGAGTAACATTATTTGAAGATGTTCCAATATTATATAATAAACTAACCAATTTTTCATGAACAAATTATTTGTTGCAAGAATGTTTTCTGCGATTTTCCATAATTTTACGTTTTTTTAAGTTATATTGCAATAAATTTGGATAAAAACAATATAATTATGAAGAAATTTTTTCTCGAGGTTCTTATTGTTAATATTATAAACAAATGCACTAATCAGGCATTTTTCGGCAGAAAAATTCATTTTTTTCTATGTCAATTTTTTAAATTAGGAACTTCATGATAATTTTAGCAACATTAATAATTTTTTATTAATCTTATGATTTTTTCGACAAATTTAATAACCAAATGCATTATTCAGGTATTTGTCGACTGAAAAGTTAGTTTTTTTATGACATCTTTTTGAATTAGGAACTTCATGATAATTTTAGCAAAATTCATCATTTTTTGATCAATTTAATGATTTTTCAAAACAAATTTAATAAACAAATGCATTATTGCGGCATCTGTCGAAGGAAAAATTCTTTTTGTTTCGATATCGGTCTTTTAAATTGGGATCTTCTTAATAAATTCAGCAATATTCATGATTACTTGATAAATTTTATAATTTTCAAAAACAAATTTAACAAACAAATGCATTATTCGGGCATCTGTGGATGGGAAAATTCGATTTTTTCGACGTCAGTCTTTTTAATTGGGAACTTCATGATAATTTCAGCAAACTTCATAATTGTTTGATAAATTTTAAATTTAATAAAAAATAATAAACAAATTTATTATCTCATTATGAATTTTGCTGCAATTATCATTAGGTTCCCAATTAAAAAGACTGATAGGAAAAAAAAACAATTTTTCCATCGACAAGTGCCCGAATATATAGAAAAATATAGAAAATTAAACTATTTAATTGAAAATTAACTTTTTTGTTGAAAATTCTTATTTTTGGGTCGAAAATTCAATTGATTCGTAGCAAATACGTCTTTCTTGTTTGAAAATTCATCTTTCTGGTAGAAAAATCAACTATTTTGGTAGAACATTCAACCATTTGGTTAAACATTAAACTATTTATTTCAAAGATTAACTAATTTGCATAAATTCAAATTTTATATTGAAAATTCATTCTATCGGGTGGAAAATTCAATCGTCTTGTGGAAAAGTCAATCTATTTGATTGAAAATTCGTTTTTTTGGGTAGAGAATCAACCTTATTTTTTGAAAACTCATCTTTTTGCCTGTGGATTCAACTATTTTGTAAAAAATTCCTCTTTTTTAGTTAATTTCAACCAGACAATTTTTTTTTGTCAAAAAATAATTTTTCAAACTAAAAATGTAACTATTCCATTTTTGCTCAAGAACTTTTTATTTAGTTGAAAATTCAACTGTTCTGGTTAAAAATTTAACTACTTGGTGTCGGGTGGAAAATTCAACTTCTTTGTTGACTCCACTATTTTGTTTAAATTCGTATTTTTTGTTTCGATTTCACTAGCAGAAAATTCGTTTTTTGTTGTTGTTGAAAATGAAGTTTTTAAACTGAAATCGAACTGTTTCATTTTTGGTTGATAATTTATATTTTTTTAGTTGAAAATTCGACTATTTGATTCAAAAACTCATGTTTGTAGGCTTAAAATTCCACTATTTCATTGAGTCATCTCTTCTGGTTGAAAAGTCATCTTTATTGTCTAAAAATTTATTTTTTATTATTTATTCAAAAATCGAATCTTATTTTATTGAATATCGAAATATTAAATTTTTCGTTGGGAATTAATCTTTTTTTGTTTGAGAATCGATACTAAATTAGTATCTGCTACTGTTTCCTGAATATTTTCAGCTTGATTAGTTAAAGATGAGGTCAAGACTAATCATAAAGAAAGGTGAAAAAAGGAATAAAGAAAATGATGGAAGACCTGCTCTAAATTATAAAAAAAAATTTAAATCTCTGATACAAGAAAAAAAGGAAAGAGAAATTGTAGATTGAAGAAAGTCGAAATTAAGGATAGGATAAGGCAAGAATTATTATCAACATCTTATCAAAGAAAAACGGGGAAAAATAGTAATAAAGAATCGCTTTCAAATGTGAGGACAGAGAGGAAGAAGAAACTCACTTTTCAAGTTTGAAAAGAATAAAATAAAGTTCTCAGAAGAAAATAAATTTCAAATGAAAGAATAAAGTAACAAAGCTTTGGTTTCTGATAAGAATGATTAACTGTAAAGTGTCAAGTGGAGATCAAGATGAGATAGTAAATTAAAATTTGAAAACTTCTCATAGCAATAATTCCGACTAGAGATAAAAATAAAAATAAGCAAAGAAGGGAAGTTGGGAAGCTGGGAAGTTGGAGTTGAGGATAAAGTTAGGTGAAAAATCCCGGGAGGATATTCAAAGCGAATAAAGGAAAGAGAAGAAAGATCAAATACAAAAGGAGAAAAGGATCAATTTTCGGGAAAAAATTAAAAATATCAAGAAAATATACTAATTGAGGATATAATTGAAGATTAAAAAGAGTTGTAAACAAGGAAATTGGAAAGATAAGGCCAATCAATATATAAATATATAAATATTTGAAAAGATTTCCAGAGTTTGAAGAAATTTGCTAATACAATTTTAGAGAGAATCTCAATTTTCAAGGGATTTCAGAGGATTTTAAGGGTATTTAAAAAGTTTAATCGGATTTCGAGGAATGTAACTGGATTTCAAAGGATTTCAAGAGATACCTGAGGATTTCAAGGGATTTTAAATAACTAAAAAGAATTTCCATTGATTTCAAGAAATTTTAAGATATTTCAAGGGATTAAGAATCATTCCAAAACAAATTATGGGATAACAAAGGATTTTCAAGGCTTTTATGTTTCAGAAGATTTGCAAAGATTGCAGAGGATTTTGAGATATATAATGTGGTTTCAATGATTTGACGGAATTTCAAAGGATTTCAAATAATTTGTAAAGATTTCAAAGTAATTTTATGGATTTTAGAGTGTTTCGTAAGATTTCAAAAGATTTAACGGAATTTAATAATTTTTCTAAAACATGAATGGTTTCAAAAAATTGTATGCTTTTTAATATATTACTAGGGACTTTGATGGATTTACACGAATTTTCAAGATTTCAATGAATTTCAAAGGTATTTTGAAGATTTTAAAAGATTTTTTAATATTAAGAAATATTTTACACAATTTCAGGTATTTTTAAACAAACTTTAAGAGATTTCAAAGTATGTCATGACATTTCAAAGGATTTTAGAAGAGTTCATGTGATACCATAGTATTTTCGTAAATTTTGATGGACATCAGGAGATTTTAAGGCAATTTTGAATATTGAAAGAAATTTCAAAAGACTGGAAAATAATTTGTATGAACATTAACATATCCTGAGTGATCTCTTAGGATTTTAGAACATTTCATGGAATTTTAAGGATTATAACCGATTTTTAAAGATTTGGTCTTTTGAGCCATCGTCGGTTTTAGTCTTCGATTTGAATGAGGCAATGCTCTCGCAGCACCATAAATTGAACAATTGATGGTCCACAGGTCGAGCTCTTTCGAAATATCCTCACGAAGAGAGGCATCCATTTCAGCCAGATCTTGGGGCTTAGGAGGAACCTGTATGTCAATGTGCCTCCTTGTTCTGAACTCTCTATCATTTCTGAGAATGCGTCTGCTTTCCGCGGATGGTCTTGATGTTTCTGGCATCACAGAGTATGCATACGTGCCATAAAGCCTCCGCGAACAGTGATAAGGCTGGCATCGTAGCAATCTAGCACGTCATCCTTGAGTTGATTCTTCCACTCAATGTGGACGTTATGCCGGTTCGTCGTCGAGTTTCCCTTTAAATTATTATTTGCAGCACACCGAACTCTAGGGTGATCGGTGTTTCCCGGCCAATTGTCGGGTGCTCTACGCGTTCGATCGTTTTGAACCGCATCTACAACTTTCTGGTGGTTTGATGGTATTATTGTGGTTCCTACAAGCAGGTAAGGAAAGAGTTTGTCCGCCCTTGTAGAGCCTTGCATGCAAGGATAAGGCTGCATACTCAAAATAGAGAGAGAGATCAATTCTGCTTTGGAAAACCAGATTTACTATCTCATCTGGAAAACATCGTGTGATTACTAACAGTGTCACCTTTTTAGAGAGGTGTGTTTCAGGGCTATACGATGAGCCTTTTCCTCCGGAAGTTACCTCTGCAGCAAACCTGGAAATAGAAAGCATAAGGTCACTCATGTATTTTAGATGGATAATCTTAAGATCTATGCTAAAAATAAACAGAAACTACATATAGCTCCAGACATTGTCAAAGAGTACATTCAAGATATTGGGATGGAGTTCGGGTTACAGAAATGCGCCAAGGTTTATTTGTAGAAAGGAAAATTGAATGGCATCCCCGAAGACCCTGAGCACGTCGACAGAAGCGCTATACAACACCATGGCGCTGGAGAGACCTACACATATCTGCGCGTGCCCCAGAGCCGCATTCAGGACGTGACATCTATGAAGGATACTCTCTGATGCAGATACAAACTTCTCATCTGACGGATATGGTCTTCCGACGAACATGCTTACCGTCCCAGTCGTACTCTATTCATTTGGAGTGGTTCCATGGACGAAGGACGAGCTCAAATCCCTCCATATCGGGTCCCGAAAAATTACGCACATGAACAAAGGTATGTACCTCAGGTCTTCTGTTCCGCGACTTTACATTTCACGCCGTCAAGGTGGTCGCAGAACACTGAATCTTGAATGTCTTCACAACAGGATTATTCTGGGTACAGCACATAGAGTAGCAAATGGACAAGACCCTCTTCTTAAAATGGTCAGGAAACACAAAGAAGTGGACAAAGGGGCTTTTCTGTACAAAGCAGCGAAGAAGGCCGCTGAAATACTCGGCCTTGACTTCAATATCAGGGGTGAACAAAATGCATCGAATCTTATCCATTTCAACCACTCCCTCCAGAAGGCCCGGATTAAGAAAGCACACAGGAAAAACTTCCGCGAACAGCTCCTCGACAAGAGGATGCACGGTGTTTTCCACAGAAATGTGGAGGATCAGTCGATGTCATATGAGCTAACGTTTGCTTCTCTTAAATCACCCGGATTGAAGTCGAGCACGGAGGATTTCATTTTGGCATGTCAAGACGGTGTCATTTCCATTCTAGCATACCATCGCCACATTTTGATCCAAGACATTCCCGATGATAGCCGCAGAGCGTATCATGCACACCCAGAGCATCTAGGACACATACTATCTAGTTGTCCAACTCATGCGGGAACGAATTACATCCATAGGCACAATGCGGCACTAAGAGTGCTTTATCACAATCTCTGTCACTCTTACGGCATAGGCCCATATACCGCTCCGTTGAACGCTTCTAGGAAAATAGAGTTAACTGTCGAAAATGAGAAGTGTGGCATATACTGGAATTTCATATTCTGGACAATTGTTTCTATTGCGCACTCGAGGCCTGACATAGTTCTCCTTGACTTCGAGAAACGAACCATGTTCGTCATCGAATTTTCGGCACCAGCTGACAAAAATGTCATAGCCAAGGAGGAAGAAAAGAAAGAGAGGTATAAAGACCTAATGAGGAAGTTGCGAGATTTATGCCTGGAATATTCCGTTGAGCTGACGGTCTTGATCATCGGCGCTCTTGCAGGTGCTAAGGTTTCACTGGTTAATAGCCTGAAAAGCATCCCTGCTTGTCAAGAAAATGCTGAGACCCTTGCGGGGAAAATGCAGAAGGCAGTCGTCCTTGGGTCGCTCCGTGTCCTCAGTATGCACGAGACTTTTGCTGGATCATCATATTGAATTCTTTGCAGACTGTAACCACCTATATCACAAACGTAAGACGTCGTTACAGCTGAGATTTTACTGCGATTTCGCTAGGAGCAGGTGCAGTTTTTCAGATCAGCACCCGCTCTCGGCAAAATCCTGCGGTTGTCTTTATGACAAACTTTTAACTAAATGGTTCAAATTTTGTCATTTTGTCATGAGGACAACAGCTCCAAAGTACACTAGATATTCCTTCAAATCGTTGGAAATCGTAAAAAATTATTTTAAACCCTTTGAAATCGTAAGAAACCTATTTATTAAAGTTCTCTAAAGAAAACGTTAAAATCCCTTGAAATCCTTGAAGATTCAATCATATCCTTTAAATCTTGTGAAATTTCTTAAAAACCTCGAAATCAGTAACAGTCCTTTGAAATTTAATTTATTTTCCAAAGTTCATTTAAAAATCCCCTGAAATTTGATTTATTTTCCAAAGTTCATTGAGAAATACCTTGAAATCTTTGGAAATGCTACAAAATTCTTTAACAAATTTTTAATCTCTTAAAATTTATTCAAATCCCTAAAAATCTTTTCTTTGGAAGTCGTAAAAATCCATTAAAATAAGTAGAAATAATTTGAAATCCTTTAAAATTTATTCGAATCCCTTAAAATATTTGAAAATCTTACAAAATTCTTTGAATATTTAAATGAAATTAATATATATGAACTTAAACTTATAGATTAAAGTTCTTTAAAGAAAACGTTAAAATCCCTTAAAATACTTGAAGGTTCAAAGATTTCTATGGATTTTATATATAAAGATAGTAATTTATTTTCAAGAAATTTCAAATGATTTCTACTTATTTTAATTGATATCAGGATTTCCAAATGAAATATTTTAAGGGGTTTTAAGGTATTCCAAAGGATTTAAAGATATTTAAAAGAATTTCGTAGGATTCCTAAAGATTTCATGAATTTTGTAAAGAATTTTGGAAAATAAATTAAATTTTATTTTACAAATTCCAACGGATTTTAACCGATTTCTATAGACTTCTACAGATTTATAACTATTACAAAGATTTCAAAGGAATTCAGAACAGCTTCAAAGATTTCAAGGGATGTGTGAACATAACCTAAAATTGTTAAACAGCTGCGAATCTTCTCTGAAAAGTTTTCTTATTTTTTATTAAAAGTACCAATTGCCGACGAAAAACGATAGCAATCAAAAATCTTAAAAGATTCTACATCTTGTTCAAAT
Organism: Andricus grossulariae; assembly: GCA_011634705.1. Taxonomy (NCBI): domain Eukaryota; kingdom Metazoa; phylum Arthropoda; class Insecta; order Hymenoptera; family Cynipidae; genus Andricus; species Andricus grossulariae. The sequence goes on along the minus strand of JAABKJ010075445.1, from coordinate 87,811,164 downwards.
TATAATGATTTTTGTTTGAAAATACCAATTTTCGATTTAAACCGCCAACTTAACCTAAAATTGTTGAAAATTGTAAATGCTCCTTGAAATCTAATAATTTTTAAATCAAAATACCAATAGGCTCTGACAAAATCCACTAACATAACAGAACATTATTCAGAATTGTAAATCTTTTTCGAACTATAATGATTTTGTTTGAAAATAAGAATTTTTAGTGTAAAACGCTAACATAACCTGAAATGGTTTACATTTTTTAATCTTCTTTGGAATCTAATTCAAAAAAATTAAAAGCGCCCCTTGCCGAAGAAAAATTCTTGTTCAAATTATATAATGATTGTGTTTTAAAATACGATTTTTGGTGTAAAACGCTAGCATAACCTAAACTTGTCAAAAGTCGTGAATCTTCTCTAAAATGTTTTCTTATTTTTTATTAAAAATACCAATTGCGGACGAAGAACGATAACAATCAAACATCTTAAAAGATTCTAAATCTTGTTAAAATTATAATGACTTTTGTTTTAAAATACCATTTTGTGTAAAACACTAACATATCCTAAAATGTTTAAAACTTGTGAATCTATTTCAAAATCTGTTTTTTTTTAAAATTAAAAATACCAATTTTCGACGAAAAACACTAACATAATCCAAATTTTGTTAAAAGATTATAAATCTTGTTTAAAGTATAATGATTTTTGGTTTTAATTATCAATTTTGGGTATATAAACCGCTGTAACGTAACCTAAAATTGTAACAAATTATGAACCTTTAAAATTTAATTACTTTTCTATTAAAAAAAAAGCATAACCTTTAAATTGTTAAAAGTTGTGAATCTTTTTTAAAATATATGTTTTTTTCATTAAACAGACCAATTACCAACGAAAAACACTAACACAATCTGAAATTCTTAAAAGATTATAAATTTTGTTCAAATTATAATGATTTTTATTTTTTAATACCAATTTTTGGTGTTCCTGAATTTTTGATTACTGTAATGTAACCTAAAATTGTTAAAAATTATGAACCTTTAAAATATAATGATTTTTGTTTAAAAAATGCTAAATGGTAAAAGAACGCTAACAAAACCGAAAAATGTAATTTGTTGAAACATTTTTAATCTTTGAAATCTAACAATTAGTAATTAAAAATACCTATTTCCAGTTTAAAACCAAAAATTGTTGAAGATTGGGAATGATTATGAGATTGGTTTCAAAATGCTTATTTCCAGTAAAAAAAACTGTCACAACCTAATGATTATAAAATTTTTAAGTTTTCTTTGAAACTTAAAAAAATTATTATTTTTAAATACTAAAAATAATTTATTCGATAATTTGAAAGTTTCAATTTAACTGCGCAAGAGTATTGAATAGCAAAAATATTTCTCAATTCTAATAAGATTTTCTTTGATTTTTCTCAATAAATGGGATTATTTGTAGATTTACTTTTCAAAATTTCAAATTTAAGATATAAACAAATTTCAAGTAATGAAAAGCCAATCAGGTTTTCAACAACAATGATTGTCAGATTTTGAAAATATATATACCCATCCACACATCACTACTTTCCAACCGAGCAATTCACGCCTACCCCGAAAAGGAAACGGCTTAATGATACAATAATAAGAATAGTAATCTAAATCCCTCACTTTTCCCTGGCCTATAAAATTCTCTCACTTTTTTTTTAAATTGTTGGTTAGGTACAAGAATGACGAAAAGCCCCCTTCCTACCGTAATAAATCGTAATAAAACCTCTCGACCCCCCCTTCCTCAACCCCTTGAGCTATCACGTAATTTAAGTACGGTCCTCTAGTGAACAAATTTAGGCTTACTTTTAAGAGCCCATATTTATCCTTCTCTGAGGCTATTGGTACACACCAGAAATTGTCCTCCACAAGTTTCATTGGCATATTCATTCAATTTTTCAGTCTTTGCAAATGTTGTCAACAAAGATCTTGGTCCCAGCCGCCCACAGATGTCTTCAATTTTCCCTACCGGTTCTTCACAGTTACCCATCGTCACAAGGTATCGCGAAAGTACTAATGCCGGCAACATTTTCAGAATAAAGTCCATTTTTGCCCGAATTTTACAAAACAAATTCAACGGCTAAATTAAATAACTTAAATAAAATACTCGAGCTTCAACTAGTAACTACAATCTAAGTCGCCGAGTCTCTTGAAGTAACTGTCGCTTGAACATAAATTCTCCCAAAACATACTAGTTGTGCTAGACAAGGAGAAGAGGCAGCCAATATTTGAATGTACAAAAACATATTTTCCTTCTTATTTCTAAGGTAACAACAGTCATCGTCCAAAAGTAGCTGTATAGTATTAGAAAATATTTTCTTTGCAATTGTGAATAATATAATACATGATTGAAACTATTTGACACTTTTTTCAACGATTGCACTATTTTGCTACTATTTGGAAAAAAATCACGATAAATACACTATTTTTCCATGATTGTCCGCTAATTCGGACGATTTACAGGTTTGGTGGAAGGGGGGGGGGGTAAATTTTTACTATTTTTTCAAATGAATCTACAAAGTATTTCAACTTTTAACAAAGTGCTTGACTTTTCAACGACAAAAAAAAATGAATTCTTCAGTAAAAATGCAATAGTTCATATTTTGACAACAACAAAAATTGTCATTTTAAATAAAAAACACTTGAATTGAACCAAAAAAGACGAATTTCAACAAAATCGTTGAATCCTCAAACCAACACAGATCAATTTTTAACCAACCAGTTGCATTTTTCATATAAAAAAGGTGAACTTTCCACCAGAGAAGATGCATTTTTTACGAAAAAGGATGAACCCTCAACAAAATACATAAATTTTCAACCAAATAGTTGAATTTTAAAAGAAGATTAATTTTCTACCGGACAAGATTATTTTGAAAGAATATACATATATTTTCAACCAAATATTTGAATTTTCAACAAACAAAATTAATTTTCAATAAAGATAACTAATTTTCTAGCAAAATGTTTATTTTTGTACCAAATAGTTGCAGTTCCAATGCGAGAACATGAAGTTTTAACAAAAAAGTTAATTTACAACTAATCAGCTGAATATTAAACAAAATTATTTAATTTTCAGTTAAAAAAATTAATTTTTTACAAAAAAAGTCCAATTTTCAACTAAAATTATGAATCTTCAACCAAGCAGTGAATTTTGAAGAAAAAAGTAAAACTTTCAACCAAGGAGTTGAATTTCCAACCAAAAGAGATTTGATATTTCATAGCGAAAATATTGTACATTCAAATAAAAAACAGTTGAATTAACCCAAAAAAGACGAATTTTTAACAAAATACATAAATATTTTAACAAATAGTTAAATTTTATATCAAATCGTTGAATTTTCGACACGAAAATGGGAGTTTTCTACAAAACAGTTAATTTTAACCAAACAGATCAATTTTCAACTGCTCGCAAGTTTGAGCGCGTTTAGGGCGCGCGACTGTTAGTTCTCGCGCTTCGCACTCCATGATACATTTATTTCGCGCTTCGCGATCGATATTGTAGTTACCTCGCGCTACGCGCTCAGTCTTAGTATTTTCCCCATATTTGTGAGCAGGCCTTTTGAAATCAAAGTTCAAAGAATCTACAAATGTAATCTGGGGATTGTGAATTCTCTTTTGTTAAATCCCCTTGGGCTTTAACGAACACATTCTCATCACGTATCTCGTGCTTCGCACTCAATTTTGTCGACATTGCGAACTTTTCTACATTATGTTCAACTCTATTATATTAAATATATATTATATTTATTTATGTACCTCGGTCAGGGGTTGCTTATTGAAATATTACGAAATAAAGTACAAATTTTATTTTGAATGATTACTTTAATATTTGTTTCATATTTTACATTAAATTTTATTTTCGGCTACCCTGAAAAATATATTATTTCAATCAATTTATATTATTACAATTCATACTTTGGGAAATCCTTAAAGAGTACGGAGTACATGGATGGCTCCTACAAGTAATACAAACAATATATGCAGGGAGTAAAGTGAGTGTAAGGGTAAATGGAAAACTGAGTGACTGTTTTGATATTGTGCAAGGCGTAAAACAAGGATGCGTTATGTCCTATGCAAGGCTTCCCGCTCTGCGGGCCTCTTTTTTTAATTGGTCAGCCACTGTGCGGAGGAAAATATACCGGGACCGTGATGGGAGTTTCCGGAACTGCGCAAATCGAAATAACAGTCTACAGCCGACGGGGAATAAACGGCGTTAGGGAATAAGGGATTTGGAGAATAGGTGAGACTTCACTGTATTTTCTGTGGATTTCATTAAAGGATTCCACGATTTGGCTAAAATATCGGTCCCTGCACCATTGCTCTACTATCTTGAGCGCTGACTGCATGAGTTCCACTAAGGTTCCCTTACGTTTCCAGTTGCCAGTATCACCAGGTCATCGACATAGCCTTGAGTGTGAAAATCTGAATAATTTAAGACACGAATCAGGTCATTAATAACGAGCACCCACTGAGTAGATGAATGAACTTCTGCCTGTGGGCAAGGTCCCAATTCCCATTCTTTTTAGCCCTGTTAAAAAGGTGTAGAGTCTCCTTTTTAAGGTCCTCCAGTCTATGACTCCTCCAGAGTGCATCCCTGTCTGTTTCATTGATACGAAGAGAAAAATTGCCCCTATACGCTTTTTTCATACCTTTTTGTAGGATGTCGACAGCAAATTCTATTATTGGATGTACTTGATTCTACCCGGTATAGCGCCCAGAAAACTGTTGAGATCCTACCTATAAGTATCACACTCAGTTGCATTAGGGTTCCTATAACCTTGAACCGCATATCTATCGACTGTCAAGAAGAAGCATATCTGTCTATGACCTGATAGGGATGTATACGACGATATATGACGTCGCTTGAACACTTCGCTAATACTTACCAAACATGAGGTCAAATCAATTACTTCGCAACATCTAGACGTCACGACAGTAGGTGTATTCCCCTGAATCAATAAAGTTAAATTAGTATTTAAGAGGTAATCTAGTAAAGACTTATCCCTGTGTTTAGTGTCCTTACTACCTCATGTTCAATGATGTACGTTAGCATCACATCCGGTGAGCAATAGCCTTCCTTTAAAACACCAGTAGTCCACCAGATTTCGCAATTTCTCTGACGGTGTGTCCTCGGTGTCAGAATGGTAGGTGCGCTGAGAGAATCATCATACGTTGACGCCTGCCACCTAAATGGTGCTAAATCTTTATTGTCACTAAGTCTTTCGAAAATATTATCGGTAATCCAATGATTTTATTATCGCCTCTGAGAGAAAGTGCTGCCTTTGTGTTTTCTACGGAACTATCATAAATGATTGTTTCGCTTTTGTTACTAATCCTCTAGGTTTCGCTTTTTAGTCGAAGGTTCTTGTACTAAGGCTGAAGCCACTTGTTCAACTCCTGAACGTCTGCATAATATGAGAGACGCTCCTTTGGCGTGTAGCGGGTTCGTCTGGATAAAATCCAAACTTAATGGGGGACATCTTGTATCTATTCCAACATTCCGTTATCTCCTCCACTTTTTTCGAAGATAAATCCAAAGCTCTGCCTATGGGTGTAACTTTGGTTTTTTGAAGATCTTGATATTGAACCTCTCTAACTCACAGTGAGGCCTGCAGTCAATCATCTTGATACTCTCTAATGCTCCTGCCTAAGCAGTTATTACGAGTTGTGTAGCTTGGCTATTCGCCTTGACTTTGATAACCTACCATCCTTTCGTTTTTATAGTTCGGTTATGGATTAATATCATTTGAAGTAATGCTGTTGGTTCCACGGATATACCAGGAATCTAAGCCAGCAGTTTGGCTGGCCTTGGGAGGTCTTTGCTGCCGATCGCTTTGATCTCAGCTCCCACCTAAGGTTGAAGTTTACATATTTGAAGTAGTAATCTTCAAATTTCAGGACGATTCTTCCAAGTGAAACCCTTCCGATTTCCTTCGCTAAAGCCGCTTTACTAATCTCGGCATGTTCGTCCTCGAGTTTGATTATTGCTAACCCGTCGGCGAGTATAACTCATTTCAGGTGACTTTGAAGGGCCTGGCTATAAGCGATTGCTGGACTTTTAAGCTGCAGCTTCTTCTGTCCTCTGATTATATTCGGTGTGCTGCGATTGGCGTCTCAACCTATTTCTAGCAGCTTCCGACACTCTAGCTCGTCGTGATTCTTCCATTTGGTTTGACCCCCTGGCATTATTATCGCATAGGTTACTCCCAGATGTATCTCCTCTCACAGATACCGTAGTATTTTCTAAGGCTTTTCGGTAATTTCCATCTTCACAGGGGATGCTTTTCTAAAAAGGTCTTCGCAGCTCTGCTTGTAGAGATAAAGCACCGTATAGGTCATCACACTCTGGTAACATTCAGCCCTCGACATGGTAGTTTTCGTCCTGGCTCAGGGAGCTGTTTTGGGAATAGAGAGCCACCCGATTTTTGCTGACCATTCGAATTCAGGCTTATACTAACACCCTACTAACCACAAACAGTCAGATCCAAACTTGAATTCTCCTTGGGCAGGAAAAATTAATTTTCCACCATAAGGAGTAGTCAAGTTCACGCCTTGAAAATTATACTGCAGTGAATAATGCACATTCAATTATAGCCATATTATTGTGCTTACCAATAGGAATAGGCAATTTTTACAGTACTTTAGGGTCCCTGGAGTAAGATCCTCGAAGACGCGAGATTGAATCAATGCCCCAGGTGCAAAAAAACAAATCTTCGGGGGTGTCTGATTTTTCCAGCTCTTTATGTTCCCTAGAGTAAGTTCCTCGAGGACACGAGATTGAATCCATGCCCCAGGTGTAAAAAACACATCTTCTTCGGGAGAGTCTCATCTTTGCAGTACTTCAGGGTATAATGTATAAAAAACACATCTTCAGGGAAGTCTGGCTTTTACAGTACTTTCACGTACCTAGAGTGGCTTCCTCGAGTACACGAGATTGAACCGATGACCCAGGTGTAAAAAACACATCTTCTCCGGGGAACTCTGGTATTTACAATACTTTAGGGTCCCTGGAGTAAGTTTCTCGAGGAGACGAGATTGAGACAATGCCCCAGGTGTAAAAAACACATCTTCTTCGGGAAAGCCTGGTTTTTACAGTATTTTAGGGTTCTTGGAGTGGGTTCCTCGAGGAGACGAGATTGAACCAATGCCCAGGTGAAAAAAACACATCTTCTTCAGGGAAGTCTGGATTTTATAGTACTTTAGGGTGCCTGATGTAAGTTCCTCAAGGACACCAGATTGAACAAGATTTTCCAGAAGAAGATGCATTGTTAACACCTGGAGCCTTGAATCAATCTCGTGTCCTCGAGGAACCTACTCCAGGCACCCTGAAGCACTGTAAAAATCAGACTTACCCAAAGAAGATGTGTTTTTTACACCTGGAGCATTCGCTGGATCTCGAGACCTAAAAGAGAGAGAGACCTAACCCACTCTAAGCATCCTAAAGTACTGTCATACCAGGCTTCCCTGGAACAGATGTATTTTTTACACCTGGGACATTGGTTCAATCTCGTGTCCTCGAAAAAACCATTTCAGGCACCTCTAGGTACTCCAAAAATCAGACTTCCCCGGAGAAGATGTGCTTTTTACACCTAGGGCATCGGTTCAATCTCTTGTCCTCGAGGAACCCACTCTAGGTACCTTAATGTACTGTAAAATCCAGACTTCCCCGGAGTAGATGTGGTTTTTACACCTGAGGCATTTGTTCAATCTCGTGTCTTCGAGGAACCCGCAGTTCGTGCACGGTTTTGACGTGGTTAGCATCATTTTCTCGAAGAAGATGTTGTTCGTATACCTGCTGCAGGGTGTGATGTCCGGAGTGTGATTTTCGAGAGTGCATGGAAATTTCCGTAGAACGCTTTCCGTATAATTTTTTCACGTGGGTTTAGAAAAGGACAGGTCAACTTTCTCGATTTCCCCTCTCTTTCTATTCCCTATTCCACTTCCGATGGCCGTAGCTAGCGGTCTAGTACTATATGTCGATGTAGTGAACAGCGATGGCCAATATTTAAAAATAATATTGGCCGAATTTCTAATTATATGTATATACTCTTTTTTCAAACTTTTCTGTCCTACCTTGTCCTTTTTTTTAAATAAATTTTTGTCCTACTTTGTCCTCATTTCTCAAAGCTTTTTGTCCTACTTTTCGAAAATCAATTATGGTCACCCTACGTTTCAGTGCCGTTTCATCGGCAGGGCTTATGACTTTTTATCATACAGTCCAGCTCAGTGCAATTTATATTTCATAGTATATTATTTTTACCATACAAAAAAGAAATTTCATAAAGGACTTAATATGGTAATTACAAATGAGATTTGGGCAAATGGAATATTCGAAATTTGGAATGTTTAGACGTGATAAACTGATAATGTGCAGCAGAAGCAGATGTTATTATTACCAATAATAGATTGGTGCCATCTAGCGAACCGGCGCAGGGGATAATTTTGCGTAACCGAGCTCAGTCAGTAAAGAGACTTTCTGCAAACCCCACTTTCAAAGTTGTCGGTAAGGTAGATCGCTAGAACAGGATATGTAGACTTCCTCCAGTAGTGCCATCTAGCGGACACTTTGAAACCATAGAAATTTATCGACCTTATAAAGTTCAAAAAGCGGACATAGAGATATTGCATCCATATTTCTACAATATTTTCTGCTATATTGCTGATATGACAGGAAATATTGTAGAAATATTGAGGCAATATTCCGTGTTACTAGGGCTTCTATACAAAAAGATGTGGGATTCCCCTGTACCTGCAAGTGAGATTCCCAAAGGGCTTCCTCTATTTTTACAAGTGCCGCACTGAGATTCAATGCAATGGGACTCTGATGCCTGAAGTCGATCGGACCTCTCATTCTACCATGTGAGATAGACAAAGAAATGTGATCGAATTTGAAACGAAGGTTTCGAAACGTCTCTTTCCATCGTGTGAGGTAGACAGAGAGGGTCGATGGTGTTCAAACGACAATTCATACGTACGCGAGGGGAGAACAGCAGTCACAAAACTTCGTTGGATTCCCGTTCACGTACGCACGGCTGTTTATATCGCGCTCCTGATTGGTCCAACTCAAACATTCAATAACTCAAAAACTTAAACTTCAACTGATTTTTGGAAAAGGAATTTTAGATTTATTTTTTTAATTTTTATACAGCCATATAAGTCCGGACACTTGAGTCTGGGACACCCTGTTTTTTTCAAATTCAACCATTCGCTTGAAATTAAATTTTTAAATAAATTCGATTTTTCACCAAATATTTAAATTTTCAAATAAATAGTTTAAGTCTTAACAAGATAGTTTAATTTCTATAAAAGTAATTGAATTTTCAACTCAAAATACGAATTTTCAACGAAAAAGTTAATTTTTTACCAAACAGTAAATCTTTCTACCAAATTAATTTTTTACTTAAAACTATAAATTTTGAATCAAGAATGAAAAGTTAGAACTTTCGGTTCAAAAAATTAATTTTCAATCACCAAAAAAAGGATTTTTCAACCAAATAGATAATTGCTCTATCAAAGAGATCAATATTTAACTGAACATAATTAATTTTTAACAAAGTAGTTCAACTTTGTAGCAAGTAGTTGAATTTTCAACTTAAAAGTTCATTTTTGAACTAAGAAAATTAATCTTTAACAAAAAAATTAATTATCAATAAAATACATGAATTTTCAACAGAATATATGAATTTTGAACAGAATACATAAATTTTTAACCAAATATGGGAGACCATCATACAGTAGATAATGATCATAAGGTAAATAATCAATAATTTAAAATACTTATGTATGTAAAGTAATTAATGTAATGTAATTAGTAGTTGAGGCACGACACGTGTTAATGTATGAAATTCGAATTGATTATTTCACTTATATTTGTGCTTAGAATTAATTATTTTCTACTGTAGGATTATCATCTACCGAATTGAATTTTCAACTAAAAAAGATGAATTGTCAAACAAAAAAGGTAAATTTTCAACGAAAAATGAAATAGTTAAATTTTCCGTTAAAAACATACATTTTTAACAAAATTATCCAACTTTCAACTGAGTAGTTGAATATTTTATCAAGAAAGATGACTGTTTAACAAAATACAGTGGTATTTTCAACAAAATAATTAATTTTTTAAACTAATGAATTCTGAATGAAAGAAATTACGGTAGACTTTAAACAATTAAAAAAAAATTATCAACCATGATTAGTTTGATTTTGTTATTGAGTTTTATCAATTCAGTTCATATTTAAGCGAAAAACGAGGAAAAGGAGAAGTTTCTTTAAAAAAAGGAGAAAATAAGAAAGCTTTAAGAAAAGGAAAAAGAGTTTTTGGATGGCTTCTAATCTGTTAAGTTAATCTGCCGTCTATAATAATTTTCATTTTCCTAATTTCTAATATACATAATTTTTATTTTTTGTATTACTTTTTGTTCTGAATATCATTTTTCCAAATTACCATATTTCATAATTTTTATTTCAGCAAATTATAATTTGACATAATTTTTATACTTCCGAATTATTATTTAACCAAACTTTTATTTTACCCAATTACTATCTGACATCATTTTTATTCCTCCGAATAACTATATAACCTAAAATTCATTTTTACGAAATGCCACCTGTCATAACCTCCATATCATCGAAACTGCATTTAACATAGATTTCATACTTCCTAAAATGGTATCCGGCAATCTGATTGGCTGGATAATGCCGCGAAATTCTGATCAATCAATCAGAATGCTGTATGCTATTTCAGTCTCTCTCAAATTGTATTCGACATTCTTTTTGGATAATTAATGCCGCGAAATTCGGATCAGCCAATCAGAATGCTGGGTGACATTTCAGTCTTTCTAAAATTGGATTTGGCATTCTGATTAGCTGAATATTGCCGCGAAATTCGAATCAGCGAATCAGAATGCCGGACGCCATTTCAGGAAGAATGAACTTTGTGTTATATCTAGTTTTGATGATATGCGGACTATAACAGATAGCAGTAATTCGGGAAAATAAATATTAGGTTAAATAGCAATTCGGCATCATGAAAATGATGTCAAATTTAATTCGGTAAAATAAAAATGATGACAAATGGAAATTGGGAAAAAATTCAAACAAAAAGTAATTCGGAAAAACAAAAATTAGGCAGATTGGAAATTCGGATAAATAAAAATTATTCATTACTCCTGGTGAAACAAAAGTCTCGCGAAAGGAAGCTCTCTCTCTCTCTCTGTCTCTGTCTCTCTTGGACTGTCCTTGTCTGATGAGGGGCGTTGCTCAGAGTATAAAGGTCGGATAGTTATTGATTGTTGTTGATAATTAACCGGTAGAGACGCGTCAATCACCCAGCCAAGGCGAGGTTATTAGGCTGTTGGTTAGCCTACGAAGAGCAGCTTCCTATCCTCGACTACGGTTCGCCATTGAGCTACCCGATTACCTCCCACAATTCGATATAATGCAATGCGCTGCGCAGCGATGCGAGAAGGTTAATTATACCGTTAATGAGAGCTTCAATACACCCTCTGCCTCTCTGGCATAAGGAAAGGAACAAAGAGAAAATAATCTTCAAACAACAGCAAATTTAACACTTTATTAAGGTCCCACTTTTCTCAGTAATTAGTTTTTCTATGCAATTACAAAATTTAATTACTTGGTAAAAATGAGCTCATAATTACATCCCTGTGACAATATTCATCCCTATTTACGTAAGCGTTGCAGGTAATCGTTCAAGTAGGGTAATAGTCAGCTGATTACCCTCAATTCTAATGTGACTAGTGGTACCGTGATTTCCTTAGACTGCATTGATATATTAGCTATTTTCATGTATGCTTTACCATCAATGTTGGTTACTCAAGCATCGCCCAAAAATACACCATTTTCAATTGATAATCTTGGTACATAGCCTTCCCTTTTTTCTAGATTTTTAATCCTTACATAGAAATTTGAAATCGATCTAGCTGGTATGATTATAGTTTCATCGGTTAGAAATGGATAGATTTGACCTCTCACATCAAGTGTTCTGGTTGCATAATTAATTTTAACGTCATTATTTGAAAAAAATTCTGAACCTAGAATTCCATCGTAATCTACAGGTACCTCATTAGGAATTACATTAAATATGGTTGAGTACTCAAAAACATTAACTTTAATTCGTCCTAAAGTATATAAAGGGTGGCTTTTTATTCCAGTTTATCTAAGAACCTCAGCTTTATTTATAGATAAAATGTCCTCAATAGAATGTTTTCTAATTAAATTTGGTCCTGCACTTGTGTCCAACATCATACACACAGGATGTTTTAAACCTTCAATAGTCAAGAGGACAGATGGTTCTCGCGTTTTCCTGGTTTGAATAAACTTGTTCTTGCGTATTTTGTTGAGAGAACCGTTGTAAGTTTTTACCGTCATTCCTAATTTTTTAGAAGCAATTTTTAATGAAATGTCCTCGTCTGTGACAGTACGGACAAGTGTTACTGTTAGTATTGAAATTCCGTTGGAGGGTATCAAAACGTGGTTGATAATTATTTATTTCTCTTTAACCCTGATTCCAATTTCTATAATTGTTTTGTCTTTGTCCCTGATTCCAAATTGTATTATGATAATTATTATAATTATTGGCATATTGATTGTACCGTCTTGGTTGCCATTGACCCTGATTATCTCGTTCTTGCCTAGAACCTGTGTAAATTTAAGGGGTTCGCTCGTTTACCTCGGTATTGGTAAGGAGGGTTTTTCCATGTCTGGCTTTGGAAGCTACGGTTGGGGAAGTTTTTTTGAGTCTGACATGGAAAACGACAGAAGGGGGCTGCGTGACCCTTCTTTTTCACATATTTGACATCTTAAATCTATTTCTTCCTGTACCGTAGCTATTTTCCCTGATTTAATTAACTTTTTTGTCATTATTACTTGCCTGATTTCCGCTTTTCTGAGGTGTTTCAAATTTTCCGTCTTCCCGTAATGCTATTGTAGCTCATAAGCTTCTCTCTACCTCAATGACAGCGTCTACTGTTTCCTTGAATGACCTATGTTTTCCTATTTTAGATTCTAACTCCAATCTTAACCCACGCAAGAAACAATCACCAATATCTGTCGCTAAACTTCTTTTGAAAGTGGAATCTGTTTGTCCATCATTGCTCATTTTGTGAACATCTTATATTTTATTCGCGATTTCTCGGACACGCAGTGCGTAAGCTATAACTGTTCAGTTTTCCCATCGATATATTCTACCTGATTTTCTCTGTTACTAATAAACCGTTTCATCTGGCGCATAAACCCTTTTTAATCGATCTATCAAATCTTCAATTTTAGTGTACGATGTCCCAGAAATGCACTTTCTAGCCTCACCTGTTTGTTTGCTCCGGAATAATTTTGCCAAATTCGGTTCAACGAATTCGGGAAGCATTTTCTTTGCTCCCTTACAGACTTTAATGAAACGAGCTAAGGTAAAATTTTCACTATTGAATATGGGCACAACTTCTGAGGCATCGCATGAAGAAATCATTTGGTTATTTGCTACGGTTATTACTTGTGGATTCGACATGGTTGCAGAAAATTCCTGTTTCTTTATGTTAGGGTCAATTTGATGAGATTGTGGTGAAAGTTGATGTAACAACGGGTTAGCGTTACTGGGTGAAAATAAAAACTCCTTCGTAATTTCTGGAGTCAAATTGTTATTTTTAGGTAGGAATCCTAACAGAGTTTTTTCCCTCGTGGTTGAATTCTTCTCTATATCGGGCAGTTTTTTTCCTTCAACTTGATAGTTATTTTCTATATCACCGCGAGCTGTCTTATTTGAATGAGATGGAAGTGCGAGTGAGGCGGCGCCCATAAGCCATAAATCCGTAATATATTCCTCTCTAATAATATTCTCAAATTCTGAATTTTTTGAAACTGTTGAATTTATTGAATTACCGTCATCGAGAAACACAGGTTCACTCAATTAATCGCGATGAATAGGATTACTAGAACTAATTATCACACTTTTATCTTGATTTTCCGCAGAATGTACTGGAAGTGTGTTACTGAATTGAGATGTTTGTTTGTTGATTTTTGAAGGTTCGAGATTTGTAACGCTTGAAATATTTGTACCCGAAGGACTTCCATTTAATGTAGGTAATGTTTGAGAGAAATTTCTTTGAATTTTATTGATTCAAGTTTTCCTTATTGAGTCAGTTATTGCGCTATTTCCCGTTACTACTTTGGCAATATCTGGATTTGCTTGAGCTTGACTACGTGTAATTATAACGTTATTTGGTTATATTTTTTCAATAGGGTTACCCGGTTCATCTGTCATTGTTTCAATTAATTACGGGTGTCATAAAACAACCTTATCATCTGCGAACGCTAACCCACGTACCCTCCACCACCTCACAACCAACAGATGGTAATTTTATATTGAAATTTTTGAAATCGACAATCGGTAGCTCTTTAAGCTGAAAAGGGACCGAGATTGAGTCTTCTCTCATTGAATTTCGAACATCTTTTGCAAGGCTCTGGCTTTTGTAAACTGTGTTCAAAAGTGAAGCGATTATGAAATGCAAGAATGGACCAAATGGAAGGAAGAATGTAGACATGGCCCTGAAAGACGGATCGCAAGTTATTATCCGCTGATGCGGATTTCGTGCGAAATTTTGACGGAGGCTCCGTTTCATTCAGACGAAAATCCGGTGCAGCCGCTTCCTGTTTCAGGCGGCGGCGACCGGACGTTTTGTCCTCTTTTGACAACGGCGAAGGTGTTTCTACGGCGGTGCACAGGTACACGCACATCGGATGCAATGATGTGTAAGTTCAATACGAGAACGAGCAGGGTACGGCACCTGACGTGTAATTGGGTCCGAATGACGAGCAAACCGCATGGGAGCGGAAACTTACTCTCGTTATTTGTTTGCCTCCGACTTTCTTCTTCTTCTCAACATTTTTTCTTTTTTTTCTTCATTCCATTTTACACAGAAAACTTGATCAAAGGCGAGATGAATGTTATTATTTTTATCATCATTATAAGTTTGCGTATGAGCTCAATTCGCAGATATCCGTGTGATGCAAAGTTCGCCAATTGTGGAGGTATAAAGACACCATGCGGAGAAAGTTTATCATGATTGTTCAGAAATTATATAAAAGATGGAAATTATGGAGATGTGGAATCGATCGAAGGTGGATAATTGAAAGTCGAATTATTTCATTACGTTCATGTAACTAAATAATTGGTAGTAATTGGGACACTCGGGAAAGTGAAGGTACGTGGGTTAGCGTTCGCAGATTCTTAATAAATTTAAAAACTGATTGGTAATAAGGATGGTGGATAATTGAAAGTCGAATTGTTTCATTAAATTCATGTAAGTAAATGATTGGTAGTGATTGGGACGCTCGGGACAGTGAGGGTACGTGGGTTAGCGTTCGCAGATTTTTAATAAATTTAAAAACTGAAACCCCCGGAAGTAAAGTAGTCTAACATTTTGTTTATTTTTATTTCAATATTTTATTGTTAACGTTAAAGAGTAAAAAAAAGTAATATTTATGTGCATGATGAAAAAAAATCAAGATCTATGATGTAAAATTTTATCTAATCAAGACAGAAGCATACAACAGTATTTCAATTTATATTTTACATGATCACAAGTAACTTTATTGTTAAATAAGAATCAAAATGGTATTCTTACAATAAATGAAAAATAACCATGGTTCTATATTTTCATTGCATTATTTATGTTTAAATAATAATTTTGAAAACTAAAATTTACCACAACCGGATGATTTCTTCGAGTTATATTAAAAATTATTATTTTTCATGATGAATTTACAACATTTTTTTCAGGATTTTTGTCCCAAGATAACGTTTTATTAAATTTTCAATATTTTCACTATTGGCTTAAATATTCCTTCAAAAATTCCAACTTTGGTTGAAAAGTCATGTGTTTTGGTGAAAATTGATTTTTTTGTAGAAAATTAATTTTTTTGGTTAAAAATTCATGTGTTTAGTTGAATTTTTTTTTGAAAATTATTTTTTTTTTTTAACTAAAAATTTAAGTTTTCTATTTTTTGTCGAAAATTTATCTTTTTTGATAGAAATTTAATCTTCTTGGATGAAAATGTATCTAAACTCGTGTTTTTTGGGTTGAAAATTAATTACTTTGGTGGAAAATTCATTTTTTTGGGCTTTAAATTTAAGTTTTTTGTCAAAAATTCGCCTTTGGCATGAAAATTCAACATTTGGTTGAAATTTGTTGTTTTTGTACATTAATTCTTTTAACTGAAAATTTAACTATTTCATGTTTAGTTAAACATTTATCTTCCTCAGATAAAAAATTTAACTATTAGGTTGAATATGCCATTAAAAATTCCAAATTTGGCTTAAAAGTCATGTGTTTTGGTAAAAATTGATTTTTTTTCGAAAATTAATGTTTTTGGTTAAAAATTCATTTATTTAGTTGAAAATTATTTTTTTAACTGAAAATTTAAGTATTCTATTTTTTGTAGAAAATTCATCTTTTTTGATAGAAATTTAATCTACTTGGTTGAACATTCATCTGTTTGGTTGAAAATTGATCTAAACTCGTGTTTTTTGAGTTGAAGCTTCAATTACTTTTATAACAAATAATTTTTTTGGGCTGTAAATTCAACTTTTTTGTTAAAAATTTGTCTTTTGTTGAAAATTCAACTATTAGTTAGAAAATTCCTTTACAAATTCAAAATTTTGTTGAAAATTCATATGTTTTGGTATAAATTCATATTTTTTGGTCGAAAATCAATCTTTTTGGTTGAAAATTTATTTCTTTGATTGAAAATTTAACAACGAGGTTGATCTTTTAGTTGATTATTTTTGATTATTTTGTTGATTAGTATTGTTGATTATTTAGTTGCAAATTAATTCATTATAGAATTTAGGGTTAAGGCTTCTACTTGAGATTCCAGCATAGAATGTCTATCCTGCAAATTCTTTGACGATGCAAGAATTTTGTTGACCTCAGACGTCAGAAAATCTAATTCATAGAAAGTTCAAGCAAAAATGTATAAATACGTGGTCATTATTCACAATGTTTTAAGGAGGTGAAATATAAAAAAAAATCGTGTGTTTTGGGGAAAAAAAGTTTTTTATGAATTTTTCATTCCCATATATTTTGCAACCTCAAGCAGCCTAATGGAATTAAAAAAAAGCTTTAAAAAATAAGAGAAAAATTAGGAAATTATTTTTTCACTAAAAGAAATAAAATTTGAAGGTACCTATTCAAATAATTTAAACTGTTAATATGCATTTTTACCGAGAGCCTGTGGTAAAGCGTGACATACAATTGAAAAATAATTTTACATATGTACCTAATTCTTCAAAAGGCGAGAGTCAGCGTTGAATATCATTTTCGTTCAAATTTTCATATCCGTTGATAAGATTAGCTGTTTGCATTATGTCTCTTGTTGAGACGTACTCTCGGTGAATGAAAATGTCTTTGGATTCTATTTACATGCCATTACTCGAAATGGTCGAAGTGGCTCTAGCGTTTTTCAATTTCATCTCTTTGAGTTCGAAAGATCCAGTTTCAACTGGCCACAGTTTATTCCAACAGTTATAAATCGCCCTTGCAGCAACCTTCTTCCATGGGTCGTGAATACAAAATATTACGTCCTTAATCGCGATCGATTCCAGGTGATCGCTGATGGAGTTTTCCTTTTCTTGCGCCTTGAGAACTGATGAAATCAAGGTGTAGGATCTTTTCATGCCTTCCAAAATCCCTTTGACAAGTAGTTGAAGAATAGAAGTGACATTTGGTGGTAAGAACACTGCTTCTTTGTCTCCCATTTCTAGTGAAGGATGAGCTCTGCAATCGTCCACGACAAGTAGCAAAAAGGCACCTACTTTTGAAACAAATTGATCTTCAAACGAACTTTCGAATGACAGCCAGAGGTAAGCCAGCTACTTCAGATTCCCATTCACCTTTAAATGTTATTGTCGACAGGAATTTACTCAGTAGCCCAGTTGCATCAAAATTGAATATTTAAGCTCTGATGAGCTACCTGTCACGCACAGAATTGGCAAATTCCTTCTTGAAATTATCCGGTGCTTCGAAATCAGCCTTCTGGAGAGCAGGAGTGGTGGTATAGACGTGCCCGAATCTCTCCTCTGCGACGTCACGTTGCGTATTAGTTCCAACTATTTGAATTACTAATTTTCTACTAATCTTGAGCGTCCCACTTTTAATTACTTATAAGCAAATTCTCTTAGCATAATTATATATGGTTGCGGTTTTTTTCTGAAACGTTCACCTTATTGTTCACTTTTCAATGAGTGAGGTCAAATTTGTGTTTTGCTATCATATTTCAAGGTAAAATATAATACTTTTTTCAACGACTGCATATAGTAAATGGAAAGAGCGTGAAAATTCTATGGAAACTGTACTAGAACACAATTTTCTAGTGCTATCAGAATAGTTAACGGTTAAATAGACATCAACTCTTGGCAACTTAGCCCAATTATTTGCGTTTTAAAAATCGAAGAAAATTTATTTGATTTTGGTATGATATTTCATTGAACCGTACTAATACAGGGGATATACGTAAAAATGATGGCTAAGGTGAATACAATGAACCATACAAGACTAAGCAATCATATTATCCAGTAACTTATTTACCGAGGTAAAGGTGGTAAAATTTTTGTGATTTTTGTGGATCCCGTCAAAAGAAAGCTTAGGATTTTTCCTTTTGTAAAAACCGGCTTTCCCTAAAACGTACAAGTTTAGTCATATTTAACGAACTTAGCAAATTTGTTTTCCTCGAAAATCACTATTGAAATATAAATAGAATCTCGCATGATAATGATCTCTAAAGAAAAACTTAGAAGAACAAACTTGAGGCACTAATTACTCTAATAAAGGAACATAATATTTCTTAGTTACACTATTTGCTACAGCTTGTGCTTCAATTGGGAAATATGAGGATCGTTTATACTCTGGTCTTGTTATTGGCGGCCATTCTTAATAATATAGGTAAATATAATAATGTATTACATGTAGAATTATATTAGCACATTTTTTGGTTATCCGAAAATAAAAATTTGTCCGATATAATTCACGATCTACTCCAATTTCTGTTTTTCCAAAGTCTATCTATTGACATATGCGTAAATGTTAGATTCCATATGGGGCATAATTTCTCAAGTGTACCCACCTCCGAAATGAAAGTTGTCCGATCGGGCTAAAAATTAGCCTAATTGTAGTCCTATTATATAGTACTTTTTACACCAAAAATTAATTCATTTTGATAATTATTTATCAAAGTGGAGGGGGTTCAATTTTTGGGTTTTTGAAGCAAAGCCTTACTTTCAAACATTTGTAACGTTTTTCCTATTGCCTTAAACAAAATTTAACTAGATATGTTTTTGATAGATTTTTTCACAAACTTACTGGTGGTCATAACGATTTTCAAAAAAAGTCAAAATTTGACCCTAATGAAGGGGGAACCGAACTTCCATATTTTTCCAAAGACGAGACATTCCAGTTTGAAAAATCGTTTGTGCCTTAAAATCCTCTGTGTGTGAACTGAGGATTAATATTAAAACCTAATTAATTAGACATTTTCAACTTTAAAAATGGAAAATTTCTTAATTAATTAATGGTACATATATATTCAGGAATAAAAATGTAAAACGATTTGAAATTCAAGCTTCTAAAATTTTATGGGTAGTTTAAAATGTAAATAGTTCCAGTGGCGAATGCAGGGAGGGGTTTTGGGGGTTCACCCCCCCCCCCAACCCCCCAAGGTTCTGAGAATATTCAAAAGTTGAACAAGTGTTGCAATCTCAAAAAAGGTTGATACATTTTCTGTGAGACCCCCCCCCAATATTTCCTGCGTTCGCTCCTGTATAGTTCAATAGTTACACAATTTGTTTAATAGTGAATGGTTAAAATCTCTGAGTACTGAGTTTTCAATTTAAACTCACAAGTTGAACTGTTTCATTTCCCAATTATTAATTTTAAACGATTTGCAATTATATGTGACGCTCTGCAAGGAAGGGCCCACTTTGTTGGTATAGGGTTATAGGATAGCCGGAGAAATTCCCGACATTTTAAGCCCAGGATGAACCCTCTAAGTTGAAAACCGAGTCGCCGGGGCGACTGGAACTTTGAAAACCCGCTTTTCGAGAAAAACGCATCTGAAGATGGTTCCAAAATCTATACTTTTGACCTTTGTTCATAAAAACGCGAGCAACTCCTAAACTATAACGATCTACAAAGTGGACCCTTTCCTTGTGCAATGTCACATAATGTACCTTTAAAGAGTTTTCGTATAATTTATAATTTGTCAAGTTTTAAACGAAGTTTTGGATCTTCAATTTTCACTATTTAATTCAGGTAAAATGATTTAATTTTGAAAGTTACCAATGTAAAATTATTTCCTTCTTGATTCAAAATGTAATAATTCAAATGTTTTTTTTTTACATTCTTATCATTATATTTGTGTAAAATTTGCCCCCCCCCCTTTTTTTTGTCAAATGTCCACGTTTTGAGACCTTCTGAACCTAATAAACAGGTTTTGGCGAATGTGACTGTCTGTATGTGTGTATGTATGTATGTAGGTTGGTGGGTGGGTCATGTAGATTTTTAGTCTGTCAGCACGATAACTTTCGAACGAATTGACAGATCGGATTGGGCTTGGGTATACTCTTCAAGTGTCCCAAAATGAAGGTCAAGTTCGTTAGCCAGCCATTTTGGATGAAAATTCAAAATGTTAGCAAATTTTGAAAAATCTTCAGAACACTTTTTTAATATTTAAAAATTCTATGGACGGATATTAATAGTACTCAAAAAGGCAAACAAAATATTCTGATGACTTTTTTTGATAGAAGAAAAATTACTGGAGTTATAGCATTTACAAAATTCCAAAAAACAAACGAAAATGAACAATATTGACATAACAACTTTTTGATTTTCATGAAAAAACAAAATTCTAATTTTGATGGCACACAGTGGGCTGGATTACATGAGAAATCGTCAAAACTCGACAAATGCGCGTATCTAAAAATGGGAAGGTGATTCTTCAGTTTCTGAACTTGCTGATTTCAAATCTGGAATCAAAATTCTGAAAAAAATGGTGGACCGAAAGTGACTATTTGCGTTACTAAAATACATGCGGCTTTTGTGTAAATCGGTAGATTTACGGTTTTGAAGTAACTTATTTAAAATATCAATTTAACATTTAAAAAAAATGGCGGACGGAATGTGACTATTTACGTTACTAAAATACATACGACTTTTGTGTAAATCTGTAATTTTACGGGTTTTGAGTGACTTATTTAAAATATCGACTCAAAAATTTTTTTAAACAAAATGGCGGACCGAAAGTGACTATTTACGTTACTAAAATGCATCCGCCTTTTGTATAAATCGGTAAGTTTAGTGGTTTTGAGTGACTTATTTAAAATATCCACTCAAAAAATTCGGACCGGAAGTGACTATTTACGTTACTAAAATGCATCCGATTTTTGTGAAAATCTGACCAATTTACGGTTTTGAGATAACTTTTTTGAAATCTCGAAATAAAATTAAACAAAAAAATGGCGGCAAGAAGAATAAGTTATTTTTAATAAAAATAGTGATAGCTGTGATATAACCTCTTATTCTTTGACATTATACTAGAGACGGACTACGCGCAAAGGTTTCTACCCTACCAATACAAAAAACACCCGCTCTACCGACCGGATTGAAAATAATAATATATAATAGTTTCTTGCATGTAACCCAGAAGTTAAGTGGCTGTTTTACATTACCGAATCACTTATCGACAAAGCTTATGATACGTTTATAACCTAAGCACGTGTAAACTATTATTTTCGCCGGGCTTGCCTCAATTATTTACTATATTTAATATACTTTTGACTTGAATTACGTTCAGTTATTATAGTGAAATAATTTGATATTGTTTTATCTGTGAAAATATCAAATTTTCATACTGTAAGTATTGCCATTAATGTTGAAAATTTTATATTTCTGTCAGCGAATCTTCCATTCAAAAATTTAGAATAATTTGAATTATTACAAAAAATAGGCAACCAATGGAAAAAATATTACCTGTTTATATCTAATTACTCGTCTCAAAATATTTTTTTAACAAGCAGATTTTTATATCTGCAAGGGCTGAATTTTTTCGCAAAATAACATCATTTTAGGAACGACACAAAATAAAAAATCATTTTATATCATATATTCAGCAAACAAATCTATCATTAGTATAATAAGTTAACCCTTTTTTAACAAATTGAATTAGAGAAGTGTTGAAGAGAATATTTCTAATGTTTCTTGAAAGTATTATATTTAAAATAATATTTAAATGATTAAAAAATAGATTTAAAAACATTTTTAACCGACTTTTGATAGTCGAAATCGAAATAAACGTTAAGCATCATTTCATTTGCTTACTTTATTAGAATTATATTCTTCACGTATTGTTTAATAAGATATTATATTGTATCTGTATTATGATTATAATACCTAGTATCTATAATATAACATTAATCTTATAATATTATATAATATAATTTTTTATATTTATCAATACTAAGAGAATAAGTATTCCTTCGAGTTTGAAACTTCCCGCCTTAAGTGTGATTTTTCTTTTCACCGCCAGGGGAGACACTCTTCTTACGGGCTTGTTAAAACTAGCTTGTATGCAAGGAAGAAAGGGTTGTGACGAATCATTGAACTAAAGATTTCAGTGTTCAATAAAATTATCCATAAAATCTGCGTTTACATAATGAAATACATACTTGTATGTATTTCTTTAAGTGACTGTTGCTTTCTGTTACTAAAATTACAAGGAATATTGTCATTCCCTTGTAATTATTGTTTGTTCTATTTATACAGTTCTTGAATCTAGAATTATATATTTTTTACAAAATATTTAATGTGTTCGGATGAATTTCAAAGTAAATTATTTTAAATATTATCAGATAATAAATCAGTTGCATTATTGAATATTAATTTGTATTGATCGTGAACAAAAATAATATAATTCAAAAGATTTTACTGAAAAAAGCTGAAAGGAGGCAAAAAAACGCCAAGCAGAACCTTAAAAGAAAGCTGAGCACAATGGAAGAAGAAAAATTAGCAATATAGATTTACTTTTCTGTGATATTTCGCAATACTTCGTTGTAAGAATCCTAAATAAGGTGATATATTTTCTTTTAACTTTTTGATTTTCGCAGTGTTATATTCTAAATGGTTAGAATATACGTTTTAGTATTGGAAAAACCACCGACCTTGATTTAAAATCAAAGATAAAGTATGATGATTTGAATATTAGTAATAAAGTTCCGAATATTTCAAAAAATGTCCGTGTTATTTCTTTGCACACACTCTTTATATATTTGTAATCAAGAAGATAGTGATTAACACACTATTGCAAAGTATTCTGAGTATTTAAAAACAAGAAACAACTCTCCTTTATCTTCCATTCATGAAATATTATACATCTTAGCTTTCTTCAACATTGCGTCAACCTGGAATTTCCAGGTTAATATTAGGTGCAAACAGCGCGTATGCTCACAAATATTTACCAAGCTAAAAAATGCATTTCTACATGTATTTGGAATGTAGGGAAAAAGCTTGAAATGTGTGTTTTGAAATTTTTGTTGTTGTGGAAATGACACTTTCCGTCGAAATGCTCATATACATTTTTTATATTAAGCCTAGCTTCTCCTAAAACATAAAAGATTATATAAATGTTAATATCAGTATGAGTCAAATTTTCCACTCAATTTTTTTCCTTTAAATGTACTGTTATCAAATGCAAATATCTCAGAAGGACAAGCTACACGGCCATGTCTTTGATATAAAAGATAACGAATACATTATAAATGATATCAGCTAAGCTAATGACGCACCAGAATATTCATTGGTTAAATTGTCAGTAAAATTCTTCATCAATACAATATTTAGTTTTTATTCTAAGTAGAAGGTATGAGGATTGTTTATACACTCGTCTTATCCTTCGCGGTTATCCTCAATTCCACTGGTGAATATAATCTTATAATATATCTATAATTATAAGTAAATTCATTTTAAGCTTTACGCAAGTCAGAATTTGGAACATTTTGAAAAATTGCTACAGTTTTTTCCGGAATGAAGTTCTATCTAAAACATTATCCAGTTGGCATTTTTTAGAATCTCATAAATCCCCTACTTAGGGAAACGTGTCACCATTGGCAAGTAATATTTTGTACACTTAATAGTCACCCAATGGACTCTTAGCGGTCAATTTGAAGAAATGTTTTTAAAATCCTGACTCTGATCATCTCC
Source organism: Andricus grossulariae (assembly GCA_011634705.1). Taxonomy (NCBI): domain Eukaryota; kingdom Metazoa; phylum Arthropoda; class Insecta; order Hymenoptera; family Cynipidae; genus Andricus; species Andricus grossulariae. Next base: position 87,786,888 of record JAABKJ010075445.1, on the reverse strand, counting down.
TGTCCAAAGTATCAGTGTCACTAGTGAGTATGTAGGTAAATGTAAATGGATTCTTATAATAATATTATACAAAAGATTACATAACCTCGATTTTTTTTTGTGCAATGCGAAATTGTATGAAAACGTTTCAAATAGTTGGCAAATATATGGACGACTACATTAACAATTGAAACCACATTTACAACTCATGATATACCAAAACACGATTTTATGAAAAAAATGTTATCCTTTATTTCTTGTTCCAGGGTTGAGTTTACAGTTCGAGTGTTTCAACAATATGCTGCTTGATTGTTAGCAGCTTTGACTTGTTCAGTGTGTGATTCAAGATCCTCAGTTCTTGGGCGAACTTTCGAACCCTTTCCTTTTTTTCTATTTTTTTTTTTAATTTAGAAAATATTAAAACTTATATAACTTTTATAATTTTCATCAACATTAGAAATATCATTTGGATAATTTGAAAGTATTTCTGCCGCATGCCAAAAACTTTAACAAAAATTTTTAAAACTCTAAAAAAAATTTTGTTTCAAATTTTTAAAAATCTCTAACTTTTTGAATTTTTGTGTAATGGAAAAATTCAACGTATAAATTTTTTCAATATATTTTATATTTAGTGAAAACTTTTAATGAAATTTCCTTATATACCAGAACACTATTTTTTGCTATTTTGTAAAAATTTTCCAAACTATATAACTTTTTTTATTATTATCGAAATTAAAAATTTCATTGGGGTAATTTGCAAGTATTTCATCTATCTCCGAAAATCTTTGACAACAATTTCTGAAACTTCAACAAAATTTTTTTTCAAATTTTGAAAATGCTGTAACTTTTTTTTATTTTGGTTGAAAATATCTGGTTGACGAACTCAACCTTCATTTTGGAACCCTTAAAAAGTGTACCAAAGTTCGACTTGATTGGACAAATCTTTCAAAAGTGAGCGTGGCTACAACATTCAGGTAACGATACATACATAGTCTTACATACAGCCAAACAGACAGACACCGACAAAATTTTATGATTTTCGAATTCTAGAACAATTTTTAAACTTTTGAAAGTGAAAAAGAAAGAAATTTAAAATTATAATTTTAAATAAAATCTAATTTAAAAATAAAAATAATAAAGGGTCGAGGCTTTAAAACAGTGCTTTGAGTATTTTCAAACCAAACTTATTTCAAATTGAAATATTGCTAAAAGAATATGAGCTTTTCCAAGAAGCAAAATATCAACAAGGCAATGGGATGGATGTGTTAGCCATACATAAGACACACGTGTATGTCAGACATGCATAAGCCATACGTGCATGTTAAATCCTGTGGAACTTCCTCGAAAGTCAAAGCGAACAAAGCGCCTAGTCGACGTATTCTGCATCCCACAACCCAATCCTAAAAGCCCATACAGAAATGTGTACATATGTATAATTCAGAATGTGTATTATTTGATAATCAAAAATCTTGTTATTAAACCTATCAATTATTAATATTATTTATTTTATAATTAAATATTTATTTTCTGTGGTTTTGAATTAATTTCAATTTTAATAATAATTGTAACACTAATTTTAATTTTCTTAAATAAATCATTAAAAAATAAATTATTCATTTGTACTTCGGATATTTTTAAAATCGTTATTTATATAACGTAGGATTTTTATTTCGAAGTGTCTATTTCGCCCGGCAAAGCTGGCGAACATTGCAACATGATTGGTACCAATTTTATCCTCTACCCTCGCCACAACCTATCTCCACCGATCCCCTTTCCCGTTCGCCTAATCACGTTGTACATTCTCGCAACCTTTGTCGGACGAAATAGTCGCAGCCTTTTTATTTTTCAATAATTAAGAATCTTGTTATTATAAATTTCGGATAGTTTATACTTCGTTAATTTTTTTATTTTCGCAAATTTTCCCTTCTGGTAATTTGGATTTTTTGTCATTTTTTATCAGTCCTACCAATTATTAATATTATTTATTTTATGATCAAATTTATTGTTGGTAATTATAAATTAATTTTCATTAAAATAATTTTAATTTTAATGCCAATTTTAATAGTAATAGTTTTAATTTTTTTTTAATTTTAACAGTAATTTTCATTTTTTCAATCAAATTGGTAATAAATGAATGAGGTAATAATTTTAATTGCGGATATTTTTTAATTTGTTATTAATATTATTTATTATATAAATAAATATTTCTTTTTGGTTATTTTAAATTAATTTTAATAATGATAATTTTAATTTTCCTAAATAATCAATTGATTGAATAAGTTAATAATTGTTATTTCGGGTATTTTCAAATTTGTTATTTGTATAATTCAAAATTTATATTTTTTGATAATTAAAAATCTTGTTGTTTAAAATTTCGGATAGTTTATAATTTGTGTAATTTTTATTTTCGAAATTTTCCTTTTTTCTTGATTTCTTGATTTATGTGAATGGTTCGGATTTTTTCGGATTGAAAATACGGTTTAGATCAATTCGAGTTCAGGTTTGTTCGGATTCATTCGGATTACAAATTTGTTTCAGATTAGCCACAATACAGATTTCGAAATAGCTCGCATTCATTGCGAATGCATTTTGATCTGAAACTTTCGTCAGGATCTTGACTCTGTTCATTCAGCTCGAATTTGAGATTTTTGGATGTTTCGCATCCTATGAAAAAATATCCGTAATAGAAACTTTTTATTTTCGAGGGAGAAAATTGATTTTGAACAAACTTTCCCCACCCCACCCCCTAGGAGGCAGGAGGGGGGGGGGTAACTTTGTAATTTCAAATGGGAACCCCAATTTTTTATCACAGATTCAAATTCTCCTTTATCAACTACGTCAGTTTGATATTTGATTGAATCCGCGAAAGTCATTTTTCACATAAAACCAATACCTTCTCATTGAGATGAGAATGTAAAAAGAAATTTTAACTAAAAAGTTGCTTCAACTTTGAATCGAGTAGTTGAATCTTCAACCAAAATAATTAAACTTTCAACAAAAGAGTTAAATTTTCACTAAATAGCTGAAGTTTTAACCTACTAAGATGAATTTTCAACTACGAAGATAATTTTCTACAAAAACACAAATATTCAACAAAATACAAAAACATATGAATTTTTAACCAAATATTTTAATTTTCTACCAAATTGTTGAATTTTCAAGCTAAAATGACGAATTTTTTACGAAACAGATAAATTATCAACAAAAAAGTTGATTTACAACCAAATAGTTGAATTTTCAACTAAAATTATGAATCTTCAACAAAAAATTAGTTTTTCATAAAGTAGTTTAACCTTAAACCAAGTAGTTCATTTGGGAACTAAAAAAGATGAATTCTCAATGAAACATGTATTAGTTGATATTTCAACCAATAAATATTTTCATTAAATATAAAAAATAGTTGAATTCGACCAAAAAAGACGAAATTTCAACAAAATACTTGAATCCTTGACCAAAACAGATTAATTGGTAACCAAAGAGTTTTATTTTTAACCAAAAAAGGATGCATTTTCAACTAAAAAGGTTAATTTTTTATAAAAAAGATTTCAACAAAAGACGTGAATTGTCAACAAAATCGTTAAATTTTCAACCAAACTATATGAATTGCGAACCAAAAATATAACGGTAGACTTTTCAACTACAAAACAAAACTTTTCACCAAAAATAGTTGGATTTTCTTATTCGATCATGTTAATTCAGTTCGCTTTATTCAAGCTAAAAACGAGAAAAAGAGAAAGTTCATTCAAAACAGGGGGAAAAATTAGACTTATTTAAAAAAGAGGAAAACAGTGTGAAGTCTCATTTGAAAAAGGCACACTTTAAATTCACCAAAAGAAAATGCAAATCAGCTTGGATGCTCCATACACATTAAACATTTTACAATTCGGATATGTTCGGATAAAAAAGTACAAGCTTTGAAATTTTAAAAGCTGATATATTATTCCCTCCCAATCAAAAAGTATATAATTTTGGAACCTAAAAAATGCCCCAAAAATTAGTGCTTTAAATAAATGAAAATACAATTAACAGAACTAAACTTATAAAAAGATTTACACTATTTACGGCTTTGACTCCTCCATTCTTTGATATCTCTCTATGATAAAAAAATGCCTAAACAATTGATTTTTTTGCATAAAAAACAATTTTCTATTCACTATGCTACAAAAAGTTAAGTTTTCGTATCAAAAACAGCTTGTCATCACTTATTTCCATTAGCTGGTCAACTACCTTATCACCTTGATGTATGTCTCTTCTGTTCCAAGAGCACTTTTGTTTTATTTCATATTCTGTTGCAATGAAATTGCAATTAATTTAACCTGACCCTGCAACTTATTTCGGATTAAATTTCCATTTTGTTCCTCATTCAGTTAAATGTGAATGTTCCACAAAGTCACCTTGGAAGCGAAGTTAAGGTCCAATTAGAATCTTTTGATGCGTTATTCTCACAAGGCCGAGGGTGCCGCAACTCAGGGTGCCCATAAAAAGTTAATTTCTATATGAAGAAAGAAACTTGTTATGATAGCAGAGCAGCAAAATCCGAGTCTGTTCACGAGACTCTTTTCAAGGTGGAATACTCGCAAACAATCACATTCACTTCTCTACATCGTGGCCAGTTTTCAAAATAAATGAAGTCAAACTTCAAATAAATGGCTTATTACCAAATTTGTTTTTAGGCCGAAAATTATGTACCTACAAGTTTATTATAGATATATGTAAATTAACGTTAATTTTCCTTCAATTTGTACGTAAGATAAGACTCGTAGACTATGTGTGAATTTTTTTACTTTTAGTGTCAATCATTGCTTTTATTACTTTTAACATTACTATACTTTCGTAGGCATTAAAAATCTTTGAATTTCAGCTTTCGTGACATTTTAAAACCTTTAAGGTAGTTGAGGTGCAAAAAATTAGATCTCGGAAAAATGCATGAATTTTAATAAATGATGGTTTCTTCTGAGAGAAAATTCTTTACAACTCTACTGTTTCCAAATTTGAAAGTAAATTTTGTCATGCATAGAAAAAAATGTATATTATGTTATATATATATATATATATATATTGATGTTTCTTACACTAATACCTAATGGATGTTTCATATACTATAGGATATTTCATATACATCAGGATATTTCATATACTCCAGGATATTTTATATACTACAGGATATTTCATATACTTCAGGATATTTCATATACTTCAAGGTACTTCGGGATTTTTCAAGGTACTTCCAGATGTTAGAATATACTTCGAGATACTTCACATACTTCAGGATATTTTATATACTTCAAGATATTTTAAGGTTCTTCAGGATTATCCAAGGTACTTCATGATATGTGAAGGTACTTTAAGACATTTCAAGTTAGTACATATTTTATATATAATTATATATATATATATATATATATGATATTCGTTATTGTCAGTGAAAACGTTACTTTGGGAGTAGGTAATAATCGGACCTACTCTGAAAGTGGTAAAATTATCAGACATTTTTTTTTACAGTGTAAGTACAAATATGATAGGCGCGAATACACAATGTTAAGCAGGCCCGGCGCGAACCATGTGTATGGTCTTGAGGATTCCACACCCTGGACGTTGACCCGTATGGAATTCCACACCCCGAATTTTGATTGCACTTTTAGGTTTTTTGTACTTTGGTGTTAAGTTCAAATTACGAAAACAGTTTTATTTATGTTTGGTTTATTTGCATCAGAATTTTTTTAAAGCGTTGCAGAAACACATTACACATCAACATTACAAACCGACGGCAGACTCGGAGGGGAGACCGTTCGTGATTCTCGCTTAGTAGTGTTTTTCACTTCGTTTAATTACCATTTAGGAGCGCGCCGTTCAAGTATTACGTAAGCATAATTTTCCCTATTCTTGACCCCCCCCCCCCCCCCTTCTGTGCATATTTTTGTATTAGGAATATACAACCATAAGCACATATGTAGACCCTCCCTCTCAGAATACTTACGTAATACTTCAATGGCCCCTTATAGATAGGTTTGACGCCGAGGGTGGAAGTGAACACACTCCATCAAGCCGGATGCCTTCATCAAAACTCGACTGTTGGTAACCGCCAATATTCTGCAATTTCTGCAATTTTTCTCTTTATAAGCCAAAAATTCCAAGCAAATGTGAACGCTGTATATTCATGTTAGAAAATAGCTATTATTAAAATATAAATTAAAATACTGTCAAAATGTGAATTCCACACCCTGCAAAGACTTGCTCTATGGGCCCTGTCAATGTCATAAACATTTTTCCAGCTGAGGTTTATAAGCAAGTGACTTTTACAGGTAATTTAGGAGTCAGCAAGGAAAACGACCTTTTTTAATGGAAAAATTCAGATTTTTATAAATAATAAAAAAATCATTCAAAATATTCAAAAATGTCTGGTATATTTATCGTACATTTTTCGGAAAACACCCAACATTTTATCTCCAGATAAACGACCGCCATTCATGGACGAATTTTTAAGCGTTTTGAAATTTCCTTGCGGTTTTGAAAAGATGAAAAAGCTCTCACAAGAATAAAACAGCAAAAGTTAATTACCTTCATTATTTAGGAAATACCAGATTTTTAACACAAACATTACTAATTTAAAAAAAAAAATTTTTTAGCACCTAATTCTTAAACTTCTTTAATCCCCACAGAACACATAATTATACTGAAAGTTCCATGCCTTCTTAAATATTTTAGCCTAATTTGGACAATTTCTGTTGTACCGATGTTACTAATTATCTCAATTTAATGATCTCAAAATAAATAAATAATGGCTTTAATGTAAGGATTGAATCTCAGTATGTTTTTGATGTTATTTTATGTGTAAAATGTATTAAAAAAATGCTTACAAGTATCATGAAATGTCATGAGAAAATACGAGAAAGAGTTAAGGAAAGAGGGAAGAGGAGACAAGGAAGAAGGGAGAGATATCGACAGCGATAGTGCCACACAGAAACAAAAGAAACATTACCTAGAAGTAAAGAGATTGATGGACGTCGAAAGATTGAAAATAGGAGTAATCTCTAAGAAAGATATGGAGGAAATGCAGGACTGAAAAAGAGCGGAAGATGAAGCAATACAGAAAAAATAAATGGCAGAAAAAGTCAAGAAATTCGAGAAAAAGATGTTTAAACAAGAAGGAGAGGAAAGAGAAAAAAGAAAAAAGAAAGCAAGAGGAAGAAATCCGCAAAACAAGGGAAGCTGAAGAGAGAGAGAGAGAAAGAAGAAATCGATGAAGAATGGAGAGAACATCACGCCAGGTTAAGAGTTTGGGATAGGCAAAATAACGAGAGATTAAGAAAATAAGCAGAACAGAGAGAGGAGAGAAAGTACATGTGGAGAGATCAATAAGAGCTGGAAGAAATTAAAAAATTGGCACCAGAAGGAGCAAAAAGTAAAATTGAAGAGTTCAATAGAAAGAAGACAAAGACAGGCAATTGAAAAAGACGTGGAGAAATTCTTAGCCCAATTTATGTAATGAAAAAATGTAAAACTAAAATAAAATCGTTTACCTTATTCACAGACAGAGAAAAATTTTTCTACTTATCCATAAACACTACCGAACAATTAATTCTACACCCTTCACAGACACAACAGTCACAATTACTTTAAAGTTAATTTAAGTAACAAATATTTTTCATTTAAATCATAATTTACATTTGAAGTAAAATAAATTGGATAGATTTTATAAGAAAAGGGTTCTGAAAATAAAGATAAATACGTATATAAGAGACTGAGATAGAATTATAGTTATAAATAAAGTAAAATTTAGATATAAGTTAATTTGCAGCAGAAGAATCAATGAAGAGTTGAAAAAAAAGAAAATATATGTACTTAAAGCAAGATGGAAAGTATAGATCAACTGACGTACTAACAGTACGAGGGCTGTTTGATAAGTCAGTGACTTTTTGAATTCTTTTGCGCAGTAACTTTAAATGCACCACTGATCCCGTCTGGACATTTTGCTCTAAAATGAAATGAGAATTATTTGTCAACCCAAAAGTAACTTTTGGAATTTTAAAAAAAAAAAAAAAAAACCGGTTTGGCAATTGATCTGTTCTAGCATTTTTGATATGTCAAAAGGAACCCCTAAACGAAACTTTCTCATTAAAAATATTCGATGTGGAATTTTTTCGGGAATTTCACTCATTATTTCTACGTAATGCCTGGACTATAAATATTTATATATTACGATCATGGACGTTAGATCTGTGCAGAAATATAAAAGCTGGCCTGGTAAGGCACGAAAAAGTTTTCCCTACTTCTGATGTGGCCCTGACCGGTTAAACTGACAAGGAAGGACCACTCATGGCGTGTAACGAATTTACAGGTCATTACCATACTTAGGGCCAACTTGTTAGGGGCCCTCCAGCTTTTTTAAGGTATGCCCTACTTTTTAAAATTGTAATAATAATAAACAAAAACTACTTCCAGCTCATTGGCCAGTTCCGGTTCTGAAAATATAAAAATATACATAAAATCCTACATTTGTTGTCCTCATAAAATGAATAAATTTATATAATTAATCGCTGGGGGATTGTATTGACCCTCAAATATTAAGTTTTGTAGACATTGTAAAATATAATTTTCCGTACAAAAAATTTAAATACAAAGTTTTTCATTAAATATACGTCGAAGAAGAAATAGTTTTCAAAATAATTCTTTAAAGAAATTTTTTTGTCATTTTATTAATTTCACAACAGTGTTAATTATTACGTTGCTGCTGTTTTTGATAATATGAATATTGATTTTTTATCGAAGTATGTCACAATACAATGTTTGAAGAATACTTGTAGTTTAAGGAATACTTGAAAAATTATTACCTACTACCATACTTTTAATCATTTCATTTCTAATGCAATTTGATTCACAATAGAACGTTCGATTTCCACACAGATGACTTCTGTTTAAAACAAGAAATTCAGTACATTTTAATTTAAAATTAAAGACGTAAAAACAAACCCAAAATTTTACTGCAATTTAAAAAATTTGTTATCAAGTTGTATTCGGCGAGAAAAGAATGAATTTTTATACAACATAAAAACGTGTTTGATAATCCCAGATTTTTACATATTTTCACGGATTCTTAAGCTATACAGTGTTTAAATTTGAAAGCATAATCAAATAATTATTCAACTGTAATGTTTCTTTGGAAAATTTAATTTTCACTACATTGTGATTGTTGAAATGATTCTACTGTCACAGAAATAATTTTCAATGGTAACAGAAAACTCAATACATTTCAAATTAAAAAGAAAATTAAAATTAAAGATTTTTTTGTTGTAAAAAATTAAAATTGAAAAATTCTCAGAAACATACAACTTTTTAAAAGGAACATTTTTATGCAAGAAATCAAGGAAGAAAATTGTTTAAATGAATAATTGTATAAATGCAATGTTTCTTGACAATTGATATTCTTTCAAATGTGTTAAAAATGTTGACATAATTTTTTCGTCGATAAAAGAAAGAAAATTTGTTTCAAGAATATTTGAATAATAATTATTCAACTACAAGGCTTCTTACAATTTCGTATTGATACTACACTGAGATTTACAAAGCAACAAAATTTCACTTTCACAGACATAGTTCCTGATGATTACAGAAAAATTAATTACTTAAAATTATTTCTCTCGTACAGAAAAAAAATTGTGTTGAAGGCTATTTTTCATACAAACAGATTGTTTGAAAAATAACAAAAAATAGAAATGAAATGAAATTTTTAAAAATAAATATACGTCACTGAAAAAAAATGTTTTTAAAAGTAGTTTTTCGATTGCAATGTTTTCTGACAACTTTAAAAAAAATTTTTTTAAGCATTTGTGAAAAAAAATTTCTCCTACATTGTCATTGTTTCAACAATACTGCAAGATTTATCAATAGTTAATTATAAAATTAAATTAAATTAGAATTTTTAAATTAAATAATTTTTATAATTTCACAACCGACCCTACGGCCAAAAACTTACATCAACAATTTCTACAAAATATATAATTAATGATAATTTTATTATATGAGGATTAATTATTGGAATTGTGAATTAATGAGTTGATAAGAATCCTTCGTATAGCATTAACGTCTGGGAATGTGATAAAGATGAACAAGGTGACAAAGGTCACGCCAACTTCTTGGCTGCAGAGTAGTTAAAGTTGTGATAACATTTGTCTCCATTTTCAGCGTATTAATTAACTTATATTTTATCAAAAAAAAAGATAAAAAAATTATTTGCAATATTAAAAAAGCAGGATCAGATACTAATATATATATATAATTAAAAACTAAAGGTTAACATTCACCGCAGGGTCCCACTGGGAGCAACTGTCATCTAAAAAATGACATCGGCTTCAAGTAGGACCGCGGTAAATCCCATTCATGGCAACGCTTCACAACCGTGAAATGGGTGGTCACAGGACACGACGAAATCACAACGACAGGCCGGCAAAACTCTCGTGTGTTTTGAGGACACGAAGCGACCCAAGAATGACAGCTTTCTGCATCCATCTCGCAAGTGCCGTATATAATATACACATATATATATATATTCCCCCCCCCCCGTGTTTTAATATCATTTTATATTGAACATTAAGTTCATGGAAATTTTGTATTGTAATTGTGATGACGTCATTGGAATTTAATTTTGTTTTCCAGGAATTGTTTAACATTATATGAAATATGACAACTCTGACGTATGATGTTGGCCCGCATCGAAGGGGCCGTGAGTCAATCAGATGGAATAAGAAAGACTTTTTTTTAAATTTAATATGATACTACTGTAATAAGCATTTAATATAAGTTATTTCATACACCACTGAAAGTTCTACAAACTATTACACAACACTGGTTCATTATATTTTATTTTAGTAAACTGATACATAGAAACTCACATTTTAAAAAATTTATTATATACAAGTTTTGTGCAGGTTTCGTATGATTGATATTGTTTATTCAAGCATAGAAATTCCAATAAAAAAATACGTAGGAATAAATTAAACCTGAAAAATTCATTCGCACCATTCTCACAGCACTCCTATATCTATATCATGTTACAAGCACATGTAGACGCTCGCATTTCCAGCGAAATTTGTGGTATTATTAAAATTATTATTACTATGTAAGAATCTTCATACTTTTATCCTTTTCTCATAATATCGTAAGCTGACACGGCACAAAAGCTTCCGCCAATGCACACGCATATGCACGGGTACACGTACACGTTTCCGGGTGTTAACCCAATATTCCACACATTATGCAACACGTGATTGAAACTTCCAGATACTTTGACGTAATATCTTTTCTTCAATAGCACGTACCACACAACCTTCTACAATGTCGGCTAATGTCGGTGCAGGAATCTATAGAAAACTACTCTAATTATTGAGTCAAAACATGGAGCGATACCATGATTCTGCTTTCCACATTCTAGCCGCAGGGTCACTAATCATACGGAAAAATGGGCAATAACCGTTCTACAATGTGTGTAAATGTCGCAAGTTTGCAAGTTTTATATTATCTAAAAAGAACTTTAATTCAAAAATATAATATCTTTTATAAGTTACTCTAAAACTTTGCGGTTTAAAATATCGCGCGCGCATTCAAGTTATCCGTGCGCATGGTTTCACAGGTGAGCGGGTGACGCCAAGTGTGAACAGTAAGTGTGTTGAATGCTCATGGTTCGTACAGCAGCTGATCGAGGTTTTTTACGCCATTTACGCGACGTCAAAGAAGCTCGATGTTTGGATTTTACGTTTAATTTGTGCTTTTTTCGTATTTTACAGATACCGAGAAATTAAAAAAGTGTACAAATAAATACGTAATTATATTCAAGTTTTTTCATTATTTTGATGTAGACGCATGGAAAGTCGCTGAGTAGTCCTGCAGGGAGAGGAAATTTCGCGTGCCATATATGAGCTGGTTTTATATATATACCTTATGATCGAAAAGTACCACGAATTCTTCAATAAAATGAAAACGGTTCAATTATTCATCGATATTCATTTTATTCCCTTCGAAGTAATCTCCATTGCAAGCAATACATATATTCTAAGATAAGATGAGATGTGTGAGCCGGTGCGGCTCACACTCTCGGCACAAGCCGCGCTTCAACTTGTCTCATGCCCAAAACATCGTGCATAACGCTCTGCGCCGATCCGAAAGTGACTCCAAGATCGGTTGCTATATCCCTCATGCTCACGCGACGTTATTTGAGGACAATTTTCTTAACTTTTTCGACGTTTTCGTCGGACACAGAGGTGGATGGACGACCGAAGCGAGGCAAATCATCAACCATGGTACGGCCCGCTTTAAGCTCTTTATACCACTCGTACGATTGTGTTTTCGACATTTTCGAATCCTCGTAGGCTACCGTTAACATTTTCAACGCTTCTGCACATGATATACTGTTAGAAACACAAAATTTCAGACAAACTCTTTGCTCAACTAAATTCGACATTGCAAAATTCGCAGAACACAATAAACAATGACTTGTTTACAAAGCTATCACGCACAGACTCCCGAAAGATGGAGCTCAAACAGATGTATGAGCGCAGATGACAGATGTGCCCACCTAGAAAAAAAAATGTTTTGACAATATCTCAAGCGCGGTTTGTTTAAATCGGAAAGGAGCAGGTGCTGATCTGAAAAATTGCACCCGCTCCCAGCAAACTCGCGGTAAAATTTTAGCTTTACCCACGTCTCACGGCCGTGAGATAGGTGGTTACAGTCTGCGATTAACTCAATACGATAATATGGCAAAAGTCTCGTACACCCTGAGGTCACGGAGCGACCCAAGGATGACCGCCTTCTGCATTTCCCCCGCAAGTGTCTTAGCATTTTGTTGCCACGCAGGGATGCTTTTCAGGCTATTAACCAGTGAAACTTTGGCACCTCCAAGACCGCCGATGATCAAGACGATTAGCTTAACAGAATATACCGGGTATAACCGTCGCAACTCCCTTATAAAGTCTTTATAGCTCTCTTTCTTTTCATTCGCCTTGTCTATGACGTTTTTGTCAGCTGGTGCCGAAAATTCGATAACGAACATGGTTCGTTTCTCGAAGTCAAGAAGAACTATGACGTCGCATTATAAATGGTACACCATTTTCGTTTAGAGCGGTCAAGAACCAATCTCGAGAATACCGAAATCGCTCGAGAAATTTTAGTGCACCAAACAACCGCTCTAAAATTTCAGCATGCTAAAAATATTAGAGTGGTATCGAGAATAGCACCCCTGGATTCGTGTTCGATAAGGAAGGGCGTCCCGATTTCGCGAGTGGCGATGTGTGTTTCGGACCAGTGATGCAATTCAAAATTGGAAATTAGAACCATTTTTGTAATTGAAAAATGCACAATAATGCATATAAAATGTACAACTTCTGATTTTAGACAAGAAAAAAATTTCTAACACATATTATTAACAGTTTATTTTCTTTTACTTCCGAAGAATAATGTATACTTCACGAAACATTTAATTTCAGAAGCAATTTGTTAAACAAGTAATTCAAAATAATCTTTTATAATGTTTTTAATATTTTTTATGTATTCTCAAAAGATCTAATTTTGAATTGCGCGCGAACTACGGCCAACCAGTGCGCGGCCCAGACGCAAGCGCAGTAGCAAAATGCGCCCACATTGGCATCACTGATTTCGTACTTCAAAGCATCAGAGATTCGGAGCACGATATGACAGGTGCCCTGAATGTCGCGTTTGCTTTGCTGCTTACAACTACAGTCTTATGGTCTTCACATGCATAGGTCATCTCAAATTTTTACCCACTTTTCTCCATTTCGCGACGTATTTCGCAAAATTTAGGTTCACCATCATCAAGCTGTGGGTCTTCGAATACGTGATAGCTCCTGAGAATGCTTCTGTGATGTCAGAATTGTGAGTACAAAAATAAATTTTCGAACGGTTCTCGCCGTTCAAATGCTGTCTTCTGCTATCTGCAGATTGCTCCCTTTCGAAAAATTTATAATTTCAGTAAAAATAATAATTGACTCAGCAAAAGGCCTAATTTCTCTACATTTTATTGATCCGAGGATCTCGCAAAACCACAAATATTTGACAAGTTTTCTTTCTTTCGTTCTCAAATACTTGAGAAAAATTATATATTGAGTCACTGACGTACCTATACAACAAAAATTCCAAGTCGGATTGAACCAACACCCTTAATGTGTTAATATTTTACAGTATTGTTTAACTTTACATACAATCAGAGAAAATCACCCGGAAAATCAAAAATTGAAAAAGTTTTTATGTGCTACAGGTCCTTCTAGTGAGAATTAAGCGTGAATATTCATAGGGCCCCTTTCTTTAAGGCTAATGAACCTAACCATTATAAAGAAAAAATTCTTTTAACATTTTTCCAAAAAGGAGTTACCCTTGCCAAAAATTCCCTGTCTGTGGAGAATCACCCTTATAAGTGACATTGTAAAATTTTGATGTATAAATAGCATGTGTGTACATTTTTCAGGTTTGAAACAAAAAATTTAAGGTTTTATAAGAATAAAAATTTTTTTTACGATTCCTAAGAAAATTGAAAAGGACTTTCATTTAAAAAAAATTAATTTTAGGGGAATATTTAAAAAGATTTTCAAAGATTTCCAAAATTATCAAAAAAGAATCTGGGGGAGGAGAACATATGTAGAGTAGGGGAGTGAAATTTTGCGATGGGGAGGTTCAACGACTTAATTAAGTTTTTTTTTGCATAATTTTTATTTAATAATTTTTTTTTCATAAAATTTTTTTAAATCTTCTTAAAATTTTTTTTTGATAAAATTTTGTTTCAAAAAGTTTTTTTATGTAGGCGCTCTGCGCTCAATTTGACTAATTTTTTTTATTTTTCAGGGTTTTAAAAAAATGTACAAAAAATTTGAATCATTTAAAAAAATATTTAGAAGTTATGAAAATATTTCAAAACATTTAAAACGAAGTGTAGTTTTTCGACGATTTTTAAATAAAATTTAAAAACTATCTAAGGTTTTCGAAAGATTTAAAAATAATAAACATGTTTTGTTTATTGATTCACTGTTCAATTCAGAGAAATGAAAATATTAACACTTTCACTTCATCAGATTTGAAATTATTCAATTGAAAAGTGTTGATACCTTTCATTTTATACATGTAAATTATTGAATGGTTGAAAAAAAATTTGTTTGAAAAAACATTATAGTGTTCAGTTTTAAAAGTGTAAAATTCAAAAATCCCATCTTTAAGTGCTTTAATTTATAGTTCAGTTTTTTTTTTTTTTATTAAAAAAATTTTTAGCTCTGAGAGTTAAAATGAAAATGATTACAAAATGATAAAGGAAGTATACTACCAGCGTCTGCCGGTACACGTGCACTCGTGCAGTGTGGCTAGTGTTGTGCACTGCTCGGCCTGACTGTGGTAATACCTGACATGACCGGTAATGTCCGGTCATGACGGTAAATGTTGGTAAAACACGGTCAGACACAAATATTTCCACCAGAAAAGGTTTTTTAATAGAGAAAAGTGGTTCAGTTGTTAGGGCATACCCTATGCTAAACTCGTACAAAAAGTTTTTCGGTTCTAAATATTCCAGTTATTCTCAAAGTAACAAAAATTCCAAAAAGCTGAGCATAGCAGACGACACTTTTGACAGTTTCGCGCGATACATTTCTTCTCTGTAATTCGTTCCCTTAAAAGTAAGCCATTTTACACTGATACAAGAGTTTCCTTTAAAACAATGTTGCTGCGGCACCCTCCTTGATCTCTTTATGCTTTCCCTCGTTGCGTATCATGCTAAGATAAGGCATTGGTCCTGATTGAATTAAAATTCGAGGATAATGAAGAAGCAAATGCATCTTTGGTTTTAATGGACCAAATAATTGTATGTAAAGGTAATTATGTTCTTCTATAAAATTCTTTAATTATGGCAGACACTGCCTAGGGAGGGATCTGCAAGACACATACTGAAGCAACCTACGTAACACGAGATAATATTTCCAAACTCCGCATTCTAATGGCACGTAATCACCAACTGACATGTTAAAACAAAGTACAAAGGTTCTCATTTCATTCCCAGACATTCTGAAATGAATTTTTTTTTTTTTTATCCTCGGTTATTATCGACGGTTTGTTGGAAAAACCGTTGATCAGGTAGTTGAACCCAAGTATTCTTTCATTTAGGAATGCAAGGTCGAATATTTTTGCTACTGAAATAAAAAAGTGGCAAATTTGTGGCATTGCGTACCTACTAATACCTTCATCGAAATCGTGAAGAGTGCAGGCAGCAACATTTTCAACAGGATGAAAGTGATCTACTTTCAGCCAAACGGATTTTTCTTTAAGGCCTTACATCTTTTATAAAAGGAAAAGAATCCTTAACTGGCGAATACAGCGTTAGTCGGCGTTTCTTTTCAAGAACGTCCGTCGTAGCATCTCTGACAGAGCGCTTCAGAGAGTCCACTCTATTCCTTGTTATTCCGTCTATCTGGACTAATTCTGCTTCTATCGCCTCCCACGTTTCCTCTTCTCCAAGTGAATTCGGTATGTCACTCTCTTTATTCAAAAATCCATCGGAACGAACAACGTACACGCCGTTCTCAACGTTTGTGTTAGAGGAGCATGGAGCATTGTCCTGCAAATATTATTTTATAGATATAGAAAATATTTTGTAACAAGTGATACATTGTGAGGAATTGAAAAAAATTAGAATTTTTCCTACTCACGAAAAGTTAGAATTAAATAATAATTAATTGTTAAGACACTTGTATAATTTAAGGAACAAAAATAATTACTCCAAACTTCTATCAAGTGAATTGAAAAAGTTATTTTGGACAACCTTGTCAATAAATAAATTACTTTTTGAGTTCATTTTACATCCTAAACTTACGGATTTCACCAATATATTAGAAATATTTGATCTCTGACGGCTCCACTGCGTATATTCCTTTAAAAATTTAGAGTATGGTCCCACTTTTGGGAACAACTCTGAATTTTTTTCCTTGGCGAGGAACCTAAAACACTCATCATCTATCTCCTCCTCTATGTGCAAACGACAGGAAGAAACAGAATGAAGAAGATAGAAAACTTTATTGAATTTAAAAAAAGGAACAAAATGTTAAAAAGAAAATAAAGATAAGTTAATAATAAATAAAGAAAAATGATTTCAAATAAGTTCCAATTATAAATTCAACTTTAAAAAATACTGCTCGTCGCTGCTCCAAAATGAAAAAAAATTTAACAGAAGGGACACAGAAGTATTTCTTGCTTCACACTTTTGCGCTTGAAAAATATGAAATGACGAGAAGGGGGGGGGGCTTTCCTGTCCCCTTTTATTCCTCCAGTGAAAACAAAAAAGACTTCCCTATCCACAAAAGGATGCAAGTCAGCCTTACCTTCAAATTTTTGGATGTATTTTTCCAGGCCCCACAATGTGAGAAGCTCCTTGTAAGCCATTGGTTCTGTCACACTTATTTTCACTGTAAGCTTTCCAACTGTACACACACGAGAAAACAAGTAAACAGTTATTAACAGAAGTTAAAACTGAGTGAAATGTTGCATTAGGTATTTTCACGTAGCACTAACGAAGAAACTCACGAAAGGTTATGATGCATTAGGTATTTCCACGTAGCACTAACGTAACGAACAAACTCACCAAAGGTTATGAAAGCGCATCATGACGCTAACCGCTCCTTTTAAATGCGTCAATCTATGCGTTTGCGCAGTAGACGGCGCTGCGTGGCGGGCAAATTGAAATACCGAAATGAAAATTCCTTTATTTTTCAACTTTTTCTGGGTAATACATTTCAAGTAATAACCACTAGCAAAGTCTGTTTAAAGGGGAAGAACCGATGGAACGATTCTACTTTAATAACTTGAAATTTGATCCGCGGAATAGGAATGAATGGTTGAATTAAATAGTATTCTTTATCTCGATAAATAAAAAAGCGATGTACCATAAGAAACACAATATTTACTATTTCTATTATTTAATGTTGCCGTAAGAGAAATGGATGAAATATCACTCACACTCACTCAATTATCAATTATCGCACCATTAATTCATCTCCGTAAAGGTTATGTAATTAATGTAATTGTAAATGCTATGCTCATTATTGTAATTTAATATTATGATTATATACAATATTATATTCCATATTCTACAGCAAAGAATTGCTAATTAAGATCAGTACACTATTGCGCATGCCTCGTCCAACCGAACTATCCACTGGTACAACTGTGCACGTTGTTGGCCACAGGCACAACTGTACACCGGGACATCTGTGCACGTCTCAAATTTGGCGTGTACAGATGGTACCCTAGCAACAGTTCACGTTCACAGATGGGAGACTCCCAACTGTACCCGTGCACAGATGGTATCCTACTAACAGTTCACGTGAACAGATAGGAGACTCCCCACTGTGCAAGTGCATAGAAGGTACACTCCCAACTGTGCATTTCTCAATTTGCGAGGGGTACAACTGTGTACGGAACACCTGTTTACTTGCCCAACTGTGCACGTCGAGGGCCGGTGGTACAACTGTGCACGCTGTGGGCCACTGGCACAACTGTGCACGTGCACAGATAAGACACTCCTAACTGTGCACGTCCACAGATGGGAGACACCCAACTGTGCATGTCAAAATTTAGACGTGCACATATGATACCCTAGCAACAGTTCACGTGCACAGATGGGAGACTCCCAACTGTGCACGTACACAGATAGGAGACTCCCAACTTTACACGTGCACAGATGAGACACTCCCAACTGTACATGTGCACAGATGGAAGACTCCCAACTGGGCACGTCTCAATTGATACGGTCGTATTATTGACTTGCAAGTCAACGTGAACAGATGAGGGACTCCCGACACTGCCCGTCTTAATTAATGAAATCAGATTTTTCACTTAGAACTATTAAAATCATCAATTTTACTTAAAACGTGTACGGTTGGTACCCTTCTTACTGTGCACGTTTCGAATAATAAAATAATATGTCACCCTAAATTTCATGTGCCCAAATGGTACCTTCCCAACTGTGCACGTCTCGATTGATACTATCCTTTTTCGCATAAAATATGTGCACCATCTGGGTATGTGGACTTTCAAATAAAGAGTCTAAATTTATTAACTGATACGCGCCCAGTTCGGTGTCTCCCATATGTGCACGCGGATTTGTAAGTTGAGCATCTTATCTTATTAATTGAGATGTACACATTTTCGAGGGTATCATCTGCACACGTGGATTTGTAAGTTTAAAATCTGATCGTATTGATTGAGACGTGCACAGTTGGGAGGGTACTATCTGGGTACGTGGAATTTAAAACAAAGAGTCTAATTCTATAAACTGATACGCGCGCAGTTGGGAGTCTCCCATATGCGCACGCGGACTTGTAAGTTGAGCATGTTATCTTATTAATTGAGATGTGCACAGTTTCGAGGGCACCATCTGTACACGTGGACTTGTAAGTTTAAAATCTCATCGTATTAATTGAGACGTGCACAGTTGGGAGAGAACCATCTGTATACGTGAAATTAAAAGTTGAAAATCTGATCGCTTAAATCAAAACGTGCACAGTTAGGAGGGTACCATCTCTGCACATAGACATTTGAATGAAATGTCGGATCCAATCAATTGATATGCGCACAGTTGTGAGTCTCCTATATGTGCACGCGGACTTTTCAGTTAAGCTTGTTGTCTTATTAATTTATACGTGCACAGTTAGGAGGGTACCATCTGGGTACGTGGACTTTCAAAAATGTCTAGTCCTATTAATTGATGTGTGCACAGTTGGAAGTCTCCCATATTTGCACGTGTACAGTTGGGAGTCTCCCATCTGTGAACGTGTACAGTTGGGAGTCTCCCATCTGTGAACGTGTACAGTTGGGAGTCTCCCATCTGTGCACGTGGACTTCTCAGTGAAAAAATGATCGTATTAATTATACGTGCACAGTTGGGAATATCGCATCTGTGCACGTGGAAAAAGTGTTTTGACAACCTAATCGTATCAATTGAGACTAGTGATGCCACCGAGCGATATTTTTCGATACGAGACTCACCTTCCAGTCTCGGTTTTGTATCGCTCGGATTCGTCTTGTATCGGAAAAATCTCGAAAAGTGCGGTCTCGTATCGGAATTCCGAGACAAAACGACCAGATGGGATTTTCCTTGTTCACAGTAGAAGAGATAGAGAGTAGGGCTGGCCGAGTGGAGATGCGAGGAGCTTAGCTCTTTGGGACCAGGACTTTTAAGAAAAGAATAATATATTCTAAAACCTTAACTCTACAGTCTACAGTTTGCACTGACGAAGAAATTTCAAAACACTCACTGAGATATCGATTTGTTTTATTCAAACAAACTCAAACTTGTTTCGATCATATTTTTACATCAAATCTTATGCATGAACCCCCAAAAGTTTGATTTAAACGAAAGTTGTTATTTGAATAAATTATCCTCTCACTTTTTATTTATAGATCAAGAGGCGCAAAAATATTTCTTAACTTCCGTTTTAAATAAAATATATTTTACGTAAATCTACAATCAGCGTTTTGAAGAGTTTCAAGAAAATACAAATATTTTATTAAGATTTCTGTGAAAATTTTAAATGTAGGAATTTCAGAATTTTTAAAGAAATTAAACATATTTTTTAACTTAAAAACAGTTCCCAAAATATATAAAATATTTCCTTCTAATAGTCCTGAAGCTTGAAATGTCAAACTGAATCGTAGGAAAATTATATTAAAACTTTAAAATCAGAATGATAATACTTATTATCCTAGTTTTCAAAAAGAATAACAATTTCAAATTCAAATCACTATAAATTAATTAGAAAAATATTCCAACATTATTATAAAATTCTGTGGAAACCATTATATTAATCCCTGGAGCCTGTTAAAAAGTCCTAAAAATGCCATGATTTTTATAAGAGGAAAAAAAGCTTCGAAACTTCCTTCAAACCATTAAAATCAATCTTGAATGCCCTCGAATTCAAAAAGAATAACAATTTCAGAACTTAAATCATTTATTATGATTATAAGAAAAATATATCAGGGTATTTGTATTACTTTTCTCAGTTATATTAACTAATAATGTAATTAAAACAATAACTATAAACGCTATTCCAAGTTATTATAGTTATTCCAATCACAGACTGTAGTTACCAGGATTTACCAAGACTTTTTCCGTGCTGTCTTTAAATTCATAAGTTTTTTACATTTTTTTGTTACGTTTTATATCGGAAATAAGAACTTTTAATAATAAATCATCGGACTTCAAAGACGAGAACAATTTTTTAAAATAATTTACAGTTATGCTCACTTTTTTAAAATAGGATTTACAATCTTAAACAATTTTTTTTATGTTGTGTTAGTGTTTTTCGTCAAAAAATAAATATAAATATTAATATTTAATAAAGAATATGTACAATATTTGAATAATAATAAAATCTCACGCTATTCAACAATTTCAACATAAAAGAAAGATAATAGGGCATGCTAGCCTTTTTTACCGGAAAAAGGTTATTTTAAACAAAAATCTCGTGAAAAATCTTATATGAATATTGATTTTATATTTTTATTTAAAAATTGCGTGAGAAAAAAACAATATTAGCGCGCGAAGCGCCCTTGTTTATTTTCTAGTTATAGTCAGAAAAAAGAAAATTAACATAATTTCGGAGAAATAACGAAATTTTATTTTTAGTATGCAGTTTGTCTTTTAGACTACGATGAAGAAAGGTTATTGTTTTACATTCTCATCCCAATAAGAAGATATTGGTTTTATTTTAAAATTGACTTTCGCGGATTTCAGCAAATCTCGACATGCTTTTCGACTGCATTTTTTACATATAATAAATATTGGAATGTAAATCGAAAACTGTTACTTGAACCCCTGATGAACTACACTTACAGTCACAATTTTGAACTGAAATTGTTTTTTAGTTTGTTCTTTAAAACGGGTTTTGAACCACCTGTGGCTTTGACAATTACATTCTATGCACAAAAGTGGAGGAAGTACAAAAACCAAGTGCGAAGTTCGAGATCCGATAGACGTGTGCGTGGAGCGCGATGAGAATGTTCTTGCGCAGCGGGCAGGTTTTTGATTTTCTATATAGGGGTTTTAATATAAATCTTTAATATTTGTAGATTTTTTACCGTGAGAGTGACATTTCTCTCTGAAGATTTTTTAGCTGTACCAGTTGACCAGAAGAATCGACGTCTGGCACTCGCTCTCTTGAACCAAAGTCAATAATGCAGCCTTTGACTGAACCGCGCTCTAAAAGTCAGTGTTGACGTCGAGGGTCAAATTTAGGTTGCAGAATTCCTCCACTCAATATAGCGATGGCACCTGACGATTCGACGGGAATTTGCACACGTAACGCCCATATCGTAATTTCGGTTTCAAATGTCAATTCAGGTAAGTGCATTGTACTCACGGTCGGCAGCAAAACTACTTCTCCCATATATTATAGCTAAAATTTCTCTTTCTTTCATAAGATCTCACGTGGACGGAGAAATAAATCAGATAATATTTTTAGAATTTTTCTGTTTTCACAGAAAAAAATTGATTCTTCTCGAAAACGGCAGATCATAACACAAAATTGTACAGAATATTATAGAAGTGGCTCATTAAAAGTTTTTTTTTTCTTTATCATGAGAATTTCTTACAATTAAGCATACTTAAGGAGATATGCAACGAAAATTGTTATAAAGAAGCGTGAATCATCTATTCCACTCACTGAGAGATCTCTAATATAAATTGACATTATTTTTAGATTGAATCAATTAATATAAACCTGTAAAATGACTTTTTTTGAAAAATCCGTTATGATGAACCCTTCTTTATCAGAATTTTCTTCGCATATCTCCATAATTATGATTATTTTTTTTTTTTAATGTATCACAAAGAATACTCACTTTAATGAGCCACATCTTTTATATCTTGTATAATTTTGCGTTATGATCTGCCGTGAAAAAAAATTAATTGGCTGTGAAAACAGACAAATTCGCAGTAAGCGGCCTCTATAATTATTATGAAATTTATTTCTTCTTGCACGTGGTCCATGTGTAACTCAAAAGGGATAAAATATCGAAAATACAAGTGGAGATTCGGACTTATTTTTGTCGTAATTTAAGGTAAATTTACTAAAATCCAATTAAAATTTTGTAATTTTATGAAAAAATGTCTGAAAAGTTAGTTGCAAACTTCGTAAATTTAAGATGCGGTTACGTAAAAATATCGGAAATTGCATTACATTTTTTTTTTAATTTTTGTGACGTGATAACTTCGTGAAGGAGCCTGCACAAAATGTTCGGAAAAGGCCTTTTGGTCAATGTTCGGTCAATTAACCCTACAGTACAGTCGCTAATGACCCTGGCAGTTGATGCGACTATAAACATTCAACTAATAAAAAAACAAAGTAGATTTCAAGGGATTTGAAATATTTTAAGATATTTAAAAATATTTCAAGGAAGTTCTAACAGATTTCAATAATTTGAAGTGCTTTGAAAGGATTTTACAGATTTTAGGGCATTTTTAAATCCTAATTTCAAGGAATTTTCCAAAGCTTCAAAAAGTTTTAAGGGATTTCAAAGGATTTGAAATACTCTAGGGTATTTTAAAAGATTCCAATGAATTTTCAAGATGAGGTCAGTCTGTGGGTTGAGACTGATTCAAAAGTTATTTAAAATTAAGTAAAGTGGAGATTACCTTATTTAATTCGAGAGGGAAGGTCTCGTTCTTTAATAACAGAGGAGGGGTATTGGCCCGCGGTCGCAGTCCAAAAGTTAACGAGAGAGGTTCTTTCCGCGATGCTGCTGGATGCGCGTTTCACACGATTGGCGCGTTTTCGTCAAGCAAAAGTGTACGAGCGTGAACGATGACCGAAGCCGCGCTTGCGCTGTCGATTGTCAGAGGGACTTAACTTTATTCGACTGAGTGCCGCGACTCAATTTATTCCAATTGTCAGGAAAAGTCAGAATTTGTGAGAAAATGTTCAGCAATCTTCAGAACTTGAGTTTGAAAGATTTTATTACGGTTCCAAGAACAGAATGCCATAAAACCTTATCCCTTTTATATTTTCCAGGGTATTCGTATTATTTATATTTATTTATGCACATTCTCTTTTTACTTATATTTAATTATTAATACTTATATACTAAACGACTCTGAAGATGATTCTGAAAATGTTGTCCGTTTTGACTATATATAATTTTCTTCAAGAGATACATCATATTTATCGCAATTTTTAACATTTCAGGAAAAATTTTAGGTATCTGAAAGGTTTGAAACCCGTAAATTCGGAATTTCCAACTATTGAATCTGTATATGCAATATTGGGGGAAAAATATTTCGAATTTTCAATCCTTTTTGGTTGGCCTACCTGCGGTCCTAACCGCTGAGTTACCTGGTAGGTTCTGAATTATCATATCTGCCGAAATAGTCAGACTCGCCAGGAATGGTCAGGTTGTTCGGAAATCGTCACAACCTCTGAGCATTTGTGAAGATTCCTATTCTTTTTTAGTAGGGATTTCCAAGGGTTTTAATGATTTTAAGGGATTTAAACAAATTTTTATGGGGCTTCAAAGAATTTCCTAGAATTTCGAAACATATGGAACGATTTTATGGCACCTATAAGGTTGTGGGATATTTTATAAGATTTTCAAGGATTTAAATTATCTCAAGGGTGTTGATTAATCTGACTTGGAATTTTTTTTCTATGTACCGAACTGACTCCATATATATTTGCTCTCAGGTATTTAAGAACGAAAGAAAGAAAACTTACCAAATATCCGGAGTTTTGCGTGATCCTCGGATCGATAAAATTTTGGAAGATTTACACTTGTGCGTGTGAGATTGCTCACGCAATGGATTACGGGCGGCAATTTAGGCGGCGACCGGCGTTTGTTTTCTCTGAAGAAAAAGAACCTAAAATAGTCGTTGTCAACTTGAAGGTTAGATTCAACAATTGTAGTAGATAAATGACGTAGCAGTAGAGTAAGCTTGCAGTTTAGTCGGTAATTCAAATTTTAAAGAATGAACATGTAGTATTCACAGCGTCATGGGGTGTGCAGGCCATTTAAGGGTGAGATTCAAAGCATAGTGAGCAACTCGTGTATTTAAAAATTTTAAAGCAGCAAGAAAGAAGAAAGTAAGTTTATAAGAGATAGATATAGACTATTGTAGACCCACAAGCCACAATTTTTAAGAAACTGTATGATAAACTGAGTAGGATGGCTATTGGGGTTACACACAAAAATCTCCACGCAGACAGGAGGACCTGTTTGATTTAATGAGCGATTTCTTAAGTATTTTTCGTTAGTCTAGAAATTGGGGGCAAGTCCAGACACCATGGCTAATTGTTCGATTTCAGCTCAACAGGAACATGAAAAGCAGTCTGTAAAGTTGACTTTAGCTATGCTATCTGCTAGGGCGTAGTGATTACTTCTTAAGCGTGATATGTTGACTATGTCGAATCTACTGAGATTGGTATTAAGAAACCAAGGTTTAGAGGATTCAGTGAAGTTAAATTTAAAATAGTGAAGGGCTATATTTCTATTTTTACTCTCATTCCTTAGAAATATATTAGACGTTTTTACAAATTGAGCTGAAATTAATTCAAAGAGGTCTGAATAAGGGATTCTGTCATCTAAAGAAGAGCCATCCGTGTCGAAATATTTGTTAGACAAATCTAAGGGTTCAATAACAGATTTGTAGAACAAATCTAATCCATTCATTAGACCGTCAATATCAATATATTTTAATAATTTTTCTTAGGTCTTACGGTCTATTTTCAATAAAACATCCACTAAGTTGACATTTGGTTTTATTAAATAATCAAATTCTTGCTACGTACGTTTCAACACTACTGTGTGTCTTTTTCAAGCATACCTAAATTAACTCCTTCACATGAAGTACTAGGATATGCAATTGAACCACTTGAATATATTCGGCTGATTCCTGAGCCAAATCGGAACTTGGCTCGGATACTTCGGGGAATATGCAAGATAGATAGAAATCATTTGAGGATGGAAATGAATATTATGTTGAGAATATGACATCAGATGAAATGAAGGAATGAAGGAATGTAATTTAAGGCTGATATCACCCAATCTTCCCACACCTTTTTATGAAAGTTGTTGCAAATTGCGATTTACTGGAGACTGCGTATGATTAATTCAATGAAAAAATTGTAAAATGAAACATAATGATCATTGTATCCTGAAGTTGAATCAAAATTAAATTGAAACAGTAGAACATCATTGTATTTTTTCTTCAAATTTTCATTGGAATTGCTATTTTTAAAAATTCTATGTCAATGCAAAAAACCAACTTCTGCGTAAGAGATTATAATTTTTGATATAGAAAACCTGTAGAAGAGCTCTAATTTCTATAATGTACCGGCGTTTTTTAATCTTTTTTTCAACTCTTCATCCCCTTCTGCAGATGATGATTGCTATAGAGAAGACTCTTCACTGGAGGAGGGCGTTATTGTGGGTTTGAGTCTAGGGTTGCGATTTCGTAGCCTTGATGCAATTTTGCTCTCGCCAATTTTAGGTGCTTTCAAACCGCTTGATGTCAGAAACTGTCTTATACGTTTAGAACTGACCTTGGTTTCTTTCTTGTATTCAGCTGATATCCTGCTTGGGGTTTGATACTTTTGTGCGGTTCCTTGGTAGTTAGGTTCGCAGGTGGCTTGTGCAGAGAAATCGGTGTCGTTTTACTAAGTTCGAACTGGCTAGACATGTCCATCCAGTCCTTCACTTGTGATAGTATGGCTCCCACAGCCTACTCTGAGACGTCTGTGGTGAGTTCAGATTCTTTTTTGAAATCCGAATTTTGAAAGTAAGTCGCTCGACAAAGCTGATTTCGGATTTTATGGAAAGTTTAATGCTGCTCTTTTTTCCAATGTTTTATGCTCCAATGTTTTATGCTTGAAAAATCAAAGACAGAGAAGTACTCTGCATTCCCTAGATGTTTCAGTATTTCTGCAATATTTAGCAAGGGGTATACATCCCGTATGACGTTTTTATTGAGCGCCTTATAATTGATGATAACCCACAATTTTCATTTGTCCTGAGGCATTAGGTTTCTTAGGGACTACCATTAGTTGTGAATTATAGGGAGATTTTTTTGGTTTGATGATTCTGCTTTTGAGTTATTTTTCGACTGCTTGTCTTACATTTTCGGCCGAACCTTGAGCCCGTCAATATTATTTTTGCGGTATCACTATATTTTCAGTCATAGTCATTTGGTGTTGAACAAGATTGTACAAGTCCAGATTCTTGATACGGCGTGGGAACCTTTCTCGTACTTCGTGATTTGATACATCTAGCGCGATTGCTGAGCGAGTTCATGGTTAAGTCCTTTATATGCGAACAAACGGTTTAATTTCCGATTTTAATCTTCTTCTTTCTTCCTTGAATTCTTCGTCTGCAAACAGAATTGGTGTTACTGGGTCGAAGAACGTGACAATAGTATTGTGTTTAAAGGACATTTCACTTGTTCCTATCGGTGAATGGGTCAGCCCAAAATGCCATCTGTAGCGATACAGAAATTATTTCTTACCACGTAGAAATCCACCAGGGTCCCTTAAACAAAAATTTCGAGTGTGCCTAGGTTCTTCAATCCGTGCTCGGTTATTGCATATATTGTAGTAATTTTTTTCAGTAGAATCACCAGTTCTTCTTGTATCGCTTGTAGTTTTATCATAGTGACCCCTATCCTGGATCGAGCAGGAAGGATGCCTTCGAATTGCGAAATACCGTGACACTCAGCACGGCTACTGGGGAATCTTCTACTAGGTTCCGGGTTCGGAACAACCTGTGAAATTCTTCAGATCCTTTACAGTTCGTTGCCGCTCGTGAGACTTGAAGCTCGTCGAGGCGTCCTGCTGATGAGCTAGATTGAAGTTGAAATTTTTCTGGGCCTTACTGCCAGAAGGCACCGGCAATGCTCTGTGGCAAATTGTAGTCCTTTTTTTTTGTTTCAGAATCCACATATGGCATGTATGGGTAATATGGATATGGAAAATGATACACTGGGTACGAGAAAGAGGAGCAGGGATACGCAGGATGGTATCCAGGGATTCGGTGGAACATTGGCGAGGGTTATTTCGAATTTAACATCCCATTCTTCATACCAGGTACCTTCCGAATACATTGCTGCTTGGGGTGGGAAGATGTTTCATGATTGTGGGCTAGGAGGCCTGGCTCCATTCGCCTTATCTGTTCTATTTAACACATCAAAGGAGGGTTGTTGTGCCAACCTACAGGTTAGGACCGATAACTCTAATGTGGAATTATACTTCTTCACTTCTGTGACATGTTAAGTATCCCCGTATACTTCCGCTCAGTCCTTTGAACGACAAGTATCCACGAAGGTCACCATTTCGTCAAAAAGTCCGAAAATGAAAGCCGTCAAGGTTATGTCCTTAACTGGCCTAATCCTTAGTTTGGATTATGGTTGATTACGGGGGGGGGGGGTCAAAAATGGGTGAAAAATTGATTACGTAATATATGGATGGCCCCTATTGTGTCTTTTATTGTAATAGTGCTTATGTGCACATCTAAGTTAAAAATGATCTCATTGTAATATTCTAAATGTCTATCATCCTAGGTCAAAAAAGAACAACTTTTTGGCTGTAAAACAGGTAAATTCATGAGGATTCTTGTATTTGTAATTTTTTGCAAATTCTTGTAGAAAATTGAAAGTACAATAAAATACAACAATGTACGAAACAATACAAAAACAGTACAAAATTCGTCTCAATAATAGAAAAAAGTTGTACTTTTGCTGTAATGTTGATTGTGATGTATTGCAACTATTTGTAGATTCCTGTAAAAATAGTTTTGGTTTGCTGTGCTTTTTTGTAAACATTTTTCCATCAGGGCTACTCTTGAAAATCAAATATCCCCCCCCCCAAAAAAAAAAACATGTCAAGAATTCACCAAGTATTACCTTTTATAGATTAAAATATTATTGATTCTCTTCAAAGAATTACTTCTTAGCACACATATTACGATAAAATTTTCATGAATTAGTTTTATCTCAAAAAGATCATAGAGTCTAATTTACTTTCTAGTTTATGTACTGCGTTTAACTTGAGTTTTATTTTCACCCCAATTCGTCGCAATATGGATAAAGAACAATCTCCCGACCGCGCACCTCTCGATCAGGCTTCACCTCGAATCCAATCATCAACAAATGGGAATAATTTGAACCTCGACACAAACACGAGGAGAGAGTTAATGAAGGCTCACTTCTGGACTACGCTGGAAAATGATCTGGGTATATACACAGAAGATCACATAAAAAATATTTTGAGCTTAAATAACCTGGGAAATCCTTTGTCCTTTAAAAAAATCACGGATGACACCTTATTAGAATTAGAAACGTTTGCGAAATACAAAATGCAACATTTTATTGCACCGGATGCAGATATGCGACTTGTTTATGGTCCCCATAATAGATCACCGGAGAATTTTGAATTCCTCATCGGTGATAAAAATTTAATAACAGAGTTAGTGAAGTATGTGAAAAATTTACCCATAACTTATTTTCGAATCGACAAGCAAAGTTCTGCAAACTCCTGCGACAATGGCAATGCAACGGATACCTCGCGCGATACAGTAGTTCGAGAAATGCACGCACAACAAGAAAATTTAAGAGCTGCGATTTTAAACCAGCTTAAGAATAATGAGAAGTTTGCAAATATTAGGCAGTAAAATGTCACTATAAACATGACTATCGAACGGGAGTTAGATAAAAATAAAATTCCAATGGGATTTGCATATATTGCAAAAGTATTTTGCCCTGAATGTAAACGCCTCATTCAACTAAAAAAGAAAGTGGATGCAAGAAAAACTGGAAGATGTTGGTCAGTTTCTAATTTTAAGAGACATATTGATGGTCATTTAAATGAAAAGACTGATAAAAGATTTAAATCCAATACCTCCCATGATGCACCCATTGCTGCAGCTAATCCTGAAGGATCTTTGGCAAGAGAACCTGTCGAACAGGAAAATTCCCTTGAGAAAAATGTGGAAAATGGAGGGAAAAATGTGCCCTGCTTATTAGAACCGTTATATAATATAACACTATCTGACCCTCAGTTCGACCTTAACCCGTCGGTTCCCTCAGAGTTCGACTCGTCTCACTCTTCAGGCATTGGTTTAAATTCTTCGGAGAATTGTTCACTTGTGAGTTCACTTAGTTTAGTGATAAGTACTGCAATAGCAGGAACTTCTACGAGCGAATGTACGAATTCGGGGGAATTATAAGCCACAGTGATAATGAAAGCCGAACACTTCGCTGTGGAAAACACTTTTCAAGTCGGCAAACCTTTTTGAAAAATCTTATTGAAAGTAATAATAAAAATACTATCGACATAAATGTACATGGAAAGAGATACAAAGAAACATATAAATTCTTTTCTGTGTATTTATTTCTTATTGGAGGTCGAATGTTGTACGAAACATTATACGCCAACTTACCAATGCCTTCCTTGAGCACAGTTAGTCGTACATTGAAAAACACAGGCTGCCTTATGATAGAAGGTGATTGCAGAGCCAAAGAGTTAAAATCATTTTTAGAAAAAGAAATTTACCCCTAACAGTATGGCAATCTGAAGATGCTACTCGAATCACTCAACGCGTTGAATACGATTGTACAACAAATCAATTAGTCGGTTTTGTCTTAATACTTTATGAAGTTGCAATGCCAATAAAGTTTTCTTCTATGGCTAACTCTGCTCGAGAAATTCAACAACATTTCGAAGATGGTGAAGTTGCTAGTTTAGCCTATGTAATAATCGCGAAACCATTTGCGAATAATTGTTTCTCCTTTGTCTCTGTTTATATGGAACAGATAATTCATTTACTGCAGAAGACGTGATGAAACGCTTGAAATGTATCATCGATCAGTTAAAAAAGGAGAGAATTTCTGTAATGGGCTTTTCTTCGGATGGTGATCCTAGGTTATTAGCAGCTATGAAAGTGAAATCTAAGATAGGTCTGTACTTTACCCACAGGTTTATTTGAGTTGCGAAATTAGATAAATTTTTATAGTCACGCTGGATTTTAAAACATATGGAAGTCAAATCTCATACTCTACGGAGGAGAGCGGTAACGATTCCGAAGATCATTCAAGTGATAACCCTTCCATTAATATCCCTACAAAGGCCGATCCTATCAATGTTCCTTCAAATACCGAGCAACTCCCTCCATCCGAGATCCCTAATAAAATTTTGGCAAAACTGGAGATAGTCGAACAAAACCAGTCGATTATGAAAGAAAAGTTTTTACTTCTGGACAATAAAAATAGAAAAAAGTAGAAGATACAGAAAACTTTCTAAGCACAACAATATGCTCGAAACCAAAGACGAGTCGCGCGACCAGGATAGGCATAGGGATTCGTCAAGACACATTCCTCTGGATTCTTCTCCAGAAAACACTTCGCTTTCTCTTCCTGCACAGCAGCCAAACGCAGGGTCCTCTCCGCCACGCGAACAAAGACAAGTCCAACCGTTGTCCCTCGCGAGACCACCAAGCGAACAGACTTCTACAGAAAATCGCGTCACCCAAGGCGTCCAAGATTTACCAGATATCCAAGATATATAAGTCCAAGATCCAGAAAATGGGTCGACGCCTGCAAAAGACATAATTAGGACTATAGAGCCTTTAAAAGTTCGCGACGATAATGGTGTATAAGATTTCATTAAAAGTGTAAAAAGAGCCCAAAAGCGATGTCATCATCCCAATTTTTTGCTTGATTTCATTATCGCGGAAAAAATAATCGAAAATGCAAAAAGGGCTATTATATTCACGAACATCAGTAGTTATGATGAGTTGTTCGAAGCTTTCAGACACAATTTAGGCACCAATAGCTCTGACGATTTAGCCTGATCAAAATTAGATAATGTCAGACAACAAGCTGCCGGAAACGTGCAGGGTTATAATCAGAGATTTTGGCAACATCTAAATGAATTGCAATATGCCTACAAGCAGAACACCCGAATGCCACTGAAATAAAACTAGCGTTGAAAATCCATGAAAAGTCGGCTATTAAAAAGTATATCATGAATCTGCGGGAAGAAATAGGAATTCAAGTCCGACCCTTGAAACCCACGAGCCTGAACGAGGCACAGCAGGAAGCCCTCGAAGAAGAAGTATGGTTTAGGGAAAAGCAGCAGTCGAGAAAAGCCACTATACTTCCGACTGATAGGAGACCCCCTCAACCTGCGCCATCGAAATCTTCTCCTCAGCCGACTGGTATTTCGAACAATGAACCCCCAAACCAGTATATGCCACTAGCCGATAGAATGAAACTATTGTGCAACTTTTTTTAGGCCCACTTTCACCGCTCCAGCGCTGACGGCGGGTTAACAAACCGCTAGTTAGGTTAACGGTGGAAGTTAACTGGTCGTTGCCATTCGTGCCTGTAACCAGGCATTGGTCACCGTTATGGCACTCAACGTTAGCTAACCGTACGGTGTTGCCACTTTCCTGTTGACAGCAGGCGCAATGCTACCATATACGTAGATTCAGCGCGTAGAGTAGTATGTAAGCAAAAGAACAGTAAAGATGGCGGAAATTGGTATGAAGACAAAACGTCCCCGAGCTCCCAATTGTACAAAATCGGAGATTGAAATTTTTACATCATTAGCCCCAGCCTATAAAAATATAATTGAGTGCAAAAGGACCGACGCACAGAGCCGGAGTGAAAAGACAGGAGGTTGGAACTCACTGTGTGAAGAAATCAACGCTCAATCCAGAGTGCATTTTCGTTCTGTGGAAAATTTGAAATCTCTGTGGGACAATTTAAAGAAAGGTGCTCGTAAGGCCGCTAGCCACGAATGAACTGAAAGGAACAAGACAGGTATGTTCAAAAATATTTATTATATTTATATTAAAACAATTCTAAATTCAGCTTCCCACGACATTCAGGTACTCACCTTATACAGTAAAACGAACGTAGAACGTTTCAATAAAATGATTAATCAAACAAACACTAATACTCAAAGTATAATTATAAATAATCAAATAACCACTTGTACATTATCATTGCAAGAGATAAGTGCTGATATTAACTTTCTGATCGATTCAATAAATTATGAGGAAGCATGGTATCATACTTCCCCAGATATTGACTCCCGGGACATTTCTAAATGATCTACATAATTTTGAGCAACACAACAGCATTATATATCAAATACCTCTTAAAGAAGAGAATTACCAGAAAATTCTAGATATTTCTCAAGTCAGGATAAGTATAATAAACAAACGCTCATTGTACTCGATTAAAGTTCCCCAACTTGAAACCGAAACTTACAAAGTCCACCATCTGATTCCTATACCAAAAAAATCCAGAGTACATTCCTAGCAGTAATTCCCGAACATGAGTATATCCTACTAAATGATCAGAGGATGTTATATGTACCCAGCGAGGAGCAAACTATCAATAATTGTGAACGACTGAACAAGATTTGTATTTGTATTGTATTTGTATTTATTCATGAAAAGTTCCTAGGGCTAGATAGCCCTATAAGGAACAGGTGATACATGTTACAATAGTGGAATGAGCTTGTTAATAAAAGGATTTGAAGAGTATGTGAGAGAGAAAGACCTGACAATTAATGTGACGAAGACGAACATAGTATGTTTCAGAAAGAGAAAGAATGAAGTAAAGTATGGATGGAAGATAAATGGGGAAATGGTGGAAAGAGTGG
The DNA here is from genome assembly GCA_011634705.1 of Andricus grossulariae. Lineage (NCBI taxonomy): Eukaryota > Metazoa > Arthropoda > Insecta > Hymenoptera > Cynipidae > Andricus > Andricus grossulariae. Next base: position 87,753,220 of record JAABKJ010075445.1, on the reverse strand, counting down.
AGGCATTTTGTTATTTAGGATTCTGGTTCGAAGCGGGTGGTGGAAATGATCTTCAGGTGAAAAAAAGGATAAAAAGTGCGAGTAAGGTGATGAGTCAAGTGTGGGGGATTGGAAAAAGAAGATTCAAAGAGGACTGGAAGATGAGAGTATGGCAGTTTGATTCACTGGTATGGTCAGTGATGTGTTATGGAGTGGAAATTTGGGGGTGGAAGGAGTACAAAAATGTAGGAAACATGCAAGGGAGATTTCTTAGATGGGTTATGGGAGTGAGCTGAAACTGCCCGGGTTATATGTTGAGAGAAGAAACAGGAAGAGAGAAAATGGTGATAAGGCAGAGGGTTTGGAATTTCGAAGAGAAACTTAAGAGTGGTAAGGATAGCAAAGTTGCACAAGTATGCCTGCAGGAAATACTAAATAGAGAGAGGAGACGTAACACGGGACATTCAAAATGGGAGGAGGAAAGATGGCAAGTTAGACGGGAATGGAGAATGTGTGAAGAGGGGAGGGAGTGGCAGGTAGTGGCAGCGGAAATGAGTAAGAAGCAGGAAGAGAAAAGGTGGGAAAAGATTATGGAATCAAAATATAATGAATGGTATAGATTCTTCTAGTTGGAAGGGGTCCCAGAATATCTAGGGATATTGAAAAAGGAGTGCAGGTGGTCCCGGATCATACGTTTCAGAATGGGAGAAGGCATGAATGAGTGTAAATATTGGATGAGTGAAGAAATGCAAATGTGTGGGGCATGTGAGTATGAAAGGGAATCGTGGAAGCACGTGTTGGAGAGATGTACAGGGGAAGAGGAAGGCGGAAAGAGCGTGATAGATAATGTCAGGTGGATACTGAGTGGTTGTGTACAAGGGGAAAAGTGGATGAAGAGCTTAGAAGAGAAAAGGAAAGAGAGAATTCATGGTGGAGGAAAAAACAAAAATTGAAATATTTATAAGGAAAATTAGTGTTGCGTAACTTGGAAAAGCTTGAAGAGTAATGGTAAGAGGAAACGGAAGCCCTGGAAGGTCTCGCGCACTTGATATAGATAATAGTAGTAAGCTAATACTTAAGAACTTGTGAATAATAAGAAGGCGAAGCGATTATAGTTCAAGATAAACATAAGGCATAGTGGTTAACTGAAATTGTAAAAGATGTAAATGGAACGGAGCCCTCAACCCCGTAAAAGGGAAAGTAATAAAATACAATACAATACAATACAAAGTAAAAAAAAATTAGTTTTGAAGATAAAGATATCATATGTTATACTAATTGACAATAAATAAGTTTTAGGCAAAAGATTTTTTAACTTTAAAAAAAAAAGTTAATCTAGCCGAATCCAGAAAATTAATTTTTCCTCAATTAAAAACTAATATCTTTATTCGGTAGGAATTTTTTTAATGATTTTCGATTTTATATTCCTAATTGCTACCTGAAACAGTGCAAAAGATCTACGATTGTCACACCTAGAGAATAAATTTCGACCATTAAAAAATTTTTAAAGTTTTAAAAATTCCCGGCACCACTAACACTTTTTTCTTAATTTGAAAAAATTCCACTGAGTTTCTTTCACTAAGAGAAAAAATTGAAAAATTCAACTTTCAATTGTTTAGTACCCCTTATTAACATTAGCACAATATAGTAGGCCTTCAATATTTTCAACTAAAAGCTTGTATCAATAAATTTTCTGATATTAATTGTTGTCGGAAGGAAATAGTTGCGCAATTTCCAGTTAATAGTCAAACACTTTTCAATCCAAACATCCAAATTGTAAAGTTTTAAACTTAAATGCATGGACACTATAGCATAGGCTATATAGTTCTTAACATTTTAAATTTACAGCGTTCAAACTCTAAATATGGAAATGAACTAAAAAAAACTTTTAAATCGAAAAAACATTCTTAGTTGACTCAATGAAAAATTGCGCTTCTTCGCTAAAAAATAACCAAAGTCTGAATTTGTTCATGAAAATTGTTTAAAAAATTAATAATTCTTGGAAATTTGAAAAGCATCGTAGCAAAGAATAATTGCAAACACATTCTTTGTTGACTCCGTAGACAAACTGAGCCTATTTGTTTAAAAATAGACAAACTCTGACATTAATTATGAAAATTATTTCAATAATTATTAATTCTTGTAAATTTGCAAAGTATCGTTGGAAAGAGTAATGGAAAAGACATTCTCAGTTGACTCCATGAGCCAATTAAACCTATTCGTTTAAAAATAGCCAAACTCTGAATTTTTGTATGAAAATGGTTAAAATAATTAATAATTCTTTAGGATTTGAAGAGAATATTAGTGAAGAGTAATCACAAAGACATCCCTGCTTAGAATGACAGATAGGATCCGATAGAGACGGATAGGATTCGGAATTTTTTCGCATCTATCTGGATTTTTATACGGTATTTGTGTCTGCTCTTTAAGGACTTCCCAAAGTTTACTTCTGTTTACCTTGTCAAATGCTTTTTCTAGGTCAACAAATGCACAGAAAACTTTCTTTCCTACTCTTCAGCTTTTTTATGTGCTCTGTCTTAAGCTAAATATCTGATCTGTACATAATCTTCCCCGCATAAATCCAGTTTGAAATTCCCATATCTTTTCTTCTGTAATTTGCATAACCCTACGAAAAGTATTCTTGAGTATATTTTACTTACGGTACATTAAGCTGATACCTCTGTAATTATTGCAGTTGTTTTTATCTCCCTGTCTTTTGTATATTGGTACGATAATCGCTTTCTTCCAATCGTCTGGGACTTATCCCGTCTCGATAAATAGATTTATCAATTCGCACAACCTGTGAGGTATGTACTTGCCACCGTATTTAAATATTTCAGAGCTAATACTGGCTACACCAGCAGCCTTATCATTTTTTAAGCTCCTAATTACATCTCTAACCTCAATGACATAGACTTTTTCAATTAGCTTTTCTAATGCATAATTTTCTATCTTGCATTTCTGTTGCCCTATATCTTCACCTCCTAATAATTCTTTAAAAGAGTCTTTCAAAACATCTACTATCCCGTCTGTATCATGTAGCATTTCACCTTTGCTGTTTCTCATGCTCACAAACTCTGTACTTTTACTTTTCTTTATCTCTTTAAATATTAGTTTCATGGTTCCTCGAAAGTCGTTTTGTAATTTATTTTCTTCTTCCGTTCTGATTTTATTTTTACTTTCCTTGGCTAGTCGTTTAACTTTCCTCTTTTTGTGTTTGTAATAATTTTCAAGTCTATTTCTTTTATCATCGCTAAGACCTGTGACGTTGAACGTTCTCTCATACACTTCTTTCTTTTCTTACCAGGCTGCCTTAATTTCATCATTCCACCATGCATCACCACATTTTATTTATACAACCGCCGTATCACATACTCCAATCGCAGTTTTAACAATGATGTCTCGTAACAAAGTCCACGCACCCTCTATATCTTTATTGCTTCTAAGCGCCTCCCAAGTTGCCTCATCTATGCGTTCGTTTATATTATTCTGAAAATCTATTCGCACTTCCGGTTTCTGTAAATTCTCAATCTTGATTCGCGTTTATTTCGTTTTTCTGTTTTCTCTCTTCTCCATCCCCGCCCTAAGTTTATTTTGTAGACTAAAAGGTAATGATCAGTTCTGCATTTGGAACCCTTCATGACTCTTGTATCTTTAACTAGTTCTCTTAGTCTTTCATCCGCAATAACGAAGTCAATTACACTACGGTTATTTCTTTTACACCAGGTATACGTGTGGATCATTTTATATCGAAACCAAGTATAAGCCCTTTTTTAAGCATAAGCAAACTAAGTTTTCCCCGTTATAATTTTTTCTTGAATTTTGTTTTGAGAGTCGAAAATCATGTCCAAGTTCAGAAGTGATTTGTCGTATGGTGGAGAGTCATGTTGTCCCGTCAGTCCCGCAAAAACTTCTGTTACTGGGGCGGCTGAAGAAGGAAAGGAAACCGAGAGTCGCGATTGGTGCATGTTTTATGCTGAGAAGGTCACCAGGAATTGCTCAATACTTCGAAGAAAATTTTCTATCCATTAATGAAAGTACGTAAATCAAAGGTTCTTGTTTTTCATGAAGGCAACATTAGTCAAGAATATAACTTCCGTTATAAGGGTGAACTTCTGTAGATCGTGCAGACGCATGACTATCTAGGTACCACTTTCTCTCGCTTGGGGCGATTTGCCAAAGCAAGTGGAAGAAGGATAAGTGCCTCAAATGTAGCTATGGGTGCAGTCCTCAGGATCCTCTTCTCGTCGAAATCTGACTCTTGGGACCCTAAAGAGGGTGCTATTTCGCAGCCTGTGTCTTACTGTACTTTCCTATGTTATTGCAGTCTGCGGCTTGTGGTATCATGAGTCAGTTGAGAAAATTCAAACCAATTTTTCTAAGAGGATACTGGCTCTCCCTCCTTACACCTCAAATTATGCGGACAGGATTGAAACAGGCTTCAGGCAAGTTTCATATGATATCTTGAAGCAGGCTTTGAATCGGCTGGGAAGAATCTTTGATATGACAGAGGGGAGACTTCCTAAAACTTGCCATGAAAGATTAATTGGCTTATCTTCCAAGAAAAATTCAAAACCCGAATATAATTGGTTTCTGCAACTGAAACACTTATTTGACCAGCGCGGGTTGGGGAAAATGTGGTCCTCATTAGATGCCAACTCTCTGAAGCTAAACAAAGATCTTATACTCGACACTTAGAGAGATCACCTCCTGAACTCTGATCTCGCCAGACTGTACTCCTCTGTGAGCCTGCAAGTTTATCCTTACCTCCCTTTGACTTTTGTAGAAAACTTTTATTTCAGAATCAGAATTCCCTTGGCCTTTACCAGAATAATGGCTCACATTAGGATTTTGGGTTCCGAAAGAGAAAGAGTGTGCTTAAATGACTCCAGATAAGCCGTTTAACGCCTCATCTCAAGACATATGTACTTTTAGACGATATTCTAGTTTTAAGCAACCCATTTGTACAGGTCAATGAGCGTGATTAGCTACATAACATCAAATAAAAAATTCACTCCAAAAGTTAGGGCACTTGCTCGAAACTTAAGGAAAGCAGATCACACGCTGAATAAGTCTAAGCTGTTGAGAATAAGACAGCACTGGACCCAAAAAATAAGCTCCCTTTCAACAGCGAAACAGCGCCTTGAACGACGAGTAAAGTGGATTCAGGAAAATTCCACCCTTTCTACTCATCCTTCCCGTCTGTTCAATAAAACGTCACGCACCGTTAAAAAACCGGCTAGCCGAGAAGAGATTCAAGTCTTTTGGGAGAAAATATATGGAGATACTTATCAGCTAAATGAAGACGCTTCAGATATATCACTCTTTCGTAACTTTTGTCAAAGGCAAAGGTTGCAGCGCCAGGGCCAGATCAACAACTTTTGGTGGAAGAAGTTCACTTCTACGCACCAACGTCTAGCTTGTATATTTACTACTTTCATAAACGGAGAACAACCCATCCCGCAGTGGCTAGTTGAAGGATTCACGTTATTGTTCCCTAAGACTGGAGAACCTGTTAATAGACAGGTGTATTACCCAAGACTCGATGAGGTATCGACGCAATCTGTCCATGGCTTGGATTGACTACAGTAAGGCATTCGATAACACGAACCACGAGCTACTTATGAAGCTCCTTGAGTGCCTGGAGGTGCAACCAAAAATAGAAAGATGCACAAAAGAGCTTATGCTCTTGTGGCAGACAAGATTTGTCATAACATCTGACAAAAGATAAGTGACTACCAGCTATATCACATATAAAAGGGGGATTTTTCAAGGAGACTCTCTAAATCCGATACTTTTCTGCATCTCCCTCTTTCCTCTATCTATTGTGCTTCGAGGCAAAAGCTCGGGATACCTATGTGGCCCGCGAACAGAAGAGAATATAAGGTCAATCACCTTTTATATATAGACGACCTTAAACTCTTTGCTTCCTCGAAAGAAGATCTTAACATCCTTGTGGAGGCGGTGAATAGGTATTTTGAAGCGATTGGCATGACCTTCGGACTGGACAAGTGTGCCTGCGTCCACCTACACCAAGGAAGACTAGAAACTACACCATCGCGTGACGATCAGGATGTGCAACTCATATGCGGAAATACCATTCAACATCTTTATAATGGAGAAACATATACATATCTTGGAATACTGCAAGCAGAAACCCAAAATGTGCGTGTGTTAAGAACGGTCCTTGTAAAAAGGTATCACCAAATTCTCAGAAAAATTTGGGCGCCCGAATTATCTGGGAAGAATAAGATCCAGGCGATCAATATGCTGGCCGTTCCTATACTGCTCTACACGTTTGGTGCAGTAAAATGGAACGTCGACGAGTTGAAGCAGCTTGACCGAAGCACACGCAAGATGATGACAATCCATCGAAGTCATCATCCTAAATCTTCCGTATCTCGAATATACCTACCTCGAGATAAAGGGGGTAGAGGCTTGTTAAGCTTGGAATGTCTTCATCGAAGAACGGTTCTGGCTACAGCCGGCTCAATATCAAATAGCACAGATTCTCTTATGCGCCTCGTACATCAACATGAAGTCATCAATTCTGCGGAATTTCTATACCGTGCCGCAGTTAGGCCCGCAGAGGAGCTCGGTCTCCCATTAGATTCCAGCGACACTACACATGGCCTAGCATCGCTAACACCTTTAGTGCTGAAAAGTCGTGTAAAGGAAGCAGAACATTCGCTTGTACTTGAGAGAACATGCTGACAAGCCCCTTTTATGGTAAATTATACGGCATTATAAGTAGAGAAGAGCTATTGATGGGTCTGTTCAACATATTTCTCAAGTCTGCTGTATTGAGATCGGAGACTGAGGTATTTCTTTTTGCCTGTCAAGACGGCATTATAGACATCTTAATATACCGCGAGCGCATAATGAATGTACCTGTAGGCTATACCAACTGCCGAGCATGGAAGCAAGAGCCAGAAACACTTGGACATGTTCTCAGTGGATGCTTAAAGTATGCATGCTACAGGGATATAGAGAGACACAATGCGGCTCTGAAAGTGTTATATTATCATCTTCGGCACTTCCATCGTGTTGAGCTATTGCCAGTCTTTCCATGCATCCAGGGGGAACTGGAGTTCGTTGTGGAGAATGACCAGTATAAGATCTTCTGGAATTTCTCATTCTCCACCATTCAACGTATCAGTGCTACAAAGCCTGATATTGTCCTTCAAGATCTGAAGACGAAGATCATTTACGTGATTGATTTCTCGGAACCAGCCGATGGTAATATCAAGGCAAAAGAGAAAGAAAAACGGGCGACATATCAAGCACTTCTTTACGAGCTGAAGAGACTGTACCGAGACTACAAAGTCCATCTTGTAGTTCTCATAATCGGCTGTCTTGGAGGCAATAAAGCTTCATTTCATAGCCAACTCAACAAAATCCCGGCTTGCCAGCATCAGGCTCAGTCCATCGCGAGCCGGATGCAAAAAGCTGTTCTTATGGGATCACTTCATCTGGTCCGTCAACACTGTTCCTCATAACATTCTACAAAGATTGGTAGCTCTGAAAAAGTATCCTCCACGTCGTGGGGCGAAAGCTCGTTTTTAAATAAACAGAAAGATCAGTAGATCAAAAAACTAACATCTTCGTATATTTTTTAGTAGTTCCTAATTGCGCCTAGGGACCGAGCCCCCTCCACTACTACGCGTTCCCTGACTACACAACCTCCCTTTACTTAAACCGACTAGAATTGTAGGCTGTGGGTGATTTTGAATCGTAAATTCTTGGTTCAGCCCTCTATGCGTAGACCGTGAACTGTAATTCCTGCAAAAGATCGGATTGTGGATTGGTAAGCATGGTAAGCATATGCTTGAGGTGGTTGATGATTTGCATAAAATGAGATATGTTGGAGAAATTCCAATCTGGTTTGGAAACTTCTGTTTTTATATTTCTCAATTGTTGAAGAAATACAATTGTGCTTCCTTACTACGTCCTTCCGTTTGCTTTCTACTTCGTTCAAGGCTGCGCTGTTTCGCGAGACAATACTTTTGGTTTGCGCGAGATTCAAACATTTGAGAAAAACTTGAATGTTTGGATGTGATTACGGACAAGCGTCGTTAAATTTTAAATGGAACGATTCGCAGCCATTCATCGTCCTCCAAATATCGGCAGTGTCCGGAGCCCAAATAGGTGGTGGAAATAGTGCCTTCATGCTGATATAATTTTTCACCGTGTAGATGGTAAAGTGCTCCAGTAGCGAATCTTCTGGCTGAATTACAATCAAATCCGTGAATCGATTTCCAACTTCCTCACAATCCAAATACTTCAGTCCGAAAACGTACATAAGCCATTTTCCAATTGGTGATGTGCTGTCTTTATATTCCCGACTCAGTCCCAACTGCCGAAGTTTCCTGCACCTGAAGAATGAAAAATGAATTATTACAATTTTATAATTGCAATTTTTTACATTCTCATCTCAATGAGAAAGTATTAGTTTTACGTGAAAACTGATTTTTGCATTTACTTACCATGTCTGTCCTAAATGAAATCGGCATCCAATAATCATCGCATAATCGAAAACTTCCTTCAGGCACAAATGCATTGCTATTTCGAAGTCGAACACAACTGTTTTCGGCTGCAACTTCTTGAATCCTTTGGTGGCACATTTTTCTTTCAGCACACGAAACACTTCAGCATATGTTTTTTGTTGCTTGTTTTTTAACAAACAAAAGACAAGGGGAATGTAGTGGCCACAGACATACGCGTGTAGAATAAAAAATTGTAAAAAATGTTTTTCGCAATATTGGAAGGTCCTGTCTGCAAGAAGATTGTCCTGATTCTCGCACAAAAATGTTAAATTCCTATCCGAGAAAAAAATTATAATGTTTTTCTCCTTGTCATTGTGGAGCAGGAAGTTTTCGTTTAAAATATTTTTGACTGTAATCGCGTCCAAATAATGGTGCACATCACTGGTTGATTTTGGTAAGTTTGGCGTTTTTCTTAACTTCGCATAAGAAATGTTGTTGCTTATCATTTTTACATCTTTTTGTCAGTAACTGGACAGAATTTGCATCCAACTCTTGGTGCACAAACGCGCGGCAAAGTTGTTTTTTTGTACATCGCCAACTCTGTTCTCCTGTCGAGTTAAGTATCCGGTCTTCCTTGTATTTAAAATTGTTCAAAACTAGATGCACTTTTCCCTTCTCACTATGAGTTACTTTTAACTCCATTTTTATTAACTTCTTACTCTCTTGAAATTTCACTGTTGCTCACTCTTCAAGGTCTCGAAGTAGACTGAATAACATTTTCAATATCAGGTCAATTTATATTAAATATATTCAATTCAAGTAAGAGCTGGTCGAGACGGAAATGAAATTTGACAATTTTATTGCTTTATTCTTACTTTACTTCAATATTTAACTGGCGCGCCCGCTTGGCGCCGCGCCGCCTGTCTACGCAAACATATGGAAAAATCTCTACTTGCACTTTTGATGCTTAAAAGTCAATCATTAGAATAAATCATAAGAACTGAATATTTTAAACCATTGTACTATCGTATGTTGCCATTGTAAATTGAATAATTTTATGAAGTTTTTATAAAATTCGGAAACTTTAACCATATAATTTTTATTTCTAAATTTGAAAACGTATGAAATTTCAAAGATTAAAAAAAATGTTACTTCTAAACGCACTGCTAGAAATAAGTTCGTGAAATTTAATGAAAATGTTAGTGAAGCTTTTTACACCATGGTTAGTGAAAAACTCATTCAAATTACATGCAACACTGAAATTGAAATAGCCTTATTGAAATTTCAATTGTCGTATGTCAAGCTAACAAATTGAGAACCCCGAGAATCCAAGCAATTGCCTACGTGATGTTTCACTCAAGTTTTCAGATGAGTTTGCTCACCCTAAATAGACATTGCTTTTGTCCCGACCCTCTGCCTCGTTCCTTAAGAGGCCGGTTAATTGCCGAAAACTTTCCCGGCTGAGTCAAAGATATTATAAGCCTAGTTGCGGCACGGGATGTCAGAGTGGGGGACTATGTATATATAGTACATCACATTTTCTGCCATATCGAGGTGCTGCCCTCACCGTACTACGAAGTCGAGCGCTGATTTTCTCGTTCTTCGTAGGGTCTCAGCTGCCTGCTCCGCGGCTTTGTGAAGGAACGCTCCTTTGCCAACCATCTCGTGATTCCTGACCATTTTCAGGAGAGGATCTTTGCCATTTGCAACGATGTAAGCTGTACTCAAAACAATTCGGTTATGAAGACAATGGAGATTCAGAAGTCCACGTCCGCCCTGACAGCGTGAAATGTATAATCGCGGAACTGATGAATTGATAAGGAAGCTTCTATGCATTTGCAGGATCTTACGTGTGGTGACATCAAAGGCCTTAAGTTCGTTCTTTGTCCATTGAACCACCTCAATCGAGTAGAGTAGAACCGGGACGGCAAGCATATTAGTCGCAGATACCTTGTTCAACGCCGACAGATTGGATGACCGAATCTGTCGAAGGAGATACTTGTATCTGCTTCGGAGGGACTCCTTTAATGATGTTACGTCCAGAGTGCGGCTTTGAGGCACGCCTAGGTATGTATAAGGCTCTCCAGTGTTAAGATGTCTAATAACGCTTATATCCACAAGCTCAGGGTCTTTGGGAACGCCAACAATCTTTCCATTCTTCAGATGAATTTTGGCACATCTATCCAATCCAAAGTCCATTCAAATCTCTCCTGTGTACTTCTCGATGATATTTATGGCAGTTTGAAGTTTGCCTTTACCAGAGGCATAGATCTTCTTGTCATCCATATAAGATATAGGAGTGACCTTATGCTCGCGCTGGTTAGTGTCACCCCAGAGGTATCCAGAAGAATTTCGTAGCACGAGAGATAGAGGCAGAAGTTTAATGCAAAAAAGCAAAGGGCTCATGGTATCGCCCTGAAAGACTCCTCTCTGGAGGGTGACGTTCGTTGTCACATGATAATTTCCAGATGAGATAGTAAATCTAGTTTTCCAAAGAAGCATCAATCTCTCTATGCTTAATGTATTAACATATATAGATAAGTCTATGAGAGGTTGAATCTAAAGCTTTGCGGTAGTCAATCCAGGCCATTTTCAGGGCGCGTTGATGGGCTGCAGCGTCTTTACAGACACACCTGTCCATTAACAGGTCCTCTCGACAGCCTGCTACACTTTTTTTCGAGCCACGTTGTTCGTACATCTCACGCCACACAGGCTCAATTCGCCGACCAATCCTGTTGTTTAGGACAGCTGTAAATATCTTATACAGTGTCTTCAAACAAGTAATTGGCCTGTAATTCCCTGGGTTGGACAAGTTGCCTTTTTTCGATAGGAGTATTGTGCGTCCTAACACCAGCTACTGCGGAATCGGCGTCTCCGACTTGATATATGAGGTGAATATGCGGGCCAAATGTTGGTATGTAGAAGTACACTTCTTCCACCAGTAGGTCTTGATACAATCTGGTCCAGTACCGGAGAAGTTCCTCGTGCCTCTAAGTGTTATTTTCACCTCTTCGGTAGTGATTGATGGACATTCCTCTTCAGATTTTATGAGGCTGTCGCAAAATTCCTTGAAGCGGATGATATTGTCAGTGTCTTCTTTCAACTTTAGTGTTTTCGGGACCTTGTTTATCTCTCTCCAAAAAGTCTCTAACTCACTGTGCTTGGGTGGATTTTTGACAGAAACACGGTGTTCACTGAAGAGGCGAGATGGGTCAGCGAGAAACTTTTGATTATCACTGATCCATTTCACCCTCTTCTGTATTCTTCTCCTTGCGCCAGATAATAGCAGTATTTTGTCAGCAATATGCTGCTTAATGGTCAGCAGCGTTGACTTGTTCAGTGTGTGATTCAAGATCCTCACTTCTTGGGCGAACTTTCGAACCCTTTCCGCGAATGGTCTACCAGATGTTATGTAGTCTATCACACATTGAGCACGGGACGCATTCTATCTTGCCCATCCATATATATATATAATTGAAAACTAAAGGATAACAACCACCGCAGGGTCCAACTGGGAGAAACTGCCATCTAAAAATGACATCAGCTCCCAGTAGGACCGCGGTAAATCGCATTCATGGCCACGTCGCACAATCGTGAGATGGGTGGTCACAGGACACGAGGAAATCACAACCACAGGCCGGCGAAATCCTCGTGTGTTTTGAGGACAAGAAGCGACCCAAGGATGACAGCTTTCTGGATCCATCTCGCAAGTGCTTTGGCATATTTTTTGCACGCGGGTATGGCTTTAAGGTAACGTACCAATGCAATTTTCGCCCCTCCTAGGGCAACCATCACAAGGGCAATTACTTGTACCGAATATTTTGGATCCAGTCGTTGAAGCTCCCTTTTAAGGTCTTAATACCTCTCCTACTTTTCTTACTCCTTGGCACTGATGTTGTAATCGGATAGAGCCGAGAATTCGATCACGAATATAGTTCGTTTCTCGAAGTCTTGGAAAACAATCTCAGGCCTCGAGTGTGCAACGGCGACTGCTGTCCGAAAATCGTAGATCCAGAAAATTTGGCACTTCTCGTTTTGGACAATTGACTCTATCTCCCTTGGAGCGTTCGGCAAGGCAGGGTCGCAGCCAACACCGTAAGAGCGACAAAGATGGTTATAAAGCACTCTTAGGGCCGCATTGTGTCTGTAGATATACGTCGTTCGTCTCCATTCATCGCCTGAAACTCGACCTTTACGTTTACCGTGTGTATGCATTTCGTCAATCATAGTTTCAGTCCATCCCGAGGCCATTTTATTGTTTGTATTATTCATGGTTTAGATTGTACACCCAATTACCACCCTTATGCGTGTATTTTGTTTTGCGAGTCGAAAATCATGTCCGAGTTTAGAAGTGATTCGTCGTACGGTGGAGAGTCATTGTTGTAACGTCAGTTCCACCAAAACTTCTGTTACAGGGAGGGGGGCGGGGAGGGTAAGGAAAGGAAACCGAAAGTCGCAATTGGTTGATGTTTTATGCTGAGAAGGTCACCAGCGTTCAGCAGCGTTGTAATAGATAGGAGTTCAAATGTGCCCATCTGCTAATTTCTGGCCAACTTCTGGGCTTCTGTGAAAACCATTAAATTAATCCCTTAATTAATTAATTAAATTATTAATTTCATTCAAAGTACTGAAATCAATTTACAAATATGAATTGGTATAATCTACTCATCTGGAAAGATAGACTCCAACATTTTCTATTTTCTTTCCGATTTTTAGGTTACACTGTTGAAAATAATCAAACTTTAGCATTTTATATCTTGTTCCGTTCCCAAATACTGGGAGCCCCAAACTTCCTCTTCTCAAGTACGCCCGCGACTGATTTTGAGAATAAAGGGTCTTGATTTATTCTGAGTAAATTAATTAGAAAAATATTTGAACATTATTATACAATTCAGTGAAAACCAATGAATTAACCCCAGGAACCAGTCAAAAAGTCCTAAAAATGCCATGATTTTTATAAGAGGAAAAAAAGCTTTGAAACTTCCTTCAAAACATTAAAATCAATCGAGAATTCCCTCCAATTCAAAAAGAATAACAATTTGTAATTCAAATTACTATAAATTAATTAGAAAAATAATCGAACATTATTATAAAATTCATTGAAAACCATTAAATTAATCCCTGAAACTTGTCAAAAGTCCTAAAAATGCCATAATTTGTATAGAAGGAAAAAAAAGCTTTGAAACTTCCTTCAAACCATTAAAATCAATCCAGAATGCCCTTAAATGCAAAAAGAATAACAATTTCGAAATCAAATCAGTATAAATTAACTAGAAAAATATTCGAACATTATTATAAAGTTAAGTGAAAACCACTAAACTAATCCCTGGAACCTGTCAAAAAGGCCTGAAAATTCGATGATTTTTATAAGAGGAAAAAAACGCTTTGAAACTTCCTTAGAACCATTAAAATCAATCGAGAATTCCCTCGAATTCAATAAGAATGACCATTTCAAATTCAAATCACTATAAATCGATGAGAAAAATATTCGAACATTATTATAAAATTCAGTGAAAACCATAAAATTAATTCCTGAAACCTGTAAAAAAGTCCTAAAAGTGCCATGATGTTTATAAGACAAAAAAAATAGCTTCGAAACGTCCTTCAAACCATTAAAATCAATCGAGCATTCCCGCGAATTCAAAGAGAATGACACTTTCAAATTCAAGCCACTATAAATTCATTACAGAAATATTCGAGCATTATTATAAAATTCAGTGAAAACCATTTAATTAATCCCTGTAACATGTCAAAAAGTCCTAAAAGTGCCATGATTTTAATAAGAGGAAAAAAAAGCTTTGACACTTCCTTCAAACCATTAAAATCAATCGAGAATGCCCTCGAATTCAAAAAGAATAATAATTTCAAATTCAAGTCACTATAAATTAACTACAAAAATATTCGAACATTATTATAAAATGCAGTGAAAACCATTAAATTAATCCGTGTAACCTGTCAAAAAGTCCTAAAAGTGCCATGATTTTAATAAGAGGAAAAAAAAGCTTTGACACTTTCTTCAAACCATTAAAATCAATCGAGAATGCCCTCGAATTCAAAAAGAATAAAAATTTCAAATTCAAATCACTATAAATTAATTAGAAAAATATTCGAACCTTTTTATAAAATTCAGTGAAAACCATTAAATTAATCCCTGAAACCTGACAAAAAGTCCCACAAATGCCATAATTCTTATAAGAGGCAAAAAAAGCTTTGAAACTTCCTTCAAACCATTAAAATCAATAGAGAATTCCCTCGATTTCAAAAAGAATAACAATTTCCAATTCAGATCACTATAAATTGATTAGAGAAATATTCTGACATTATTATAAAAGTCAGTGAAAACCAACAAATTAATCCCTGGAACCAGTCAAAAAGTTCTAAAAATGCCACGATTTTTATAAGAGCAAAAGAAAGCTTTGAATCTTCCTACAAACCATTAAAATCAATTGAGAATTCCCTCGAATTAAACAGGAATAACAATTTAAAATTTAAATCACCTTAAATTGATTACAGAAATGTTCTAACATCATTAACAAAGTCAATGAAAGCCATTATTTTAATCCCTGGAACCTTTGAAAAAGTCCTAAAAGTGCTATGATTTTTATAAGAGGAAAAAAAAAGTTTTGAAACTTCCTTCAAACCGTTAAAATCAATCGAGAATTCCCTCGAATTCAAAAAGAATAAAAATTTCAAATTCAAATCACTATAAATTAATTAGAATTGTTCCTCACCCAATCCACTCCTCACTCAATCCCTTCCCTGACATTTTTAACACATTCTTTTTCTAGTTTCCTCTATCTTCAATTTCTCTCCTAGACACTTCTAATATTCTAATACATCTTTTCTAATATTTTCCCAATACATATCTTCCCTTACCTTGTTTCCCAATCTAAATCTCGTTATTCTTATCCATCTTCTCTATCTCCAACCCCGTTCTAAATACTTTGTTATCCCTTCTTCTTTATCAGCTTATACTGTTTTTTTTTATTCCTTAATCATCCCCTATCTTTCCAATAGTTATATTTAAGTTTTTTTACAATTCTTCATGTACAGTCACATCTTGTATAGCTCTATCCTTGCAAAACTCCATTCTTCTGTCCATCTCATTAATTTTATCACCCTCCCTCTTCTTTCTTCTACTAAAAATACCACTGATAGGCTTTCTTTGCAAGCCAAATTAAAAAGCAGAGTAGTTCTTTTACGGTTCATTTAAACGACCAGCACCAGAGTTTTCAAATTTTAGATTCTTGATTTTTGGTGATTGATTCCCCTCCAGTTTGTTCATTTCCCGTAAGAAGGAATTCCTAATTTGTTTCAAATAGGGTAACATCAAATCGACGAACTTCGGAGGTTTGAAATTAACATAAGGTCTCAATTGGGGAAACCTCGGTTTTGAAAACAAATGAAAAACAATGCACTGTGCCCAGAAAATGCCTCAAAAAATAAAAAATAACAGATTTATGTCAAATTTATAATAAAGACGTAATTTTTTGGAATTTTCTTAGGGTAAATTAATTTTACTCAATGAGTGACAAGTTTCAAAATATTTGAAATATAATTATGAATTTGTTAAGCAATTATTATTGGCTTAAATAATTTTTTTCGTTTGTAAATCATGAATAGTTATTACTTTCAGGATAAATGATACAGTTAATGAATATCAAGAGTAATATTTCTTCATTTATTCATAACAAATTTGGTAAATGTTAATTTCCATTTTTCAAGGAAGCGTCTACGCGTACCGAAAAAATCAAGCTTACGTACTGAAATTTTGGTATAAATAACCTCTTTTCCAGCTCCCCTTATTTTAAACCATTTTTCCCCCTATAAAACGTGAAAAGTTATTATTGTTTGGAATTGATGACACAATTAATGAATGTTAAAATAATTACATTTTTTAACGATATTTGAAAATTATATAAACATGTTTTATTTGTTTAAAAAATTGGTCACTCCTCTAAATCTCCCAAAGCTACTACTTCTCCAAGTTTATAACTCATTTAGTTAATGCTAAGAGTGAAATCTTTTCTGAAAAACAGTTCGCAATTATTTAAACAATTTTCGTTTCATTAAACAATTTTTTTCGGATATAAATCTTGAGAAATCACTTTTTGTTTGGAACTACCGAAGCAGCTAATGAATTTTAAGAGTGATATTTATAGTGGAAGACACTATAAAATTATTTAAACAAGTAATAATCATACACTTGCGCCTTTGTATAGGAATCAGGTAAAGTGGAAAAAATTCTAGCTTTTTCGAAATTCTTAGACTATGTCACTTATCATCCAGTATTTTCTTGTATAACAACTTATATACTATTTTTTTAAACAATAATGATTTCACAGAATGGTCCACAGAAAAACGCCGATCCTCAAAAGTAGGCCAAAATCAGTGTAGTTTTAAGTTGCAACAAAAATGAGCGTCTCAGGCCTGCGTTAGAAATCGTCGATATCATGGTGTTTTTAAAATACGAGCTTGTTCACCCTAAACACCGGCGAAAAACGTAAGCAGCACGTGATCGCCTTAGCCACCGTGAGACGCTTCCCTAGCCAACAAGTTCTTTGCGCATGGTCACGTAGACCAGAGCCTGTCTCTATTTGACACATGGACGCATTCTTCTCGAGACGAGTTTCCGAGAGCGTTAAAGAAAACGTTCAAAATTATATTGAAAATATTGAAGCGGAGGACGACAAAAGTCAGCAGTTAGTCGTTCTGCGATAGCCGAACAAACAAGCAGCATCCGCTCTGCCTACACCAAATATCAAATAAAAATCACTAATATTCTTACAAAATATAATTTACTCTCTTCACTACCTTTCCTATTTTGGCCCGAGTGCCAACTACCTCAGTCTTCATTGAATCTCCTGGAGTCTTTCTTCTCTCTTCATCAGTTGATAGCGGCTCTCAGCAAAGTGCTCTTATCAAATATCTTCTTGACAGTTACTGTTCTTTTGTCTCAAATCCATACAAAAATCACTTTCTTTTCTTCTTACCTATCCACAATCGCTCACCGCCTTCCTCACTCTCTTCGTTTGAAATAAATTCACCTTCCCTCCGGCGCGAGGCTGGCCCACTACTGAGGATCTTCTCTCCGTCCTAAGAAAAGACAATTCAATTTTCTGGGTTTTTTTTTTCTGTGCGTTAAGACGGCCTACATCTACTGACTGTAGGCCCAGCATACACATTACATCCTCATCACGTGCGCACGATATTTTCTTGACATTCCTTCCTACCATTTGTCTGCTTCTCTCCATCTACTGGCACTCCTTAATCCAGCAAGATATTAGAAAAACAAGGTTTCGTCCCATGCAATTGGTATTATTGCTTGGCCCTCGGCATGCAGACATCTTGCTGAATGACGTCACGACTTGCAACTTGCGGCATACGTTACAACAGACGGCGTGACTTACGGCTCGTACTTACAGCTGTTACAGTGGTTATATTTCAGGTGAGAGGTTAGGAAGTCTGTTTTAAAAGTCAGTCTTACCCTATTATTTATAATTATTCATGTTTGATGATGCATTTCCAAAACAATCCAAACGATTTCCAAACGATTGGCAAAGAAAAAAATCTGTAATTTGTAGTGCAAGTACTTTTTTTTTTGAAAAATCAATAACTTTTTGGATTTTCATCTCCAAACGATAAAAATTGGTTTCCAAACGTTTCCAAACGATTTCCAAACGATTCATCAAGAAATTTGTTGAAAACATTTAAACTGCAGTGCAAGTGTGAAGTTAGCACACCATTTTTGAAAAGCCGATAACTCTGGATTTTCTCGTCCATACGATAAAAATTGGTTTCCAAACGATTCCATATAAAAAACAAATCTTTTTTTTTAATGTAGTGCAATTAAGTCTTTTTTAAAAAACCCGGGAGGACGGAAAGCCAAATCGGATTGGTATTATATTAATGTTATTAGGGTGTAACTTACAAAAGGAATTACAAAATGTTAAAAAATTCCTAATACAAAATGATTACGAAAACAAATAAATTGAGAAAGCAATAAGAAAATACACTAAAAAAAACAAGTCAACACAACCCAAAGTGTAAAGGAACATGAGAGTAAAGTCAGGCTAAAACATTTCACGCAATCAGCACTAGCTGAGCATCATATTGAAACAGGACATAGCATTTTATTTGACAAAACAACCGTCATCGCAAAAACGTACAATATTTTTCCAAGAAAACATAGAGAAGCAATCGAAATCTTGAAACACCCTAATAACATTAATGGGGACAATGGATATCATACCATTCCGATTTGGCTTTCCGTCCTCTCGGGTTTTTAAAAAAATACTTGATTGGCCAATCAAGTTCATGCAGTCCCTACCATGGGGCGCTCTAGCCAATCACGAAACGTCGGCAAGATTCGTAGTTTTGCACACGATTGAAACCCGAAAAAGCTTTAAATTTTAAATTTACATTTATCATAATGAATCATCGTGAAAAAATTGAATCTATTAATTCTCATATTTTAACTTACACTTTTGTTACTTGTATATTTGATTTAGGATTTATAAGACAAATATTATTTTTGCTTACATCCCTTTTATGAAATTCAAATTTTTGCGCCTAAAAATAGTCATAACCCCATAAAAATTGATTATTGGAAATCTATGAAAAAATCTATTAATTAAAATAAATCTTTCTAAAGAAACAAACAAGTTATGTTTTTAGATAATGAATTCATATAATATAAAAATATAATTGATTTGAACTTCAATTTTGCCTATTTTGTATTTCGTATAAAACTGACTTAGGAGGGGATGTAGCTCGAAAACATTATCATGTGTGTCAAATTAGTTTTTTTCAAGTAATATGATTCTGAATGAATTATTAATACTTTTGAAAAAATATTTAATACCCCAAGGACATTGCTTTGTGTGAAAAATTTTCTCTAGAATTGATCTAAAAATTTTGTTCGCTCTCAAGACACATTGAAAAAATAAAGATTAGGAAAAGAGATATTGTATTGAGGCATTAAGTTGGCAATGCATTCGCTTACAGAAAAGATAAGCAAAAGGATTTTGTAAGGGCTATTTGATGTAAACCCCTTACATATGTATCATGTCAAATCAAAATTTGTTGAAAAAATTAATAAACGTGAAAGTTTTTTTTGTGTATTTTGAAATCGGAATTCAATAAAGTGTTGAATAAAAAATAAAACATTTGAAAAGATTAAAGGAAGGTTTTTCAATTTTTTCTGTATGAAAAATTGAAATGGAAAACGGAAACGAAACCGACTCAGATAGGTTAAGTTATAAATTAACCTAAAAGGAGATCGATAGACGATCTTTTCCTTTAAAAAGGAAGGGTTTTCAATCTTTTCTTTATGGAAAATTAAAATGGAAAACGGAGACGAAACCGACTCAGATAGGTTGGGTTATAAATTACCCTAAAAGGAGATTGATAGACGATCTTTCCATTTAATTAAAGAGGAATTTAAAAAAAAATATATATAAATTCACCTTTGAAGATAGAGCTGATATTTAAGATACAGCGTTACCATTTTTTATTTCTATCAAAAACAATATTAATCCCTGAGTTTCCATTACTGTGAACTTCTATTTATATGTTAGGTTAACCAAAGAAAAAAACGAAACTATGTTATATGCTTTAGTTTTTCGAAGAAAGGATAAAAAAATTATATAATAACTTTATGCTGAAATATTCACACCTTTGCAAAAATATATCGTTTTATCTTATATTCTTAAAAAGGGTCTTTTATTCCAAGAACCTATCTTAATTAATATTAATTATTTATATATATAATTAAAAACTAAAGGTTAACAACCACCGCAGGGTCCCACTGGGAGCAACTGTCATCTAAAAAAATCACACGCGGCAAGAGCGAGTCTTTTTATACAAAAAATATTGGGCCATCTGACGATAACTAGTGCAGTGACGATTACCAGTGCATTTACCCTAATTGGTATTATTATAGACAGTACATTTCATCAATAAACGATTAAAAATGTATATATCTTGTCATTATTTATGAAATAATCAATATTTACTTTACATATTATTTTAACTAACTTTATTTTAATGATATGCTGTACGATATACTGTACATTAAATCATGAAACCAACCAACCAATTATGAATTTTACTCAAATTATAATGAAGTTCCTAATTAAAACAGTTGGCATCGAAAAGAACAAATTTTTCTGTCAACAAATCACTAATTAATTCATTTGATCATTAAATTTCTTTTAAAAAATCATCAAATTTGTCAACCAATTATGAATGTTGCTGAAATTGTCATAAAGTTTCCAACTGAAATGACTGGCACTGAAAAAATGAATTTTTCTACCGGAAATGCCTGAACAGTGCGTTTGTTTATTAAATTTGTTTAAAAAAATCATAAGATTAATCAGCAAATTACGAATTTTGCTAAAATTATCATAAAGTTCCTAATTTAAAAAAATAACATTGAAAAAACTAATTTTTCTATGGAAAAATGCCACATTAATGCGCTTGTTTATTATATGTGTTTATAATACTCACAATAATAATCTCAATAAGAAGTTTCTTTATCATTATATTGTTTTTACCCAACTTTCTTGCAATATAAGTTAAGAAAACGTAAAATTATGGATAAACTTGGAAAAATTTTTTTCAACAAATACTTTGTTTATAATTTTTTTTTGTTTATCATATAATATTGGAACATCTTAACTAATGATAGTCTATGAAAGTTAGGCAGTTAAAAAATAAAAAAGGTTTCTCTGGAGAAATCAGTCTACAGGACACAATTTTAATCAAATTTCAAAGTTCTTTTCTCTGGATCAAAGCTTATAAAATTCTCCTTAGATCGTTCGAGTCCAATTTTAAAAAAGTTTTTTATAAACCTAATAACAAACCTGGGAAAAAATAATTTTTTTTAGAAGGGAACGGTTTTTAAAAAAGACTTGGATTCAATCCAAAATACCTAGAATTAATAAGGCAACTATCCATAAAAGTTGTCTAATAGCTTAGAAATAGTTAAAAAATTTATTGAATTTGTTATGAACAAATAAGTGAGTGTAAATAGATTCATGGGGATTGGCAGTGATTCGTGAATTGATTTGCAAGAAATGTAAACAATTTGTAGACAAAAATCGTTTTTTGATTAAATTCATGAAACATAATAAATAAATTGTTATTTTATAAACAAATTTTATAAACAGTCATCCATAGCAGGCAGTAATGTTTAAATAAATTGAGTTTTTGTTATTGAATCGGCCAGAAGTTATACAAAAAATTCACAAAATTATCAGATTTATTCATACAATGACACATCAATAATTTCCATTTTTAACAACAATTGTTGAAACCAATTTTTATCATCTCATGTATTTTTTAAGAAAAAATTCCGTTTCTTCAGAATATTAGCAGACTCTTATTTAATAATGGCTCTGTGCTATTGGTCGATAATAATTGATAATTTTTTAAACAGAATTGATTGACAAATATTGAAAAATTAGTTATAATTAGTTGGTTGCGATGAAAAAACCAAGTCTTTACCTTCAAAAACTGATTGCACAGAGCCATTATTAATAACAGTCTGCTACTTCTCTAAAGAAACGCAAATTTTTTCTTAAAAAATGCATAGGATGATAAAAACTTGTTTAAAATTTTTTTTTTAGAAATGAGAATTATTGATTGTCATATAAGCTTCCCAAAAATTTAGAAATTAGTTACTTTCACTTTATTACGTTCAAAAAAACCAAGTTTTTGCCTCTAAAAATAGCCATACAGTGCATTTGTTAATTAGATTGGCTTAAAAAATCATCAATCATTATTGGATGAATAAACCATTAATTTGGTGACATTTTTGTATAATTTTTGGCCTATTTACTAGAAAAAAATATGATTCATTTCAACATTACTACCTGCTATGGATAATAATTGTTCAAAAAATTTATTTATGAAATAAAAGTTGTAACGTGGTGGCTAACCACCCGTTATGGATCCTTTCCCAGCTTTTCAGAATTAAAAATTAGACCGTGATTATTCCCATGTCCGGCACAAGCTCAAATTAGAATATACATTTAGGGATAAGAACTTATTATAATCTAAGGTGTGAGGTGTGAGAGAGTACTTTATCTTCCTATTTTATTTATTTATCTATTTTTTTCTGAGAACAGAGAGACAGCGAGCTATTTAGTTTAGAATTTTTCGAGTAAATTGCCACGACAAGTGCATGACTGCCACCAATTTTTTCTTTAATAACATTCTCATTCATGAGAGTGTAATGTAATAGTCCAAATTTTCGATATCTGGTTTTTAACGGATCTTTACGTTTTTTTTTAAATTTTTTTATTTATTGAACATATGCCCTTGGTAAAACCATTGTTGGGCAACCAAGAATTTGATACATGATTAGGATCAATAATTACTTAATTTACATATAAGATTATATTTCTAACCAAAAAGACGAATTTCCAACAAAATATTATCAATTTGTAAAAAATCAATTTTTTAATAAAAATGGAAAAGGGAAATTTTCTGATAAAGAAATCAATTTTTATATAAAAAAAAATAAACGAATTTTCAACAAAAAAGTTGAATTTAAAACATTTTTGTTGAAAATTCGTTTCTTTTTTTTTCGATGAAAATTAATTATTTTTATCAGAAAATTTCACTTTTCCATTTTTATTTAGAAAATCATCCTTTACAAATTGAAAGTATTTTGTTGAAAATTCGTTTTTTTTTTTTTTCGATAAAGATTAATTTTTTTTATCCGAAAATTTCCCTTTTCCATTTTTATTTAAAAAATTCATCCTTTACAAATTGATAATATTTTGTTGGAAA
Source organism: Andricus grossulariae (assembly GCA_011634705.1). Taxonomy (NCBI): domain Eukaryota; kingdom Metazoa; phylum Arthropoda; class Insecta; order Hymenoptera; family Cynipidae; genus Andricus; species Andricus grossulariae. The sequence goes on along the minus strand of JAABKJ010075445.1, from coordinate 87,729,956 downwards.
TTCGTCTTTTTGGTTAGAAAATTAATCTTATATGTTGAAAATTCAAAGATGAATTTTCCTGCCCAAAAAGTTAAATTTTCATATAAATAATTTAATTTTTAACAAAAAAGATCTTTTTCAACCGAATAGTTTAAATTGTTACCAAATTATTGAATCCTCAATCAAACCAGATTAATTCAGAACCAAAAAGTTGCATTTTCAACCAAAAAGGATGAATTTTTAACCATGAAGATCAATTTTCAATAAAAAATATCAATTTTTACCCAAAAAAGAAATATTTACATTGTTGGTTTCAAAAAATGTATTCTCAATTAAAAAAATAAATTTGCAACAAAAGAGCTGCATTTTCAACCAAAGAGTTTTTAACTAAAATGATGAATCTTAAAAAAATGAATTTTCAACAAAATAGTTCAACCCAAAAGATGATTTTTTAACCACGAAGATTAATTTTTTAAGGATGAAATAGTTACATTTTTATCCAAAGAGGTGGATCTTGAAAAAATATGATTTTTAACAAACTAATTCAACTTTCAACCAAGTTATTGATTTTTTCAAAATTTTTAAACAAAAAGGATAAATTTTCATCCAACAAGATTAATTTTCGACCAACAAATACCAATTTTTCAGAGAATGCATGAATTTTCAACTAGAAAAGATCAATTTCCAATGAAAATATCAATTTTTAACAAAACAAAACAAAATTTGAACCAAATAGAAAAATTTTCAACAAAAGAGAAGAATTTTCCAGTACAATTATAAATCTTTCAAAAAAATGAATTTTCAACAAAATATTTTCAACTTATAAAGGACGAATTTCTAAATGAAATATAAAAATGGAAAAGTGAAATTTTCTGATAAAAAAATTAATTTTTATCAAACAAAAAGAAAAGAATTTTGATCAAAAAAGTGAAATTTAAAACCAAAGAGGTTAATCTTGAAAAAATATAAATTTTTGAAAAAATAGTTCGACTTGCAACCAAGTTGTTGAACTTTCAACTAAAAAAGGTGAGTTTTCAACCAAATCGTTAAATTTAACGATTTGAATGAAAACTCATCTTTTTTAGTTGAAAGTTCAACAAAAAGTCCAAAAAGTTAATTTTTCATAAAAATAGTTTATATTTTAACAAAAAATATCATTTCCAAACCAAATAGTTTAATTTTCTACCAAACTGTTGAATCCTCAACCAAACCAGATCAATTTAGAACCAAAAGTAGCATTTTTAACCAAAAAAGATGAATTTTCATCCAACAAGATTAATTTTCAATAAAAATATCAATTTTTAACAACAACAACAAATTTTGTACCAAATAGAAACATTTTCAACAAAAGAGAAGAATTTTCCACTAAAATGATAAATTTTGCAAAAAAATGAATTTTCAACAAAATATTTTCAATTTATAAATGATGAATTTCGAAATAAAAATGGGAAAGTGAAATTTTCTGATAAAAAAAGTTAATTTTTATCAACAAAAAAAAAAGGAAACTAATTTTGAACCAAAAAGTTAAGTTTAAAACCAAAGCAGTGAAATCTTAAAGAAATATGAATTTAAAAAAAAAATAGTTCAACTTTCAACCAAGTTGTTGAATTTTCAACTTAAAAAGATGAATTTTTAAACCAATAGTTACATTTTCGACCAAAAAGATTAATTTTCCATCCCAAAAAGTTAAATTTTCATGAAAATAATGTAATTTTTAACAAAAAGGATCATTTTCAACCGAATAGTTTAATTTTCTACCAACTTATTCAATTCTCAACCAAACCAGATTAATTTGGAAACAAAAAGTTTAATTTTTGATGAAAAAGGATGAATTTTCAACATATAAGATTAATTTCCTAACCAAAAAGATGAATTTTCAATAAAATATTTTCAATTTGTAAAGGATGAATTTTTAAATAAAAATGTAAAAGTGAAATTTTCTGATAAAAAATTAATTTTTATCGAACAAAAAGAAACGAATTTTCAAAAAAAAGAGTTAAATTTAAAAACAAAGAGGCGAATCTTGAAAAAAGATGACTTTTCAACCAATTAGTTAAAATTTTCGACTAAAAAGATGAATATTCCAGCCCAAAAGTTAAATTTTCATAAAACTAATTTAATTTATAACAGAAAAGATCATTTTCAACCGAATAGTTTAATTTTTTTCCAAAAATAGTTTAATGTTCAATAAAATAGTTGAATTTTCAATTTAAAAAAATGTATTCAAGAAAGAAAGAAAATTTTAATCTAACTGTTGAATTTTCAACCAAGAAGTATGAATTCAACAAAATTGTTGAATTTTCAACAAAGTAATTTAATTTTGAACCAAATAATAAAATTTGTAAATAAAAGATATGAATTCTTAACGAAAAATATAATAGTAGACTTTTCAACCGAGAATAATGAACTTTAAATTAACAAAAGTTGGATTTTCTTATTAGGTTCTATTAATTAAGTTTGAATTTAAGTGGACAAATAAAAAGAAGGGGAAAAACTGTGAAGCCTGCGATAAATAAATAGGAATTTTAATAATTAGTATTCTAAAAAAAACATTTTAAATAAACATTGAACTTCATTTTTCATACTCGAACATTTTTTTTTTAATTTTAGACACTATTTACACTATTTCTGATCAACAATGATCCATAGAAAACAAATCAAAAATTACTCTTTAAACATCAACCCCATAAGTGTGCTTTGTAGGGTTCCAAAAAAACCACATAAGTGAAAAATTGGTTTTCGAGCTTTTGGCCTTAAATATAATTTTTTCCGGTTTTTCTGATACAAATTATTTCTAATACGTAAAATATTACTTTCTGTCGAAAATGAGATATTTAAATAAATTATTTGAGTAACCGAGTATTGTTTATAGCAATATTCTTTAAGAATAATAAGAATTTGTGTTCACCTTCTGAAATATTCAACTTTGTGTCCTCTTGTCACTTATCGCGAAGTAATAAGTAATGCAATTCAGTAAATATAATTGTTTAAATAAATAATTATTGTTTATAACTATCTTATACTATAGTAATGCTAGATAGTTGTGTTTTTTTTTTTAAATTTTCCACTTTTTGTCAACTTTTTGCTTAGAGCTATTTACTTGTTACATAATAATTGGTGCAATTTAAGAAACATAATTGTTAAAAGAAATTATAATTTCTTATAAATATATTCTCTTAGACTTATGCTAGAAAATTTGTAAATGTAGCTTTATATTACTGTATTTAAGTATTTCGTTGAATATACGTTTTTTAGTTTGAAATTAATTTTTTTAACTGAAAATTTAACTATTCTATTTTTAGTTGAAAATTAATTGTGTTTAATTGAAAATTCGTTCTTTTTGGTAGAAAATTAATCTTCTTGATTGCAAATTCATCCTTTTGCTTGAAAACTTAACAGTTTTTTTGCAATTTTTTCTCTCTCTTGATTAAAAAATCTTTCCTAGTTGAAAATTCTACTCATGTTGAAAAGTCGTCATTTTTGGTTGAATTCCACTGTTTTGGTGAAAAATTAAAATTTCTTTTGGTTGAAATATTGATAAAAACATTTTTCGTTCAGAATTCCATTTGAAACTTTAACTATTTTGATGAAAATTTGTTTTTTTTTTAGTTGAAAATTATGATTATTTGTTTTAAATGTTAAATGTAACTATTCCCCTTGAGTGTTCCATAATTTTTTTTTAAAATTCCTCATTTTGGTTTACCATACATTTTTTACCTAAAAATTTAAATATTGAATTTTTGGTGGAAAAATTATCTTTTATAGTTGATAATTCGTATTTTTTGGTAGAAATTGATCTTCTTGGTTGAAAATGAATCTTTTTGGTTGAAAATTCAATTATTATAGTTAAAGATTCATCATTTTAGTTAAAAATTCATTTTTTTTGCTCAAAATATGTACAACTATTTCAGTTGAAGATTCATAATTTTAGTAGAAAATGCATCACTTTGTTTGAAAATGCAACTATTTTTTTTAAGTTAGTTTTTTATTTTTAACGAAAAATGTACCTATTCCAATTGAATATTCCATTACTTGAGTTGAAAAATCATCTCTTTGGTTGAAAACTAGATTTTTCAACTTAAATTTGAAAATTCAATTTTTTTTAGCCAATCAATCTTTTTTAGTTTCAAATTCATGTATTTTGTTGAAAATTCGTCTTGGTAGAACTTTATCATTTTGGTGAAAAATTCAACTATTCCAGTTAAATTTTCATCATTTTTGTTAAAAATTGATTTTTTTAAATTCAAATTTAACTATTTCAGTTGAAGATTCATCATTGTAGTTAAATGTGCATCGTTTTGGTTGAAAACTAATTTTTTCAACTGAAAATTCAGCTATTCTATTTTTGGATGAAAACTTACCTTTTTAGTTCCAAATTCAACTATTTGGCTAAAATTTTTTTTTTTTTTAGTTAAAAATTCATTATTTTGCTAAAAACCCGTCTTCTTGGTAGGAAATTCTTGTTAGAAAATTCATCTTTTTAGTTAAAAATTCAAGTATTCTTTTTCAAGTATTTTAGTTGAAAATTCATCTTCTTGGTTGAAAATAAATTTTTTTTTATTTGAAATTCATCTATTCCAGTTGAAGATTTATAACTTTAGTTGGAAATTCATCACTTTCATTGAAAATAAATTTTTTTTTTGTGCGGAAAATTAATTTTTTTTTAACTGAATATTTAGGTTGAAGCTTGAACTTTTTAAATAATTATATTTTCATGAAAGTTCATCTCTGAAAAATTATTTGTGTCATAGAAATTCACAACTTTTGTTGACAATTAATTTTTTTCTTTGAAAATTCAACTATTTAAAAAAAAATCATTTCTTCGGTTGAAAATTCAACGATATTGATGAAAATTTGTTTGTTTATTATACCTGCTTGAAAATAATTTGTCAAACTGAAAATTTATCTATTCTACTTTTTATGGAAAATTGATCCTTTTTAGTTGAAAATTCAAAAAATTGTTTAAAAAAATATGTATTTTGTTGTAAATTCATCTTTTTCGATTGAAAATTAATTTTCTTCGTAGAAAATTCAACTATTTGATAAAAAGTTCATTTATTTTGTAGGAAATTCAAAAATTTTGTTAACTAAAAATTTACCTATTGCACTTTTCATGGAAAATTGATCTTTCTTAGTTGAAAATTCAACTCTTTGTTAAAAAATTATTCTAATTAATAGAAATTTCAACAATTTTGTTGAGCATTCCTCATTATGGTTGAAAATTAATTTTTTTCACCAAAAATTTAACTATTACATTTTCATTTGAAAATTTATCTCTTTGTTTTAAAAATTTATCTATTTTGTTGAAAATTTATTGTTTAACTCAAAATTTAACTAGTTCAGTTGAAGCTATATCATTTTAGTTCAAAATTATTTTTTTTCAGTTGAAACTTCAAATGTGGACAAAATAAATAAATCCTAGATTATTTCATCGGATAATAATAATAATCACATGTATGTAAGGGATTTGCATATATTGTAAATAAACTTTTGAAATTTTATAAACAGAAAATTTTAATCTCAAAAGCTTTTATTATTTTTAATTCAGGATTGTACATCAGAAATTTATTGCACAATTTTCACAAAATTAATTAATTAATTAAAGTAATTAATTAATGAAATCTGGATCAAGCTCAGCTTTCCACATTTTTCCATTATCTGATTGTACCAATACTCGAAATCTTATTTTTCGTTCAAAAAATTTTTCGTAGTGATAATTGTATTTTTTTAATTCTGTCGGAGGTGGACCATCATTGTTAGGTACAAAGCCAACTTTATAAACTTTTCCAGACGGATTTTTCCAGACACCCATCATTTTTCCACTAAACGGGAAAATTAAGCTTTCTCTGGCAGAATTGGTTCTGAGTGGAGCAACGTGCTTGAAAGCATTAGGATGTATTCCTGTTAAAAGAAAAAAAATATTTCAGATTTTTTAAAGATTGAAATCAAACTATTTGGAAATTTCCAAATATTTTTAAAACGTACATTTTTTTGAAAATTTATGTATTTCTTTAAAAATGCAATTATTCCAGCAGTAGATAATTAACTTTATTTTTAATATTGATTATTCATTTTATAAGTTGTGAAAAAGATCTCTCTAGCTCCGCTGGGATTCGAACTCCAGGTCTGGAGTTCGAATCCCGGCGGAGCTAGAGTGATTTTTTTTGACGACTTATAAAATTAATGATCAATATTAAAAAATATTGATATTAGACAATGTAGACAAAAAACATTAACATCGTATTATTTATTACTCATTTATTATTTATTTATTATTAGTATTTGTTTATTATACAAAAAAAGATAACATCAATTAATATGATCATTAACTTCAGTTGAAAATTCTTCATTTTTGTTGAAGTTTTTTTTCAATTAATTTTTTTAACTGAAAATTAAACTATTTCATTGTTTGTAAGACTCGGATTTTAATTTCAAAATTAATGTATTTCATTGAAAATTCAATTATTCCAGTAGAAAATTAAAAACTTCAGTTGAAAATGTATCATCTTCATTGCATTTTTTTTTGTTGATTAAATTTTCAAACAATTTTTGGTAAGATTTGTAATTTTGGTTGAAAATTCATCTTTCTTAATTGAAAATTAAACAATTTAGTTGAAAGTGGATCTTTTTTAATTAAAAATTCAACTGCTTGGTTGAAAGATTCTTCATTTTAGTAGAAATTTCTTATTTTTAAATAATTTTTCAATTGAAAATTTAACTATTTTTTTTATGTTGAAAATTGAACTATGCTAGGTAAAGACTCATAATTTAGTTGAAAATTTTTGTTTTTTGTTCGAAATTTCATTATTTCAGTAAAAGATTAATAATTTCAGTCAAAAATTCATCATTTTTGTTGAGTTTTTTTTAAACTAAAACTTTCATTATTCCATTTTTGGTTTGAAATTTATCTTCGAAATTAAAAAGTCAACGATTTTGTTGAAAGGCAAACATCTGCAATTAAAATATCAATCGTTTGGTTGAAAAATTCTTCAATTTAGTAGAAATTTTTGTTTTTAATTAATTTTTCAACTAAAAATTTAACTATTCTATTTTTTGTTGAAAATTGAACTATGCTAGGTAAAGACTCATAATTTCAGTTGAAAGCTTTTGCTTTTTGTTCGAAATTCAATTATTTCAGTAAAAGATTAATAATTTCAGTTAAAAATTCATCTTTTTTTTTAGTTTTTTTTTCCTAATTTTTTTTTAACCAAAACTTTCGTTATCTCATTTTTGTTTGAAAATTTATCCTTTTTAATCAAAAATTTACTAATTTAGTTGAAAGTGGATGCTTTACGTGTATAAGGGTTCAACTTTGATCTTAATTATCTCAGCTCAGGAGAGGACAATATTTTTTAAATTTCGCATACGTTTAGATAACATTCCAAAGAACCTATAGACAAAGTTTAAACAAATCCGTAGAAAAGTGTGTTCGTGACCGTACCTCCTTAATACAAATTATGTAAATATTGTAAATCTGACCATACAATATATAAGGGCTAATTTAAGGGCGTTGGAACCAGGACAGAACCTCAAAACTGAATTGCTTCATTTAACTCCATAAATGCTAGAATTACATATTTTTAGGTAATTAGAGCTAATTTGAATAGTTTATGTGCAAAACGAAAAGGCCCTAATTACCTAAAAAAATATGTAATTCTAGTATTTATGGATTAAAATAAACAGGCCTCGGACTCACCACACTATTGACACTATTTTACACTTTTTTTGAACGATGACACTATTTTACTACTATTTCGAAAAAAGTTACTAGTTACACTTACACTAGTTTCTCACAATTGTCTGCTAATGCCACTATTTATTTACTTTTTCTTGAAAAATATTTTTGAACTTCTTCGCTAATTGGCTAAAAATTGGAGCTTTCGACAAAACAGCTGAATTTGCAACCAGATAGTTAAATTTTCAAACAAAAAGATGAATTCTCAACAAATTGCATAAATTTTCCGCAAAACAGATCAATTTTTTACCGAATGTTATAGTTGATATTTAAAACCAAACAAGATTTTAATTTTAAATTAAAAACAGTTCAATACAACCAAAAAATACGAATTTTCATCAAATTATTTCAATCCTCAACTGAAGCAGATTAATTTTCAACCAAACAGTTACAATTTTAACAAAAAAAATTTATTTTCTACCTAAAAGTACTAATGTTAACAAAATACATATTCTTTCTACCAGATAGTTAAATTTTAAACCAAGAGGATTAATTTTCTACTAAAAACACGAATTTTCTACAAAATAAATGAATTCTCAACCAAATAGTTGAATTTTCTACTGGAAAAGATAAATTTTCATAAAAAATGGAATATTTAAATTTTCAGTTAAAACCATTAATTTTAAGACAAAAAAAGGAGAATTTTCAACAAAATAGTAAAGTTTTCAAACAAAGAGATGAATTTTTAACTAAAATTATGAATCGTCAACCAAAAACATTTGTTTTTAATAAATTAGTTCATCTTTCAACCAAGTAGTTGAATTTTCAGGCCAAAGAGACGAATTCTCAACAACACAGTTGCATTTTTAATCTGGAAATACTAATTTTCAACAAAAAATGTATATTTGACATTTAATCCACAAAATATTTTAATTTGAAATAAAAAACATTCAAATGCAACCAAACAAGACGAATTTTCAAAAAAATATTTGAATCGTCAACTAAAACAGATTAATTTTGTAACCATACATTGCATTTTTAAACAAAAAATTTTATTTTCCACAAAACATACGAATTTTAAACCAAATACATATATTTTTCACCAAATAATTCAATTTGCAACTAAGAAGATTAATCTTCTGCCAGAAAAGATGAAGATTTAACAAAATGCATAAATTTTTTATGAAATAGAAGAATTTTCTACTAAATAATACGATTTTTCAACAAAATATATAAATTTTTAACCAAATAGTTGAATTTTCTACCAAAAATTACGAATTTTCAACAAATTACATAAATTTTGGACTAAATATTTTGAAGAATGTATGTGATGTTAGTCTAATTTTATTTGATTAATTTTTATTCTAAATTCTTTTCGTTTCTAAAACTTTTGAACTAAATAGTTGAATTTTTCAGCTGAAAAGATAAATTTTTTTCAAAAATGATGTATAATTTTTATTTAAGAGAATTAATTTTCAACAAAATACTTAATTTTTTAACGAAATAGTAGAATTTTGAACTAAATAGCTTAATTTTCTACCAAATTGTGAAATTTTCAAGTAAAAAAAAACTACTTTTCTATAAGATAGTTGAACTTTCAACTTTAGAAAATGAGTTAACAACAAAAAAGTTATTTCGCAACCCATCAGTTAAATTTTCAAAAAAATACTCATATTTTCAGTCTTACAAAATATGGAAAAAAACGAATTTTAAACTTAAATTATGAATATTTAATAAAAAAATGAACTTTTAAAAAAGTAGTTGAACTTTCAACCAAGGAGTGGAATTTTAAGCTAAAAAGATGAATTTTCAACGAAAAATATAATAGTTGATATTTCAACAAAAAAGATTTTATTATAAAATAAAAAGCAGTTGGATTTAACCAACAAAGACAAATTTCCAACAAAATACTTGAATCCTCATCTAAAATAGATTAATTTTTAATAAAACAATTGCTGTTTTAACAACAAAAATTGATTTCCTTCAAAAAATACGAGTTTTCAACAAAATGCATCAATTTTCAACCAAATAGTTAAAATTTCTACTAAATTGTTTAATTTTTAAGCCCAAAGTACGATTCTTTACAAAACAGTTTAATTTTTAACCGAAAAATGTGAATTTTCAACAAAAAAAAGGTTAATTTTCAACCGAAACAGATCAATCTTTAACCACTTTGGTCGATATTGTAGATTTCCATTTTATGTGTGGATTTCTCTTCTTGATTCGTTACCTTCTCCGATGATAATACAGATTTCTATTTTTTTAAGTGATCCTCTTTTTTCCTTGTTTTAAAAAAATTTCCCCTTTTTCTCCGTTTTCATGTTTTTTCGGTTAAAGCGAACTGCTTTAATAGAGCCCAATAAGAAAATCCAACTATTTTTGGTTCAGAATTAATCTTTTTTGGAATTTATCTTAATTGTTTGATTGAAAATCCAACTATTGTATCAAAAATTCATAGTTTTTGGTCGCAAATTAAACTGTTTTATTGAACTTTTGTCTTTTTTTATAGAAAATTCATCTTTTTGGGTAGAAGTCATCTTTCTTGGTGGAAATTTAACTTTTTAGTTTGAAAATTCAATCATTTTATTGAAAATTCATCCTTGTAAATTGAAAATTCAATTATTTGGTTAAAAATTCCACTATTTTATTTAAAAATAGTTTCTCTGGCTTAAAAGTGAAACTATTTGTTTCTAAATGCAACTATTTGGTAGAAAATTCATATTTTTCGCTTAAAAATTCAATTATTTTGTTGAACATTCGCCTTTTGGATTGAAAATTCGTCATTTTTGGTAGAAAAGCCATATTTCTTGGTTGAAAATTAACGTTTTTGTTGAAAATTCACCTTTCCGGGGAAAAAAGTAAAATGATGTCTAAAATATTATAATTTTGTTTGAAAACACAACTCTTTTGTTGAGAATTCTTCTCTTTCGGTAGAAGGTTCATCTTTTTTGGTTGACCATTCAACTATTTTGTTGAAAATTAAACTGGCTTTTAAAAAAATCATCTTTCTGGCTTGAAAATTCAACTTTTTGGTTGAAATTTAAATGTTTGGTTAAAATGTTCAGTATTTCTTTGAAAATTCGTTTCTTTTGCTTTAAACTGCAACTCTTTGATTTTAAATGCAGCTGTTTGGTTGAAAATTAATTTTTTTCGTTGGAAATTGAACTATTTGGTAGAAAATTCATTTTTTGTTGTTGAAAATGCAGCTATTCTGTTGAAAATACGTCCATTTAGATTGAAAATTCATCTTTTTTGTTTGAAAAATTAACTTCTTTGTTGGAAATTCATCTTTTTGGGAATAAAAGTCAAATGTTTTCTAAAACATTCGATATTTTAACTTTAAAACACAAATATTTTGGTTGGAAATAAATCTTTTTTGGTTGAAAATTCAACTATTTTGTTGAAAATTAAGGTTTTTCAGTTAAAGATTAATTTTGTTGTTGAAAATTCAACTGTCTTCTAAAAAATTCATCTTTTTAGCTTGAAAATTAAACTAATTAGAAGAAAATTTATTTTTTTTTTGGTTGAAAATTCAACTGTTTTGTTAAAAATTCGTCCTTTTGGATTTAAAATTCATCTTTTTTTGTAGAAAAGTCACCTTTCTTGGTTGAAAATTCATCTTTCTTGGTTAAAAATGAAATTTGTTGTCAGAAATGCAACTGTCTTCTTAAAAAATTATCTTTTTGGCTTAAAAATTTAACTTTTGGTTAAAAATGCCACTGTTTTTAGTTGAAGTTAAATATTTTTAGTTTAAAAGTTCCACCATTTTGTTGAAAATTCATCTTTGTAGGTTAAAAATTCAACTATTTTGTTACAAATTCGTTTCTTCTTGCTTAAAAGTGCCACTATTTGGTTCTAAATGCAACTGTTTGGTTGAAAATTAATTTTGTTGTTGAAAATTTAACTATTTTATTGAAAATTCGTCTTTTTCGGTTGAAAATTCCACTATTTTGGTTAAAAATTATTATTTTTTGGTTGAAGATTCATGATTTTAGTTGAAAATTCATCTCTTAGTTTGAATATTCAACAATTTTGTTGAAAATTCATTTCTGTTTTGTTTTTGAAAGTTAATTTTCTAACTGAAAATGTAAATATTTCATTTTTTATTGAAATTTGGTCCTTCAACTATTTGGTTGAGAGTTTATTTAGTTGAACATTTATTTATTTTTTGTATAAAATTAATGTTCTTTGAAAATTCACCTATTTGGTTTAAAATTGAACTATTTCATTTAAATTTTATTTGTTTGTTAAAAATTCATTTATTTGTTTAAAAATGCAATATTTTTGCATTAAATTCATCTTCGTTTGGCAGATTATTTAGATAAAATTTTCGATTTAGTTTCACTTTGAATTTAATATGATACCTAAATTATTTTCAATCAAAGAATTTATTCCTATTTTTGTGAAAAATCACCCAATTTTCCCTGTTTTGATACCATTTTGGGCTATAAGTCTCTAATTATTACCGCAAGTTAAAAAAATGCTCAGTATTTTTTTTTCAAACAAAATTCTAGGTACAATTTTTTTTCTGTTCAACTATAATATTTTCAACAAAAAAAAAAGTAAAATGATACAAAAACGAATTTAAATGAGTTTAAGGAATTTAGGGAGATACTAAAACGAATGAGGATTGAGAAAGGTAAAAAAATTCAAGATCGAAAAGAAATCTATTTTATCATGAATAATTTTATGCAAAATGAGCATGAAAAATATTCACAATTAAAAAAAGCTTTGTAGGTCAATATGCTCTAAAAACAGAAGAAGTAAGGAGATTTGTCACGAAGATAGTAGAATAAAATCTTGAACATAAATTTCACAAGCTTATCATATCAATTTTCAACCAATAAAACAATTTTTCAAGAAGACAGCAAGACCCTTCACCAAAAAAATGAATTTCAACTAAAATTCTAAATTTGGTTGAATCCTCAACCGAAACAGAATCATTTTAATTGCATTTGCTAATTTTAACTTGCATTTTTAACTGAAAAATATATGACTGCTACCTAGAATATGCTTGAAAGGTCGAGTTAGATTTCCACTGCACACCTTTTCATGTCGGTCTCTTTTAGGAAAAATTAAAGGTCAAGTATTTCCTTCTGGCAATATTTGCCGGATTGCAATTTTCTCTTTTGGCATTTTTCGTGGTATTTCAATTTAGCCTTCCATGCTACTTTATCGTCAAGATAAGCGATTTTAATTAATTATTAGTATTTTTAATCTGAAGTTGAAAATTTAATAAATAAGACTGTTTTCGGCTCGACAAGCTCACTCGATGGGACTTGTTTCTTAGCCGTTTCTCACGTACGATAGAACACGTACCCGGAAAGCACAATGAGTTGCCCGACGCTCTGTCAAGGCACCCGAATCCAAACGAACTCTTGCCCGGCGAACATGACATGGCTGTCATGGTACCGCCCACTCACGGCAAACCTCATGCCAACGATGCCGCAACAGTACAAGTCCTCAGCGCTTGGGCTCGACTCCCTCCCTTCCACGAAATCGTCAAAGCGCAGCGAGAAGACCCATTGATCACCCGAGACGCCATCCGCTGGTGTGATCTTCAGAACAGGCGTCATCGTACCGTCAAAGAACAGGCCTTTCTCGAAAGGAATCATTTGATTTACAGCAGTTTTTGGCGCAGAGACATCGAACAAGAGAAATGGAGGCTGCAGGTGCCCGAGAGTCTACGATCCCGAGTGATATGTGTGTATCACGACGCTGCATGAGCTGGCCACCCCGGCACCGAAGAAACCATCCGGTCCATCCAGGAACTATTCTTTTGGCCCAGTATGAATCGAAAAGTACGACGGTATGTAACGGCCTGTCACTCATGCATATGCTGCAAGCCTGTACGCGGGAGACAGCCCGACAACCAACGCCCTCGCCCTGCTCAACGAGCCTGGAATGCGGTCGCCGTCGATCTCATGGTTACCCCTGTAGACTTTTACGAGACAACGGCCCTCAATTTACTGGCCATGCCTGGGCCAAGGCCAGCCACCGGTGGCAGTACCAGCTGTGGATAACAACTGTCTACCACCCACGCGCCAACCCCACAGAGAGACGGAACCAGGAGTTGAAGAAAGGGCTCTGAATACGCTTGCGCTCAGGAAACCAGAGAACCTGGAACAAGCATTTACCTCAGTTACTCTTTGGCCTCCGAAGAAGGTGCAACACGGCGACAGGAGTAGCACCAAGCTATCTCCTTATAAGAAAGAGGGTTCCTTGTCCAAGAGAGTGGAACCTCGAACCGGTTCCCGACGAGCTACCACCAACCAACGAGCTAAACAACCGCGACTGAGTGTACGTTTCAAACCATCAGCTATCCAAGAAGGCTGCAGGTTTCAATGCTAAACTGGCTCCAGCCAGGCTCGGGCCCTTCCAGGTTCTAGACCACATCGCGGGCGATGTAAATTGGGTCTGGAAGGATAACATCGCCCAGAGAGTACACGCAAGTACTCTAGTACCAGCCTCACTGCTTGGCTAAGTGTGCTTTTCGTCGATCACCATCCTCCAGTATGACGAATCCTCTCCTTTTGGGACAATCCGTCCAGCAACTTATCGTTCAAGTCATCGGGTCTCGCGTCGGTCAGGGTTTATCGTGTCCGTAGAAAAATCGTCAAATTCAGTATCTCTAGCCTTATTCAAAACTGTCTACGAGATTGACTTTACGTGTCGGTCTTCTGGTCAGTAAATTAGTGCCCCGAGTAAACTACATTCACGGGAGTTTGCGCGTGTACCGGGTGTTACTTTTATCGTTTTTTCTTGCTTTAACTTTTTCTGCGAACTACGAGATTGGCCTCTAGTGCCGGTCCTCGGGGCACACGCGTTTGTTATTTTTCGGCCTGAAAAAAAAGAATAATAATAATAATCGAAATTGACCATTCTCTTAAGTCTCGTGACGCGTGTCCGTGAAATAAATTCTCTTTTTTTTTCTATCGGTGCGGAAAGCGGGATTCTAACGCCGAGTTGACGTAGGCAAAGCTCTTGATGACAAAAAGTGCAAAACATACGCGTTCAAATCAGCGCACAAGTAATCGTTGGGCGCGTCAGGCAAACAAAGGGCCGGAAGAACTGGCGCGTCGGTTATATTGTTAACATGATTTTTATAAACAAATGAACTTAACAAATAGTCTACACTATGAATTATTCGTTTGTAAAGTGAATTTATGCGTTAAAATTACTTGCTTTTATTGAAAAATAATACCCGATGATAAAAATTCAACATCCGATATTTTTCATTAATTTTATAAACAAATACATAGCACTTTTTTCTTTTGTTTTAATAAAATGAAGAAGAAGAAATGATACAGCAAGTTGGAGATGGCGCTGCAGCTAGTGAGCAGTATCAGAACCACCAGCAGCAGCAGAACCAGCAAGATGAAGAACACCAACATCAACAACAATAACAACAACAGCAACAACAAAAACAACAGCAGCAGCAAAAACAACATCTGAAGGAAATAGGAGGTGAGGGGATGAATTTTTTCCAAATAGGACGAGGCTAGAAAACTAGCGAATATAAATGAGCACCCAGCAATTGAGGGAGTGGATTTGTATCACTAAAAAATCATTGAAAATCCTGGCCTTCATACAGCTGCAAAACTGTTTAAATTCATTTTTGGGGGAAATTTGGACCACGGAAGAATTTGATGAAATCCTGTTATATACATCGGGTGAGCTAATACATACTTGGTACCAGCTGATTGCCGCGTCCGCAGAAACCAAGTTAACGAGCTTATATCCCTGGTTGCGGTACCGGCAGGGGTGTGTTAGTCAAATGGCATCTGTCCACACATTCGGGGACCCATTTTCTTATTTTTTATTTACTCAAAACCAGTAGAAGGAGACAGAAAGATCATAAAAGAAGTAGTTTCTGAAGCTTTTGAAGATTTCATAAATATTTATGAGATTTTAAAGATTTTGATGGTTTAAAAGTTTTGAAAGATTTTTAAGTATTTTAGGAGTTTTGAAAATTTCGCAGAGGTTTTAAACATTTTAAAGATCTAGATAATTATTTTCGTTCTTGCTAAAAAAATAAAACAGAATTTTCACATTTATTTCAACAAAAGTACTCATTCACTGTTATTGTATTGGAATCTTTGCGAAATCTTGGAAACTTATCAAATATTTTGAAATCTTACAAATATTTATATATCTAATGTTTAAAGTCTTTATGAAATCATTGAAGAAATTTGAAATCTTTGGGAATTTTTTGACATCTTTGGAAATTTTTCTGAAAGATTTGCAAATTTTTGGAAATATTAAAAAAATCTTGATGAAATCATTGATATGTTTTAAAACCTTTGTGAATTTGATCTAGAAAAATCTGTATGAAATCATTGAATTATTTTGAAACCTTCGTGATTCTTTTATCTTGAAAAATCTTCGTCAAATCATTAAAACATTTGAAAAATTTTTGATGTATTCAAAAAAACATGATTGAAATCTTTGAAATGTTTCAAAATCTAAAATCAACTTATAAACTTAAAGTGTTCAATCTAGGTTCTTTGCCGTGAAAACTGTATAATTTTATAATTGAGGGATATTGAAGTATATGAGGGTATCTGTTTGAACCTTTTTATTTGTTTTATTGAAAGTTTTGTTTTACATATTCATAGATGATCACGCATACATAGAGCAATGTGGTGATGGAGAAAAAAAAGAAATTTAGAAATTAAAACTATCCATAAAACTACAATAAATCTACTTTTTTTACAATCAGACACCTAAAACTATTAAAAAAATATTACAAAAATGTGAATAAATATTTATTTTCACTTGATTTCATGAAGAAGATGTTTTCGAAAAACGAGTCTTTCTCATCTTGCACGCCGGTTCATCTGACACTATTTCTATTATTATGATATCGACATCATCATCAGTATCGACTCCGCTCGTAAGATCTATTACGAAAGTGCGTTTCGTCTCACAGGTAGTGGTGACAGCAGCAGCAGCAGCAGCTTCCTCTCTCGCCGCGTTGAAACGTCTAAGAGCTGCCTCGAAGATCCGCACAAAGCTCTGATTTCTACGGATCTCGCCTGGTTTCAAAGCATCTTCATCCTTGTCATCCTGTTTGGGTTTTGCAGTCTCAAAAACAAGGTCGTGTCCGTCATATTCTTTGTAATATGAAAGAAAATAAATAACAGAAATATCAAATATTTGCTTGAACACAGTTTATTCTTTTTTGAAACATGAGAAAAAAATTAATACTCACTACGAAGAATGTTAACGTTTCTAGGGATAAATATCTCTGTTGTGAAGAACTCTACTTCTAACCCCTGGAATATTTCTGTCGTTGTTGTTATTGTTGGTATTGTAGTATCTGTAATGAAAAACCAAAAAATTAAATCAGATTATTTTTCATTGACACACACAAACGCATTAGCACAAACACACACCCGTAAACATTCTTAATTAACTCTACATAACAGGATTTCTTTAAATTTTCCAGTTATCCAAATTTCCTCCAAAATTAATTTAAACGTAGTTTCGTGGCTGTATAAAGGACAGGATTTTTAATGATTTTGTGGTAATGTAAACGGATGCACTCATTTGTCGGGTGCTCATTCAGACTCGCTAGTTTTATAGCCTTGTCCTATTCGGAAAAAATTCTTCCCCTCACCTGCTATTTCCTTCTTTTGTTGTTCTTGCTACTGCTGTTGTTTTTGTTGTCGCTCTTGCTGTTCTCGTTGTTGACGTTGTTGCTCTTCATCTTGCTGGTTCTGCCGCTGTCGTTGCTGCTGCTGGTTCTGGTACTGCGCACTAGCTGCAGCGTTATCTTCAACTTGCTGTATTATTTATTCTTCATTCATCTCAGTCTCTGTTTCGGGATGATGTAAACTCGTGGCCATGAATGGGATTTACCGCGGTCCTACTGGGAGCCGATGTCATTTTTTTAGATGACAGTTACTCCCAGTGGGAACCTGCGGTGGTTGTTAACCTTTAGTTTATAATTATATATACATATATTCATTCTTCCTATGTATTTTCATGTTCAGACTTTAGTGACATGCTTTTCATCTATAAAAATATACCCTTCCTTGATTAAAGCGCTTTGCGCTTGATCATATATTTGCCGGATTATAATTGGTGCAAATTGCAAAAGTGAATTACGCCATTAACGCAGAAAAACGCCGAACCTCAAAAGTATACGAAAATCGGTGTTGTTTTGAGTTGCAACAAAAACAAGTCTCGCAGTCCTATTTTGACAATCTTGGAAAAATTCATCGTTTTAGTACTATTTTTCCTCGTTTCGAGAAGCGTGGAGTCTAATTTTGCATTGCCAGCCACCTGTTAATATGGTTTTTTTGCATTACTTTGATGGAATATATGTTAAAAGCTGGTAAGTTATAAAAATATTTACCTAATTTTTAATTTTCTCTCATTTAACAATGCGTATTAGTGACTTGAAGTAAAATTTGTATTCTGCGTAGTATATTTTCAAATATTAGGTTAGTCATAACCGACATGACAATCAAAAGGTCAATTACACCAGACCCCCCCCCACTCTTAACATGGGGGTTTTTAAAAGCCGACTGAATTGCACCGCAAATGCGCTCATTTGTATCACCAATAAAAAATTTTGTTCCACATTGATGAACGAGTTATCAGCCATCAGAAAGGGGGAGGGGGGCTAGCGCGAGTTTTCTATAATAATAACATTTTTCCAAATTCATCATAGCTATCCGTCGTAATCTCAAATGCGCTTACATGCGCCACAACTAAAAAATTTTGCGTCTGCTAATTACCAAAGAAAGCCCTAGGGGGGGAAGGGGGGAGCAGTGTGACGCAGGTGTTAAGTCTTCGACAGTGATATAAAATTTAAAAAAGTTTTTGCATAAATTGAAAATTTTCCAAGATATGGAGGTCATAACATTTTGCAAAGTGTTAACCAACAAAATGAGAAGATTTCAATTCGCAGTGATAAAGGGACTTTCGTATGGGGTTTCAAATGATCTGATATAATTCACTTTGAAAATTAACAAAAAGCCATTATTACGAAAGAACAGATTTCGATTGAATTTTCAAAAAAACTGAATGCTTACAGTTAACTTATTAGAATCTTTCCAATTCGTAGCGTTTCGAAATTTTCTTGAGTTATAATTTTTGTACATTTCTTGAAATTAGACCAAGAACATAATAAAATATTCATTGCTTCTCGAATTATCATAAAATATGTGAAAGTGCCTACAAGACAAAAATCAGTCCGCGGCGTCGCACAGTGGTCAAACTCAGGAGTTTGCTGTTCATAATCGTCTACAGGACGACACATGACATTCTTGACAGATTTTTAAGTTTATATTTTTTTTTCAAAAAACTCGGAATAAAAATCTTCAAGTCCTCAAACAATCCGACTTATGAATTTGATTTGTACTTAAAAATCGTTGTCATTTATTGTTGAAATAATATTACTAATGCAAAATTGACATAATTTGAAAATAATTACACAACTTACGAAGCTATAAATACTTCTTTAATTGTCACTTGATTTAACAATGATTTGATTTCAAGTGGAAAATACATACAATTCATGTGTTAGACCATTTTTTCCAATACTATTTCTAATAGGGTAATTAAATGCATAAGCGGGTATCGTTCGATGTAACAGTTTATTGGTACTACATAACAAATAGGTTGATACAAAAATTGTCTAACACAGGGACTCTATGTAATTTCTCGCATAGAATCGAGGGGTTCTGTTCTTTTATTCGTGACTTATATTTTTTTCAATAATTCATTTAACAATGAAAAATTTTAATCTTTCATAAAAAATCATCTTTTAATCATCTTGTAACTTAATGAGTTGCAGACTGGTTTATAACTACATAATTTGTTTGTATATTTTCAAATCATGAAAATATACCCTACTAATGCCATTATGATGATAAATTACCACAATTATATGTTTGTTTTTCTTATTATAATTATATATTTATTATTGTCATAATATTCTTTCTACGACAAATTGATATACTTACAAATTTAATTCTAACAATGTGCGTCAAGCAGTTATCCATCAACCGATTTTCGTCTTGAGCAGTCTTTCATATTTTTTATGATAATTTGAAGACCAGTAAACATATTAAAATCTTTTCAAGCTCTTCTCAAATATAACATTTTTTTCTTTAATTTAGCAAAGTCTGAATTTACTCCATTCACTTACGTGAAGCATCCAGAGTGGAAATTAAGAATCGAAAGTTGTTCAAAAACGGAAAATAGATCAGCCTTTTTCACATGCTATCTTGGCCCATGATTATCGAAAATAATGCAAATAAGACTCAACCGACCCGAAATATTATATGGTTTCTAACAGTTCTTTCATATGCTTTTAATCTAAATTTCGTAAGTGGATGCACTCTTTTGATTGGCAGTATGTATGTATATATATATATATATATATATTATCGAATTTTCGGCACCAGCTGACAAAAACATCATAGCCAAGGAGAATGAAAAGAAAGAGAGGTATAAAGACCTTACAAGGGAGTTGCGACGGTTATACCCGGAATATTCTGTTGAGCTCATCGTCCTGACCATCGGCGCTCTTGGAGGTTCCAAGATTTCACTAGTTAATAGCCTGAAAAGCATCCCTGCATTTCAAAAAAATGCTGAAACACTTGCGGGGAAAATGCGGAAGGCGGTCGTCTTCGGGTCGCTCCGTGTCCTCAAGGTACAGGAGACTTTTTCCGGGTCATCGTAATAAAATCGTCGCAGACTGGCCACCCATGCCATGGTCGTGACACGTGCTGACAGCTGAAATTTTACCGCGATTTCGCTGAGAGCGGGTGCAATTTTTAGGATTAGCACCTGCTATCGGCAAAATCCTGCGGTTGTCCTCATGACAAACTTTTAACTATATATTCATGAAGAAGACACTGGAAACGCTATATATTTTGTATTCACTCCGGCTTCACCAGCAAATTTTTACTTCTTGTGAATAATAAGACCCATGTTTTCAATTCAATTTATTCAAATCATTTGTTGTTTTTTCAAAAATTTACATTTTTTTCTTGGAAATGTCATTTTTTACGATTTACACAATAACCAAGCGTCCTATAAAAAAATTATTATATTTTATTTTATATTGTCACGTACGACAAAAACACTTTTATTTCCTACACATAATCCCCAGTAAAAATCTGCCTAAACCTTCGAAAAAAGAATGTATCTATGATTTATTGTGGGGGGTGGGGGAGGCTTCCCCTTAACTGATGGAAGGGCGAGAGACTCGTCTTTTCTATATTCATTTTTGTTGTGGGTCGGTACCCCTACTCTCGGACTGAGAGTTGTTATCCCTAGATTTTGGAAAAGGGATTTCGCGAAAAGGGTAATATCAACGATAATTCTCATATATGAAATTCTCCCAACATTTAATCTATTTTCAATAAAGAAAAATAACATCATAGCGAAGTTTTCGGAAAATAAAAATCAAAGGCCACGTTCTACAATGGGTAGAACGTGTCACACATTTAGGAAAAAAGAAAGGTAAAAGTGAAAATTGGATCGATACGGCTCATCAGTTCCTTGTCGTTCAAAAATTGCCGCTGACGCTGGTTGTTGTATGCATAAAGAAATTCTCAAAAAACTAAAAGGAACAAAGTAATTTTGGTTCTTGAATTACTTTCTCGCTTCGTTAACAAGCGGGCGAAAACCTTTTCGTTACGAGGATCTGATGATCGTCACTAGTCCTTTTTAAAGGTATTCGCGACACATACAAACACGCGAGAGCACCTGTCACTTCTCTGAATTCACTTTTATAAGAAGTAGAAAATATTTTTATTCCTCATAAAGGCGAATTGCAGCCTTCCGATAAAATTAATTTATCTCGTTTTGAGAGTCGAGAAAGAGTAGAATTTTATAGGCTGATCTAATTTTATTTTAAGCAAGTGGATAGGACACAAGAAAAACGAAACTTCCGTTACGAAACTTTACCTCGTCAATTTTTAAACGTGGTATGGAATTATTTCACCATATTTTTTTCCATGAATTACAATTTAGCGTGGGATTTCGAAAACTTTTCTTTTCCCTGATCCGGATAGGACGTGACGAAAAACGACGCTCCCGTTACGAACTTTTACCTCGCTAGTTTGTAAACGTGGTACAGAATTATTTTACCATGGTCTACAATTTAGCGAGGAATCTGGAAGATTTGTATTGAGCAATGAGCCTTCTAGGCTCATGTTGAATTTTGGACTTACATTTTTTTGAATTATCAATATTGCTGGAAACGCTGATTGAATTCTAATTAAATTTGGACACGTTAAAGTTAAAATAATATATTTTGAGAATATAATACAATTTATAAAAATAAACAAAATTTTGCCCGGCAAAAGGTGGAAAGAAAATTTTGATATGTGTCAGTAAGAAAAATGCTAACGCTTTCGTTTAGCTGTCTTTTCGATTTCGAATACGAGAGTTTCTGTGGAGGCCGAGTATTGTCTGCACTCTATTTTATTATCACCCATCGGTTTTAATGAGTGAAAGCTTCAAGCAACCGTAATTGCTTGAGCTTTGTCAAACCGACTGTTCAAGCTTCGAGCTTTTCTGTTGTGCTCTTTTTGTGAACAAAATATCAACTCGAAATTCGGCAAAGCATTAGTGCCCCACTCGTATAAATCTCTGGCTGTCCAAATCTGTTTGTTACTTGGCCGTTGAAGACTAGCTCGTACAGCTTCTCGCTTGAGAGTTTCTCCTATTGCATCGCACGGACTTTTACCATGAGAAGTATCAAAGAATTCCCAGGAAGCTTCAATCACAAAATCTCGCTTGTGACGTGCTAGGTTGACGAAGTTGCTTTTGTTTTTATATTGAGAAGCTGCACCATCAGTGAAATATATGATTTTTTTAACAATGTATTTTTCTTTCAACTCAGCAATAATTTTCCCCATAAACAGATGAACTGCACTAGTATTATGCTCAAGATCTTCTGAAATGATCGCATAACTTTCGCACATCACTTTTAAATAATTTTTCAGTGTACCTAGCACTGATTGTTGATGACGGCCTTGAAATAAGTAGGAGTCGCGACGCAATTGATGATTTGTCGGCATAGAGACTGCGCGCATTCGCTCAAGGCGTACACTAAAAATTTGTCGAGTTACATTGAAAAATTGATCAATTAGGTTCGACATGAGCGATGCAAATTCGTTTAGCATACCTGCGGAACCCGGTTTGCACTTGTTCAAAAATAATATGATGGAACGAAATACGAACGAATGTATACTATTTCAAGAAGCAGTCGGTTGACTCTTATTTGCAGTGAGAGTAGGTCGTCCGGATATAGAATTTTATGTTAACTACGTGAGTCAGTTTTCAAATTATTTGAAAAATAAACGCTGTGAAGCAGTCGAAAAAATCTTCAGGTATTTGATTGATACACGTGATCATGGCACTGTAATTGGAAACAGTGAAAGTTTATTGAAGGAAATAAAATGTTATACAGAAGCTGTTTACTTGGAATGCTTAGACACGCGAAAACCGAAAAGCGGTTTTGTAACTATTTTGAATGTGGGGGGGGGGCAATCTCTTGGTTAAGTCAGAAACAAAGTGTTTTTCTTTATTATCAGTTGTTGACGCCGAGTACATCCTTAAGCCACAGAACAAAAGAAAGATGATTAATATTGATTATGTACCACCTAAAGAGCAACTGACCAATATATTTACAAAGCCTCTAGTAAAACAGCATTATCATTATTTACAAAAAAGGTTGAGAACAACAAGGACGGAAGGAGAGGATTTTAAGGTGGTAAATAGAAGGAGGCAAAGAATAATAATAGTATACCAGGATATGAAGATGGCAGAATGGAAAAAAATATTTTATGAATTTGCTAGGAAGAGTAGACAGGAATGTTAGAAAAAGAGAAAAATGTAGTAGGAAAAGAGATAAGGAAGAGGACATAACAAGCGCGGAAACATTCAAGGTGGTACAAATAATAGAAGAAGAGAAGGCGCCTGGTATAGGAAACTGGCTGAGTAATTCCGTTTGTTTATGACAACAAAATTTACCATCTTTCCAGCTACTTTCGTGCAATTTATTTATAAATTTTCACCTACTCTCCAGGTGTATGAATATAACTTTATTATTGCAAAAGCGATTGGATATTTGAAGAAAGGCGATTTTGGATGGGGGTTTTTATAACTGATAAGATGAATCAATCTTAACGGATGACTAGCCATTTCTAGACCTTCCTGCACCCTGTATTTTCGAACTAAACTTTTCTTTTTGTCAATCAAATAGGTTTGGTGCAATAAGTAAAAAACCTGTTTTCACTACATTTGACGATTCCTTTTGGTCCTCTCTGGTCCAAATCAGACTCCTTTTGCTTTTTTAATTTCCGGCTATTATTTCGAACGTCACAAAATGAAAATTATTTCAATTCGTTCCATTTTTACTTTTACCCTATTTTTACTGCGAGTGCGAGTCATATATGAATACATTCCAGCGAGAGAAGTACTACTCTCTAATATTGCAAAGACTTCACCTTCAGATGTTGAAAATAGAATTTTTATTTGGGTTCAAACGGGCGCAAAGAGATTTTGTCTTCCTCAGAATTGAATTATTTTATCCATAGGAAAAGTGTTTCTTTCAAGTTCGAATACTGGGTTCAAATTCGTATTGGGGAGTGAGCCGAATATACTTAAGCTGTTAAAATTCATATTTAAGTCCGTTATAAGAAGCAATAATGGCAAGCAATCAGGTGTAGCAATGCACCTGGCATGGGGAGACCTGCACGTCACACGAAGAGGAAGTTTGGCAGGAGGAAAGCCGCCCGTGGAATAAGGTCTGGCTTGAGTAAGAGACTTGTCAGCAGATTGTCTATCAGAAGAATAGAAAGATAATCCGCCACCAAGAACACTAGGAATAGGTTGCCATTAGGTAAACACTCGAACTGCGAATTTAATTCTGAGAGCAGAAACAGTAGATTGTTTCAAAGGACGTTGGTATATCATGAATTACTTGTGGCAACATTGCGAGCCAGGGCTATTTAGGAAACGTTTTGCGGATGGATCATGGAAAAGGTTTACTTAGAATTTTGTTAACACGATGTAATGCACTTTCCTACTCCTATGCAGCAGACTTTCCGAAGGACAAAAACAACCTTTGCGTGACCGTGAATAGGTGCTAAAATATAGAAAAATTCTGCGCACACAATATGGATTAGGTTAAGGATAGCTAAAATTTCGAACAAAATGCGGATACCAGAATCAGATGATCATATTTCATTGCATAAAAACCTGGAAAATTATTGACAAGAAAAAAAATCCTGTACAACTTTGCATTATCAAATTATGAAAAATTAGCTCTTTGATACCGAAAATCATCAAAAAATAATTTTAAAAGTAAAAAAAGTTTTGAGCCAAAAACTTTTACTTTTGACAGAAATTTTTTTGACGTAAATGATTATTATGCAGTGAGACACAAGTTTTCAAATATTTCTAAACTAAAGCTTTTTCGGGTTTCAATCGTGTGCAAAACTACGAAACTTGCCGACGTTTCGTGAACATTGCAGTTCACTTCCGCGTTTTCTCGAGTTTTCGTTTTTACGATTTTTCTAAACTGGCGGGCGTGATTGCAAGAAAACTAGACGACCAATCGAAACAAACCAAGGCTTGTTAGCTTCAGTTTTGTATTCTCTTCTATTTGAACCAAAAATATTCATGAAAAAATTTCTAAACAACTTTTTTAGCAAGTTGAAATGATTTTTTGTTATTGCAAATAGCACATTTTTTTCAAACTTGAGAAAAATTTTTTATTTTACAATTTTTTCGGGGTTTTCTTGGTTCACAAAGAAGAAAAATATATGAAGATAAAAATTTCCTTTGGTTTTTCATTTTCGACCAAAATTACGAGTTCCATCTTTCCCGCCGATTGCTGACTGCAATCGCAAGGTACTGCACAAATGTGCATATAAATTAGCTGCGTTTGAATATTTTTCTCTCAACAAAATTTTTTTATAATGTTCAAATATATCTCCTCCTAAAGCAGGATCCCCCTTAAAGATTCGCCATTTTTGTCGAAAATTTATCTTCTTGGTTTAAAATTGAACAATTCCAGTTAAACACTCATCATTTTAGTTGAGACTTCGTCACTATAATTGGAACTTGATCTTTTTTAGTTAAAAATTCAAGTATTTCAGGTAAATATTCATTCTTTTACTTAAAAATGTATATGTTTGTTTAAAAATAAAACTATTTGGTTAGAAATTAAACTTTTTTGTTACAAGTTTATCTTTTTCGTTCAAGATTCATCACTTTAGTAGAAAATTTGTTTGTTTTCTACATTTTCATCCTGAGAAGGTATTGGTTTTATGTAAAATTTGACTTAGTCGGTTTCAATCAAATCTCCAGGCTTTGAGATCCCGTGAGTCAGAAAAAACGTATTTTGTAGGCACGACAGTTTGCGAAAAAATGATCAGATTGGCTTGAGCTTTGGCACACTTTTTTAAGGCCTAAAATGAAAGAACGAGTTCCTTCACCAGCTATTTTGGATAAAAATTGAAAAAATCAAACGAATTCATCGTTACGACTCTTTTCGATAAAAAAATTATCAGAGTTATACAATTTTCACAATTCGCAAAAACAAACGAAAATGAATATTTTGAGCCAAACATCGCATGAAATGAAAAAAAGTCGAGAAAAGAAAAGGTTGCATTTCAAAAGCCCTACAAAATTATCATAACAACTTTTTGAATTTCTTCGAAAAATCGAAAATTCTCATTTTGTGCGCACAAATCACAATGTAAAACTAAAAATTCCTTTTTGCGGTCAAACTATAGAAGACACGAAAAAAGATGATTCGACAAAAATTGTACACTTGAAAAAGATCTACAAGTTTGTTGTCAATTACTTTTTTATACGACGCCTTGTTTTTATTTTAATTGTGAAAAATAACATTAAAAATAACAAAATAAAAAATTTTCAGATAACCGTCACAAGACTGAAAGAAAAGATAGAAAAAACTCGTCCACTTAAATGAGATCTGCACATTTGTCTTCAGTCATTTTTTTATGGAGCGCGTAGTTTTTGTTTTAAACGTAAAAAATACATTAAAAATACAAAAATTGCATTATGGAAAAACGGCACAAGATTCGAAGAAAAATGAATAGACAAAAGTTTTTCATCAAAAAAAGGTCGACAAATTTTGTATGAATTATTTTTATATAAGACGCGTAGTTTTTGTTCTGATCCTGAAATATGACATTACAAATAAACATTTTAAAATTTTGTAAAAAAGACACAAGGTACAACAAAATGTTGAATAGCAAGATTGTTTGCCTAAATTTAATCTCGAAATTAGTTTTCGACCTTTTTTTTAATCACGAGACGCGTGATGAGAATGTGTTCATTGAAGCCGAAGGAGCTTTATGAAAAGAGAATTCACATTCACTAAGTTTCAGTTGTCGATACTTTGACCTTTATTTTTAAAAGTCCTATGCGAAAACATGGGCGAAGTACAATGACGTTTTTTAGTGCAAAATTGAATTATTTCTTTGAAAATTAATTGTTTTAACTGAAAATTTAAATATCACATTTTTTATTGCAAAGTTATCTTTTTGAATTCAAAATTCAACCAAGTATTTAGTTCACAGTTTATCTTTTTTAACTTAAATTCAACTAGTTAGGTTGGGGACCATATTCAAATTATGTAACAGCTCAAGGGGAAAGGAGGGGTCGAGAAATTTTGTTGCGATGGGAGGGGGGGGGGTATAATTCATTCTTGTACGTAATTTTGGGAAATTTACCAATAAAACAAAGAACTTGCAATAATTGTACAGAAATTTAATATGATTTGAACTTTACGCGTCAAAGAAACTCGGTGAGTGAAGAACAAACTTGGCCAACAGAAATTTAGAAATAAGGCAGGGAATTTTATTAATCAGGGAAAATTCAGGGATTGCGACAAAAATCTTACCTGAGTCAATGAATTTCTATAACTTTAAATATATTTGAATAGAATAAATGATAAATTTCTCAATTTTACGTTGAAATTGTTTTATTCCATTTATAAAAGATTCTAGGTTAAAATTTGTTACAAGTTTGAGATTCTGGTTTTTAATTATTAATGGTCAGGGCAAATTTGATAGAGATCTGTATCATCATCTGAGAAGGTAACGGATCGAGAAGAGAAATCCACACATAAAATGGAAATCTACTTTCCACTTTTTACCAGAATAATTATCTGTTATCAGAAAATTTGTGCAATCTCCTGATCTCTTTGGTATATTTGCTAACAGTGCTCGAATTACTCCAACAGGTTGGTCAATTTGACTGAAATTTAGGAAATATTTCCACTTTCTCGCAAATTTCTTGCTTCTTAAAGGTGGAGGAAAAGTTTCCGGGTATACTTCCGAAAATGTCACCCAAGAATGTTGACTTGATACTTGACCTAGGGGCTCCTTCTAGACTCTAGTTGCATGCACTGTAAGGATTTTTGGCGCAGATTAATATAAATGAAGTTATTAATAATTTTGACTTTTTTAAAAATTAGTCTTTTTTCTTGAAAATTTCAAAAAATATTTATTTTTGAAAGAAATATTGTTCACAAAAATTGTAGATCTCTTTATATCACATATTTTTCATACCTATCTTCTGTTTCTCAAATTCATAATTAAAAAAAAAAGTGACAGAAATGAATTTTCAGATTTTTTTTTGGAAAAGGGGGTCGGCGTGAGTGAATATAAACCACACCCTCTCCTCCCACTGACGCCGAACTCTTTTACCAACGGCCGAATCCTTTTCAAACAAAAAATCTGAAAATTCATTTTTGTCATTTTTCTCGAAAAAAATTAATTTTAGAAAAAAAAATTCAAAAATGAAGAACAATTTTAAAAAAAGTCAAAATTATTAATAACTTCACTTATATTGATCTGCGCGAAAAATACTTTTAGTGCGTTCAACTAGGGTCTAAAGGAAATCCATAGGTAATCTTTTCGGAAGTGTATCCAAATTTCCTACTACAAACGAGGCAAAATTCCGCAGTTCATCATTCTTGTTGCTTACTGAAAGTGCATGTATTAATTGTGTATACATACATAATTATACCCTTTTAAATTTTCACCATTGTACATACTTCAATGACAAATTTTTCACTTATTTTTAAAGAAAATAATAATTTTATCTTGCTTATTTCATATTTTTATATAATAATATGTCAGAAGATGTGCTAATCACTAACTAAAATTAGTAAATTATATATTTTGACTTTATTTAAGAATAATTGAGAATTATCATTTTCATCATTATTTGAGTGAATTATTATTGTAAGAAAGTGCAATATATTTGACATTATGATCATTCTAACCAAAATATGCATGATTAAGCTTGGAAAGACGACAAATTTTAAGCATCCTATAAAAAAAAATTTTGGCTCTTCTTAATTCATAGATAATAAACGTGTATCCATTTAGATTTCATGCAATTTTTCTGCCGCATAAAATGAATTGCATCAGTTTGAAAATGTAGGTATCTCTTTGAATTACTTGGCAAACTTTTTTTTGTGAGATACATAATACTTCTCCTCTCCTACTTTTTCACTTTTAGCTACTTGTTTTTACATTTTTTCTATTACTTGCCTTCTTTTCTTCATTTTCGAAGCTGTATTATTTATTTAATCTTTATATCAATCAACAAAAATCTATAAAAAAGTTTCAGGGATTTCTTCCTCATTGATTCTTGTACCTTGTCCTCATATTTCTCTTCATTGCAATTGTTTTTTGCGTTCCATTTCTTTTATTTCTGTCCTTTATTTTTAACACTTTCTCTTTCCACTTTTTTCGTTGCTCTATTTTTGCAAAGAAATATCTCGCCTTTTTGAAACAGTTGTTCCTCCTCTTGCATTGTAACACGTTTTCACAATTCACGAAAGGGTGTTATGCATATTTAAGAAGTTGTGTACACCCAATGGAAAAGCGAGACTCGGTTAAATAATGAATGAAGAACTGGAGAAAACTTAAAAATTCAAAAGTGTAAGTGTCCCCAGGGCTCGAAATGCGAATAGTCGACCTGGTTACAGTATGACTAAAGTCTCGTCTTCGTTGTTTTAGTTTTCTTTCTCTTCTAGACGCCACGCACGGAATGGAGAACAGCTGCTAAATAATTAAAAGGAAAAATATAAAACTGAACTTTAGTTAAAAAATTGAAGACGCTCTCAACGGGATGAGTTGTGTGCTTCCCGTGGGATTCAGCGGTAGAGAATATTATACAACAATGACCATACAGCCATTCGGGACTTGGGAACTCCATTCACACGCTGGACAATGACAAATATCGTGATGTAAATCCTGCTTTGCAGGACATAAGGCCAAGACGTTTCAGCACCTTTTGCCCGTGATATAGTCAACATAAATAATTTAGTTGAAAAGTGAATATGTCCTGTGTTTTATTAATAAAGCCTTTTGTAGATCCTTGACCTAAGGACATAATTTTATTGGGGAAATCGTGGTCACTACTTTTATTTCTAAAAATGGTTGTAGTTGTCCTTACTACTTTACTTATTTTCGCAACAAGTTCCGATGATAGATAACCATTTTCAGGTAGTCGTACTCAGTACTTTAAGTAGTAACCCGAGTAAAAATTCTTCGACTTGTTTTCAACTTGAATTGCCCCCAATCAAGACATGCTGAAGTCGAAAAGTTATTAGTGCAAAATAAGGAGCAAATATTGAAGTAATCATGAAAAATAAAATTTGTACATTATTTTGCAAAATCTGAATGAACAGTACCAGCTTGAGATACATAAATATATATGACATACATTTGATATAATAGTGTTGAACATAATGTAGAAAAGTTCAGATTGTGGACAAAATCGAGTGCAAAGCACGAGATACGTGATGGGAATGTGTTCGTTAAAGCCAAAAGAACTTTAACAAGTAGGGGAAATGCAAAGACCGAGCGCGTAGCGCGAAGTAAATACATCATTGAGCGCGCAGCGCGAGAGAAATATATTATCGAGCGCGAAGCGCTAGAACCAACAGTCGCGCGCCCTAGGCGCACTCAAACTTGCGAGCGAAGCGAGCCGCGTGCGATGAGAATGTGCCCGCGCAGCAGGCAGATTTAAAAAAAATGTTTATAAATAAAAAATGATGTGACCTAGCAAAGTGTCCTAATAAATAGGCTCCTTTCTAAGTTATTGGCAGTCGATTTAGTAAAAAAACTAAATTCATTTGTTGAAAAGTAGTCGAGTATGAATTTGTTTATAAAATTGTTTATTATATGAATAATTTTTTTCTTTCATAAAGTATCGTAAGGAAAGGATTTTTCCAAGTTATCTACAGGTAATTCCGTTGAAAAAAAAACCTGCTGGTTAAAAATTGACGAAAATCTCTATTTGCTTATACAATTTATTTGAATGAATAAAAAATATTGTCGCTTGGTAAAGTCTCCTAATAAATAAGGTCCTTTCAGAATCGTTAACAGTCGCTTTTAGAACAAAAAACTACCTTCCATTTGTTGACAAGTAGTCAAGTTGTGAATTTCTTTATAAAATTGTTTATAAAATAAAAAATTAATGTTGTTTGGAAGAGTATCATAAGAAAATGATTTTTCCAACTCCATTTGCGCCTTCCGAGAATTACGCCGTGCAGCGGTTTAGGATAAGAAGAGCCGCGGGAAAATGTGCCGTGGACACTCATACATGACAAAACAGTATCATAGTGATAAAGCGCAATACCCTAACTATGGATAACTGCTTCACGTTGCGCAACATTGCGAGACGGCCGGAACTACGTACGCCCGGAACATAAAATTAAAACATAAAGTCTCCAAGTCATGTTATCATTTAAAAATCCGAGAGTTAAAAGTTGTGTAAAATTGTTTGATGGTGAAAATTTAAACATTTCCAGCATTGCTGTGCAAGGCTTTCGACAGTCATTTTTTAAACTTCTGAATGCTGTAAGTTTCAAATTGATTACTTTCTTAAGTTTCGTGGAAAAAGTTTAAAAATGTTATGCTTTTAAAATCGAAAATTTGTAACATCGAATATCTTCTGATCGAATTTTTTTATTTCGACCGACTCAACATTTTTAATTTCTTTTAAACATTTTTAATGGTTTGCTAGATTTGGAAAATAACGTCTTTCTCCTAAATTTTTATTATTAGATTTTGAGTGTCAACCTAATAATTTTCAAGTTTTCCATTCAGTACTGTTGAATTTCAAAGTGCAATATTTTCTGGTGAAACCAAAATATTTTAATAGACTAAAATGTTACTGAATTTCTTCTATTAAATTGAAATGGGGTTTGTACTCTTCAAATTAATTTTTTAGGTGATTTTTTATTTACAATCATGATTCTAATATAATTTAAGCTTTAAAAGATGGATATAATTTTGATGAAATGGCATAGGGACTTAAACTTTACAATTCAACAAATTCCAAACTTAAATATAAAAAGCTTTAAATGATAAATGAATTCAATTTTCAAGCACTAATTTTTTATTTAGACACTTCCAAACTTCACTTTTATTTTGAATGCTCAACATTTTCAGTACAATAAACGTCCGTTCATTTTAAGGTTCTTGAAACGTACCCGACCAATTATTTTAAAGCTGGAGAGGACCCCACCTCTACCGCGATTCGGCAGTTTATTTTTATCAACGACGTTCATTGGCTGCCCCATTCTTGTTTTTCCTAGAACTGCTGGCGCACGCAGTTTCTCAGCTCCAGGGGTGAGAGACGGTGGCGACTCTCGCCTCGGAAGGGTCACCGCGTGCGAGTAGTCAGTCGAGTATTATTATTATTATTATTATTATTATTATTATATCATTAAGCTGTTTCCCTTTCGGAGTAGGCGTCAATCGCTCAGTTGGACAGTAGTAACGTGTTGATGGGTATATCGGTATAGGGTAGATAGGTATATAGAAGTAAGGTATAATCTTGTTGTAACGTAATTCTCACCAAAACTTCTGTTACTGGGAGGGGGGAGGGGGGTGGAAGGAAACCGAGATTCGCAATTGGTTGATGTTTTATGCTGAGAAGGTCACCAGCCTTCAGCAGCGTTGCATTAGATAAGAGTTCATAAGTTCCCATCTGCTAAATTCCCGGTCAACTTCTAGGTATGGAGCCAAAAACTCTTTTTTTCAAATTGAATCATTTTAGAAGAGTTATTTTAGTGAAACAGGAGCAAAAAGCATTCTGAGATAAAAGTCAGATTTTCCAATTTCAGTTTTTGAATTTTCAGCCAAATTGAGAGGATAATTTTAACGTTAAAATTCAAGTTGTTGAATTGAAGCCTTAAAAATTAAATTTTGTTACAATTATTTTTTAACGTTAGGCAACTTATATTTAGAGGTGCTCATTATAAAACTGAGAAATTTCTAATTGAAATCATAGCCAGTTTGAAAAATTTGAAAATTCAGGAATTTGAAGTCACTACAACCCAAAAAAGTATTGGAATCCTAAAATATCATATTTAGTTCGAAATCGATAGACATACAACAAAGATATATAATATCTTTGTATAAACTTCGGTTATCCGCGCTAAAAAAATGTTTAAAAAGTTTCTTTTTTGCAGAGTTTTTAAATTTTCTAAAGTTTCATTTTTTTACATACCTAGAAATCGAAAAAGTCTACTCAATTGTTTTCTGATTTTAAACAGTTATTCCCGAACAGATAGTTCCTAATTAATTCACTCCTGTTTAGTAGTGATCAACACATGCACTAGGAAAAAAATCGCCAAGACCCAGAAATCAAAATGGGATATATAGCGAATTTTTTAATTTTGGTATTTGATGAGATAAGATAAATAAGAACTTGTGGTTTCTAAAATTTTTGTATAGCAAAATTTAAACAGGATAAATAAATACAGTAGGAAGATTGACAAGATCCAGGATTCGATATTAGAATTACAGCAAATTTAAAAATTTAGTATTTGGTATGTAATGTCGAATTGTATGCAATTGTCCATTTTGTTGTAATGTATTTCCATGCTTAAAAAATCCACGCATGATTGAAAACATTATAAAACCACAAGTGAAGAAAATAATGATATGAAATAGCAAATTCCAAATTCTGAAAATTTTCTGTACTTCTAGGGACGACTGAAAAATCCCAAAAAATAAAATCCTTGATACTGCAAAATTCCCGTTCAATATAATTCCAAAAACAATCAAATTTCCGATGAGTTTATAATATCACCAAATTATAAAATTCCCGATATAAAATTGCCATATTATAAAATGTCCGACCTAGAATATTCCTTAATTATAAAATTGTAAAATTTGAATAATTAAAAGATTTTTCCTCATAAATATCATTTATTTATCAAAAATACGATAATGAAATATTTTTATCAAAGAAATCTTTGTTTAACATTTAAATTTTTACTAAATTATTGTTTAAATGTAAAATAAAAATAATTCTATGAAACCTTTATAAACCAATTAATGTAAAAACACGTGCGCCTCAAACGGAAAAAAATTTCTCCCTAAATTTCCTTTCAACCTAATAACATTCACCAAACAATCTATGCAGGATCCAAATCAGCACTAATTTATCTCGAAGTTTCTTTTTATTTACTTTTTAATTAAGTATTTGATTTTTGAGAATATTTTTTCTAATTTAAAAAAAATACTATGTACATTTTCAACCAAAATTTTTATCCAGAAATACATTTTTTTCAATCATTGTGATTTCCAATTTGAAACATTATTTTTTTAAACATCAACCATTAAATTATTGCTTAGTACTGTTTGTCTAGAAATGTTCTCTTATTTATTTTTTTAATTCGGTTCATTCTAGTAATAAAAGTTAAATTTCAAAGTTTAAGGTAAACTTCAAAGTATAATTTGTAGAAACATGAAAGTATTAACAATAAATTATAATACTATTTGGGTATAAATATAACTGCATTTTTGAGAGTATTTCTCTCAAAATTCAGTTTTTTTATCACCATCATATCACTGCTTCTTTCATTATTAATCTTCATTATTCATACTAAATATGTATTTTCGGTGTGCCTATAAATTGACCTTAGACATTATTGTATTTGAAAGTGCGGTGTTTGTTTAGCGATACTTCGTAGTACGGTGAGGGCAGCACCTCGATATGGCAGAAAATGTGATGTCCTATATATATAGTTCCCCCAGTCTGACACCCCGTATCGCATCTAGGCTTATAATATCTCTGGTATGGCTTTCGAGTTACGCACCAGTGATAGTTTTGCACCTCTGAGAGCACCTTTCACAAGGACAAGTACTTGTACTGAATATTTAGGGTATAATCGTTGCAGCTCCCTTTTATGGTCTTGATACCACTTCTCCTTTTATTTCTCCGTGGCAGTGATGTTGTATTCGGATGGAGCCAAGAATTCGATCACGAATATAGTTCGTTTCTCGAAGTCTTGGAGAACAATGTCAGGTCTCGAGTGTGCAATGGAGACAGCTGTCCGAAAACCGTAGTTCCAGAAAATTTAGCACTTCTCGTTTTGGACAATTGACTCTATCTCCCTTGGAGCGTTCAGTAGGGCAGGGTCGCAGCCAACACCGTAAGAGCGATAAAGGTGGTTATAAAGCACTCTTAGGGCCGCATTATGTCTGTGGATATCCGTCGTTCTTGCATGGGTCGGACAACCCGATAGTATGTGTTCTAGGTTCTCAACGTGTGTACGATACGCTCTGCACCTATCGCTTGGAAATTCTTGACATAAAATGCGGTTACGGTATGCTAATGTGGAAAAGACACTTTCCTGGCATGCGAAAATAAAACCCTCTGTACCTGAATTAAGCCCTGATGATTTGAGAAAAGCAAAAGTTTAGATCTTGGGGCTTAGGAGGAACTTGCATGTTAATGTTCCTTCTTGTGCTGAAATCGTGATCATCTCTCAGAAGGTGATTAAGGTATATATATATATCGTATATTTATAAAAAAAACACTCAAGCGCTTTTAGATTACAAATGTAACTAGGTTTTGTCTTTGAAATTAACAAAGACATGTTTCCACGTTTAAATATTTGGTGACCCTGAAAAGGGCCAGTTTAAGTTGTAAACACTTTACTGTATACACTTGTGCCTTAGAAAAAAGATTATACATAACTATGAATGATTAAATAAGTTCCACTTTATCTTATTGTTAGCGTACGCGATCACTGGATGAGTACAGTGAATGCGATGGTATGAAGATACCGACTTTATAAAATCAAAAGGAGAAATATTTCCGAGTTAAAAATCATTAATCTGATTTTGAATAAATTCAAGCTTGATCTTGCAGTGAGAATTCTGATGCTGGAAAAGCGAAGTAATTCTATTGCACTAAAGTAGATTCCCATTTGAGCTTCGAGCAAAGTTTCAATAGTTTTGAAGATTGGAGATTGTATGTGATAAAAAGAATTGTTCAAGTGGCAATGAAACGACTCACACGCATTCGCTGTCAGCATTGAATCCGCAGTTCTTTCGAACCAGATTTTTGGTAAAATATTGGACCAATAAATTAAAGCTACTGCAGTTGTTTTGAGTGAAATATACCGAACCGCTGGTGTGTAGCGGTAGTGGTATTTAGTGTGGTGGCTCGCTCGAGCGGCTGGGCGTTATCCAGGTTTCTCTTTTCAGTTCTGTTTTGATTTTCATACACAGAAAAACAGCGGGATCATTTTTGTTGCAGCTCATTTGTTATGTTCTCGAAATAAGATTTTTTTCTCGAAATGAGACACTGAATCGGCGTACTTTTGAGGAACGGTGTTTTTCTGTGTTCCGGGCACTGAGTGCCTTTTCTGAGACCAAGTTCAACGCGCTACATTTTTTAAAGTGATATTAATTACTGGTTCAAATTCAGACCCTTGTCTCGCGGTATGGTTTTGACTCTCATTGGAGGAGGTCGTGAAAAACAAGATTGAGACACAAATCTCATTCGTACCGCGCTCAAGATCAATGTGCCAAGTGTTTTTCCTGTTCAGATTATTGTGTAGTGAATTTTTTCCCCGACTCGATCATCTTCTGGTTTTATCGGAAGTGACGATTGTGGTCATAGCTTCCGGAGCCTACATCTGGGCTAAGTTTACAAGACTATGTAAATATTTTTTTTGTATATCAAAAGTGAAGTGTGCGAATGAACTCGTGGGTTGTAACTCGGATTGTGGTTGAATTAGATTAAATTAGATTATAACGAATGTAAATTAGTAGAATCTCAACTAGCTATCTTTAATATCGGTTGATTTTCACTTCTGTAAATTGACATTTTTATTTAATTAACTTCAAAGTAACAATGCGTTGTTCCCTCGCTGCCCCACGCCAGTCCATCATTAACTCAGTAACAGTATTATTTTCAAAAGTAGTATATCTTTCAGAATTGGACTAATATTTCATATTCGAAGCCTAGCACAATATTAAAATAAGAAGCACTTAAAAATATTGTATAAACATTGAAAATATAGAATAGTAAATATGAAGCAAGTTTCAACTTGCAGTAGAAGTTTAAAAATTTTAAACTGAGAATAAGTAAAATTTAAAGTAATTGAATAGATTTTTGTGCATACAAATTTCCAAAATTCGAGATTAAAAAATAAGTCCAATTTCATGTCCCGCAGTTATTTTCGGTGTTAAAAAGTTGCCAGTGTATTCCCAGTTTCCCAATCTAGTGACCGCAGATAAATATGAAATATTATCTCCAAAAAAAAAACGTAACTTTATATAATGGATGTAAAATGGGTAGTATTTTGATAAAAAATTGCATTCATCTAGGCATGTAGAATCAAGAATACAAGATTTTCTTTCTCCTTACATTTATGGGTTAGTGAGTTTAGTCGATCTGCTAGAATGCGAACATTCTTTCGAGAGAAATAGTGTATCTAAAGCTTCTCATGGTCGAATGAATTACACAAATACTTCTTGATCGTAGAATGTGATGCGCAAGTCATAAAACAAGTATTGAAAATGAGATATTTCAATACATGATCGAATAATCTGAGTTCCCGTTGACGAGAAATTGAAATGGGCATAAGGAATGAAACACACTGCGATAAGCAGGGGATTTGGAAAATAGGATGCCACAATATCAGTGAGATTATTGAAACAGGAACTGACAGCGACTATCGTCGCTCGGTCCATCCGGATGCGAATGCTACTGGACTTCCACCAACCAATCGGACATTAAAAATTTGTTGACTTCCAAATTATGCTTTAATTTTCGACTATAAAATAGAAGCTGACGTCAACTACCTTAAAAGTAGGTCGTTTAATCAGAGGTATAATCTTAACGTACACGGAAAAAATAAGTTGTCGAAACTTTACTTGACTAGTCACCCCCATTCTAGGATAGGCCACTTTTTTTAGAATCTCATATAATTTTTATTAAAGAACCGCAGACTTTATCGAAAAAGTCCTCGCAGAGGGTCGAGTAGGAAGTCCTGTGGTACCGATACCGGGATCGATATATAAAGTGCATTGGTTCCACGCTATCCCCACTTATTAGCTGATGGCGCGCGCAATCGATCGTATGATCGAATGATTTGGTGAATCATCCCTTAGCTCTACCTGGTTGTCCACTTTGAGTCAGAGGTGTATCAATATATATATTTGCCCATAGCTTTATGATTTAATTTTAAATATGAAAATAGAACGGACCGCTTCAATCTGATAGAAACTTCATGAACTATTTTCAATGTAAAAATAACCTAAAATTAATACATTCATAATTAAACGCTTTTATTGATTTCAAAATTCAATTCAAATATTGTTTCAGTCTAGAATATTCAATTTTGAAACCATTCAGTTTGAAATTTTTCAATTAAAACAATTTCAAAATGAGCAATTATAAATCAAACATTCAAAACTAAACAATTTAATTTTGTTCCCAATTTTGTTCCAAATTGCAAGAGGAACTTTTTTGGTTTTAAATTTTTATTCAGTGAAGGAATGGAAAGTATTGTATTTGTAACATGTTTATGAAGCTTGAAACAAGGAAGTTTTATTCTTTGTTAAATTGGCAGTGCACTTTATATTTTTAAGGTTTTTTATTGGGTTGGAAGGGATACCATTTTTTTTAATTGGAAGAGGTCATTCTTTTCTTTTCAAGATTTTTATTGTGTTTAAGGAAAGAATGTTTTATTTTATTATTTTTTTTTTGAATTGGAAGAGGAAAATTTTAAAAATATATTTTTTTATTGACTAGGAGGAGAGATAATTTAGATTTTTAATTTTTTCTGAATTGGAAGACAGACATTTTTTATTTTTATGATTCTTATCGATCTGGAGCTGTTTTCAAGTGTTTCTAAAGAGAAAGAGGGATTCATTTTTTCAAAATGTTTTTATTGAGTTGCAAGAGGGACATGTTTCATTTTTTAACTTGTTTTATTATTGCGAGCTGAAATTCAAGATTAGTTTTAATTTCGAGAGTTTGGTACAATACCGTGGATTTATATTTTTCAGCCAGAAATCCTTGAACTATTCAATTTATAAAAGTATAAAAGTTTGAGTTTTGCAGTTTAATTGTATTAAATTGAAAAGTGTTGAAAGCTGCTATCATATATGTGTAAATTATTGAGAGATTGAATTAATAATTTTTGAATTAAAAGGTTGAGCTTCAGTTCACACTGCACTAGTAACAAATATTTTTGTATTACAAACACGTATAATTGAAACTTTTGGCGGGAAATCGCAGGTCACGAGCCGGGTGCAGTCGATCTGCTGGGTCCGCTTGTTTTGTTCGTCGCGTACTCGGCTATAGACGGAACAGTTCGGAAACCTTCGGGCGTTTCTAGTATAGTCTCAGAATTCTCGCAAATTTGGGTTGTAGATATTACTAGCAGCTCACATTTCAATACGCATTATTATTTAAGAATACTAGAATTTCGTACATTTCTTATAACTTATGTTACTTAAAATATGTACTATTGACGATATCTTTTACGAAACTTGTTATTGACCATTATCAGTTTTTTATACTCACAGTTTTCAAACAGTAAATAAGACTTTTTCTGAACGTGAATACTAATTTTTGCTTACTCAAGTTTATAATATTACATACAGAAATGCCATTATCTCTTATTATTGTAGGAATCTTTACAACAGTACCCCGATTATCCCTAAATCCTCACATTTTATTTCAAATTTAGATATAGAAAGAACCGAATATTAATATCAAAAGTGTCTCCGTGTGGTCGTTGCGAAGCGAGACGACGAAATCGCGCGCCGTGAGTGTGCTCAAACTTTTGGGTTTCTATTATGCAATTACCAGAAACGAGCGAAAACCTAGAGAAGCCGAGATTGAAGAATCAGCAAAATGTGTCCGAGCGCGTA
The DNA here is from genome assembly GCA_011634705.1 of Andricus grossulariae. Classification (NCBI taxonomy): domain Eukaryota; kingdom Metazoa; phylum Arthropoda; class Insecta; order Hymenoptera; family Cynipidae; genus Andricus; species Andricus grossulariae. The sequence goes on along the minus strand of JAABKJ010075445.1, from coordinate 87,690,077 downwards.
GCACGAGGTGAATACATTATCGAGCGCGCAGCGCAAGATGAATACGTGTTACCTTTATTTTAATGGTTCAAATTCAGAGAGTAAAACGTTGTTTAATGGTGTATGCGCCTTACTGTCCCACCCCTCCCAATGATCCAACTCACAGTAGGAAAAAAAGACTATCTATGCCATCTTATATTTTTTTAACCGATGAATTGAATGATATCAACTTTGGTTGCATTGGATGTCGACTGAGTTGAAAAAAATTCTTGTAAATACTCCAAATTGATAATATTTTACTTGTAAAAAGCATTTGAGTATTTGGCTAACATAACAATTGAAATAACATTGTCATATTGAAATATGAGATTCTCAAAATAGCAGTTGTTATTTATCCTAATGATATCTTCAATATTTTAAGATTTCTAAAGTAAATGAATTCGAGTAAGTTGGCGAAGACTGAGTTTTTACCTAAATAAGAAATAATTAAATATATACGAAGATGTTAGTTTTTTGATCTACTGATCTTTCTGTTTATTTAAAAACGGACTTTCGCCCCACGACGTGTAGCCTCTTCTGGTAAATATTATCTCCATCATTTATCTGAAGAATATAGAACGACGTTTCTTATATACCAATTTTTATAGCGAATATTACATATTATTCCTCTCCTATTAAAAGTGAAAATCTCTTTAAAAATTCTGCAATCGATACTTTCTTTTAAGTGAATTCTTATTATTACACAAAAGTAAACTTTATGTCATTCATTAAATAAAAATTTACAATCCTTTGCGTTATTTTATAATATACTGGTATGAAAATAACACAACACTTGACGAATTTTGCCCCATGAAATAGGAGAAGCAAGAAGCGAGATTCAAATTCTTTCACAACAGAGTATCAAAAAGCTGAGACTACGTGAAAAACTTGTGAAATGGGCTACTGAAAATTTAAAGTTCCTTCCGCACATAGTTATTGATGAACTCTTGCAGCTGTTAAGATCAGAAGGTCATTATGATCTTCCAAAAACTGCGGAAACTTTTCTAAAGACAAAGAGAACAGAAGGTGCGGTCACGGAAATGCTGTCCAAGATGGGAAAAGGGCAAACTATTTGCAATATTGCTGAAACATGTGTAAACTATCAAATTTGATAATAATGTTAAAAAAGTAGCTAATATGTAATAATTAAATATTAATTTGATGTATGTTTCAAAGAAAATTTTATATAAGTGAGCATTCCTAAAAAAATGTACCCTGATTTTAAATGGCTTTACTAATTAAATTATTAATAACAATAACAATAGTGGAATGTTATCGAAGTGTGTAAAAATAGATTCAAAATTTGTTGTACCAGATGATTATGTAAAAAAAAACAAAGTTTAAATGCTGAAGAGTAAGCAAATAATGCATTTGTTAAGTAAATTTGTTTACACAATTATAAATTGTTACTGAATCACAGCAAGAAGACATTGCTAAATAAATAGCTTTTAATTTCGTGAAAAAAATCGGAATTTCATTTATAAATACATAACATGATGAAAATTGATTTAAACAATCGTTTTTATCAATAAAAATTGTTTATTGTCATCGAAATTTCTTAAACAATTTATAAGTTAGTTATTTATAGTTGGTTGCGTCGAAAGAACCAAGTTTTCACAAACAAATCCAAAAAATGTATTTCTTATAAAAGAAGATGCAAGATAAGCAGAATGATTCACCTTTTATTACGAGCTTTAAAAGAACAGATTTTCATAAGTTCGCAAAAAAAATTTCAATTAAATGAGTGAAATATGGTTCATGTTAAAAAATGTATATACTACTTGAACAGTATAAAAATACATGAAGTACATATAATTTACCTATTAAACGTTTGAGTAAAGTTTTTTGATGACTGTTTTTCAATTAAATATTTTACTTGGCATTGATATTAGATCTAAAAAATAATTTACCGAAGGTGACAAAAATTGAGGTCACAAATGAATTTGACTTTTTTAAACTACTGGTTCTTTTTCCTTGTTTACTAAAAGGAAAGCTTAGATTTTGTTCTTTAAATACCTTCAGGTTAAAAAAGCAGCATTTTATTATTTAATCAAATGCTCTCTCTAAACATTAACTTCTTTGTTATGTCTACTTATGTCTACTGAACTGTCCACGGAAAAATTAAAGTTTGCTTAATGCCTAACGAAAAAGTCTCTTACACTGTGTTTGAGATTTGATCAGGCACCTAATTGCTAGTGGAGCGTATTGGGGTTCAAATAACCACAGACAAATTTTTGTTGCAAAGGAGAGTTTATTTTATGGCATAAAAAACCTCCACTCGATGAGTGGAGGAAAAAGCCGCAAATCAAATAGTGATTACAAAAATAAGTTAGAAATTACCTTATGAGAGAATGTATGAGTATTGGAATGACAATCAGTCCGCCCTACCTTAATACACACAATGGCAAACACACCGAATACAACATGAGACTCGTTCATAATGTTGGGATGACAACCAGTCCGCCATACGTTAATCCACACAAGGGAAGCCACACATGATCCAATACGAGACTCGTTCACACTCACAAAATGGAACCTCTGACCACAAAGGGTCAACTTGAACTGAACTAAACTTTTAAGAAAACTAATACTTATAAATGTGAAAATAAATTCCTTACTCAATTACATATAGGTTGTGGGAAAAAGGTTCCATTTTACCTGCTGGGCACTGACCTTCGAGCTACGCGCATTGTCAGGACCAGGATGAACCACAACAACCCGTCCCAAAGGCCACCTCGAGGGTGGATATCGTTCGTCCTTAACAATGACCAACTGACCCACAGTGAAGTTGTCGGATGGTCTGCGCCATTTGTGCCGCTCCTGAAGGTGTGTAGGTATTCCAGTGACCAGCGTTTCCAAAAGTTGTCACGGACACGTTGAAGAAGTTGGAAACAACTCAGGCGGTTCTCAGGTATTTCGGGAATTCCAGCGTCAGGAAGGAGGCTCATATTGCCGACCATCAAAAAATGAGTCGGGGTTAATACCTTAAGGTCATCGAGATCGTTCGTCGAAGGGCACAGGGGCCGTGAGTTCAGGCAAGCTTCTATTTCCCCCAGCAAAGTTGATAGCTCTTCAAAAGTGAGTGCATGATCTCCGATGACTCGTTTTAGGTGGTGTTTAGTGGATTTAACACCAGCTTCCCATAGACCGCCACAATGAGGCGAGTTCGGGGGGATGAAGTTATACCAAGGCTACAAAGTCCATCTTGTAGTTCTCATAATAGGCTGTCTTGGAGGTATGAAAGCTTCATTTCTTAGTAAACTCAACAAGATTCCGGCTTGCCAGCGTCAGGCGTCATCCGCGGCTAGAGACCTGGCTCCAAGGAACAGTGTTGAACGATCTTTTCTCGCGTAAATTTCCCGCTTTTGCTTACCTTCGAGGACAGAAGGAGCAGAAGTGGATGACGTAAACGTTCCAATTGCGTCGGGATTGGTTGCTTTAAGGAACCGGGATCGTAGCTTCCGGAGCCTAAAACTTCTCTCATAATAATAATAATAATTGCTATAATTATTATATATATAGTCGCTGGACGTGACAACAGTAATAAGAACGAAAAAAATGCAGGAGATGCAAGACCTTTTGTTTTGAGTTCCATCGAAGTCCACCATGTCCCCAGAACATATAATCAAAATTGTATGGTATGTTGATCGACAAAAGTGCATATCAAAATTTGGCTGTTTTTGTTTTTTTGAGTTGAAATTTTATAAATTTATAAGATATTTTATGTTAAAGTTCATTTTTATACGATAAAGAGAAATTTCAATTTTGTTTAAATTATTGCTTTAAATTAAATGTTATTCTTTATAAAATCCATTATTGATAGATTTTTCTCATGTCAGATTCGTTTTCAGCACACCTAAACACAAAGTCAATAAAAACACCCATAAAAGGTCAGCCATCAGTGAAATCAGTGAAATATATCGGAGTTCCATATAAATATAAGAGTAAGTACCATATTATTCATATTTACAGCCGTACTTACAGTTTGTAAGCCATCAACAATTAATAATGTAAATAGGATCTTAAAAAGCAAAGAGGATATTTGAGAAACCATTGCGTGCTTGTACGAAATATTTACGAGTGGAAAATGTTACATGCTGCACCAATTGTTATTAAAGAAACTCTGCTGACAACATTATTACAGTTTGCTCTCGATAATATTTTTTCCACCCTTCAGATAAAATTGTCTTACCTACATTCCTCATCGAGGATTTTGTGTAGCTTTGTTTATGGAGTTTCTTTTTAAAGTAATCAAATTTTTTTTTATCTTGCGTCATGTTTTATATTATATTTGTTTTTATTATTGTTTTGATAACTATTCAAACTGATCTTCTCCTAATAAAATGTCGCAGATGAAGTGAAAAAAGGCTTTTTTTTCTGGCCCCCCTCGAAAACGCGCCATTGCGTGCACGTGAAGCAGGCGTAATGTGGCCGCTTACAGCCCAGTGACGTTCGCACATGCGCAATCCGCCGCCCGGCCAACATGAAACTTCACGTCCGCTACATGAAACTTTACGCTCGCTACATGAAACTTTACGCCCGCTATACATACAATGCACTGCGCAAGTAAGAATAAGGAGGAATTGATCTTTATCTTTGAAAAAATTGTATTGCTAGACCCGGCAGTCTCCCTTCTGCAAAGTACGCTATTTTTTCCTTTCACCTATAATCTAATATTGTCGATTACACTAAACATCCTCTATCTGCTTCACATGCTTGTTTTCAAGGAGGGGGACAAAAAGTATGGTGTGTATCAAGGGCGTAACTCTATTTTGCCCCGTGTGACTGCCGCCCTCGCTACGCTCGGGTAGCAAATTCACACTCGTCAACATAGCCTTCTTTACGCCCTCGATACACAATATAATATTCTTTTTATTTAGGAGTATTAACTTTTGACCAAACTAGCATTTCACATATTAGATTACAAGTTTTTAAATACTATAACCTTAGCTAAATGACGTATTATTAGTGTGTCAAAAAATATTCATTTTGGAAAAAACGTTACACCTGAAAAATTCAATTTTTTTATGCATGAGATGTTAAGAAAGAGAAATAAAATTGGGTTTCTCCAGAACATCGAAGCCAAGACGACTTTAAATACACGACTGCCGCATATGCCTCAATATCGTCACTGTTTGCTACGAAATTCGGATTCAAAGAGATCTGAAGTTATTAGAAAGGGTCAACTCAGTAGAAATTTAGACGGTGGTACATTAAATCAGTAATACAGTAAATCGAAATTAACAAAAAATATTTTAAAAAAGATGCAAGTAAGAATAATCAAACTTTACATTTTGCTGCGGTGTAAGTGTTGGATGTTTAATCATACATGAACTCATTCCAGGGTGCTTAAAGTACTTACTGACCAAACCTAACTTCACAGCGAAAGCGTGTTGCATGGGTTAGATGTCGTGTCCTCGAGGAACCCACTGGAGGGGGCCTAAAGTATTTACAATCGTACAAACCCCCTCTTCTATGCGTTATATACTTTATAATAAATAATGGAAATTACACGGAAAAAATTAGTTGTTGAAATTTCAAATGACTGAGTCAACCACTCTAGGATAGTGCCAAACGTATGTCATAAATTGGAAGTATCGTCGTTAGAAACTTTGATTGATACACATTTAAAAATTAGGAAGAATTGTACAAAGTACAAAAGACTTTCAGTGAAAATGTGAAGACCAGAGGAATAGAGTTCTTGAAACACACATACACTAATGCTCCGAAGCCAGTCAAGATGTTGGTGCGTAGAAGTGAACTTCTTCCACCAAAAGTTGTTGATTTTATCTGGCCCTGGCGCTGAAAAGTTCTTATTTCTAGCGATAACTTTCTTCACTTCTTCGGCAGTAATTAGTGGACACTCTCCCTCTGGATCTTGCTACCTTTGCCTTTAGCAAAAGTTACGAAAGAATGATATATCTGAAGCGTCTTCATTTAGCTGACAATTATCTCCATATAATTCCTCCCAGAAGACTTCGATCTCTTCTCGACTAGGCGGACCTTCAACGGCACGTGACGTTTTATGGAACAGACGCGAAGGATGAGTAAAAAAGGTTAAATATTCCTGAATTCATTTTACTCGCCGTTTAAGGCTTGATGGTCAATAGTTTACACTTGTTCAGCGTATGATTTACTTTCCTTAAGTTTCGAGCAAGTGCCCTAACTTTTCGAGTGCATTTTTCATTTGATGTTTGTAGCTAATCACGCACTGAATATTTGATTCATGCCTTCTCGCCGTTTCAATTTTAAACTGAAACTGTGCAATACGCTCGCGAGTCTTACTCAGGCGTACTGAAGTATCGTTACTTCTATTGTCCCTAAGCAGGGAGATTGCCTTCTCTTAAACTACACAGTCCAGATTCCAGAAATTAACATCTTCGGGGAGCAAATCGGGGAGAGCAGTATTAGCTTCAGATAATTTGTCCATCCTGAGAAAGAATTGTTGGTGAATATATCTCCTACTTCTCATGTTGGCATTATCGGCTATCTGTAAAGGTGGTCTTGCTGGAACGGGTGATATGTTCGCTGGAGGATGTTGTTCTTCTTCCCGATTGAGAGCTTTATATCCGTTTTTGCGCACAAAGGATACATTATCTCTTAAGCACTGAGGCGTTTTATGAGCATATTCCAGTTGCATATTGACTCAACGTTCATGTAACCTCTGCATAAATCCTCTTCGCGCCGGTAAGCTTCTTTGCCAACAGGTAAGGATGTCCATCCTGAGTTGTCGGACCACTTAAATCGATGTTCTGGCGTTTATCCGGGGCCATTGCCTGGGCGTCGCCTCGGTTCGGTCCTATTGCCACTCCCAACTGAACAATGACCTCCATCCGAGAGAGGTCTATTGTGGGTGGCATTGCTCGATACTGGTGACGTAGCCGCATAATTCTTTGCATTGGGGAGTTAGCCCAATGCAACGTGGCTGACTGCAAGAGCCGGAGCTCTCGGGTGATGGGGTCGCCACATCCCTATACAATTTTTTACATGATCTTGATATAATCTTTCAAGTCATCATTAGTTTCCAAGTTTTTTTCTATCGTCGTTAATAGTTCACGTAAGCCTTTTAAGTTCTCCTCATCAGGCTTGTTGCCAGGATTGCTCTTCTTATTGCTTGGCAGCTCTTAATCGGTGTCCAGGCAAGCGAACATTGGATTTTTGAAACCGATCTCTGTTTGAAATGCAGACTACTTTTTGCTTCTCGATTGGACCTATCTGGCTCTGCAACTCGAACATTTTTCCACGGGAAACAAGGATTTCCTGCATTTTACTACCGGAAAAAAAAATAAAAACCTTTTAGCTCTTTCTTAACTCAATTTTCTTAGAAAAATTTATTTTCCATTATATAGAAATTGTATTAGGTACATCATCCAATCAAACTTTCTAAATTGTACAGTTGAAAATTTGACCGATTTTTTTTTCTTCAAAATTCCTATTTTAAAGCAACATTAAAAATTGATTAATTTTTTTATTGTCGACACGCATTGAAAAAAATGCTGCTATTTGTGCCGAAATTTCGGTACATGTAGCCACGGCTTATATAAAACTGGAATAATTTAAATTACAGCGTTAAAAATTCAACAATCTAAAATTTCGAAACTTCCAGTATTATCCAAATTTCAAAAGGGATAACTATTAAAATCGCCATGGAAATTTATTAATTTTTAAGACTTTAAATTGAACATTTTGAAACCAAAATATAAAATTGAATAATTTCTACTTGCAAATGTACAAATACATAGGTATTTAAATTGGGAGCTGTCAAAATGCAAGAATTCTAAATTCTGAGGGTTCAAAAGAATAAAATCTATTTTTTTTTTTAAGTTTTAGTAATATCATTATTATTAGAAATATAAAAACTAGGTATCACAATTAAAAATATGTACATATATTATTTTTTTATTTCCTCTAATTTTTTTAGTATTGTTTTTTTACTGGATTTTCTCAATCTTTTAAAAAATATTTTAATTAAAGAAAATCAGAAAACAAGGTGTTCGGTTAATTTATTTCTAAACTAAAGGGATAATTTTTGCAAAGAAGAGTATAGTGAGCTTTTTTTTAGTAATCTATGAGTACGCTATCAATTACTTATTAATTTAGGATATGTTGAGATGATTTAATACTGTTGAATAAAAATATCAGATCAAATCTAAGAATGGCCCTCTTGGACGAAGAAGGTGTAGATCTCGAAACAGTGAAGGTGCGTGGATTGGCTTTCGGAGATGACAAGATTGTTATGGCAGAATCAATCGAGGACTTGCAAAGAATGTTGAATAAACTTAATATAAGCATGAAGAAGAACGATTTAAGTTTTAAAACATAATTAAATCAGGGAGCAACTTTTTCTCAATATTTCGTTTTTATTATTAAAAATCAATATTTTCCAACAAAAATTCTGATAGAAAAAAGTTGCACATTCTTATTCCCTACAATTTGAAATTTTCAAAAAATTGATTTTTCGATTTTGAAAATTTTCTTTTTTTGAAACCATCGGACAATACTTTTACGCGTTTTCGAGTGTCGGGCTGGTTCTTGCTCCCGGCATCTCAATTACTTAGAAAATTGTGTCAGACAATTCTTTCAGTGAGGAACGTTTATTCAACGAATAGCACAATTATTTTAAATTTTACTGATTGAAAAATTTCCACTGAAAAAAATGACACAAATTTGTTAAGTTGTTTTGTACATACAAGTATTTCACCATATTATTATTAGCAAAAAAGTTCAAAAAGATAATATCTGTTAGGGCGTTTCAGATGGCTATGTAAGACTCGAGTTTTAGTGTAGCTTAGTCAAACATACAAGGTGCAAATTAATTTTTATTGAGTTACATAGTGGACTTCTTATGAGTATTCCTGAAAGTAAATTTTGAGTAAATTTGACGTTACTCAAGGTATTATCAAATAATATTTGAAAACCTGAAAGTATTACATATCCTTATTCATAAAATACGTGTAATAATGGATAAATTACATTTACGCATTGCGGTGAGATTATGATATACAGAAGTACTTTAATCTGCTACATGTAAGAATAGGCCAAAATCTTGTCGATAAATTTATTATTGGTTTGATTGAATGTATCTACATCGTGAAAAATACTATTGATGGAATTAAAAGTACGGCAGATTTCAAGAGTTCTTCTAATTTTTATAATTTTTCTTCTTTAAATGGGTTGTATTTTTTTAATTCTCTATGTGAGGATTCATTATAAAATCACGAGACAGTTTCTTTCCTCTCCTTAAAAATCTTGGTTTCGGCTTTCGAGAGTCAAGAGGTTGACATGGCACTGTTCACATGTTCATTGTTCATTATATGATTGCACAAAAAAAAAACAAAGTTTGATCTTTTGAAGAACGGATAAGTAAATATTTAAACAATAAAATTTATATTTATTCGCACAGGGAGGATATTATTTCACTTACTATTATTCTTATCAGATAAAGAACTGCGAATGCAGCAGTTCCCACTTTTATACATTATTTCTTTAATAAAAATTAAATATTCAAACTGTCCTATGTTATGTAAACAAGCTATTAAAAAAATACCTTAAAATATGCAATCGAGGATATTTAACCTATTGAACTGAAAGCAAACTGCATGTCACTTTCAAAATTAAATGCTGATTCTTCGATCAATATATCATATTTCCAGATGAAACTTCGTTCTCAACTACTTTTAAGTGCTTGCTTAGAAATAGAATACTCTAATTGATTGTATTAAAAGATGGACTTTTTACTAGGTTTTCGAGCTTTAGTCTCACGTATTATGGGGCCGTGAGCAGGCCCAAAAAATGGTCCTGTTTTTGAATGGGACAACTTCATGCTTTAATTTTCAGTGTAAAACAAATGAATCTGAGTTCCCATCAGTGGTCTCATTTTATTAACACTCGAGACTGTTTTTTTCTGAGTCTTGTTTGTCTTGAAAAGTTATTTATGCAGTAAAGAACTAGAGGGTTAAATAGTCAGTGTGTATTTATTAAATGAAAGATGCTGAGGAAAAATTAATCTGCTCGTTACAAGTGACGCAGTCCACTTGGTCAGAGCTTTCAGTGTACTAACTCTCACTCATTGCACACAGAATTGAGAAGGCCTGACAGGACCTTTTCTGTGGAGAAAAAGCGAGGGTGGGAGGAAAGTTGGTTACAGATTGGACAGATGTTTTCCGGTGGATACACCAAGGACGAAAACAGTTTCGTATACTCTACAGAAAATTCCATTCCAAGTACTTATACTATGTGTCGCAGAAATATTCAACACTCCCACTTAATTTGAATGATTAAGCATACTCATTCTTTCTCTCAAAGTACAGAACAGCTGTTTGAATAGCGACTTCGTGAGTATGTCAGCTAACTGATCTTTAGATTGAATATAAATAATTTTAATTTCTTTTCGACTCAAAACATCTCGTATAAAATGAAATCTCACATCAATATGTTTTGAACGCTTATGGAACTCAGAATTATTTGCTAATTTGATAACTGATTGGTTATCAACAAAGATTGGAACAGATTTACAATCCAGTTTCAAATTACTTAGCATTCGACGTAACCAAACAGCTTCTTTTGTTCCGTGATCTAATGCGATATACTCAGCTTCTGTAGTTGACAAAGAAACAACATTTTGTCGTTGACTTGACCACGATATCGGACCACCGTTTAACAGGAATACGAAACCGCTTCTAGATTTTCGTGATTCGAAACACCCTGCATAATCTGCATCTGTGAACCCTACTAGATTTAATAAACTCCCACTATTTCCAAAAACAATGTCAGAATTGCGAGTCCCTATTAAATACCTAATTATTTTCTTTACTGCTTGCCAATGTTCTTGGCCGAAAGAATCTAAAAATTGACTTTCTGTGCAGAACTCTTGTAATTTTTCCAAAATATTTATTCCAAACGGGGTGTTCTTAAAATTTCGAGTTGAATTAGTATTTTTTGTTAAAATCGAAACTAAATTATCTATTACTGTTTTATTAGCTAAGTATCTATCGTATGCTGCACTTACTAGTATGAAGTTTTTATACTCAATTTTGACTGAATAGTAAAAATTTCCTGTTGGTCCACGATGTAAGTTTGTAGTAAGGGTAGTCAGCCGTCATTATGGTATGTGGATTTTTATAAATGGAAAGAGTTGTTTTGATATGCTGAGATTTTTTTTAATTCTGTATTTGGGTAGAGTTGTATATTTACGTCTTTATCCTTATTCCCTGAGATTTCGTTGCCAGTGTCTCTGTTCTTGTTACTGGAATTCTCTTCGCCAGTGTCTCTAGCCTGGTGGAGAAGTTTATTATTTTCCTGTGAAGCCGATGGTCTTAGTTCTGATGGGCAGTCTTTGGGCGGTGGCTTATTTGTTCCTAAATGCAATAATAGGTTAGTGGCTGAATACCAAAGTGCTCCTATTAGATGGAAGGACCATCTAAATACGTCGTGCAATGCGAAACCGTGTATAAAGGTGTCTGCGATAAATTTGATTAATATAAGTATTATTATTACTCCAATCAATCCTCCACTTGCAGTGCCAAAACTAGTAAAGATTGTCTAAAACTTTGCCCATGCAGATTCGGCTATTTTATTTATTGAGTCTTCATTTAAGATTTTTGAAAATAAAAAGCCATGGTTTGTAACTAGTTGTCCCCTTATACCACGTGCTAGGGTATTTAATATTATCGGTCTTTCTGCTGGCAGCATAATATGGTCACGAAGCTTTTCTAGATCTCTTTGAGAATATGCCCCACTGGTAGCTAGCGATGAAGGACTTGTATACTTCCATGTTTCTTTTGTTTCTAGCTTTACTATAATGGGATCTATTGCTGGGACTAAGTTTGGTAGCCTTGGAAACCACTTCTTTCCTAATTGGTACATGGATGGTAGTAATGGGTTACAATCTATTTGGGTGCTTAATGTTGTTAAAACGTGTGTGGGGAGTCAAAAAATATGTTTTATTTCCCCTAAGTACAAGAAGTTGTGAATAACACTCGTCTGTTTTTCTGTGTATTACTTCTACCGGTACGCATTTTACAATATGCACTACTTCGCCTGCCAAAATTGACATATAGCCTGGTCCGTTCATTAAATGGAATGCGAATTCGTCAAGTGCCTGTATGGCTAAAGTTGATGAATTTTTGATAACTTGTTGTTCCAATTGGCAACGTTGTGTTAAAACGTCACGATAAAGTCCTAATACTTCGGTTTTAATATGTCTCTCTACATAAGCAAATTTTGAATTAACATATGTGAATATATCCATATTTTGGATAAGGGGTTTTTTATTTTCTAAAAATGTGTTTCCTGGTCTAGTTTCAAGAATAAGCAGTTTCGGGTGTTCTGTTCGAAAAAAAATGCAATGACAAACTGCGTCTCTTCCCTTTTCTTCTAATACAAAGGTTATATCCTCGGTTGTTAGAGAATAAAATGTTTCCAAATTTTCTGTGCTATTATCGATTGTCCTGTTTGCCATGCCTTCGTACAAGACCTCATATTTCTTAAAGTTGCATACATCATCTGGTCATGCGTTCCAAAATGTTTGTCCTCCTTCTCTATCTATACATTGAGTTTCAGTTAGTGAACAAGCGACTCCCGATTGCAGGTGTATTTTATTTGTATTTATATTTACTTGAGCATAATGTTCTAGTAATGCTACTTCGACTTTAGCTGGAACTACAACGCTGTACCAGGTTCCAAAAGGGTCTGAGAACTGGGTACCTGAACAATCTTCGTTTGGGGTCAATGAACCTGCTAATAATACTGTATGATGCGTAGTTGTATTAAGTTCTAATTTAGATAATTGAGTTGTTGGAGTTATCATGAACATTCTTTCTAAATGCATTTTTTCACATTAGTCCCGAGTAACTTCATGTATGTACTGACTAATACCGTTACTTACTGCAGGAGTGTGAGAGTGCATATCGCAGTGTCAAATAGTACGGTCAATTTCAATCTTACATTGTATGACTCTTTGTAATGTAAATCCACTGATTTGAATGAGTTAAATATATGTTGATGTTACATGAATTTGAGGTTTCGGTATGTCACATTCTCCTACGTCTAATAGCGATAATGTTGTAATATTTAATTGAGAAAACCCGCAATCGTATCCTATGAAGCCTTTTCTCGGATTTAATGTTGACAGCACCCAAAGGAACACTAAGAAGCCGCCCATTTCAAATTCCATTATCTGGAAGAGGGGTTTTTTTTATTAATGGTCGTAATTAAAGAAAATTTCCTTTTGTAGATTTTACTGGTCATTTATTGCATGATTGTATTGTTTTTTATTATGATTTAATAATAGATGTTATATTCTAGCAAGCCTGCTAAAAGATGTTGTTTTGAATTCCGGAGACTTAAGATTAAATTATGAAATGCTAATGGTCCTCGTGTCTTTATTGTAAGAATAATATCCCTTATGGTGTCATATATATATATATATATGTATGTGCGTGTGTGTGTGTATGGATAATATTTAAATGTAGATTGTTAGATAGAAAGGAGGTAATCTCCAGGTGTATAGTATGGTGAATAGTATTTTACTTAGTTCGTATAGAAGGTACGTGCTCCACGATTTGTCCAAATCCTGATACACGTCGTTAACGATCAGGTTAACAAGTTCTCTTAACAAGGTGAGAAAAATATACTAAACAAAACAAGCCTCAAAATTTCCCATGGGAAATGATGCAAAACGAGACGACACCGCGGGATGAGAAGTCGCGAAGACACTCCTGGCGTGTCGGGCATTTCCGTTGGATCAATGAAGGCTCCTGCGCCATATATGTATTATTGAACGACAGCGCGCGGCTTTTAAATAACATTAAAAATTGAAGACACATTTTTTAAATTTATTAACCAATTTTCTGAAAATGGATTTTAAATTTGATTTTAAACTTCATTCAATATTAAACATGAAATTCTAACTACAAATTGAAGTTATAAAAATAAAAAAATATTCAAAGATGAAATTATTCCAACAGTTTCATCTTTTAAAAAAATGCCAATTCAAATTGAAATTTTTTGAAATATTATGTAAATACAAAACGTAAATTTCTGGCTAATTGGAATTTTTTACAGTGGATCAAGGTTTGATAGCATAATTCACCTCTCAACTTTTTCAAGTTTTTTTGTTCTTTTTCACTTTCGGGATGACCTTAAAAAAATATTTCGAAAAATTCTTCACTCGGTGTAAGCATTTTCAGAAATATTTGTCAACTATTTTCTTTTACACTTTATTCTTTTATATTTTTTTTATTGGTTCGAAGTTTTTTGTGTAGTTACTCTGCTGTAAGAATGTTACTCGATGTAAGAATTTAAAAAAATATTTTTTAGTGGTTATCATTTTTAAATAAATAACATGCATTGCACATTAAGCAATTTTACAACTGCATTCAATGATGATATTCAAACAAATAATTTCCTAATTTATGCTTACGATAAAATTGGGAATGTTTCAATTTTTATGAATAAACCATTTCTACAATAATTATAGTTGAAATTATAGTAATAATAATAATTATAATTGAAAACTACGCTTCTCACTTATGTACTTGTGCTATAAATAATGCCTCTCACGAAGTGCGACTCATATGCCTCGCACGTACGTGCCCCTTACACAGTGCGACGCATATGCCTCGCACCCTGCAGCCAAGGCGTGCCTCGCATTCTGTGCGTGTAACGTGCCCGCACGCTTCCTATCTGGGTATAAAGTAATCTTAAAGTGATCTCGAAATATAATGAATAAAAGAAACCAAATAAATATCTGAATTGCTGCAGTTATAATTGTACGTTAAAATGTACGTTAGAAGGTAATGCCGTACTTGCAATAAGTTTATTTTTTAGCGTTAGAAATTTAAAAAAAACATAGTGACTGTCATTGAATAAGGTCTGCTAGAGGCGACTTCAAGCACATCTACTCAGAACTACTGAGATGCGCTTAAAATCGCATTTAGCAGACTTCAACGACAATCACCCGAACGGGAGCGTGTGGTGACTCCAACAGGAGTGCAGTGTGATAGAAGCGCAGTGGTGTGGGTGGGCGTAGGGGCAGCAGGCAGTGCAGCGTCGTTTCGCCGTACTTTTCTATTTTTATTCCAATTTTCGTGGTAGTAGATAACGCATTGAGACGTGAATCTTAAAAAGTGACAGTTTTTATTATTCCGTAAATCGATGAGTACATCGGATTTCTTTAGGGTAAGTGCCTTTTAATTATTATTATTATCAAACGTATGGGCATGCGCAAGCCTAAGGACCCAGTTCTTAGATTTTCCCGCCCGCTCGTCAGGCCTGCGTCTATTTAAAATATGTTTAAAAAAATATATAAGTTGTCTACGAAGTGTAGACTATTTGTTAATAAAATGTGCAATAAGTATCAATTTTTATTCTATATTGAAAATTTTTTCTCTGGTCCCAACAAGAAGAGTAGTAACTACATTTAGAATGAGCACCCTCTCGCCATGACACCTCAAATTTCTGGTATTTATTTATTCCATTTTTGGTCGAAAATTCATGTTTTCAATTTGAAATTCTACTATTCCAGTCAAAGATTAATTATTCTATTCAACATTTCATACCGTAGGTGCATATTGTAACTATGTTGCCAAAAAAGCGGTATTCATTTACAAATTTATTTCTTTATCTGAAAATTGAAGTATTGCAGTTTCGGTTAAAAGTTCATCTTTGTTATTTAATAATGTAACTATTTGATTGAAAGTTGACCTTTTTAAGTTACAAATTCAACTACTTCATTCAAAATTGGTGTATTTTATTGAAAATTAGTCTTTTCCGTGGTTGAAAATCAATCTTCTTATTTGAAGATTCATCTTTTTAGCCGGAATGTCAACTATTTCAATTCGAGTTTCATAATTTTAGTTGCTAATTCATCTTTTTGGTTAAAAATTCTACTATTCCATTTGAAGAATAATTATTTTAGTTGAAAATTCATCTTCTTGGTTAAAAATTCTAGTGTTCCATTTGAAGAATAACCTAGACTACTAGATTCAACCATTGAAACAGTAAGACCTTCGAAAACCACATTCCGATATCTCACATTTCAGTTCTTTACCCTACTTACCCGAGGATGATGTGAAAAAAATACATAAACTACTCGATTTAACCACCGAAACAGTAAGACCTTTGAAAAACCCCTTCCGATATCTCACATTTCAGTTCTTAACCCTACTTCCCCGAGGAAGATGCGATTTGAACACCAAGACTACTAGATTTAACCATTGAAACAGTAGGACCTTTAAAAAACCCATACCATAATCTCAAATTTCAGTTCCTAACCCTACTGCCCCGATGAAGATGTGATTGACAACTAGATTTAACCATTGAAACAGTAAGACCTTTGAAAAGCCCATTCCGATATCTCAAATTTCATTTCGCAACCCTATTTCCCCGAGGAAGATGCGATTTAAACACCTAGACAACTAGATTTAACCATTGAAACAGTGAGACCTTCGAAAACCCCATTCCGATATCTCAAATTTCAGTTCTCAACCCTACTTCCCCGAGGAAAATGTGATTTAAACACCTAGACCACTAGATTTAAACATTGAAACTGTAAGACCTTTGAAAAACCCATTCCGATATCTCAGATTTTAGTTCTTAACCCTACTTACCCGAGGATGATGTGATTCAAAGAACATAACTACTAGATTTAACAACTGAAACAGTAAGACGGTTAAAAATTCCATCCCGATTACTGACATTTCAGTATCTAATCCTACTTCCCCGAGGAATATGTGATTTAAACACATAGCCTACTAGATTTAACCATTGAAACCGTAAGACCTTTGAAAAAACCGTTCAGGTATTTCACATTTCAGTTATTAACCCTACTCCCCCGAGGAAGGTGTGATTTAAACACCTAGAATACTAGATTCAACCATTGAATCAGTAAGACCTTCGAAAAGTACATTCCGATATCTCACATTTCAGTTCTTAACCCTACTTTCCCGAGGAAGATCTGATTCAAACACCTAGACTACTCGATTTAACCAATGAAACAGTAAGACCTTTGAAAACCCCATTCCTATATCTCAAATTTCTGTTCTCAACCCTACTTCCCCGAGGAAGATGTGATTTAAACACCTAGAATACAAGATTCAATCATTGAATCAGTAAGACCTTCGAAAAGTACATTCCGATATCTCACATTTCAGTTCTTAACCCTACTTACCCGAGGATGATGTGATACAAAGACCTAAAATACTAGATTTAACCATTGAAACATTAAGACCCTTGAAAAACACCTTCCGATACCTCACATTTCAGTTGTTAACCCTACTTCCCTAGAAAGATGTGATTTAAACACCTAGGCTAGTATATTTATCCATTAAAACAGTAAGACCTTTGAAACCCCATTCCGATATCCCAAATTTCAGTTCTCAACCCTACTTCTCCGAGGCAGATGTGATTTAAACACCTAGACTACTAGATTCATCCATTGAAACAGTAAAACCTTCGAAAAACCCATGACTATATCTTACATTTCAGTTCTTAACCCTACTTTCCCGAGGAAGATGTGATTTAAACATATAAACTACTAGATTGAACCATTGAAACAGTAAGACCTTTGAAACACACATTCCGATAACTCACATTTCAGTTCCTCACACTACCTCCCTGAGAAAGATGTGATTTAAACACCTGGACTACTATATTTAAACATTGAAGCTGTAAGAACTTTTAAAAACCTATTCCGATGTCTCAAATTTTAGTTCTTAACCCTACTTTCCCCAGGAAGATGTGATTGAAACACCTGAACTACTAGATTTAACCACTGAAACAGTAAGACCTTTGAAAACAACATTCCCATATCTCGCGTTTCAGTTCCTAACCCTACTTCCCTGAGGAAGATATGATTTAAACACCTAGACAACTATATTTACCCATTGAAACATTAAGGCCTTTGAAAAACCCATTCTGATATCTCAAATATCAGTTCTTAACCCTAATCCCCCCAGGAAGATGTGATTCAAACACGTAGAATACTAGATTCAACCATTGAAACAGTAAGACCTTCGAAAACCACATTCCGATATCTCACATTTCATTTCTTAACCCTACTTCCCCGAGGAAGATGTGATTTAGACACCTAGACTACTCGATTAAACCATTGAAACAGTAAGACCATCTAAAACCACATTCCGATATCTCACATTTCAGTTCTTAACCCTACTTCCCCGAGGAAGATGTGATTTAAACACCTAGACTACTCAATTAAACCATTGAAACAGTAAGACTTTTGAAAAACCCATTCCGATATCTCAAATTTGAGTCCTTAACCCTACTCCCCCAGGAAGGTGTGATGGAAACACCTAAGCTAATAGTTTTGAAATATTGAAACAGTAAAAACTTTGAAAACCCCATTCCGATATCTCAAATTTCAGTTCTCAACCCTACTTCCCCGAGGATGATGTGATTTAAACACCTCGACAACTAGATTTAACCATTGAAATAGTAAGACCTTCGAAAACCCCATTCTGATATCTCAAATTTCAGTTCACAACACTACTTCCCCGAGGAAGATGTGATTCATGACACATGACATGACACATGACATGACACATGACATGACACATGACATGACACATGACGTGACACATGACGTGACACATGATATGACACATGACATGGCACATGACATGATGCATGACATAAAACATGACATGACACATAACATGTCACATAAAAAAAAATGGCATGACACACAACATGACAGATGAAATGACACATGACATGATGGATTTAATTAAGCTTTAAATTATTAATTAATTAATTAATGTCAAATTTAAAGCTATGGATTTAATTAAGTTCATTTTCGGAGTCGATATCTAATAAATCTGGGAGTATAGCTACTGCTTCTTCTATCCTGATGACGAGTAACTCACATTTATCCAGGGAGACGGTTCGACGCTGCTTTGCTGGCCTCTGCTGCTGCTGCTGCTCACAGGTCTTGCGCTTTCCAGGCATTTTTGAAGCTGAAAAAGGAAAAAACCTGGAACCGAAAAAACCAGAAACAGAAAAAACCTGAAACAGAAAAAACCTGAAACAGAAGAAAAACCTGAAACATAAAAAGCCTGAAACAGAAAAAACCTGAAACAGAATGAAAACCTGAAACAAAACCAAACCTGAAACAGAAAAAATCTGAAACAGAAAAAAACCTGAAACAGAAAAAACCTGAAACAGAAGAAAAACCTGAAACAGAAGAAAAACCTGAAACAGAAAAAAACCTGAAACAGAAAAAACCAGAAACAGAAAAAACCTGAAACAGAAAAAAAATCTGAAACAGAAAAAACCTGAAACAGTAAAAAAACCTGAAACAGAAAAAGCCTGAAACAGAAAAAAACCTGAAACAGAAAAAAAACCTGAAAGAGAATGAAAACCTGAAACGAAAAAAACCTGTAACAGAAAAAACCTGAAACAGAAGAAAAGCCTGAAACAGAAAAAAACCTGAAACAGAAAAAACCTGAAACAGCAAAAAAAAGTGAATCAGAAAAAGCCTGAAACAAAAAAAAACCTGAAACAGAAAAATCCTGAAACAGAAATAAACCTGAAACAGAAAAACTAAAAATGGAAAAGTTTAATTTTGCAAAAAAATTTCGAAATAAACGTAAGAGTTTTCAACTGAAACAATGAATCTTCAACGGAAATAGTTAAATTTTCAAACAAAAAAAAATTAATTGGTACTAAAGAAGATAAATTGTCAAAAAAACGAACTTTCAAAAAAAACTTTTAAAAAATTGATTCCATTTTCAAGCAAAGTGATGAATTTTCAAATAAAGTTTCAAACATAAAGATTAATTGGCTACAAAAAAAAGACGAATTTTCCATAATGTACAGTAATTTTCAAAGAAACAGTTTAATTTTTAAGTGAAAAATATCAATTTTCAATCAAACAGTGGAACTTAAATGAATAAAAGATAAATTCATTTTCTACAAAGAACTTACAATTTCAACCAGAGACGGATTTTAAATTAAAATAATGAATCTTCATCCGAAAAAAATTAATTTTTAACAAAAGAGTTTAACTTTTAACTAAGTAGTTGAATTTTTAACTAAAAAAAGATGACTTTGCAACGGACAATGTAAACAAATTCTACTATAATTCAGAAATATTTATTCTTTAGAATACTACTTCTGCTGTAAAAACTGCTTGATGTACTTTGTTTATCTAAGAGTTCGAAAAAGAAACTTTTAAATTGTGACCAATTTTAACTTGGAAGAGGGATTTTTTTGATTCCTTTCTTCTGAATCCGAATTATAATAATTTTTTTTTAAATCCTTGTCCCAAGTGAAATTATATTTCTTGAATTTTACTACGACCAGAAGTGAATTACCGATAATTTGAGCTGTTTAAATAATACCAGATCAAAGAACATTAAGTTTGTGAATCGTTTGGGTAATAACAGATAATACAAAATGAAATTTTTGAATCATATGAGATATGAAAATATAAATAAATTATAATTTCACGTAGGCATGAAAAAGAATTCGGGTTTTTAATTATTCAACCATTTTCCACATAAGCTACTTAGTCGGCCTCAACAGAATATGAACAATCGCAGCGGATTAGCTTGCGCCGTTCGCGTGGCGTGTCCTTGAGACGAAAGTTTTTGGGAGCAATGGGATTGGGCTGCTTAACCTTGAAATTTAATCGCCTCATTTCACTCAATTAATACTGGAATTGAACATTTTTTTAGTTATCAGGCATTTTGTAAATATTTCCTTGTACTTAAAGAAGAGTAATTGCTTACTGGCCAAAAAAATGTTTGATTCTACTCTTTATTGAGTGAATTAAGGCGATTGAATATTAAGGTTAGGCGACTTCATCATCCTTATATGAGGGGCTGATAGCAAAAGCAGACTAAGAAAAAAGTTGGAGGAAAAGCGGGTTGCTTATTTCTCAGCGCGAGAACGAATTAGCCCGCGCGCTACGGGCAAAAACGAGTTCAAGATTTAACTCGTTTTTGCCCGTGGCGCATGGACTAACCCATTTTTGCACGCACGCACATTCCGATACGGTTCAACTCCAACCGAACTCTTGATTCGTTTTTGGCTACGCTGATATTTTCGTTTCGGTCGCGCCTGGACAAAGCTCTAGCCGCATTATACACACTACAATTGACAGTTCAGAGGTCGAATTCTCCGGAAAAATCTTCACGAAGCTCATCATCCAGTTCAGCCAGATCTTTTGGCTTGAGAGGAACCTGAATGTTGATGTTTCTCCGAGTCCTGAAGCAAAAAATAATGAAAAATAAAAAATTCCATTTTGCAGCCAAACTATGCAAGATACGAAAAAAGATGAATAAACAATAATTATGAACTCAAAAAATATCTACAAATTCGCTGCTAACCACTTTTTGATTTGACACGAAGTTTTTGTTGTATTCGTAAAAAACAAGATAAAAATACAGAAATAAAATTTTTTTGCAAACGACACAAGGTACGAAAAAAATATATACAGAAAAGTTGTTCATGACGTTAGGGATAAACAAATTAATTTTTGGAAAAAAGATACAAGGTACGAAACAAATGTTTAATATAAAAATTGTTTTTATATCAGATCTAAAAATTTGCTTGTAACCTTTTTTTCTCCTGAGATACATGATGAGAATGTGTTCGTTAACGACGAAGGAGCTTTAACGAAAAAGGATTCGCAATCACTAAATATGTCGATGTTTTGAACTTTAATTTTAGAATATTATGGATTGCAAAGCGCGAGATCCAACATGTGCGCGCCCTAGGCACGCTCAAACTTCCGAGCGAAGCGAGCCGTGCGCGACGATAATGTCCGGCGCAGCGGGAAAGTTTTTGTAGATTATATTTGAGAGTGCTTGAATATTTAGTAGCGCAAAAAAATTTCCTATAAAGCTCGAGTTTTTAATTCCTATATCACTATTGCATTTTGATATCGTCTATCTTGTGATTGCATAATTTCTCAACATAATGGAGAGGCCATTTTATTTAAGTTTTGACTTTTGACACCAGGCGTGAGATTGTGTGATCTTTGTCACAATGTAGTTATCACTTTCAGTTGTTTAAAGTCGCAGATGATCCTTTGGGTTGGGAATTAATGGAATTTTTCGTATATGGCAACAATATTTTGGAAGAAACGCGCAATAGTTGACTGCGGTTGGATGAGGAACTTATATTACATTTTTAGTCAAAAAAGATGGATAGACTGCGAATGGGGAAGTCTTTTGACAATTCGTTAAGCAGTATAAAAAATCCTTGGAAATTTGTTTTGATATTATAAAATCTGATGAAATTACGTGAAATCGGTTTGAAATATTTTTAAAATATCCTAAGATATTTAAAAAAGCCTTGCAATTCGTAAGTCTCTTGGAAATGCCTTAGAATGGTTTAAAATACTCTATATTATTCAAAATTGTTTTAAATAACTTTAAATGATTGAAATCTTTTAAGAATATCCTAAGATATTTCAGAAAATTAAAAATGTTTTGCAATGCCTTGAAATTTTTTAATCTTTCGAAAATGCCATGGAATCTTTTGAAACACCCTGAAATATTTTAAATCATTTGAAAGGTTACTGAAATCATTTGAACCATTCTTGAAATATTTTAATGTATCCTAAAACCTCGCTAGGTCCTATTAAATCGTTGCATATCATCGACATTCTAGGAACCTCTTAGATCCCCTTGAAATTTTTTTTTAAATCTCTTGAAAATTCCTTAGAATCTTTGATTTAAAATACCCTGAAATATCTCGAATCCTTAGCTGCCATTAAATTATTGAAATCAATTGAAAATGCCTTGGAATCTTTTGAACCCGTTAAAATATATCAAATCATGTGAAATTCCTTTCAATCTTAAAAAATAACCGCAAATATTTTAAGTCTTTCAAAATCTTTTGATATTTCTTGAAATTTTTTAAAGCTAATTAAAGTTCCTTAATATTGAAAAAAATATCTCAAAATGTATGAGATACTTTGAAATCTTTTAAAACCGTTTAGAGCTCTTGCAAATTCCTTGGCTTTTAAATAACGTCCTAAAATATTTTAAATCCTCTGAAATTTTTTGAAATACTTTCAGAGGTTTTAATGCTCTCGAATATCCTTTGGGATTTGAAAAAGAAACCTAAAATGGGTATAAGCTATGGCCTAAAACAAGCAGCATTAGTAGCATAGAACTACAAAAACAGCCGCAAGGAATTTCGAAAAAAAATCTTTAAAAAGTCGCATAAAATTGTTAAATATAATTAAATAGCAGTATCAGACCCTGAATGGCTGGAATAATAGCTTTCTTTGTTTGAAAGTATAGATTACATATCTCTGATTGATTTTAAAATATTCTTTGCACAATAAAAATAAACTTTAAAGTCGTAAGATCCGAGCCGTGCAAGTTTAAAATAAGTTTAGAAGAATTCAAGGGAATTGAAAAGAATTTGATGAAATGTCTAAGAGTCCATGATAAGTTTAAAAGACTTCAACATGAATTAAACGAAAACTAAACAAAATTTTGAAAAATATATTGCATTGAGTAAAATTAAATGAATTCAGAATTCAAGTGCATTCAAAAAAAAATTTAACTCAAGAAAAATTTACAAGAACTGAGGGAAAATTCCAAATGAATTCAAATGAATTGTAAACAATATTTGAAAATATCTCAAAACCTTTTGAACACTCCGGAATACCACTAATATTTTCCGAGTTTCGCATACCAGGGTGACCTGAAACCAGCATTACTACATGTTTTTGACTAAAATTACTGGGCACAAAATTTAGTTTTTGCGGCATATATCAGCACTAAATAAGCTCTGAATTCCTGTGCAAAGAAGAATTTGATACCACTTATAGTTTCCGAGTTTCACATACCTGGGTGACCTGAAGCCAGCGTTACTACATGTTTTTGACTAAAATTACCGGGCACAAAATTTTATTTTTGCGGCATATATTAGCACCAAATGAGCACTAAATTCCTGTGCAAGAAAGAATTTGATACCACTAATAGTTTTCGAGTTTCACATACCAGGGTGACCTGAAGCCGGGCACAACATTTTATTTTTGCGGCATATATCAGCACTAAATTCCTGTGCAAAGAAGAATTTGATACCACTAATAGTTTCCGAGTTTCACATACCAGGGTGACCTGAAACAAGCATTACTACATGTTGTTGACTAAATTACCGACCACAAAATTTTATTTTTGCAGCATATATTATCACTAAATAAGCACTATATTTCTATGCAAAGAAGAATTTGATAACACTAATTGTTTTCGAGTTTCACATACCAGGGTGAGCAGAAGCCAGCATTACTACATGTTTTTAATTGAAATTACGGAGCACAAAATGTTATTTTGCCTCATATATTAGCACTAAATAAGCACTAAATTCCTGTGCAAAGAAGAATTTGATACCACAAATACTTTTCGAATTTCACATACCAGGGTGACCTGAAGCCAGCATTACTAAATGTTTTTAATTACAATTAAAGGGCACAAAATTTAATTTTTGCGGCATATATTAGCACTCAATAAGCACTAAATTCCTGTGCAAAGAAAAATTTGATACCACTAACAGTTTCCGAGTTTCACATAAAAGGGTGACCTGAAGCCCGAATTACTACATGTTTTTAATTCAAATTACCGAGCACCATATTTTATTTTTTGCGGCATATATTAGCACTTAATAAGCACTAAAATCCTGTGCAAAGAAGAATTTGATACCACTAATAGTTTTCGAGTTTCACAAACCAGGGTGACATGAAGCCAGCATTACTACAAGTTTTTAACTAAAATTACTGAGCACAAAATTTTATTTTTGCAGCATATATTATCACTAAATAAGCACTAAATTTCTATGCAATGAAGAATTTGATACCACTAATCGTTTCCGAGTATCACAAACCAGGATGACATGAAGCCAGCATTACTACATGTTTTTAACTAAAATTACTGGGCACAAAATTTAATTTTTGCGTAATACATTAGCACTAAATAAGCAGTAAATTCCTGCGCAAAGAAAAATTTCATACCACTAATATTTCCGAGTTTCGTATCCCAGGGTGACCTAAAACCAGCATTACTACGTGTTTTTGACTAAAATTGCTGGGCACAAAATTTAATTTGCGCGGCATATATTAGCACTAAATGAGCACTAAATTCCCGTGCAACGAAGAATTTGATACCATCAATAATTTTTGAGTTTCACATACCAGTGTGACCTGAAGTCAACATTACTACAAGTTTTTGACTGAAACTACCGAGCACAAAATTTAATTTTTGCGGCATACATCAGCACTAAATAGGCACTAAATTCCTGTGCAAAGAAAAAGTTGATACTACTAAAATTTTCCGAGCTTCGCATACCAGGGTGACCTGAAGCCAGCATAGCTACATGTTTTTGACTAAAACTACTGGGCACAAAATTTGATTTTTGCGGCATATATTAGCACTAAATAAGCACTCAATTCCTGTGCAAAAAAGAATTTGATACCACTAATAGTTTCCGAGTTTCACATACCAGGGTGACCTGAAGCCAGCATTACTACATGACCGGGCACAACATTTTATTTTTGCTCCTTATATTAGTACTAAAGAAGCACTAAATTTCTGTGCGAAGAAGAATTTGATACCACCAATAGTTTCCGAGCTTCACAGACCAGGGTGACCAGAAGCCAGCATTACGACAAGTTTTTGACTAAAACTACCGAGAACAAAATTTTATTTTTGCAGCATATATTATCAATAAATAAGCACTATATTCCTGCGCAGAGAAGAATTTGATAACACTAATAGTTTTCGTGTTTCACAAACCAGGGTGACCTGAAGCTAGCATTACTACATGTTTCTGACTAAAATTACTGGCCACAAAATTTAATTTTTGCGTCATACATTAGCACTTAATCAGCAGTAAATTCCTGGGCAAAGAAAAATTTGATACCACTAATAGTTTCCGAGTTTCATATACCCGGGTGAACTCAAGCCAGCACGACTACATGTTTTCGACTAAAATTACCGGGCACAAAATTTTATTTTTGCGGCATATGTTAGCACTGAATGAGCACTAAATTCCTGTGCAAAGAAGAATATGATACCACTAATATTTCCGAGTTTCGTATCCCAGGGTGACCTGAAACCAGCATTACTATGTGTTTTTGACTAAAATTTCTGGGCACAAAATTTAATTTGCGCGGCATATATTAGCACTAAATGAGCACTAAATTCCCGTGCAACGAAGAATTTGAGAAGAGAGAGCCAAAACCTTACAAGAATGGCAGTTCTGGTGGAACAGCCATACCAGAGGAAGGTGGACAGCTAAGCTAATAGGAGAGGTGACTCCATGGTTCGACAGGAAACACGGTGAGGTGAATTTTTACCTCACCCAATTTCTTACCGGACACGGGCACTTTAACTCCTATCTTCACCAACGAAACAGAAAGGGAAGCGAATCTTGCGACTACTGTCCCACAGACGTAGATGATGTGAAACACACCTTCTACGATTGCCACAGATGGGCAACTCAGAAGAACAAACTGGAGAACGTGCTCGGGGATGTCTTCACTCCCGAGAATACAGTGTCGATAATGCTTCGCAATCAAGAGCATTGGGATGCAGTAGCACTGTATGTGGAAACTGTTCTTCGGCAAAAGAAAAGAGAAGAGCAGGAGAGAATTCGTTGCCAGCAGCAGTCATAAGTGACTAACTCACGGGGTCGAAGGCCGGCGAGCCCGAGAAAAGACATTTGTCTCTTCTACCGAGGACGACGCGTACCCCGTGAGGGAGGATCAACTGCAAACAAACATATATTCCCTCAGCCATGAGGTCTGGGACAGCATGGTTGGAGTGGAAGCTTGAAGAAGTCCAGGCGGGCAACAATGGTGGCGCTGAGGTACGGCGTTAAATGCCTATAACCCATGTTCCTGAAGTAATGCGAAAGCGGATTCCGGGAACATGGGTTGGCAGGTATAAGGAGTTCGTTTTAGTCGGTAAGGCCGTCTTTAGGTCAGTCCGAGACTCATCTTCGTTCCTTAAGGATTCTTCCCTAAAGTTCGAAGATGATTAGTGCATAAAGCATTTCGCAATTCTCCTTGTAAAAAAAAAAAGAAAAAAAAAACTAACTACTACTACTACTACTACTACTACTACTACTACTACCACTACTACTACTACTAATACTACTACTAAAGACAGACAGACAGACAATACCTTCTCCTTAAGATGAGAATGAAAAGATTGGTAGATCTTTTTTGGACGCCCAATTTTTGTGAATTCATACTTTTACGTAGTTTTTGTTGTTTCTCCAAAATATTTAATTTTTAATTTAATTTTTTACGATTAAAACAGAAAGTACGCGTTCCATCAAGATATAATTATCAACAAATTTTTGGATCTTTGTAGGGTGTACAACTTTTGTGTATTGATTGTTTGTCGTTACCTGCGTTGTTTTTCCAAAAATTCAATTTTTTTTAATGTTATTTTTCACAATGAAAACGAAAACTACGTATCTTATAGAAAAATAATAATAATCTTGAATTTGTAACTGTTTTTTGAGTGAAACACTTCCGTCTATTAATTTTTTGTTGCAGCTTTTGTCGTTTGTCCAAAAAGTTTAATTTTTTCATTTATAATATTGTTTTTTGACTGAATAAAACAAAAACTACGCATCTCATTAAAAGTAAATTTATAACACATTTGTAGATCTTTTTTGGTGCACAATTTTTGCCGATTCATCTTTTTTCGCATCTTGCGTAGTTTGACCGCCGAATAAAATGTTCATTTTCCAATATTTTTTGTTTTGCAACCAAAGTTTGAATTTTCAAGAAAATTCAGAAAATTGTTATGATAATCTTGTAGGGCTGTCAAAAAGCAACGTTTTTCTTCTTCAGAGTTTCATTCATATCGTGCGTTCTTCTTATTTCGCTGGAAATTTTACTTTTCGTTTATTCTTTCGGATTTTGAAAATTCTATAACTCTGATAATTTCCTTTCTATCAAAACAAAAGCCATCGATTAATTGTTCGAATTTCCGAGTACAACGAATAACCATACATAGAATTTTTAAATCTTTGAATCTTTAAGCTGTGCAATTTAAAAAATTGGAAGCATAACGATGTTCTGTTGCATTATTTTTTCAAAATTTTAACCAGATAATATTTTAAACTTTTAGTTAAAGATTTCAACAAATGAATAATTTAAAATATATTTGATTGGAAGACTCAAATAATGAATAATGATTTTGAATTAAGTGTTAAAAGTTAAGCGATTTATATTTAAAAAGTTAACAATTATTTGAAACTTTTAGAATTCTAAATTTTAATGTTGAACGCTGAATTTTCAATTTTTTTCTTTCATAAGTTTTAATTCCGAAATTAAAATTTAAATGTTGAAATTTGAAAAAGTACAATTGACATTTTCAAAAATATTAATTTTTGAACGATTTAAATGTACTCGAAATAATTTAAAATTCAAATACTGAAATTTCAGAAGCTTTGATTTTGAACAATTCAATTTAGTTTTTAGGTTGAAATTGCCAAATTTCAATCATTTTTAATTGTATATTGTTCAAATTCTGAAGTTTTAAATTTTAAATTGATTCTTCACTTTTGAAAAGTTTTAAATTGTCCTGCTTTCAAAATTTTAATCTGAAATTTTTCGATTCCGAGATTTTTCAATTAAAAATAAAAATGTTTGATGTTCAACGCTTTGAAGCAGTACTGATACAGCAACAACTTCTTTCTAATGAAACTGTCCAATTTTAAAAATTTTCATTCGAAAGTTTCCTGTTTTGAGAGCATCTGATTAAGATATTCAACTATAAAATTTTTCATTGAATTGTTTAAACATTCATTTTATTGATTGAAGATTGAACTATTTTGCATAAAATTTGTTATTTTTTGGTTGAAAATTAATTTTTTTAAACTGAGAATTCAAATATTTTATTTTTGGTTAGAAATTTATCGTTTTTATTTTTTAGTTGAATATTCAACTATTAAATTTCTCATTGAATTGTTTAAACATTCATTTTATTGGTTGAACTTTTTTTTGTAAATTAATTATTTTAACTTTTTTTTCAAAATTTTTTAAATATTTCATTTTTGGTCAGATCGTTTTTAGTTGGATATTCAAATTTTATATTTTTCATTGAATTGCTTAAACATCCATTTCATTGTTTGAAGATTGAACTTTTTTGTGCAATTTTTTTTTGTAAATTAATTTGTTCAACTAAGAATTTAAATATTTTATTTTTGGTTTAAAATTTATCGTTTTTAGTTGGATATTCAACTATTTCATTTTTCATTGAATTATTCAAACATTCAATTTATTGGTTAAAGATTGAACTTTTTTGTTTAAAATTCGTTATTTTTTGGTTGAAAATTAATTTTTTAAACTGAGAATTTAAATATTTTATTTTTGGTTAGAAATTTATCGTTTTTATTTTTTAGTTGGATATTCAACTATTACATTTTTCATTGAATTGTTTGAACATTTATTTTATTGGTTGAAGATTGAACTATTTGTGGAAAAGTTGTTATTTTTTTAGTGGAAATTTATTTTTTTAAACTGAGAATTTAAATATTTTATTTATGGTTAGAAATTTTTCGTTTTTATTTTTTAGTTAAATATTCAACTATTACATTTTTTATTGCATTGTTTTGATATTCATTTTATTGGTTGAAGATTGAACTTTTTTTTTGTAAAATAATTTTTTTAGCTTTTTTTCTAAATTTTTTAAATATTTTAATTTTTAGTTAGATCGTTTTTAGTTGGATATTCAACTATTACAACTGTTATTGAATTGTTTTAACATTCATTTTATTGGTTGAAGATTGAATTATTTTGTATAAAATTCGTTATTTATTGGTTGAAAATTAATTTGTTTAAACTGAGGATTTAAATATTTTATTTTTGGTTAGAATTTTATCGTTTTTAGTTGGATATTCAACTATTACATTTTTCATTCAATTGTTTCAACATTCATGGTATTTCTGAAGATTGAACATTCTTGTGAAAATTTTTGTTGTAAATTAATTTTTTAAATTTTTTTTCAATATTTTATTTGCAGTTAGATCGTTTTTAGTTGGATATTCAACTATTAAATTTTTTATTAAATTGTTTAAACATTCATTTTACTTGGTTGAAGATTGAACTTTTATGTGGAAAATTCGTTTTTTTTTTTTGTTGAAAATTATTTTTTTTTCAACTGAAAATTTAACTATTTTATCTTTTTGCAGAAATTCGTCTTTCTGATAGAAAATGCATCTTCTTGATTGAAAATTTAACTATTTGGTTGAAAATTCTTTTAAAAATGAAAATGAAAATTCAACTACTTGGTTGAAAGTTGACCTATCTTGTTCAAACTTTAATTTTATTTGTTGAAAATTTAACTTTTTTGTAGCAAATTCAATTTTTTGTATGAAAATTAATTTTTTAACTGAAAATTTAACTATTCTATTTTCGGGTAATATTCTTTTTCAATTTATGTGTTTTGTTGAAAATTCGTCTTTTTTATAGAAAATTCATCGTTTTGGATTGAAAGTTCGTCTTTTTAGAAAAGTGATATTTTTTGATTGAAAATTAATTCTTTTTTATTGAAAAGTCTACTATTATATTTTATATAATTTTATTATATTTTAGGTTTATTTTATTGGTTGAATATTGAACTTTTTTGTCGAAAATTTGTTGTTTTATGTAAAAAATTATTATTTTTAACTGAAAATTTAACTATTCAATTTTTGGTTACAAATTGATTATTTTTAATTGAAAATTCAACAATTCAAATCAAAATTTTTTTATTTTGTTGTAAATTTATTAACAGAAAATTTAACTGTTCCATTTTTGGCTGAAAATTGAGATTTTTGGTTTTAAGTTTATGTATTTTGTTTAAAATTCATCTCCTTTTATAGAAAATTAACTTTCTTGTTTAAAAATGTAACGGTTGACCTGTTTTGTTACAAATTTCTTTTCTTATGAATCACTATTTTAGTTGAAACTTTAATTTTCTTATTGAAATTTCTTTTTTTTTATTTAAAATAATTTTTTTCATCTTAAAATTTAATTATTCCGTTAATGGTTAGAAAATTATCCTTATAAGTAGGAAATTCAACTATTAAAATTTCATCTTTTTGGTTAAAAATTGGTATTTTTTGGTGGAATTCAAAGATTCCATTTTTGGTTCAAAATTATTTTTTTTAGTTGAAAATTCAACAATTTAACTTAAAATTCATCTTTCTTGATTGAAAATTCATATATGTTGGTTTAGGATTCAAATTACAAATTTCACTGTTTGGTTGATAATTATTTTTTTTTTTACAATTCAACTATTTTGTTAAAAGGTCAAATTTTTTGAAAATTCATCTTTTGGTAATGAATATTCAACAAAAAAATCCATTTTCAAGAAAGTAGTTAAACATTCAACCATGTAGTTTTAATTTTTAACTAGAAAAGGAAAATTTTGAATAATATAATTAAAATTAATTAATTTAATTAATTAATTTTTAATATAAAAAAAATTGATTTTGGTTTCGGATCATATTCTTGGTTTAAAATTGAACCATTTTGTTGAAAATCAAGTTTCAAACTGAAAATTCGACTATTTGATTAAAATTTCATACATTTTGTAAAAATATCATCAAGCTCAAGTATTTGATTGAAATTTCATATACTTTGTAAAAATATCATATTCACAAAATACCTGAATTTTCAACCAAATAGTTGAATTTTCAAATATAAAATAGAAGTTTTCAATTTACAAATAGAATAATTATATTTTCAGGTTGATAAATTACTTCTTAACAAACAAAAATAAAGATTTAAAAAAAAATGCGTAATACGTAATTTTGAATTAAAAATGGAACAGTTAAATTTTCATCAAAAAAATTAATTTTATAAAATAGATGTAATAGTTTATATTTCTAAAAAAAATTTCAATATGACAATTTTTTAAATTTTCAACTAAAAAATGTTTTTAAACCAAAAATCTAATATTCAAATATTCAGTAAAAAAAAAATGTTTCCGGCCAAAAAAGAAAATTTGCATCTTTGGAATTTATCATTTTTCACTAAAAATTCAACTCTTCTGAAAATGCATTTTTTAATTAAAAATTAATGTTTTCAATTGAAAAAACTATTCTATTTTGGGTTAAAAATTAAACTTTTTTATTTGAAAACTCTCGTATTTTGTTGAAAATTAGTCTTTATAAAAGAAAGTTAATTTTCTTGGTAGAAATTCAATCTTTTTTGTTGAAAACGTGACTGTTTGGTTAACAACTATTCTGTTTTGTTTAAGGATTCAACTATTTGGTTAAAAATGGAACTATTTTGTTAAAAATAATTGATTTCGGTTTTGGATCATATTTTTGGTTTAAAATTAAACTATTTTGTTGAAAATTGTGTTTCAAACGGAAAATTCAATTATTTGGTTGAAATTTCACATATTTTGTAAAAAATTTCATCCATTTGGTTAATAAAATTGAACTATTTTGAAAATTATTATTTTTTTTTTGAAAATTCAATTTTAGGCCCTGGGATGCATAATTTAAATTGATGTCCACAATTCGTTCCCACGATCTTTTTATTCTTCACTTTCGTTTACGTGTTCAGACATCCGTGTCCTCCCTTCTACTGTTCAGAAAATTACAGGACATACCTGTAGGTGTGGCGTGCGTGCGATCCCCTCGAATGGGTTTGCAACTCAGGATTTGCTGCTCGGCCAAAAACGGTTACAAACCTTTTTTTTATATAAAAAAAAATTTTTATTAAAAAATAATTTGATAATTAATAATTAAAAATAATATTAATGAAATAATAATAAATAATATAATAATAATGATGATAATGATAAATATTTAGTTAAAATAACAATAAATAAATAAATTTAAATTATTTTATCAATTATATATAATTGATAAATTTATAATTAATTACTACTTGAATTTGAAAAATGGTCAGAAAATCAAATTAATAATAATAATTAAATTAATGAATCAATTAATTAATAATTAATTATAAATAATTTTTCAATTAAATAAATAATAATAATGGATTATCCTGGATTACCTATACAGAATTACTCTGGATTACCTAAATTACTCTCCATTGCATAGGATTACTCTGGATTACAAAAAATTATGGTCGATTACTTTCAAAAAAATTAATGAACTTATGACCAAATTAAAAATAGAATAGTTGAATTTGTAGATTAAAAAAAAATTACGTTAAAAAAAATGATATTTCAACAAAATACATGATTTTTCAATCAAATGGTTGAATAAAAAAAAATTGAATTTATTTACAAAATAGGTGAATCTTTAACTAGAAAAGATCAGTTTTTTCGTTGAAGATTCAACTATTTTGTAAAGAAGTCAATTTCTTCGAAGTAATTTTTTTAACTGAAAATTACTTTGAAAAATACGAAATTTTTACAAAATACGTAAATTTTCAACTAAAAAAAATTTTTTTCAATTGCAAATGGGATAATTAAATTTAAGGATTAAAAAATTACTTATCAACCAAAAAACATGAAATTTCAAACAAAATACATCGATTTTCAATCAAATGGTTGAATTATCAACTAAGAAGGATACATTTTCAATTTAAAAATAGAATAGTTGAATTTTACTTGAAAAAATTACGTTTCAACAAAAAAAAAACCCGAATTTTCAACAAAATAGATGATGTTTTAATCAAATGGTTGAATTTGAAAAAGTAATTCTTCTTTTTACAAAATAGGTAAATCCTTAACTAGAAAAGATAAGTTTTTTCCGTTGAAGATTCAACTATTTTGTAAAAAATTCAATTTTTTGTAGAGTAATTTTTTCAACTGAAAATTACTTTTAAAAATACGAAATTTGAACAAAATAAATGAATTATCAAACAAATGGTTGAATTTTCAACTTAAAAATATGAGTTTTCAAATTACAAATTGAAGCCTTTGCGATATTGGAGAGTTCTCATTTTCTTGCTGGAATGTATACATATAGTAATTATGAATCTAGAAGACCGTCGAAAATAAACATGCAAACCGGCAGGGTTACCCCAATGACTGAAGCAGAGATCAAAGAAATTCCAGGAGGTACCCCCAATCCAATCAATACGCATTTCCGAGTAAAGAATTTAAATGCTAATGTTAACAATATTGCTATACACCATTCATTCCTAAAAATGTCTAACTAAAATAGAATGTCTGCGTAGCCAAGTCGGATCAAAATATTTTATGTAACTGGTAATTACATTAAAAGTCAATGTATTATGCTACTCAAGTTTTCGATATTTCATTGATTATTTGGTTTAGAAATCGCCAGTAGTTAATCTTATAGCTTATGCCTTTCAGATTTGTATTGGTCTGGTTAATAATCTAATGTGGTCTAATATGAAGGAGTATTTTATCAAAGTATTTATCATGAAATTAGACTATATTATTCTTGGAAACAATGCTGAGCCCCGTGATGGAAAAATAGAAACAAGCCCATAATTATATTATCGTAATCGTGATGATAGATTCTGAGACAGGCGCGATTGAAGCTCCCCCTGGTACTTGAGAGATGGTTTGTTCGACACATTTACTTTTCGAATTAATAACGCGTGTATGATAAGGTACTTTTTCCCAACAATGCCATTTTTTATTCTTTTTTTTTGTTAGAGGAACGTATGGGTGTGGTCTGCAAGACCTGAAATTATTAAAGTGGTTTGGCGCTGGATTTCGAGAAAAAATGCAAACGTTAGGTCTTCTATGGCGCGGCGCAGCTCAGTTGGGCAAATTAAAGTGTCTGTGAACAAATTAATTATCGAACCATAATTGTTTTCATCATGTTTGAGTTCTTTTATAAATTAAGAAATATATATATATATATATTCTGCATACATTGTTCACATATGATTTTTTAACAAAGTTTTCAAATATTTTCTCATTTTATTAACAAAATGACAAACACAAAAGTTTTGGACTTTTGAAGAATACCGTTATTATAAAATATTCAGATTCATTCAAAATGATCTATTCATTTATTTAATTAATGACATAACGGTCATTAGCCCAATTGCTATAACAATACACTAGTCTAGGTATATTCATTTAGTATATTTGATCTGATACTTTCCTTTACAATTTTGTGTAAGAATATGAGATCTTGCGCTTTTCGATTCGACTGTAGTGAATTCATGTTTACAGAAGCCGCAATTTCCGAATAATCACGAGTCATCTAGAATCATTGACGTGACATGTCAACCTTATTCTCAAAGGCGGAAACACCCATTCCGCAGCGGCTGTTGTTATGACGCCCTTTACTTCTACCGAAAAAAAGGAAACTTGTTAAACCCAGAGAATAACAGCCCAATAACTTATTTGAACGCACTGTATAAGATCTTTACATATGTCCTAAACAGGAGGTTTGTTCGAAGAATTGAACCTGTGGGAAGAGAGATGTACGAACGGCATGGCTCGAAAAAAGGTGTAACAGGCTGCCGATAGAACCTGCTAATTGAAATGTGCGTCTGCAAAGACTCAGGAGCCCATCAGCGCGCCCTGTCAATGGCCTGGATTGACCACCGTTAAGCTTTTAATTCAACCTCTCATAGACCTATCATATGTCAGTTAGAAAGCTTGAAGGTTTATCCATACATAGTGAGATGCATAGAGAGATTGATGCCCCTTTAGAAAACACTATATTTACTATCTCATCTGGAAATTATTGTGTGACAACAAACAACATCACCTTCCAGAGACCCTGAGCTTGTGGATATAAGTGTTATTAGACATCTTAACACTGGAGATAAATATACATACCTAGGCGTGCCTCAAAGCATCGTTCAGGACATAGCATTAGTAAGGGAGTCTCTCCGAAGCAGAAACAAGCATCTTCTTTGACAGATTTGGTCTTCCAGTCTGTCAGCGTTGAACAAGGTATCTGCGACAAACATGCTTGCCGTTCCGGTCCTGCCCTTCTCGTTTGGGGTGGTTCAACAGACGTAAGATGAGCCTACGGTCCTTGATATCGCCACTATTATGATCATGCATATGCATAAGAGCTTGTATATCAATTTGCCCGTTCAGCGATTATACTTCTCACGAGGCCAAGGCGGACGCGGACTTCTGAATTTCCAATGCCTTTATAACCGAATTGTTCTAAGTAAGTACAGCTTACATCGTTGCACATGACAAAGATCTTCTCCTAAAAATTGTCAGGAAACACGAGATGATTGGAAAAGAAGCGTTCCTTTACGAAGCCGTGGAGCAGAAGGCCGATACCCTTGGCATTACTCCATCTAGATGCTTTACTTCTAAAAGTCGAATTCAAGATAGCGGAGGTTGAGAGATTCGGTCAAAAGCAACTCGACAAAAAAATGCCTGGAAGCTTCCACAAAAATGTAGAAAAAGAGTCTTTGTCGAATGAGCAAACTTTTGCTTTCCTCAAATCATCAGGAATTGATTCACGTATATGGGGTTTTATTTTCGCATGCCAGGACGGTGTCATTTCTACCTTAGTAGGGTCTAAAATTTTCACAGAAAACGTAATTCATATTCCTTTACAATATATTTTAAATTCAGTTTTTAAAGTACGACGACCTAGCCGTGCTCAACCCTTTACTTAAATAATGAAAAACAATCCATTTTTTACGTAAACAATACACTGGATGACGATTACGTCAATTTATAATTGATATTATAGTATATAGTTTTGTTGTAAAATCGACTTTTTGGGACAAAATTGAACTATTTTGGTAGAAAATCCAACTACTTGATTGAAAATTATAATTTGTAGTTGAAAATGAACTTTTTTGGTAAAACTTGATCTTTTCTCATAGAAAGGTCGTTTTTGTGCATTGAAAATTCATCTTTTGGAAGAAAACTCGTATTATTTGGTTGGAAAATAATTCTTTTTGATTGAAAAGTGTACTAATATATTTTTGGACAAAATTTAGCCTCTGTTGTTTGGAAATGTAACTATTTCGTGAAAAAGTCAACTACTTTGTTAAAAAGTCATCTCTTTTGGTTAAAAATTCTATTATTTGGTTAGAGATTTCATTTTTTTTTGTTAAAAATTCTACTATTTGTTAAAAAATGATATTTATTTATTGAAAATTCAACTTCTTATTTAGAGTTAAACTACTTTGTAGAGAATTAATTTTTTTGTTTGAAGATTCATCTCTTTGGTTAAATATGGAACAATTTTGTAAAAAAAAATTTCATTGGTTGACACTTACTTTTTTTAACAAAAAATTACAATATAACATTTTTAGATAAGAATGTATCTTCTCAGTTGAAAATTTGTTTATTTTTTTTTCTGAAAATTTAACTATTTTATTTTTGGTTGAAAATGTTTGAAATTTATTTTCAGAATTAATTTTGTTTAATATTCAATATTTTACTTTAAAATTTATTAGTTTGTTTAAGAATTGAACTACTATTTCAAGAGTTTTTTTCACTGAAAATTTTAATATTCTATTCTTGGTTGAAAATTTAGCATTTTTCGTTGGAAATTCAGGTAATCCGTTGAAAATTCGTCATTTTGGTACAAAATTAATATTTGGTGTTGAAAATTAGTCTGTTTGGTCAACAAATATTTTCTTTGGTTGAAAATTCAAATATTTTGGTAAAAATTGTATATTTTTCTTCAATAATTTTTTATATAGAAAACTTGATTCTTCTATTAACAATCGATTCCAGTCGATCACTTTCTGTTTTCCAGAACAAAATTCAACTATTTGTACAAACATTATTTTTCTAGTTGATAATTCATCATTTTGTTCTAAAATTTATTTCTCTGGTTAACATTGAATTATTTTGTTGAATTTGTTTTGCCTGAGAATTAATTTTTTGAAATGAAAATGTAAAAATTTCACTTTTAGGTGAAAATGTAAAAATTTCACTTTTAGGTGAAAATGTAAAAATTTCACTTTTAGGTGAAAATGTATATTTTTGAGTTGAAAATTTAACAATTTGGTTGAAAATTCATGTATTTTGTTCAAAGTTTATCTTTTTCAGTAAATGATGAATTTTTTTGGTTGAAAATTTACCTTTTTAGTTACAAAATTAATTTCCTTGATTGAAAATTTGATTAGTTTATTGAAAATTAATTTCTTTGGTGAAAAATGTAAGTATTTGGTTAAAAGCTCTACTATTTGGTTGGTAATTTAATTATTTTGTTAAAACTTCTACTATATTGTTACAGAATCATCTTTTTAATGAAAATCCAACGACTAATTTAAAGTTAAACTACTATGTTAAATGATTGCTCATTTTGATTAAAAATGAACTTTTTTTAGGAAATTCTGGTATTTGGGTCAAAATTCGTCATTTTAGTAAAAAATGTCTATTCTCTGTTGAAATATATTTATCTTCTGAGATCGAAATTCGATTATTTGTGCGAAAATAAATTTATTTAGTTGACGATTCACCTTTTTAGTTAAACATTATTTTCTTTCGTTGAAAAAAAGCAGAAAATGTAAATATTTCATTTTTGGTTGGGAATTGATCTTTTTTAGTTGAAAAATGAAATATTTGGTGAAAAATTCATGCAATTTGTTTGAAAGGCGTCTTTCTTCAGAGAAGATTATCTTTTTGGTTGAAAATTTCAAATTCGGTTGAAGATTCATCATTTTAGTTGAAACATTATCCTTTTTAGTTGAAAATTGAATCACTTATTTGATAATTCTTTTGTTTTTGGTTAACTTTACTCTTTCAACTGAAAATTTAGCGGTTTTATTTGTAGTTGAAAATCTGAGTTTTCAAGTAAATGAATCAAGAATTTAGTTAAAAATTCGTATACTTTGTTGTGAGAATATTAATGAGGATTAAACTAGAGTTTTGATAAAATATTGTTCATAAATCAAATAAACATAATTTTTAGTAGTTGCTTAAATCCATAATAAACTCTATAATTTTTTATCGAGAATTATTATGATTCCATTAGCACCAGATCAGGCTGAGTCAATGATTTCGAAACTTTCTTAAGCAAACATCTTAGGGTCTTTATTTATTGATAAGTTCAAGTAAAACTCGCGGCTAAGACTTCCTTGACCGTCGAACTGATTGTCTCTATTTTAAAATTGTATATAAAAAAGAAATTAAACCATCCGAGGCCATAATAGTTGAAAAGTTTTAAGGCAGAAGCTTTTCAAATTGAATCGTCATCAATGAAATTGATTTAAAATTGTTGGACAATTGCATGTTATAATATTTTGTAATTGTCAAATTTCAAATTAATATTTGCAAAATTGAACCGTTTTAAATTTATAGGGCAATCGAAATTTTTCAGATCCAAAATAAAGCTTTGGAAATTGAACAGTTTTAATAGGTGTACCATTTTCATAAAAGCAAGTAAAATTAAACATTATTTATTTTTAGACATGCAGACTAAAATAATGCTAGCAATCTGCATCATTAGGGTGGTCCGAATTCATATAGTACAAATTCGACTTTCAATTTTTGGTGATTATCTCTTCCCGCCACCTTTAAACTTGTTAGTTTTCCGGAAAAAGAAATTCCATATTTTTTCAAATTGGTTAACATTAACTTGTGCTGCCGGACTGTTAAAAGTATATGGGTTTTTAATTATGAACAACTCAGTTTTCAAAAAAATGAAAAAAAAGTAATGGTTAGTAACTTTTTGTGGATTAAAGCTCAGTCAACGCTTGAGGAGTGTTTCAGTAATAATTTTCATCCAAAAACTTTTAATTTTGCACCTCGAATCCCCTGGTATTTTTCCAGGAAAATTCCCCGCGAAATACAAAATTGCAGTTTCACGTACAAATTCACGCTAAGCACATTAATTTTTTATCTTTTTTCAAACATGAATTGTTTGAATTGGATATGTGACCTATTTTTTTAGTTTAAACACTTAAAATTCTTTTTTTTTCAAATAAAAAAAAAGCATTTGAAATTTTCTTAGGAATCTTGAGAAATTTGTAGTATTCTCTTCTTTTTAATTAAATATAATAATAAGTTACCAAAGACTTTCGGATTTCAAGAATTTATTGGATTTTCAATTTCTTAATTATAGGAAAAGTATGCCTTACATTTTTTCATTATAGTATAAATTATGCTCAGTGAAGTTAGCGATATTTCATAAAAGATACATAATTTTTAAGAAATTTTTAGAGATGAATTTGATTGATTAATCTCAATATTAGTATAAAATTGCAACTTTGAAGGTGCTA
The DNA here is from genome assembly GCA_011634705.1 of Andricus grossulariae. Taxonomy (NCBI): domain Eukaryota; kingdom Metazoa; phylum Arthropoda; class Insecta; order Hymenoptera; family Cynipidae; genus Andricus; species Andricus grossulariae. The sequence continues at coordinate 87,649,948 of JAABKJ010075445.1, read as the reverse complement.
ATACTCGCCTTATATTTTTTTTCGTAAGAAACAAAATTTTAGCTCCACATGGCATCCTGATCATGAATGTTCTGAATTTTACAAGATCTGGTAGTTAAAATGGTAAAAATTGAAAAGTTTAAAAACGCGAATTTTCGGCATAAAAGCCTCCCAAGAGAAATTTGAATATTATTTTTAAATTTGGGCAAAAACAGGGAATCATTTGCTCGCTAAATAATGAAATTTCCAAGTTAAGGATTTAGAAAATATAAAAAAAAGATTTTACGATCGACTCTAATACGATATACATATCATACATACAGGCATTAGTTAAAAAATAATTTCCATTCTTAAAATGAAAATCTTTTCATTTCTTCGAAAAATAACTCTGTTGCGCTCATTAAAAAAATTGTTTTTCTTCTTTTATCTTCAAGACGAGAGTAAATTGAGATTGCGCTATTTGAAAAGAGTCTAATCTGATCAGTTATCAAGATTTGACATAAACAATATTTCGTACAATTTATTTTTTCATGTAGCTGATAGGATTCTTATTTGTCTGAAACTTAGATGCAGTCCAAGCTCCGAGAATTGCCGCTTTCAGGGCTGCAGGGGAACAATTTTTCCACGAAGCCATAAACCCCCACTCTAAGCGCGGTCACGCTTGAATGCGTGGAGAAGAATGCAGCTGTCAAACTCCGAGCGTTGCCGCGCGTCGATGAGGTTAAAAATCTATCTCGAAAATCGTTTAATGTATCTAGTGTACATTACATGTGTGCAAAAGTGATTCATATTGGACTATTTCGTTATAAAGCCGAGCTTAAAGGTATGACAAACATACAAATCGAACATTAGCTATGGTATGTTCGATTCTTAGAAAAAGTTAAACAAAGCGTCAAAATGACTAATATGTCACCTCACTTTTAGCTTGAGCGGTTAAATCTCGTGCAGTACATTAATAATTAATTACTGTGTCGTATTGTTGGTTTTTTGTTTTTAACACAGAGAAACTCAAATATCGAATTGTCAATTATAACCTCAATCTGATGTCACTCGTGTAATCTTATTAATTATAATAATACATGTAAAACGTAAAACAAAATGGAAAGCTTTTTTTACAGCAGTGTGAACAGTTAGTCGTTCACTTGAAAAATGGAAATTCATTCCTGAACATTCATCCAGGACATCTTTATCCAATGTATATAATTCCTGAAAATAAAACAAGAATTGACTTGAGAGTTGGACGTTAATTAGAATTTTGAATTTGATTATAATCTAATTTAAGATTCTTAAATTTCAATCTTTATCCAAAGCCTTTAAATATTTGATGAATCGTAAAATAAACAATGATTAGTCAGCCTTATAGTATATAAATTTGATTTTATACCATAGCAAATTTGGTTAAAGTGGATTAAAAATAGTTTTGAATAACGAACAGTTTTCGTAATATTTAGTTTCTTATATGTGTGGTAGATTATAGTTCCATTTTCAACTAAAAAGATGAATTTTCAAGAAAAAAAATAATTTTCAGTAAAAAATTTAATTTTCAACTAAAACAAAAACGAATTTTCAACAAAATAGTTTCATTTTCAACCAAAAAGATGAATTTTCAAGAAAAAAATTCTTTTATTTATTACCAAAAAGAGGAATTTACAAAAAAATACATGAATATTTAACAAAAACTTAAGTTTTCAACCAAGTCGAATGTCGATGAAACTTCAAGCAAAAATCTTAATTTTCTAAACAAAAAAAAAACAAAATACATTATTTTCAATTCAGAAAGAGAAATCTTCATAAAAAATGAAATTGTTCATTTTTCTGCTAAATAAATTAATATTTAAAAAAAAATGAAATTTCTACAAAACTTTTAACCAAAAAAATTAAATTTTCACAAAATCGTTGAAATTGTTGAATTCTCAATACAAAAATAGAATAGTTAAATTTTCAGTTAAAAAAATTAATTTTCAACGGAAAAAAAATTAATTTTCAACAAAATAGTTGAATTTACAGACAATAAAATGAATTTTTAACAAAGTAGCTCAATTTTCAACCAAATAGTTTAATTTTGTACCAAAAAGGTAAATTTTCAAGCAAGAAAATTAATTTTTACCAAAAAAAAGAATTTTTAACAAAATACATGAATTTTCAACAAAACGTTCAGTTTTTAACAAAATTGATGAATTCTCAAGCAAGAATCTTAATTTTCAAAATAAAAGAAATTTCAACAAAATACATCAAATTTTCAACTAAGAAACACAAATTTTCACAAAAAATGAAATATAGTTAAACTTTCAGTTAACAAAAAATTAACTTTCAAACAGAAAAATGATTTCTTAACAAAGTAGTTGAATTTTCATCTAAAAAAAATATTTTCAACTAAAAATGAAATGGTTAAATTTTCAGTTGAAAAAAGTATTTTCAGCTAAACAAAAAAAAACGAATTTTCAACCAAAGATATAAGGTTTTAACTAAAATGATGAACCTTAAACTGGAATAGTTATATTTTCAGTAAAAAATTAATTTTCTTCCAAAAAACAACTAAAACTTAATTTCGTTTAGTTTTTTTCTGTCAATTGAAATTTCTTATTTTTGATTTTTTTTGTTTTAATAACTAAATAACTATAAATTAATTTCCTGCAGTTTTTTTGACGAGTAGATATTCTTTTAATCGCAAAAAAATAAGATTAAAAATTAAAAATTAAATTTTTGAAAAAACGACACGAAAGCTACAATAACGTTTTATTTAACAACATTTTCCGCCTAAAAACAAAATTAGTGCAAATTATAGAGCAAATATTAAAGTAATAATCAAAAATAAAATTTTTACATTATTTTACAATATCTGAATAAGCAATCCCAAGCAGAGGTACATAACTAAATGTAATATACATTTGATATACTAGTGTTGAACATAATGTAGAAAAGTTCACATTTTTGACAAAATCGAGTTCGAAGTGCGAAATACATCATGAGAATGTGTTTCGTTAAAGCCGAAAGAGCTTTAACAAAAGAGAATTCACAATCACCAAATTCCAGTTGTCGATGCTTTGACCTTCAATTGTAAAAGGTCTTTGCCCAAATATGGGAGAAATACAGAAACCGAGCGCGAAGCGTGAGATAAATATATTATCGAGCGCGAAGCGCGCGAAACAAAAGTCTCGCGCCAGAGGCTCAGTTTTTTCAAGAAAACTCATAGGAGCTTTCGTGTGAACAGAATGAATGAAAGAATGAATAGATTATTATAGTTAATAAAAATAATTATGTAATAAGAAATTAAATAATTTACACTATTGTTTTCGTTATTAACGATTATTAATTACTAATAATTTTATGAAATTTAATCAGTAATAATTTATTAAGATTTAATAAAATAACAATAATATTGAATAAAGGTAAAGTGGACTTCATTTTGTGATAGTCGACACGTTCGTCTACGATTGCGTCGACGCTCGGCATGTTTACCCGACCAGGGGTTTATGTTCTCAATAGGGGTTGATGTCACGTGATCATAAAATTCGACGTACGGCCACGAGGGTTGCTCAATGACGTAACGAAGCGCGCGTTTTGCCAGGAGAGTAAGACTCGAAGAAGGGTTGAACAACCCCTCCAGATTTTAGGGGTGGATCGCCCATTCACCCTACCACCCCTTTCATTCATTCGACATTTCTCACCCCTAATCAATACGTCTCAAATAAAAATCTGAACTCTATCGAATTTTTCAAATAATGCATTACAACAAATTATTTTTTAAATAATTAAATAAATGTTTAAATAAAGAACAAATATTTAAAGGAATCTGTATTATCATTAGAGGATAAGAGAAAATTTGTAACGTCTTTTTCAGACTAGATGGAGCCATGATTTAAAAATTATTTTAATTAATTTTTTTCTGATAAAAAGATCTTCTCCTTTCGTTCACATTAAGCTACTAGATAGATCGAGAGAAGACAATTTATTTTAGAAAATATACGCATTATTATGCTAGATGGTACAAATCAAATTTTTGAAGGAATCTGTATTATCATTAGATATATATATATATATATATATATATAATGGCCATTACATAACAGCTCTTGGATACATAATGACCATTACGTGCCTATGAGCTAAAAAGGGGAACTTCAGATTCGCTCTCCGGGCAAAGCAACTGGCCGTATTTATGCGTGTGTTTCATGAAATTAATTTTTACACCACTTCGTTTATATATGTCGAATGGCAGTTACTATACTTTTTATTGATAGCCGTAGGCTATTCATGACTAGCAAAATATTTCTGAAACAAGGAATGGTTTAAAAAATTTTTATTTTCAGCTTGGCAGAACAAAAATTATACAATATATAAAAAAAGATGAAGAAACAAAAATTGTGCATTCAAAAAATATCTACAAATTTGTCATTGATCATTTTTTGGTAGAATGCGTATATTTAGTATTAATCGTGGAAAACAACATCAACAACAACAAAATTAAATTTTTGGAAAAATGATACAAGCTACGAAAAAAACAGACAAAATTTGTTCAGCCAAAAAAAGCTACAAATTTGTTATCAATCATTTGTGGATAGGATGCACAGTTTTTGTTCAAACCGTGAAGAATAGCATTTACAATACAAAAATTAAATTTTCGGTATCTTGCATAGTTTGACCGCAAAATGGATTTTTTTAGTTTTCATTTATTTTTGTGCGATCAAAATTTGAATTTTCGATTTTTCATACAAATTCAAAAAATTGTTGGAATATTCTTGCAAGACTTTCAAAATGCATCGGTTTTCTTCTCTGGACTTTTTTTCATATCGTGCGTCGTTTGGCTTGAAATTTTTTTTTTTTTTTTTAATTTTGTAAATGCTGTAACTCTGGTAACTTTTTTTTTTAACAAAAAAAGTCATGAGGATAAATTTGGAAATCAGGTATTGATTTTTTCAGAATAATGCTCATATCGTGAAAACTTTTCGTAATAAGAGAATCAGTAATATACTGGAAGTGATTGATGATGCGAAAGATGAATGGGAAAGCAGATTTCGAGGGAGGATCATCGGTCTTATTGACTTCTTGTTTGAAAGGTATACATTTCAGTTATCGTAAAAATGCTCATCATCCTTTATCAAGAAACCCACCCTGGGATATTAAACTTTTTTCAAAGTATTATTATTTATATTATCTCTGAATCTTTTTCCTCTATAAAAAAATTGGCGGAAAAAAATTATTGAAAATGTCTTACTCATGATTGTTAACGATTGGTTGCATACTGCATGAATATGACTTCAAGTGCCTGTTTGCAGTTTGTTCTTTTGAATTTTCTTGAATTTTGTAAATCACAATTTCCCAGTAGGGAATTTGAATTATGAAAATTTATTTATAAAAGAGTAAATTTATGTTATTATTATTTTTTTTTAATTAACTTGAAGAACGTATTCAAAAATTCTACCAAGTTTAAGGAATATTTAGAGGTCCTGAAAGGATGAAATAATGATTTCATATAAAACAAAATGCACATTTTTGAAGATTTCGAACAAAAAATGTAGAAACTTATCAAGAATTTTGAAAGGTTTCAAGAGAATGAAATTTGTTGAAAGATTTCTCGACAAATATTTTATGATTTTCTTATTTTGCAAAATTTATTTTAAAAGAATTTTTAGAAAAGATTACAAAAAATTCCCAAAGATTCTTAAAATAATCAAGAAATATTCTGGAAGATTCGAGGCAATTTTCTTAGTTTTCAGGATTTTTTCACATTTTAGGACAAATTCAAATCAGTTTAAAAGATATTCAAAAGATTTGAAAAATTTCAGAAATAATAAAAAAATATCAAAAAACTTAACATAAGAAGTAACTTTTAAAAAATTTCAAAATAAAATTTCGAAAGGTTTCAAAATAATACAAAATTTTCCTAAGAATCCTGGGAATCTTTAAAGTGATCATTTTTTTAAAAGAATGAGCTGTAAGAGAATATTTAAGAAGGTTATAAAACATTACCAAAGATTTTCGAAATTGTCAAGAATGACTAAGGATAATTTGAAAAAAATGTTGTGAATATATCGAGTGATCTTAAAAGAGATTCAGGAATATTTGGAATTTTTGAGAGATTATAAATATTCTAAAACTTTGAGAGGTTTCCAAACATTTGTTAAATACTCCTGATTTTTCTTCCAAGCGTCAAAAAGTCTTAAATATTTTTCAAACTACTCTAATTTTTCCTGAAATTATCTTAAATCCTGCAAATGAAAAAAAATTCTTAAAATTTCCAAGATACTTCTTCGACATATAAGAATTTAAAAAAAAAATCTGTTTGAATAATCTCCAGAAATCTAGGAAAATTATTTTTATATAATCTTAAATCAAATGAGCAAAAAATATATATATATATACATTTACTTCAAATTTTCATTTTGTGTTGAAAATTATTTTTCCCTTCAAATTGAAATTTGCATAAATTTTTTTTATTCTAGACTGAAAAGTCCTACTTGGTTGAAAATTTGTCTTCTTGGTTTGAAAATTCGTCTGTTTAGGTAGAAATTTCTTCTTTTCTTTTTTTTTAATTCCAAGTGTTTGGTTTAAAATCAAAATCTTTTTTTGCTGATGATTCAACCTTACTTATTCTGGGTGCATTTTAAAGTTAAAACATACGCTCGCAAAAATCCCTCTGATGATGTACACGCAGAGATGATTTTATTGCAACTTAGATGAGGTTTGATAAATTCTTGGAAAAGTGTGTGGGGTGATTATTGGAAATTTATAACTTTTTTGGCTGCTTCAGTCAAAGGCAACCGATACTGGGTTCGTTAAATGTACTAGGGGTAGCTTTGTAAGGCTGTGTGATAATATTGCAGGAATTGGGACATCTGATAGAGTCACATTCCACAATCTTATAAGTCTCTGGTCGGGACTCTCCTTACTTGAAAAGAATTAAACACCCCAAAAAACACCCCTATTATATTTAACGAACCTCACCTAAATTGACTTCGAGTTAAGCAACCAAAAATATTTCAAATTGTAACTTGCATGTCAGACACCTTCCAAGGCTCACACAGATATCCCCATCTCTGCAATAATATCACACACCCCCACAAAACCACCTCTAGTACTTTGAACGTATCCAGTCTCAACTTCCTTCAACAAAAGCATACCATACAGCCTCAAAAAATTACCCCTAGTACATTTGTCAAACCTCGTCTCAGTTGCCTGCAACTATAAGAGCCAAAAAATTTCAAATTAAAAATAATCACCCCAGACATCTACTGAAGTCTTCTGAAGGTGTTTGGGGTGATTATTTTCAATTTGCGAAGAAGATAGTAGTCGATTAAATTTGACGACGCTCTAGTTAAAGCGTTTATCCTATTTTTATGTTCTTCGTCAAGATTTATTCATCGGGGGTATGTTCACAGTGAAAAATGCTGCCTGAAAAAATATTTGATAATTCCTAATACATTCGTATGCCAGTGAGAGACGACTGAATGACATCATCTAACTAGGAATGGATCAGTCTCATTTGCGCACGTATGTATCATATATATCCGAGATATATTTTTTATGAAACTTTCATTTGAGAAAGAACAATGGTCGTCTATGGTTGACAACACTAATTATTAAGTTTGTTAATCTTTAAAAAGTAATTTGAGTAAAATAAATTCTATTGTCAAGGGCGTCGTCAAAGCATTTTCATCACGGCTGTGTTGGCCTCATTTGTGCACATATGTATGTAAATTACTAGGTAATTCTGTTTTAACATGATTTTTATCTAGGCAGAGCACCGTGGTCGTATGAGTGTGATTACGTCTTTTATTATATTCGCTAAGTAAAGAAACCTCATTACAAGGCAATAAAATCATCTCTGCGTGTACGTCGTCAGAGGGATTTTTGCGGGCGTATTTTTTCACTTTAAAATGCACCCGGAACAAGTAACTTGTTACTTTTTTTTCAAACCTGTGCACTGAATTCATCAAGCATTTAATTATGACTCTGGCGAATCGCATTTTTTTAATGGAATTTTATCGACATTTTTTGTAATGTTTTTTTTAATATTCTGCTGAATTCGGAAGAAAAAACGATAATTTGACTAAATTCAAGAGAATTCTGCCAAACCTAGGAGAATTCTGCAAAACTTAAAATAATTATACACAATTTAGAAAAATTCTACATAATTTAAGAGAATTATACTGAATTTACGAGATATTTTTACAGAATTCGTTAAAGAATTGTGTTGAATTGAAGAAAGTTTTACCGAACTTGAAAAAATGCTCCTGATTTCAAGAGAATTTTACATAATTCAACAGAATTATACTGAATTTATGAGAATTCTACTGAATTCATGAAAATGATACAAAATTCAAAAGAAGTCCACTAAATTCAAAAGAATTCCGCTAAAATCAAAAGAATGCCACACCATTAGAGCGCATCGTGCTGATTTTGAGAAAATTCTGCTGAATTTAGAAGAATTCTTCACAATTCAGGAAAATTCTACTGATTTTTCGAAAATTTCACAGAATTCAAGGGAATTTCACAGAATTCATGAGAATGTTATCTAATTTGGTTGATTGTGGAAAATATATTTTTTAATTTTTGTATCTGATTGATGTGCGTAGTTACACCAGAGAGTCACAACCTACTGGAAAAGCGAACGGAGGAGAAATTATACGAACTGATCTTGTTTATGCACACACTCTTGTCGATGGCACGTGGATTGTCGACCGTCTAACGCGTGTTTCTGATTGGTTATTCTTTAATTGTTAATTACTCGGTAATTATTAAATTTAGCAAATTTTTTTTTTATAATTATTTTCGATGCCATTTTTTGGTTGGAATTCAAAAATATGAAAATGTTTTTTGAATACTGGGACACCCTGTATATATATATATATATCATTAAGCCATTTCCCTTTCCAGATAGGCGTGAATTGCTCGGTTGGAAAGTAGTAGTGTGTGGATGGGTATATAGGTATAGGGTAGATAGGTATGAGGGCTGTTTGATAATTCAGTGACTTTTTGAATTTCCTGCGCAGTAACTTTAAATGCAACAGAGCTCCCATGAACGCCATCTATGAATAGACTACTGTTAAATTTTGAGCAAGCTGTGTCATTTAGTTTGTGTTTGACAGCCATTGAAAGCAGAGAACCTCGTGAATTTTAACGAAAATGGAAAAAAGTGAATTAGAATAACAGTATTAAATGTATTATAATCTGCTGCCAGTCATATTATGCCTTTCATCGGTTTCAATTGAAGTCATGTCGAGGAAATTTAATTTTCCTTAAGTTTCAATTTCAACAGTAAATTGTAATCTTGGATGTATACTATTAAAAGCATTAAGAAGGGTGTTAGCATTATTTGTATGTACACTGAGTACTGAATCATCTACATATCTTGCACTGAAATCAATATTAAAATAAATTTCTTGGAAAACATCATTCTCTAAATCTTCCATCACAATTTCAGCTAAAATAGGAGACAACACTGATCCTATGGGAAGTTTTTTCGGAATTTTGGTAATTATTTCAATCAAATCGCATCGTTTTTGTATGGATATTTGGAATACTTTTGGCATTATGTATTATATAATATTATAATATAATATTATATAATATATCTTGGGGTATTTGAAAACATAGCTATTATATCAACAGAGACAAATATGTGATCAAAGGGTATCATAACATTGTCAATTAGTTTTAAAAAAGCATGACGATTTTTAATTGATGTTTTTCAGATTTCTATTGATTTTTCAAAATAATTTGACTCAATAATTCTTCCAATTTTCTAGTTGGTGAATCTATTGTTGAAATAACTGGTCTTAGAGGGTACACTGTTAGAAATTTTTGCTATTTTGGTATACATGGGCATATTGAATTTCCTATATGTTTACCAAATCCATTAAAATTTGTAATCTTAGCATACTTACGTATACTAAATTTCTTTTATGAAGTTGTATGTATACTAAAAAGAATATACTGTAATTAAGTGTACAGTAGGTTTCTTTCACATATATGCATTTCATAGTTTCTGTATACTAAAATTCATATGCGTGTTTACTACATTCAGCTGCACAAGTGTGTTTTGATTTACGAGAGTTGGGCAACGTGGTCGGTGGCATTTGTTTGAGTTTTTTTTAATGCTAAAAGTTTCGGGTTCTTTCTGCGAGGATATGCGAACTCTTCTCTTTAAAAGGCATGTTTAATTTTTAACATACATGCTACTCAACCATATGATTATTCGAAAATGAAAACTTTGTTCTTTAATTTCATTTTTCATCTGATCATGTTTACATATGAAGAAGACCAAACCTACGCGAAACGGAACGCGTATACTGAATTTAGTATATGCGTGTACTAAATTTCGTATACATGTATACTGAATTTAGCATACGCGTATACTCAATTTCATGTACGTGCATACCAAATTCAGTATATGCATATACTAAATTCATTGTACGCTGGTATACTTAATTTAATTTCATTTTGTGCATTCTTGCTTCCATTACATGTATACTAAATCTAGTACAAATTTTTCTAACAGTGTAGTCAGTTTTATGAACTTTAACAAGGCCATATGCTAAGGAGAGATTAGTACTTGTATCCATATCAAATCTTCCAATATTATTACGTAAGTGTTTATTAGTTCTCATTCTGTCTAAAATTGTAAATTTCCCTTTTTGAAGCATTTCGGTGGGATTATTGGGAATCAATTGAAAACTATCTGCATCATTAAAGATATGCAACATTTTTTGAATATAAAGATCCTTATGAATCGCTACTGTAATATTTCCTTTATCTGGTTTTGTGATCATTAATTCCGGATGATTTTTTAAGAAAATCTTTATTTCAATGAAACCTTCATTCAATTACTTTTCCAACAAACTTTTTGGATTATCATTATTTGAAAAATCATTAGATAAACCCAAAAAATGAAAACTGAGAAAATGAAAATGAGAACTGAGTGAATGTTTAAATGTAATTTTTGTACATCTCCTTCCTCTTTAAGAATGTTTAAAAAATTTTAATCACGTTTTATATTATCCTTGATAATAAAAGAGGGAACTTGTTGATCTAATTTTTCTATAATTTGTTTTATCCTAACATTCAAAGAATGTATCTGTGAATGGCAATCTTTATTAGTCAAATTGAAAAGAGATTGTTGAAATTTTTCAGTATTTTTATCCATTTTTCCTCTATTTCTTTTGTTTTTGAAATCAAAACTAACGTTTTATTGATGTCAAAAATTTTCCTATGAAAACTCCATGAATTTTAAATTTGTTCAGAAAGCCTTGTTGTCAAATTGTCGATCTTAATGTTTTACTGATTAAGAAAAATTCTTAGATATTTTTCACAGGTCATCAATCCCATTACACCAATTTCTGTCTATTTCAATAAAATCCATTTTCTTCACAAAAAGAATAGATTTAATAAATCTAAAAATATATAATCCTTTTATATATATATTTTTTAAATTTGAACTTTTAGTATTGACATATGTAAATATTGTAAACTGTAAAAATAGTAAATTTCAATTGAATTTTATTTTCATTGACATTTATAACGATTTTATTGAAAATTGAAATTAACGCAGAATTGAACTAAGTTATAAAAATCTTTAGAGAAAAATATTTTTATTTTCTTGAAACCTTTCGAAACTCTCAAGAAGTTCCTTTCCTTTCGAAACTTCAAAGATCTACATTTTATTTTCAATTTCTTTCTTCTTTTTCGACAATTTTCGAAACAATAAGTAATTTAATCTTCAAATCTGCTATTCGCCCAAATTCGGCGCACAATTTTTAGGGGACCTAATTCATTTCAATGTGCCAGCACGAATTAATTTAAGTGTCAACCAATTCATTTTAATTCGCGAGACTTAAAGTCAAGCTCCAATTCGCCTAAATTCGTCAGCGCGAATACAGTTAAAGGCTGGCCTATTCAATCGAATTCGTGAGCTATAACAAACGCGCTGGGCATAAAGGATGCGTTGTAAATAAATATCAATGAGTCCCGTAGCTCAGTGGTCGCCCTCTGGACTTATACACTTGAGGTCGCTGGTTCGAAACTCGAGGAATACAATTTTTATCAATTTTTTTCGAAATGACCTTGACCACGAATTAAAGCAAATTGAAACGCATTCAGTTCATGCTAGCTCACTTCGTTTAAACGAATCAGAAAGCGGAATTCGGGCGAATTCAAAAATGTTTATTCGCCCCAATTAGTTTCTTTTTACTGAGAAGTCTATGGATTTAACCCAAAACAACAAAATCTTGAAGAATTACAATAGCTGTTTAGACTTAGTTTATGCAAATACTATGTGTACAGTAAAAACCACTTCAGACACTTTCGTGAAGGAGGATGAGCACCATCCCTCCCTACTAATAGATTGTAACTGCGTGACAAATTATGCACCTGGTAAGTTCAAGTTAGATTGTCAAAACCGCTTTGATTTAAAAAAAAGAAGACTATTCGTGCCTAAACTTAAACTTAGCTCAAATTAATTGGAAAGAGTTGTATAAGATTAATGATTCGGAGGCAGCGTGCAAATATCTTTATGATGTAATACTAAAGGAAATGTGTGGAACTATTCCTACTGGAAAGTTCAACTCATCTGCCAGTAGTTACCCTATCTGGTTTTCTAATACATTAAAAAACTATTCAAAAATAAAATACAAATTGCGAGGTATAATAAACGAATCGGCTGCTGATATAGAGGCTCTCAATGAAATTTTCAAAATCGTTTAAAAAATGGCCAAAGCTGATCATAAAAATGATTTAGCATATGTAGAAAACACTTTACAGTGATCCAGGGAAGGTTCGGATCATTGCGCTAAAGTAAAAAATGAAATTAGGATTCCTGAGATCATGATGTATTTGGGCTCTAAATTTTGCGAAGAGGGACAGATTGTTCGAGCATTTGCAGAATATTTTGAGAGCCTCTATGTGGGAGAAGATGATATGATAGATGATAGATGGTGTGATGAGTTGGTAGTGAAGGATCTCTTTGGGAACAATGTAAAAATTCTGCCTACGTAAGTAGAAAATGCAATAAAAAGATTGCCAAATAAACATACAGCTGGAATGCTCAATATGGCTCTCAAGAGTGGAATTTGTCCATCACAGTGGAAAGACACCAAAGCGTGTCCAGTTTTTAAGGGGGGTGATAGATCTGACATAAAAAATTATCTTCCTATTTCAATTGTAAGCAGCTTTTACAAAATATTCGAGATGTGTAGCTGATACTATTATGTCATATCTAGATCATCATTGAATCCTGCAGAGCACGGATTCGTACAGAGAAAATCCATAGTTGAAAAACTTGAGTGAATTCACATAGTATACCTTGGAAGCGATAAAGAGTGGGGAGCAAATTTATGTTGTCTATTTCGATTTCTCAAAGGCTTTTGATAACGTGAACCACAGGCTTTTATTATTAAAATTACGTGACCTTAATCTATTGACTAATCTTGTTATACTAATTAAGAATATTCTAAGAAATAGGAATCACTATGTTCAGTTCGCAGGTCACTCTTCTGAAATTCATCAGCCTAAACCGGGAGTCCCGCAAGGCTCAAATTTAGGACCTATTTTTTATATTGTCTGCAGTAATGATGTAACTGATATGATCTCATAAAAAATTATGTATGCGGACGATAAAAAGATACTTAATTACTTAATTACTTTAATTACGAAATCAATAATGTCCAATGAAGTAAAGTAGAATCCACGTGCGATCTAGGGATAAATTTTAACTCGCAATTAAGATTTAAGGATCATATTGAAATAATGAGAAGACAAGTCAGCAAAATGCTGGGGTAATTTTTCAGGACGTGTAGGAGTTTTGAGAAAATTGAAACGTTAATAACGTTATATAATAGTCTTGTACTTGCAAAACTAGAGTATACATCTGTGATATGGTCACCGAAATTTGTATCACATGCTGAGACACTTGAAAGGATACAGAAGAGATTTTTGAGGTATTTGGTGTTTAAATACGAGGGTATTTATCCTGAAAGAGGTAGCTCATATCTTATACTTTATACAAGGTTTAATATTATGCCATTGTTTGACTTTTTAACAACAAAATATGAGTTTTAAATAAGTAGTAAATTTTCTATGAATTATCAATCTAAAAAGACGATTTCTAAACAAAACAGTTGAATTTCCAACCAAACAGTTTAATTTTTATCAGAAATTTTTTCTCATAATTTTTCGTATTGAGAATCTTTTTACGAGTTTTTGAAGTTTAAAGGCTTCTAATTTTAGAGTAATAAACCCCATCAGAAATTTTTAAACTGGAACTTGGATATTCTTGTTAGTGAACAAATTGATTATCGTAACTGTATTTTATATTGATCTAAACAAGTCTACTGGTTAATAAATAACCCATTAGGTGAGGAAGCTACTCAATTATTATTTAACTAATTTGTCTATGCATCATTTTATTATTGATTAATTTACTAAAGCTTAGTTTGTTCATTAACAAAACATTCTGCATGTTTTCACTAGACCGAGTATCCAGTTGTAGGAAGGTGTTCAATCTGTTATTAATAATAATTTATAATTTAATTCATTTTAATGAGGGAGAGACCGTTATTATCTCTTACAACATCTATTCGGATTTTGACCCTCATCGGATGATTTTAAATTTGGACATTTTGGCAGTTCACCGAAAGTTATTGATTTTGTCCCCATGGGTATTTAATTTTTATTAACAATTAACATTGTTGATCAACATTTAGATGTCTCGCAGATCGCTGGGAGTATCCGGCGAGCATGATTAACTAGAGGTGGCACGAGTTTATAGGCCTGCAAGGAGGAAAGGAGTATTATTACTGTCCAGTTCACGCGCTGTGTAATTAGCATGTTCTTTGTGTAACGCTCTTGTCTCTCCCCCTGTCTCGTTATTTTCAACTTGTTAAATCTAAGCTGGTTTGCATACGGGGGTGGGGCGTACAGCCTCGGTCTCGGTGTGGTATACTTATACATTACGCATGGATGCTGCGACAGTGAGCAATAAAAATTTTCAATTGCACACCCTCACAGGGTCCACCGTAACACTGAAAACACTGAGCTCTTCGACAGAAGCGCTATACGACACCTTGGCGCTGGAGAGACCTTCACACACCTGGGCGTGCCACAGAGCCGCATTCAGGACGTAAAATCTATAAAGGATATTCTTCAGAGCAGACACAAATGTCTTATACAACGGATTTGGTCTTCCGAACTCTCGGCGATGAACAAAGTGTCTGCAGCGAGCATGCTTGCCTTGACTTCAATATCAAAGATGAGCAAAGTGCATCAAATCTTATCCATCTCGAGGACTCACTCCTGAAAGCCCGGATTAAGAAAGCACAGGAGGAAAACTTCCGCGAACAGCTCCTCGACAAGAGGATGTACGGCATCTTTCACAGAAATGTGAAATCTCAGTCGATGTCGCTAGAGATAGAGATTGCTTTCCTTAAATCATCCGAATTGAAGTCGAGCACGGATGGTTTTATTTTGGCGCTTCAAGACAGCGTTACATTCTCTGTAGCTTCCCGCGTCACCTTTGAGCCAAGACATACTCGATTATAGCTTCAGGGCGTGTCATGCACACCCTAAGCATCTCGGATTCATACTTTTTAGTTGTCCGGCTCATGCAGAAACGACGCACATCCAAAGAAACAATGCAGCACTTAGAATGCTTTTTACCATCTCTGTCACTTTTACGGCTTCTCCTTGACTTCAAGAAACAAACCATGTTCATTATCGAATTTTTGGCACCAGCTGACAAAAACATCACACCGAAGGAGAATCAAAAGAAAAAGAGCTATAAAGACCTTATGAGGAATTTGCCACGGTTATACCCGGAATATTCTGTTGAGCTAGACGTCCTGATCATCGGTGCTTTTGGAGGTGCCAAGCTTCAACTGGTTAATAGCCTGAAAAGCATCCCTGCATGTCAACAAAATGCTAAGGTACTTGCAGGTAGAATGCAGAAGGCGGTCGTCCTTGAGTCGCTCCGTGTACACAGGCTGCACGAGAGTTTTACTGGATCATCATATTGAGTCCATCGCAGACTGCAACCATCAATCTCACGGTCATGAGGCGTGGTTACGACTGAAATATTACCGCGGTTTCTCTGGGAGCGAGTGCAATTTTTCAGAATGGCAAACGCTGAATTCGAAGGATCACATTTACTGACTGACTAACGTGAAGTGAATGGCACCTTAAATACAACGTCATACATTTAGGAGTATTCACATAAAAGCGCATTGATTGCAGCGATGATTTCTGCATCGGATACATAATTTCCCGACGGGGTTTGGTTGGAGGCTGAAGGCAACACTTTTCGGTTTTCCGGTGTTGTACTATTGCTTATTTCCGGTTTAGAATTACAGTGAACTTCCGCCTATTCTGACGGCCTTTAAACGTACGCGTTTGATCATTGAAAGGATGGAGGGGCCCCCACCTCTACCGTGACCTACAGGTTATTTCTGTCAAGCAAAGTTCAATGGCTGCCCCGGCCTTGTATCGATGAGGACGCTGTAAGCAAGTTTTTCAACTGCGCATATGCCGAAAAGTGCAAGTCCATTCGAAATTAATAAATGCCATCAATAATAATACAGATAAATATACCCGACTCTCAGTTTAGTGACTCGCAGGTTAGTAATTCCTAGAGCTGCGGGCCCATATTGTTTCTCAGCTCAAAGGGCTAGAGACGGTTGCGACTCTTGTCTGAAAAACTCTAGCAGCGTAGTGGAAAGGCGCAGTACGCGGGTACTCACTATAGAATACTACGCAATATTATGCATTTCAATTGGAAATGGTTCAGACGGCCCCGACTTACGTAGTTGAAAAATTCGCGGTCCGTTAACGCATTTTAACTTAAAAATACATATTCTTATAGGAAATTGATTTCGCATTTTTTCTCGTGATAAAATGCTGTAGCTTTTTCAGTTTTTAAAGTAAACTTCAATACACTGTTTATACAACAACAACAAAAAAACAACGTGTTTCTATCAATTTTGGAAATTCTCAAACATTTAAAAAATTTGTAGATAGTTTAAGATAGTTTAAGAGAGTAATCATAGCTTTCTATGAGTAATGTTACAGGAAAAGTATATAATCCAGGCATTATATATAATCCCCAGGAATTATATATAATGCCTGGCACAATGTAGATAAATTATATAATCTTGATTTTGAATATCATGCTGTAGATAAAGATGGGCACTATACATTAAAAAGCACTTATAGAATTCAACACACGGTTACTCGCTATTTATTGCAACATGGCATACGGTAATGTCATTTGGATTGACAATAAGCTTTGTTTCTGCGCATAAAAATTAATTAGCTTAACACTTTGTTGTGCGGGAACGTTAAAAAAAAGAGCTGGTATAAAAAGATTCATCACAGGGCATTTTTTAAAAATTATTTTAACTATTTTTTATTTGAAAAGAAAGTTGATCTTTTCGAATTTTTAGAAGTGACATTTCTTTAAGATTTTCAGATTTATAAAAAGAGTCTTGAATCGGCGCAAGAATAGAGTGAGCCAAATTTATTTCTATAAAAATTTGACTTTCGATTTTTAGCGATCGATACACCCTCCACCGAATTTCTTTGTTTTGGGGGAAAATAAATCTTTTTAGTGGTAATCAGTAAGCATTGACCCGTGCCCTCGGGCTTTCGAAATTAACATGTGTTTTCAAATGGGAATACCTTGAATGAAAGATTAAAATTTCTCAAGGAATGTTCAGGGAATAATTTTCACCTGATAACTTTGAATTTGACGCCCCCAACCCCCTTGCATTGCACCGGAAATGCCCTACAAAATGAAATGCCAAATATCAGTTTTATATAAAAAGTTTTGAATTATTTCAGGAATAATATTTCTGACTTAATATTTTTATTTTATTTTTATTCTGATTTAATATTTTTTCGTGACTGACAGGATAAAAAAATTGTTTAAATGAAGAAAATTGTTTAATAAATTGCAAAATATCCTAAGTAAAACACATTACTTTTATAAGTCGTTAATTGTGTCATGAACTCCAGAAAAAAAAGTTATACGATTTATAGGGGAATCGTTGTTTGAACAAATAAACATTTATCACGTAAAACCTCGGTGGCTTAGACGATAGCGCGTCAGCCTTTCGAGCCAGGAGGAGTGGGGTTCGATCCCTGAGACTGGCCGTATTTCCCTTCTGCGCCTTGCCAGGGAGGCTGCCGAATGGCAGAATGGGTGAGGATCACTTTGTCTGTAACAAAGAAAATCTTTATTTACTTTGCGATTGGTACGCCTGGCACCTTAGAGGCATATTTCTAGAACGTTTGAAACAACGAAATCTGCCTAGGTCTAAAAATAATTAGTGAAGGTGGCCGGATTCGGAGTAATGACCTGAGAATAAACACGGGTGTGACACAAGAGGCTTTATAGCTTGAGTGCCAACGGGGAGACTCACGGACTTAGCAAATATAAATAATTAATTTGAAGAACATTCTAAAAAAATCATCTTTAGCATGAATTTTACATAAAACTGATATTTTGTATTTTTTGGGGCATATTCAGACCACAATACGTAGGGGGTTAAAGGATCAAAATGAAAATTTATTGCGTGAAAATTATTCCTTAAGTGGTGACTACACCTTAATTTATAAAAAGCTAATAAGAACTACTTCTTTTTTTCATTTTTTCGGAAACCGCGCTTTCCCCATTTAAAACTCCATGTTAACTTCGAGAGCCCGGGGGCACTGATTAATGCTGATTAATCTGAATAAAATAGAGAATCAGGGGCATGGTCGGGCCTCGCCGGCAAATAAGGGGATCCGGCCGGGAGTTGACCTTTATAGCATAATTTCTAATAGTGTACTAAACATAATAATTGTTTTCAAGCGGGTAATGAAAGATAAGTAATTAAGGTCTCCGTTGATATTAATATAATAATGCCTTATATAGATTATATTGTTGTAATGTTGTTGTGAAAGTGTGTGCGACGTGCGAGTTGTCGAAAAAGTTTACCGTTCTGCTGAATATGGTTACAATAATTAATAAGCAGTCGCGGGCAATTGTCCAGGGATGTTCCCGAAGGAATAACCCCCAAGCGGAGGCATAACAACCGTGCCGAAAGCTGAATGGCACCTGGGTGAGGTGTTTCAAATGGTGAATCTGGGATACCAGGCGACCTTTCAGAGTATGCACCTTATCCTTGTACGCGGGGCTCTACAAGGATGGACGAACACTTTCCCTAGCTGCTCGTGGAAACAACAATGACACCACAAATACACCAAAAAGTTGTAGATGCGGTTCAAAACGATCGAACGCGCAGAGCACCCGGCAATGGGTCGATAAAAAATGCTGATCATCCTAGAGTTCGGGGTGCTGAAAATAATTTAGATGGAAACACGACGATGAACCGGCGAAACGCCCACATTGAGACCTACTGAAAATACCTACAACTGGCTCGGGTCCAGTAAAATTTCTTCTTGCTGCTAGTTTGGCTAGCCTATCCGACATCTCATTGCCCTTGATACCGCTGTGTCCAGGGATCCATAGCAGAGTAACTCGGTTTCTCGTCGCTAGCATATTTTGTGCCTCAAAGCACTCCCATACTAATAGCGATGTGGTTGAGCCGTTTCTTTTTGCAGGGGGACTGATTGGCCTCTCCCGTTACCATAGCCTCGTTCAGAGGAAAGGATTTTGTTAGACCCTTTGAGGCCCAACCCCTCTCCCCCCTCCGCCAGCTCCCTTCTTCCTTCCTTCGATTCTTGGTTTGGGTTTGCGTGATTAATTTTGATCCCACGAGAAGCTAGGGAAATAAAAGGTCCCTCCCTGCAGAGCTCCGCATGCAGGGGTAAGACTGAATACTCGCGGAGGTCGACCGGTGTCCCCGAGAGGCCGTTAGGACCCCTTCGTAACCCCTAGGTGCCAAAGTGCCACGAACGCGATCACTCTACGCCCATGGCTTAAGGGGGTGGTCACATTGAGTGAGACAATCAATGTTCAAATAACCGCTTGCAGACCACCATAATAAACGGAGGACTGTTTCTTGATCGCTATGCGGGCCGCAGGTCATTCCTGTCCCGATTTCAAAGCTGAAAATCGGCCCGGGAGGGGCCTCGACCCAGGGATCCAGAAGGCCCGTGTTAGTTAGGCTCGTTCATCCTTCTACCATACCGTAATCAGGCATACGCATGCAGGCCGAGGTCCTTTTGGCCCCCATGTCTCACACGCTTAAGCCTCTCCACCAACTACAAGGTCTTACAGCCCCTAGGGGAGGTGTTACAGCCCCTAGGGGAGGCGGGATTGGTTGCTTTAAGGAACCAGGATCGTAGCTTCCAGAGCCTACAGCTTCTAAAAAAAGAATAATAATGTATGTAATAATATAATAATATATAATATAATAAAATGGTAAATGTGTAATAATAATGTTACGATAATTTCACTAGACATAGCCGTTTAGACAAGAGCAGGTGGAGCGACAGGGAATGCATATGTGCGCAGTACAATTATGAGCCCATTAGGTATTTCATGTTGTGACGACTGCTGGCATGATGTCTGCTCGCCGAGGGCCAAGCAATAATATGAAAAGCATTTGACAAAGCTGTATTTTTGTAATAACATGGAAAAAAATTACTTTACTCCATAAGTATATTCGCTTTTTCGTTATGCTACTGTTTTGTCATGCATGAGTGACCCCGGCACATCCCCCCGCGGCTCTTCTCGTCCACAGCCGGCGCTGCGGTGTAATTCTTGGAACGTCCGAATCGAAATTGCTACAATCCAAAGTCTAGTTTATTCATTTCTCAAAAGCTATTCAACCAAATCATAAAATCGATAATTTTTTTTGTAATGATTTTATTTTCTAATTGAATAGCTTTCGAAGCATAAAATCTAATATTTATTTACACTTGTTGTGAAAAATCACTTTTTATTAAGTTATTTAAAAAACCAAGTTTCATCCCATGGGACTGGTATTATTGTTTGGTCCTCGACGTGCAGACTTCTTAGATTTCCCCCATCCAACCTGAAATACCTAATTAGGTATTTTCACTTACACATTGCAAAAATATTATAAACGTAGATGCGGTGCTCAGTTAGTTACCCGCGAAGAATATAGTCGGTGCGTCCGGTGAAAACGTTCACTTGCCCTCTAGCCTCATCCACCCGCCGATAGCACCCATCGAAATAGTTTGCCAACAGCCGCTTGGAGCGCTGTCTTTAACTCCCGTCATACTCGTCGACCCCCAGGTACCCAGAAACTAAATTGAAACTTCAGAACTCAAACAATATAATTTCGATATATTTTATTATTTATTTCGAGAAGTCAAATTAATTTTGTTTTTATTTTTTTATGAACAAATGCTGATTTGACGTTATGAGAAATAAAATAAATGGATTTAAGAAGTCAAATAAATTTATTTCGTTTATTTTATTTATTCAATTATTTATGCGAAAAATATTAAATCAAAATCGAGCTAATCAAAATATATTTAATCTTTTAAACTTATTTACTTAATTTTCATGTGCGAAGTTTAAAGTTTCGTTTCCTGAGGGGAATACTAATTTATTTCTTTATATTTTCTGTTAATTATATATGTACAACTTTTATAAATAATAATTATATTTTACTTTGCAATATCACTAAATTACAAAATTTGATAAAATTCGCGTTTATTTGATTTTTATAATATTTCTTTACGTATTTTGAAGTGCTAATTCTAAAACTGACCTTTTTTTCGCAGCATAAATATTTTCAGATATATTCAAGATTTAATGTTCAATATCACATAAAACTTTTTAAACCATTTTTTTTCTTCTAAAAAATGCGAAAAGATAGAAAATGTTCACCTTCAGATTGTTATTTTACGGGGGAAAACATACTGAAATGTCCCGTCAATTGATGATAAACATAATCGTGATAAATTTGAAGCTTTTTCGGGTTTCAATCGTGTGCAAAACTACGAAACTTGCCGACGTTTCGTGAACATTGCAGATTAACATTTAATTTAGATATTCTTATTATTGCTACCTATATTATGTATAAATGTTGTAATACAATATAATAAAAAATCAATATTTTGAACTATGAACTAGCCTCAATACTCGAACTATTAGGTTACAAATGACTATTTTGATCGTAAATTCTTATTCAGCGACCTATTGAATTGCAATTTTATTGAAAAACTGCAATTTTATTGAACTTAAACAAAAATTGTGCGACATAATCAATCCACTATTTTAATTTTTTTAATTTTCACCCTAAATTAATATTCTGCAATAGACAATAATTTTGAATTCAAAAAGGTTTTAAATAATTTATATATCATATATGCATAATTTTAGAAACTGCTTGTTCGGTTTGATCGACTTAGCGAGATAATCGTCTCACGAGATGATTCGAACCGATATGACGTTTTCAACAGACGACCACCTTTCTCCTACTCTTCGGATTCTCGGATCGATCGATCCATATGCATCACTACGTTATATGCCTTCAAGGTTGTATGTAAAAAAATCGATCTCTGGTAGAATTTTTTTTAAAAAGGAGCTATATTTGAATAGAATGATTATTTATATGATAAATTAATTTGAAATTTTTCAACCGTGCCGATGCTGAGATAATTAATGTCAAAGTTGACTACTTTAACACGTAATTCGTTGGCGATGCATAGGCACTCTCCACAATTTAATTTGTAGTAATAGAACGCTCTGGTACAGAAATTAAAAAAATGTCGGTATTTGTTCTGCTTGAAAGTACAACTTTTCAGAAAAAACATCCAATTTTCCACCGTGTAGTTTCATAGATAATCTAATGAAAAACATTGAAATTTTAGTCACTTTCAAACGCATAAACGTAACAGTATCGCCCAGGGGCAGTCAACGCAATGGGAAGTAGGCGGCAATAGATACCCGGAACTAGCGCCGCGTACAAGTGGTATCTGAACTACATGGTATGTGCACGTGTTAGTGCACGTATATGTATATCCAGTTCTTTTCATGTGTTTTATTAATTTTAATTTAGGGAGAATCAAGGAATTAATGCAAAATTTGATTAATATGAGACAAAAGCGAAAAGGTAACATTATTTGATGTCTTTTGAATCATATTTTCTTAATTTTGCATTCATCCTTTTGCATGGTAATACGTAAATGAAAATCTGCAAAATGTGTTAACTAGAATTAAATACTTTTATTAATAAAAATGCAGTCCTAGCTTGTACATTCTGAAAAGGATAAATTATGTTAAAAAATTGGTAATTATTGATAATGAAAGAAAATAAATTTTTTCGAAGAGCTGACTTTCTAACTTTCCACACAAAAAATAATTTGAAAATTGAAATTTGAACAAAAATATTTGAAATTTCACTAAAATAAAACTACATTTTTAATCAAAAAAGTGATTTTCCAATCAAATAAATTAAAAAAGATTATTTCTCAACCGAAAGTAGTTGAATTATCAACTCTGTGAAAGAAAGAATTTCTCAATGAAAACAGTGGAATTTACACCGAACAAAAATGAATTTGAAAAAAATTGATTTGCAACTCAGCATTCCATTTTTATCTTGCAGACCATATAAAATTTGCAATGATAATTCTGGCAGTGTCTGTCAGTTAAATTTGTTTCAACGTCCGTATATATTCAAATTTGATAATCGAAATGATGACATTTCAAACATACGAAAACAATTATTACCTTAATTTGAATAAAAATGGATCAACACTTCAATACTGAATTATGCATTAAAATTGGGACAATTCATTAGTTTAACGCATAAAAAAATTTCTCTACACTTGACGCCTGATGCAAAACCTAAAAAATAATCATATTTATTATTTGAAAATTATCATCAACAACTTTTTCTGGTGAAAAAAATGTTTACACGAACTGTAACTGTTTGTTGAAGACGTGCTTTTTCGTAAAAAATGTACACAATTTAACAACTAAATTGAGTTGAAAACGAATGGCGAATTTTTTATTGTATTTTCTCGTAGAAAAGTAAGAAAAAACTAACAATCAAGTGAAATCTTATAAAATTCAAAGATTCGTATAACTTTCATAATTTTTTTTCTCGATTTGTAGCAAAAATATGCAATATATTACACAAAATTAGAGGATTTTACACTATTCCAATTAAGGTGTTCGAAGTAATAAAAACACTTTTAGTTTCACGTGAATTACCATAGGGAAACAGAAATCTTACAAAAAAAAAGATTGAAACTTTATAAACTATTCTTGAATTAACAATAGTTTGAAAAACAAAAAATTTCATTTTTAATATTTTAAATTTGAGAAGCAATTTTTCAAAAAATTTTAGAAAGATTTCACTTTTCATTTGAAATGAGCAATTATGAATCAAATTTAAAAAACTGAACAATTTTGTACTGAATTATTTGGAATAGAGAACCTCAAATAGTTGATATTTGAGAGTGTTCAATTAAAACGAATGTTACAATTATAATTTCTCTTTCTAACGAAATTTCAATATGCAAGTGAAATTTCTGAATTGTGATGCATGAATAAAAATTTAACAATCATTACTTTCAAAATAATTGAAAGCAGAATTTGAAAAATTCCATCAAGAGCTACTTGACAAGAAAATGCATGGAAAATTTCACAGGAATGTCGAAACAAGATGCTGGAGAAAGGATAAAAGACAGTTGAAGAAAAGTAGGTATATGGAAGAGGTGGAAAAAGCGTAAGGTAAGGGAGGTGACCGATAGGGTGGATGAGTGGACCCGGTACTTTAAGCGTATGTTGTAGTATAAAATAGGGTATTAGGGGAAAGGAGGAGGGTGACAGAAGAGGATGAGGGTAGCGATAACGGTATAAGAAGGGAGGGACTGAATAGAGCAATAGCGAGACTTAAAAGAAACAAGACACCAGGAAAAGGCGATATAGAGAACGAGACTTTGAGATTTGGAGGGGAGGGGTGAGAGAGGAAATGTCGAGGGTTTGTAACAAGATTTGGAGGAGAATAGTGGCCTAACCCTAAGGTAGGGACATCAGGTTTGGTGGTACCATTAATTAAGAAAGATGAGGGCAAGAAGGTGGAGGAGTATAGGGGAATCACACTTATGTCGGTGGGCTACAAAATATATGCGGAGATACTCAGAAAAATATTAGAAAGGGAGGTAAAAGAGAAAAGGATCATTCCACACAATCAGACGGGCTTCAGGAAGGAGATGGGAACGATAGACAACATCTACGTACTCAATCATCTAGTAAGTAGGAACTTAGGAAGGAAGAAAGGAAAATTAGTGGCCTTATTTTTGATTTTAAAGTGGTGTTCGACTCGGTGAACAGAAAGGTGTTATGGCAGGTTATGAAAGAGAGGGAAGTAGATGACGGTTTAGCCGAGAGAATAAAGGAGATTTTTGAAGAGACTAAGATAAGGGTGAGGATAGGGAAACGAAAAGGGAAGACTTTCTAGAAGAGGAGAAACTGGAGAATGAAAAGGGGGATCCTTACTGGGAAATAGCAAGGTATATTCCTTAGCACACGCAGAAGATGTACTCTTACCAGAACCGTAACCAGTCTTCGTTGCGCCCGGTGCGACTTGATAATTTTGCGCCCTCCTCCCAAACGCCACGGAATAATATTGGGTTAATTTAATCCCGCTTGCGCCCCCTCGTGACCGGCGACCGGTGCGGAGGCACCGATGGCACCGCCCTAGTTACGGCTCTGGTTCTTACTAGCGGATGACGAGAGAGGGATGAGTTTGATGATGAGAGTGTTCGAGGAATATGTGAGAATGAAAGACTTAACGGTAAATGTGAATAAGATGAACTGATGTGTTTTAGGAAGAGAAAACCAAAAGTAGAATATGAATGGAAGATGTACCGAGAGACGGTGGAACAGGTGGACGAATTCAGTTATCTAGCTTTCTGGTTTGAAGCGAAAAGAGGAGTTGAGCTACAGGTGAGGGGAAGGATAGAATGTGCGAGCAAAGTAATGGGGCAGGTGTGGGGTAAAGGGGGAAAAAGGTTTAAGGACGCTTGGATGATGAGAGTGTGATGTTTTAGTGTGGTCAGTACTAAGTCACGGAATTGAGATAGGAGGATGGAAGGAACATAAGAGAATGGAAAGTTTACTGGCGATTCCTGAGATGGATAATAGGTAATGGCAAAGGAGCGTTCATTTACAAAGCCGTGGGGCAGGCGGCCGAGAACCTTGGCCTGAATTTTAACATCAAAAGTGAGGAAAGTGCATTACTCCATCTAGATGCTTCGCTTCTAAAAGCCGACGTAAAGAAAGCAGAGGTTTAAAAATTCCACCAACAGCTACTCGACAAGAAAATGCATGAAAACTTTCACAGAAATGTAGAAAAACAGTCCTTGTTGAAGGAACAAACTTTCTTTCCTCAGATCATCAGGACTTAATTCAGGTACAGAGTGTTTCATTTTCGCATACCAGGACGGCGTCATTTCCACCTTAGTATACCGTGACCGCATTTTATGTCAAGAAGTTCCCATCGATAGGTGCAGAGCGTGTCATACACACGCTGAGTACCTAGAACACATACTATCCGAGTGTCCCACTTACGCAGGAACGATGTATCTCTACAGACATAATGCGGCCCTAACAGTGCTTTATTACCATCTTTGTCGCTCTTACGGTGTCGGCCGCGGCCCTGCCCTGCCGAACGCTTCGAGGGAGATACGAGTCAATTGTCCAAGACGAGAAGTGCCAAATTTTGTGAAACTACGATTTTGGGACAGCAGTCTCAGTTGTACACTCGAGGCCTGATATCGTTATCCAAGACTTCGAGAAACAAATTATATTCGTTATCGAATTCTGGGCTCCGGCCGACTACAACGCCACTGTCAAGGAGAAGGAAAAGTAGGAGAGGTATCAAGACCTTAAAAGGGAGTTGCAACGACTGTACCCAAAATATTCGGTTAAAGTCATTGTCCTTGTGATCGGTGCTCTCGGAGGTGCGAAACTATCACTGGTTCTTAACCTTCAAGTGAGACGTGGTCATGGGTGTGATTTACCACGGTTCTACTGGGAGCCGGTGTCATTTTTAGATGGCAGTTGATCCCAGTGGAGCCCTGCAGTGGTTTTTTAACCCTTTTTTTTAATTATATATATATATATATATATATGGCACGTAAGAAAAGTGCGATAACTCTTGAAGTTATTATCCGATTTTCTTCTATCTTTTTTTAACGTTTTTGTCACAATCTAACATATGTAATGCAGACTATTCAAATTCAATTCATTCATATTTGACCAAATTTTCATTTTCCTGAACCGGCTCTGATTCTCTAAAAATGGGAAGGTCGCACGAAGCAAGCAAATCCGCCCGAAAGACAGGCGTCCAGTGTCTCTCTTGGGTTCCAGTATTGTGAAAAGATTTGAGGGTGGCGACCCTACCACTCCCCAGAAAGTACGAAAAAAGTTTGGGAAACGCTGGTGTAGGTAACACAGTCAAAGGTTGGATGAATGGTGAAAGCTTCTGCGATTTTATCACAAATGTTTTTTTATAAGTGGCTTGTAGATAATGATTACACTTTTCCTATAATACTATACGTAGATGGTCATTCTTGCCATGTAACACTCCCCGTGGTTAAGGCTTGCAAAGAAAATGGAATAGAGTTGATAGCACTGTTTCTAAACTCAACACATATCCTTCAGCCACTTGATGTCGCATTTTTTCATCCACTGAAAGATGCGTACGCAGAAAAATATACTAAATGGAGATTTTTAAACAATAAAATAGAATTGACCAAAAGTGAATTTGCTGGAGTATTGAAAATGGCATTAGATTCAAAAAACTTCACAGATTGTCTGAAATATCGATTTGAAAGTTGTGGCTTATATCCACTTAAACCGGATAAAGTAAATTATAATGTCCTTGATAAGAACAAGAAGAGAATAAGCGAATCTCCTTCTGTTGAACAAGTTTCTTCACCGGCGATCGACGTAATTGAAAATGTGCAATTTTTAAAGAATTTTGAAGAAAAGTATATTTCTGAAAGTATTTTAGATATGTTTAAGATAGACGAGTCAAAAGAAGCATGGTCTGGTGAAGTGTCACAAACAGCACTTTTTGAATGTTGGCTAAAATTGAAAAAAAATTGTGGTAAATAAGCTAAAATACATATTTTTTCACATATTTTATTAATGTATAATCTACCTTTTGTAATTATTTTATTTTTATAGAAGCTAGTCATGTCAGCTCGCATGAAAACTTGATTTATGTTTCGACAAATGGTCTTGAGGAAGCAGATACAACAAACGAATAGTTACAATTCCTTGATTATGAAAGTCACGTCAACATGCGAGAAAATTTTAATTTTAATGATACAAATATTTTTGAAGAAGTAGCAAATGAACAGTTACAGTTGTCGGATATTGAATCTGGTCGAAAATAATATATAGACGTGGTCATTTCAGATGGAATAGAACTCAGCAGTTTTGAATCAACAGAGATTGAATGTCCTGTTTCGAATAACCTATCTGATATTGTAATGACATCATCTAATTTTGTAACAGGTATCAAATTTTTACAAATATTTTGCTTTTAAAATGAATAAAAACAATTTTTCTTTTCGATAATAAATTGAAATAAGCATTAATTATTTTAGAAGAGAAAGAGCATCTCGATATACGTATATATAATAGCTTTCATGATAAGAATATTAATGATGTTGTAGAAAATAATAATACCATTTTTGAGAGTAGTTCAAATACAGAAGTCCATGAGTCAGTGTCAACTCCAAGCAATTTATTAAATTCATCGGATTTATTTTCGTTAAATTGTATAGAAATTAAACATTTATTACTACATCATATTATGATTGTAGGTATCGTTTTAGATTTATCTATGGGTAGTATATCTGATAATAGTTTTCCGAGCGATCATTCATTGACATGCAGTCAAGTTTTGAAAAACATAAATCAACCGATACAAAATCTTCTGGGTATTAAGAGGACATCTGATGAATAAAAAAAGAGTGAATGAATAAATAATAAGACAGATTGTTTAGCTAGACAACACGACCTTTACTTATGTAAGAGTGCCGTACAACAGACCGACAAACCAGTAGCGTCGCTTGCTAGCTCTAATCTCACCACATTACACAAACACATACACAGAGTTCCTCGTCTATAGCACGCATACTTGTACATACATATACGCCATAGAAGATAGATACACATATGTACAACACTCCCTCCCGTGCTCTACTGGCCACTGACTTGGTGTTCCACTGTAACGTAACACACTCTTTCACATAGTGCTCAAGTTTGTCAGTGACGTGTTTGAGATTTCTACCTCCCTCAATCTGTGTGCTAACAATGACTGCTTTGTTGTCGCAGTGAACAACCATAGGTTGTTTTACTATATCTTTCAACTTCAAGTACAATGCGCTCAATTCCCGACAAAGGTTACTCATCGCTGAGTACTCGGCCTGACAGGTAGACAACGCTACGTATCTTTGCTTGTGTGTACGCCAGGTTATCGAATCACCATACAACAGAATATCCTTCTAGCTTTTCGCCGTTTCCCCTATACGTCAGCTTTCGATCTTTCGTTCCTGCTAAATATTTTAATACTCTCTCTAGCATAGACCAGTTCTCTTTCGTCAGATTTAACTGGTGTCTGCTCAACACATTGACCGCGTAAGCTATATCCGGTCTGGTGCAGTTTGCTAAGTACAACAGTTTAGAATCTGTGAATGAGACATTAATCCGAAGAGACATAAGAAGCCATGGAAACACGAGAGCTTGCATGAAAAAATGCATGGACGTGAAAAAAGCTCGAGTAGTATGCAAGGACAGAAAAGTCTGGCGACAAATAGTTTATAAAAAAAATGTAAGTAGAGTGAATGACGCCTGAAACAATGACCTTGGATACTAATTGGCCCAAGTGGGGCAACACAAATAACAATTTTGTGAGGCTCTCCACGTGGGGTGATCGCTCGAGAGATTGATCAGCAACCTGGGTCGGAGCAGTGTTACGGAATGAACGTGTTATTTAAATGAATAACAAGAGAATTCTAGATGAATCTGAAATATCTATACCTCACACCTATATACCTATCTACCCTATACCTATATACCCATCCACACATCACTAATTTTCAACCGAGCAATTTACACCTACCCCGAAAGGGAAACGGCTTAATGGTACAATAATAACAATAACGTTGTGTTCTTACTTGAAGTGGGTGGTGATGAGACAAGGTTTCGCCAATCCCCGTCAATAGTAGTGTGGATAGCCACATATGGCTATAGCTATGTATGAAATTTATTTGAGAGATCAAGCTGAATATTTCGGATTTGTTTTTCTAGAATCAAATCCTATCGGAATCCGCATTGGATATTTATCGTCCCAGATAACGCAATCTCCCATTTTTGCTGAAATCTATACATTTAATTACATTGTTATTAAAATTATTATGAATATTGATATAATATCACGTATACACTGGAACCTGGATTTAGTACGGTATCGGGCTCGGCTCGCACTATCCTTGATGCTATTTCCAGGGCCCCCAAACGTGAACAGTCAGGGCCGTGTGAACCATTTCCAATTCGAATACATAATATTACGGAATGTATGCGCGTGAATACCCGCGCACTGCTTCTTTGTCGCTACGCTGCTGGTGGTCACGCATGGTTAAGGAAATCCTTCTCGACCACATGGGCTCCTCTCTCACCACTAAAATGTGGGTTGATCTGTTCTAGGAATTTAGTAAATCCGAGGTAAATAATTCCAGGTCCCAGTGCATTTGCATGCATGGGAAAATATACATTTCTAGGATGCTCTTAATTTTAATAATTGAACCGTGTTTTAGAATAACCAAACTAAACGCTCTTAGTACTTTAGATCCTAACTAACAGCATTTTTTCCACATTTTAAACTAGAAAACTCATTCAGTAATGCCGTCGATGTGCACTTAATTACCCTTTTCTCATTTTTTGCCTCTTTGTATTCAGTAGCACACCTTTCTCTCCTCCGTGCATGTTTTCCACCTCTAGGTGGACGCAATGTGTCGCAATGTGTCCGAAGTGAGTAAGAACGCTTTAGTCAAGACCGCAGGACTGGATAGCGAAGCTTCGTGGATTAGAGTTTTCTGTTTCGCAGCACTTTCATATGAGGATAGATTTTCCGGTGGCCTTTCGCCCGGTACAGGCTGTAGGGCGCTAAGACAGAAAATATAGAAAGGAAAGAGAACTTGAAAGGAAAGAAGATAAAAGAAATAAGAAAAAAAGAGTAAGAGAGGTGCTCACTGGGTGGTTAGCTGAGTGAAGGCGATGAAAAGAGGTGTAAGGAGAGGGTGCATCTCTCTCGGCCCGCCTACATCTTCTCATAGCCGGCAATGACAGATACAAATGAACGATCCGCGAATCCCGCGCAAGCGCCTCAATTTATCCCCTTGACTATCCACCGCCTGCTACGTCGACAGCGATGACTACCCCTCAAACATACCCCTCAAATATACCCCTCACGCCAATCCCAGTCCTCCAGTTCTTGCTTTCATAAGGACGAATTGTAATGCACACAGAGATAGGTTTCCTCACAACTAAAATATATATTTTTCCTGATAACGTAATATGTAGACGTAGCAGAAAAGCACCATCTCAAATCAGATTATATGGCTCGCTGCGACATATAATTGATATTTTTCGCACTTATGTATGGTTTGTCGAAATTATTTCATGATTAATTTATTACTTTGGGCACTGGGGATGCGACGCAGGACTTTGATGTTATCAGGATTATAATAACTTTTTCAATTCGCAATGTCTTCATATAAATATATATGAATATTTATTTATTTAGTCATTGCGGTCCTACTGGGAGACGATGTCATTTTTTTTTAGATGACAGTTGCTCCCAGTGGGACCCTGCGGTGGTTGTTAAAACCTTTATTTTTTAATATATATATTTAGTTTTTAATATATATATATATATATGGTTGGTAACCTTTAGTTTTTAATTATATATATATATATATCATGGTTGTGAGACGTGGTCATTAATGGGATTTACCGCGGTTCTACTGGGAGCCGATGTCATTTTTTAGATAGCAGTTGCTCCCAGCGGGACCCTGCGGTGATTGTAAACCATTAGTTTTTAATTATATATGTATATATATATATATATATATATATGGTTGGTAACCTTTAGTTTTTAATTATATATATATATATATATCATGGTTGTGAGACGTGGTCATTAATGGGATTTACCGCGGTTCTACTGGGAGCCGATGTCAAATAATCTTTTCTGGAATTTTATAGTGTGGATAGAGTCTCTGATTTTTGGGCTCCTCGAAAATACCCACCCCGATTCTTGGGCTCCATCCCTTAACATTAAAAATAATAATTCATTTGAATTTTTAACTTAAAAATATAAGCTTTCTATACAAAAAATAATTTTCAATCAAATGTAGCAATTTTCAGTTTAAAAAAATAAAATTTTTAACAAAGTAGTTTCAGTTTCAACCAAAAAGACAGCTTTTCAACAAAATAAATATATTTTCAACACAATAGTTACATTTTGAACCAATTTTCTGCCAAAAAATATAACTTTTGAACGAAGTTTGAATTTGTAACCAAATAGTTGAATTTCCGACTAAAAAACATCAATGTTCAAACACAAATGGAACAGTTCAATTGTGAGCGTAAACAATTTAATTTTTAACGAAAAAAAAAGTTTCAATAATAGTTGAATTTTCAAGTAAAGATTAACAAAAAATAAATATTGCTCAATTTAGAACATTTAACATTGCAGGTGATGAATTTTGAATATTCCTTCCTTTATTTAGGCATTTCACTTTGTACATATCAACTAACATGTATTAATCTTCTAATACTTATTCAAAAAGTACTATATATTTTGTAACTGTTCAAATTTTTCAACTTGCTTTAAAATTTTTCATTTTCAAATTTTTTTAAAGAGTATTTATTTTTAATGATCTGTATTTGAAGCGTGTACCTTATTTATTCATGAATAATTTATTTATGTGCTATAATTGCTTTAACTATTACTTAATAATGGGCACAATTTCAAATATCGTATACTTAAAGAGGAAAGGGGAAAAAGGGGAAGTTTATTGAGAATAGGGGGGAAAAAGCGAAATTTCAAGAAAAAAGGGGCAAATAAGAAAAAATGGAGAAGACTCTGCACACTGTGATTATATTTAAAATTTTAATTATATTATATTATAACTGTATCATATTATAACATATCATATTATATATCATCAACATATCATATTATATTATAACTTTTTATATTTAAAATAAAATCAAACAGATTTTCAACTAATCATATTTTATAAACGCTTTCTTGAACCCTTCCTATTTGAAAAATTCAACAAATATTTTATTTTAGTCATATCTACGTGGTAAAAAAAGTCAAATCTACGTGGACTAGGTATTTTCGAGGAGTCAAAAAATTAGAGACTATCCATACAGTTGAATTCCCAAAAGTATTATTTATTGACAAAGTCGTATCTGCGTTGTGCTAAAGTGTTGATTTTTAATGTTAAGGGTGGGAGCCCAAAAATCTGAGTGGGTATTTTCGAGGAGCCCAGAAATCAGAGACTCTATCCACACTATAAAATTACCAAAAAGATTATTTTTTAAGAAAGTCTCATTTGCGAGGTACCAAAGGGTTTGAATTTTAATGTTTAGGGATGGAGCGCAAAAATCGGTGTGGATATCTTCGAGGAGCCCAAAAATCAGAGACTCTATCCACACTATAAAATTACAGAAAAGATTATTTTTTCAGAAAGTCACAACTGCGTGTTACCAAGGGGTTGATTTTTAATGTTAAGGGATGGAGCCCACAAATCGGGGTGGGTATTTTCGAGGAGCCAAAAAATCAGAGACTCCATCCACACTATACAATTACCAAAAAGATTATTTTTTGAGAAAGTCTCATCTGCGTGGTACCAAGGGGTTGATTTTTAATCCTAAGGGTTGGAGCCCAAAAATCGGAGTGGGTATTTCCGAGGAGCCCAAAAATCAGGGACTCTATATACACTATAAAATTCTAGAAAAGATTGTTTTTTGAGAACGTCTCATCTGCGAGGCACCAAGGGGTTTATTTTTAATGTCAAAGGTTGGAACCCAAAAATCAGAATGGGTATTTTCGAGGAGCCAAAAAAACCCCAAAAATATGCCTGGATTAAATTCGCGAAAAATTCAAATTTTGTGAAGGGGGTTGTTTTTGGAGCTTAAGGGTTGTTTTGAAGAAAATTTTTTTGTGGATTTTAAGAGCCCTAAAAAATCCCAAAATTCTGGTGGAATTGAATTTTTATTATTTTGTGTTTCTAGGAAGTGGAGGTGCTAGCTTAATGTAAGCTAGCACCTCCACAAGAAAATTTATTTTTTGGAAAAAGTAAAGAAGCCCCAAAATTTTAATTGGGGCCCAAAAAAGCCCCAAATAAGCCAAAAATTCTGAGCTATGAAAAGTTCTAAAATTCGATTATGGGGGTGCTAGCTTAATGGACCTATGCCATCTTGCGTTTTAAATACCTTCAAGCAAATTTAAACAGAAATATAAAATTGTTACGCTACCTTGGACATGTGGTCCCACGCAAAGGTATTATAAGCCTAGAGGCGGCACCAGTTCGAGGAACTAATTGTAGACGGCGCTCCCGGCAAAAATTGCCCTATCCCCCCATGCCTCTCAACCCGTAGATTGCGTCCACCAACTCTAATGTCCCCGCACTCTTTACCCCCCGAATGAGTCAATCGAATAGCCGATACTCAGTCGGTACATACTTAAAAATATAAATTAAAAATTTTATATTAAATATTTTTTAGAAAGCACGCGACGTCGCGTCGTCTACGATTGCATCGTTAGCAAATTCAAGCGCTTCTCAACGTTAGTACTCTCGCCTTCACACTCTCCTTTTAAAAATTAAACATGAAAAAAACCTGCCCTTTCCCTCAATTAATAGAAAATCGACTGCTTTATATTTTTGGATATTTTGTTGTTTTCAGTGAATTAGCAAATAACTAAAAGTAGAAAAATTTGTGCTTCGCAAGTTGTTCTCCCCTTTACTTTGTTTTCTTCTTTTTAGTAATAAGGAATGTAAACAAACCCTCTAGAGTCTTTGTTTTAAAATTTTTACAATGAAAAGGACTCAGTGTTTCGAACTGTTTCGGAAGGTGCAGTTCGCTCTATGATTTATTACATAAAATTGAATATATATTTAAAACAATATAATCAGACATTTCTAGTTATTTTCGAGATTGCGAATTACTAATACATAATGTATTAATTCACACTGATAATAGGATGTTTTAATAAATTGTTTAAAGAATGCATTATTGTTTATAGCCATTTTCTCATAGAATAGAGTGAGAAAGTCGCAGTTTTTTCTTAATTTTCCCATTTTTGGTCTACTTCGAAATTATAGTGAGGCAATAAATAATTCATATTAACAAGCATAATTTTTTTAGCAATTTATTATTAATAATAATATTCTCGTTGAATAATGTTAGAAAGTTGCGTTTTTTTTTTAAATCTTCCATTTTGGCAACCTTTCACTTACAGCGAGGTAATAATTAATGCAATTAAGCGAAAATAATTGTTTAAAAAAATTATTATTGTTTTTAACTATCTTTACCTACATTAATGCTAGATAGTGGCGAGTTTTTCTGAAATTTCTACTTTTTTGTTTACTTTTTCCTTAGTCATATAATAATTAATGCAAGCTAACAAAAAAAAATTATTTAAGCAATTATTTTTGTTGAATCTTATTGATTTTTACCTCACTCTAAGTGAAAAGTCGACAAAAAGTTGAATTTTTTAGAAAAAACCGCACTTTTACAGCATTATTCAAAGAGAATATAAATTAAAATAAATAACTTAAACTATTATGTTTATTAACTTGAATTAATTCTTAGTTCATTCTAATTGAAAAGTGGACAAAAATTGAAATTGGTTAGAACTGCAACTTTTAGCATTATTCCAAGAGAACATTATTATAAATAATAAATTGTTTGAACCATTATTTCTGTTAAATTTAATTGATTATCACCTCGCTCTAACTGAAAACTTAAAAATCAGTTGAAAAAATTCCGAAAAACCGCGACTCGCTAACTCTAGTCTAAGAGACAATTGCTAAAAACAATAATAATTTGTGTAAAAAATTTATATCAACATCTAATTATTAGTATAAAATAGTATTATATGTATTAGTAACAATTTGTATTTAAAAAAACACAAGAAAACATAATTAGCTCGAAAAACTCGCAAAACCCGATTTATCACTTATAGGGTTTGTTTGGGAGCGTATAAAAGAGATTTATGGGGGTGATATTAAAAAGAAAATTAATAATTTGTATTCTATAGCTGAATGTAAAGAGAAATGTTGAGTTTCAGCTCGATTTACCTAATATTGACGAGTCTGAATAAAATGTGATTATATTTGTAAAATAGCATGAGCAGATTTAGAAATAATAAAAGTAGTATATAATTTAATGTTCCTGTGATGAAATGGCGAAAAAAATGTGTGATAAATTGTTCAACTATTTTATCCGAAATATTACACCCAAATATATAATTCTATAGATTTCACACAATAGTAAAATCCCAGATAAGTAATAATCTGGCAAGAAAAAAGTGATTACATTTGTGATGTAGCATAAAAAGGTTTATAAAAAAGAGCAGGAGTATCTAATTTTAATTTTCCTGTGTTAAAACGTTAAAAAAAATGTATGATAATTTAATCAGTAATGATAATAAGCAGTTGTAACAATGTGTTTTGTAATTGAGGAATAAGCAACATATGAAGCCAAATTTTCCTATTTTTAGTTATTTGCTAATTCACTGGAAGAAACGAAATGTCCAAAAATATAAAGCAGTCGATTTTGTATTAATTGGGGGAAAGGGAAGGTTTTTCTCATGTTTAATTTTTAAAAGACGAGTCCTTAGTAGGAGAGTGTAAAGGCGAGAGTACTAACGTTGAGAAGCGCTTGAATCTGCTAACGACGCAATCGTAGACGACGCGACGTCGCGTGCTTTCTTACAAAATGAATATTTCCGCCAATTTTCAATGAATTCATCTAAAAATTCCCATAAATCTTCCTCCAATAGTAAGGAAAAAATGTTTCACTGGAAGTTGTTTTTACTCTAAAGTTCCCTCGATACTTTTCTTCGCCGAAGGTAAAAAAACGTGCTTATCGTCAGGCCTCCATTTGCAATTAATTATTATTAAACAATTAGCATTTTTTACTCTTTTCTTCATTTTTTAGGCATCGCTATGGTATAGTGCGTATGTGTACCAAATTTAAAATAGTTTCAATAATATTTGTCTGAGTGGAGACGATTTATGTTTTAAAAAATAATTGAATTTGGCGAAATTTGTTCATCCTATGTTTAAAAACCCCACACATGTTCAGAAAAATGTTTAAACTACAAGTTATAAAGATAAGTTCATAAAATACCAATATCAAAATTTAAAAAATTCGCTGTATTGCCAATTTGGATTCCTGGGTCTTGTGGATTTTTTTTCTATTTTATTTCTATGTTTAAAAAAACCATACATGCTCAGAAAAATGTTTAAACTAAAAGTTATAAAGATAAGTTGATAAAATACCAAAATCAAGATTTAAAAAATTTGTTGTATTGCCAATTTCGATTCCTGGGTCTTGTGGATTTTTTTTTCTATTGTATTTCTATGTTTAAAAAAAACATGCATGCTCACAAAAATGTTTAAACTACAAGTTATGAATAACAGAAATGGGTCTACAATGACAGTTTCACCAGTCTGTAAATGCATTCCATTCTTAGCCATAGATAATGATTTCACCTTTTACGCAGCAGAAAGTGAAATTGCTTCAGCGTCTTTTCCAATCTTACGTTTCACTTCAAGCAAACCCTTCTCCAGTGCCATGTAACAATTCACTTTTATTCCAACGATTATTCCACTAGAAATTGACATGAGAGAAGTTCTAGATTCAAAGGAATCATGTTTTTCTAACCAGAAGATGAAGTGTTCTAATTCATTTTCGTCTCTCTTC
This sequence comes from Andricus grossulariae, assembly GCA_011634705.1. Lineage (NCBI taxonomy): Eukaryota > Metazoa > Arthropoda > Insecta > Hymenoptera > Cynipidae > Andricus > Andricus grossulariae. The sequence goes on along the minus strand of JAABKJ010075445.1, from coordinate 87,612,027 downwards.
ATGCGACTTTTGGATAAGTAAATATGTTGTTCACTTGTAACTGATCAATCAATATCGAGCTAGTGTACTGGGAGTAACACCTGTTCCATGTTTCAAGTCAGTTCCCGAAAACCTGTTCAAAGTCTGCTTGCTCGTCATATCACTAAAAATTGCAGCCCAAGCTTTGTCATTTCTACATTTGATGAAGAAACCTTGTTTATTGAATAGATCAAACTCATGTTCATGTACTAAATTTCTCAATTTTTTCAGATTTTGGAGGTACACTTGAGCACACTTCGCGTAAGCAAAATATCCTGCAGCATAAATGATTGGTAACATTTGTTCAATGCATTTTTCTTGAACGTCTAATAAACCTAAACGCTCCGATTCAATAAATTGTAAGGCAACTAGGATTTTCCTGTAAGAGAATATCCATAGTATTGCCTTTGGACCATTCATTTCCAAAGATGATATCGGTACATCAAGGCATTGGCACAAGAAATATTGGTTACAAAAAGAGCAGTTAAACAAGGCAGCATAATGGAACCTTTCAGGCAGATGCAAGAAGGTTCTACTGCAAACTAAGTGTAAATCAAAATAACCAGTAAGATGTAGAAGATCCTCATTTGAAAGAAATGACAGACTACTAGTCGGGTGTTTGGGGAAAAATAAACGTAAGCAATTAAGGCGCTACGTGTTTGCAACTAGAAAAATAAAGTGCAAGCAATAATCTTGTGATGGTCCCTTCTAACGTCACAGAATCAGACATTCCAGCGGATTTGAAAAGGGCCAGTAACTGGAAAGCCCCAGTTCCGGACATGATGCATAATTCCTAGCACAAAAATCTGAAAGAGTGTATATCATGCGCTGGCAAGGTGTTTTTAAAAGATTATTGAGCATCTAGATCTGATGCCAAGCTTTATGCTCAAAATTACCTCGTATAAGTTGCCTAAACTTCCAGACAATACAAATCCATCCGAATTTCAACCGATAGCCTGTCTTCCGTCAACTATAAGTACCGTACATATGTCACTGCAGACAAGATATATTCGCGCTGCGATAGGAATGACATCCTTACAGAAAATCCAAAATCAGTAAAGATCTAGTCACCATATACACTGTTGTCATGACGCAAGCACGTAAAAATCAAAGAAACTTGCAAGAGATATACTCGGCAAACAAGATAAGGATTCACCAAATGGTCAAACGCCGACCTTGAAAGATTAAACTGAACCATTCACGTTCAAATTACGAAATACCGAATGCACTACAGTAATTTGGCGATTGAAAGGGTAGTTTCACCACGACATAATCAATAAGGTTTTACAGTGAGGTCGTACATTACATTACAGTTACATTACAGTAAGGTCGGGACGTTGTAGATATCAAGCAACTGTGTACGTCACAACTTATACACTTTCGAAACTATTTGAACAGAAAGCAAGATGTTCCGCTTCACAAAACCATCTGTAAAGCGGATCTGAATTACACGAAGTTGAATTAGTCCTTACTACCTTGGTGGTAGTAAGAAAGATATAGAAGAACTCACTAACGAAATTAAAGAAGAATTGGACAAAAAACCAAGTAAATCTCATGCCGTTCAGCTGTTGACTATGGTACCAAAAGGTTGGGGAATTCGCATGATAGAATCAGAGTTCAAAGTACCATATAGTTTAGCTCGTAAGGCAATACAATTGCACGAGAGAAATGGTATTGGATCATTACCAAATCCTAGGCCAGGTAAGAAGTTGTCGGAAGAAACTGTCAAAATTGTCTGAAATTTTTGCTACGAATGCAACGTGAGTCGGCAGTTGCCAGGGGAAAAAGAGTGTATATCTGTAAAGCAGCATCATGGTTCACGAAAACTGATACAAAAACGTCTAATTCTAGGTAATTTGAAAGAAGTTTATGCCACTTTTAAAGAAAAGTTATTACTACTATCCAACCGAGCAATTCACGCCTACCCCGAAAGGGAAACGACTTAATGATATAATAATAATAATAATAATAATAATATATTATTATAGAGTATCCACTTCTTTGAGAAGTTACCTCCTAACTGTTTGGGCAATTATTATTTGCTTAAGTTTTTTTCAGTAACTCATGAAATGTTTATCTTTCTGGCATTAATGAATTAGTTAACTGGTGTTATGTGTGTTAATTTCTGTTTGAGACATTTTTCAATTCAACCATTCGGTGCAAGAACAGCCTAACTTGCATCTTTAGAAGCCACTTGTTTTTTGTTCTTCATGAAGTTATGTTCTAAACAAATGAAGAACAAGTTACTTCTGAAAATAAAAGTTGACTATTATTGCACCCACGCGCTCAATTGTTTAAACAGTTTATGATAAATAATTTGTCGTTTTTATCGGGAATGGGGGAGAAAAATCTACTTTTTCCAATTTCTTAAGCCATCTCGCTTATTATTAAGTATCTACTTCTTTCAGAAATTACACTCTGATTTTGAACAATTATTACTTGTTGAAACAATTCCTTGTTTAAAATCTCATTACATTTAATTCTTTCGGATGAAAGAGAGAGCTAATGAAAGCTCAGTGATAATTTTCGTATACAAAATTTCCAATTGTTTAAACAATTTAAAATGATTAAATTGTTGTTTTTCATAGAATAGCAATAGTGGTTGATTATTTTCGAGTGTCTAGTTCTTCAAGAGGTTGAACAAAAAAAATTGAAACAATTTTTGTCCACTAAGGCCATATACCCTCGCAGAAATCGCCATATATTTTCCCTATTACCCCTCTGGCCCCGATCGAGCTTGCATGATCTGGCCCGGGTGGGGCTAATTTCATGGCCCAGAGTCGTGACATACCGGGTTACCCGTTTTGCAACGTCACCTAGTACATGTTAAGGGAAACGCTGAATATTGTATCAGAGTGGTACTGTTTTTTACTTTATTGACACGTGAATTTCAGTGTAAACTTTTGATGCTTAATAAACATTAATTAAGTTTGATAAAATTATTTCAAAGTGTAAAATGAGCACATTACGGATTCGGAAACACCGTACCGTAGTCGGATTGCCATATACATGTGACGTGTTGAGTGAAAGTAAGTAAATCAGTAAAACTTAACCTCAAAATGGAAATTACATTATATAATTTGAATTAAATTTAAAGACTATTTAAGCTCTTTACTAAAACTAAAATTTCATTGTATTTTTAGATGTAGCTTTCACAAAATGCAAGGCTACAGAGGAGGAAGTGCTTTCCCACATAAGCACAATATTTAGCAATGCTAAAGATTGGGATGGCAATCGCAAACAACGAAAAACTTGAAGTATATTATCATCATTTCTAATTAATAAATAATACAGTTCAATTTATCTTGTGTACTATTAATTATTTAGATTAAAAATGCCCCAGAATTTTTAATATAACTCAATCGGGATCTGATAGGGTACCGACTTGACACCGACCCGGCACACCGATCGGGCTAACAAGTCCGGCCCAGTCTGGGCCGTGCGTTTTATCACGGGTCTGATCCGACCTGGCTTCCCGATCTGGGCCCCATTTGGCCAGATCGATCCCCGGTCGGGGCCACGGCAAAATTTCTGCGAGGGTAATACTTAACCGATTCCTAGCTTAACAACATTTTTTTCGAAACTTACGTTCACAGGAAAATTTTGTACAATTTTATAAATCAAATAAAAGGTACTAAGGAAGATGACCCTTAACTTCTGAATATACAGAAACAAATTTTCACAAATCTTTTTAAAATAATTTTTTTTTTTCGATATTCCAATTCATGTGGATGTAAGTATTATATGGCCTTAACTAATAAAAAAATAGTTTCTTTCCTGAAATTATTGTGACATTGAAGTCACAGCGATAAGATATGTTGTAGAGATAAGTAAAAATTAGTTGAAAATTATTACAAAAATAATAATTTTGTCAAGAAATTCAAAATAATTGTTTCACTAATTTGGAAAATGTCTCAAATAAAAAATATTACATTCAGCATTGGTTAGCTATCTTATTTATCGCGGGAAACGTTAACTTTTCATGACTTAGTGTAGGAAAAGAAACTTTAGCAAATGGAAATTGTTAACAAGATTAAAAAAAAATGTTAAAATAATTTTGATAATACATGAAGTACATTTTTCCCCTGAAAATATATAATCATCACATGGTCAATTCATTTTTTTTCGTGTGCGGTTTCCTTATTTTAATTTTATATCAGAATTTCATGGCCTCAGTGTCACGTGATATTAATAATCGAGTTGGCTCAAATTATCATCAGGTGTGAGTTTGAATAATCCAAAAACTCTTATAAATCTGTTATAATTCTAGCTAAAATGTATATATTCTCTACATGCCCAGAGGTAGACCGCCGAAAGAATGGTTAGAATCTGTGAACGAGACATTAATTCAAAGAGGCATAAGAAGCCATAGGAACATGAGAGCTTGCATGAAAAAATGCATGGACGTGCAGGAAGCTAGAGTAGTATGCCAGGACAGAAAAGTTTGGCGAATTAATAATGATTTCAAAAGATTTCAAAACATTGCGAAGACTTTAAACAATTTCAAAATATTGTAGAAGGTTTCGAAAGATTTTTAATATTTCAATGATTTTAAAGGAATACAAAAGATTTCATAAATATATAACAAATATTTCAAAGAAGTCATAAGGATTTGAAAAGATTTTAAATGATTTCAACATTTTTTAGAAGATTTTAAAAGATTTCACAAAGATTTTTAATATTTCAAACGAATACAGAAGATTTCAGAAAGATTTCTCAAGCATTTCAATGATTTTAAACGAGTTAAATTTGTTTAGAAGATTTCCAAATGTTTCACAAAGATTTTAAAATTTTCAATGATTTTAAAAAAATACAAAAGATTTCACAAATATTTCAAAGAATTCGTAAGGATTTCAAAAAATTTCAAGAATTTGAAAAATTTCAACAAGGATTACAGTACACCAGATTTCAAAGATTTCAAAACATTTCAAAGATTTTAATAAATTTCAAAAGTTTTCAATAAGATTGAGGAGATTTCAAAAGATTTCAATGATTTCAAACGAACACAAAAGATTTCACGTATAAAGATTAATTTCACAAATATTTCAAAGAATTAATAAGGATTTCTAAACATTTCAAAGATTTTAAACGATTTCAAATTTTTGTGGGAGATTTCAAAAAATTTCATAAAGATTTTTAACATTTCAATTATTTTAAACGATTTTAAAATTTTTAGAAGATTTCGAAAGATTTCACAAAGATTTTTAATATTTCAATGATTTAAATGAATACAAAAGATTTAAGAAAGATTTCACAAATATTTCAAAGAATTCGTAAGGATTTCCAAAAATTTCAACAAGGATTCCAGTACATCAGATTTCAAAATATTTTCAAGACTTTAAATACTTCATTGACTTCAAACCAATACCAAAGATTGCAGAAAGATTTTACAAATATTTCAAAGAATTCATAAGGGTTTCAAAAGATTTCAAGAATTTCAACGAGGGACACCTAATTTAAAAACCTTTGAAAGATTTTAAACGAGTTCCAAATTGTTTAGAAGATTTTAGAAGATTTAACAAAGATTTTTTATATTTCAATGATTTCAACGAATACAAATGATTTCGGGAAGATTTAATAAATATAAAAGGATTTATAAGGATTTCAAAACATCTCAAATATTTTAAACCATTTCAACATTTTTTAGAAGATTTAAAGATTTTACAAATATTTCAAATAATTCATAAGGATTTCGAAAGATTTCAAGAATTTCAGTGGAGGACACCAAATTTTAAAACCTTTGAAAGATTTTTAACGAGTTCCACAATTTTGCTGGAAGATTTCACACAGATTTGTAATATTTTAATGATTTTAACGAATACAAAAGATTTCATAAATATTTACTTATTCATAAGGATTTCAAAACATTTCAAAAATTGTAAACGATTTCAAATTTTTTTAGAAGATTTAACAAAGATTTTAAATATTTGTACGTTTTTAAACAATACAAAAGATTTCAAGAATTTCAACGAGGGACACCAAATTTCAAAACCTTCGCAAGATTTTAAACAAGTTCAAAATTTTTTAGAAGATTTCAGAAGATTTAACAAAGATTTTTAATATTTCAATGATTTCAACGAATACAAAAGATTTCCGGAAGATTTCGTAAATATTTAAGGATTCATCAGGATTTCAAAAGTTTTCAAAACATTTCAAAGATTTTAAACGATTTCATCATGTTTTAGAAGATTTAACAAAGATTTTAAATATTTAAATGTCTTTAAACGATTACAAAAGTTTCAGAAAAATTTTACAAATATTTCAAAGAATTCATAAGGATTTCAAAAGATTTCAAGAATTTCAACGAGGGACATCAAAATTCCAAAACCTTAAAATGATTTTAAACGAGTTCCAAATTTTTTAGAAAATTTCACGAAGATTTTTAATATTTCAATGCTTTCAACGAATACAAAAGATTTCATAAATATTTAAGGATTCATAAGGATTTCAAAAGATGTCAAAACATTTCAAAAATTGTTAACGATTTCAAAATTTTTTAGAAGATTTAAGAAAGATTTTAAATATTTAAACGTTTTTAAACGATTACAAAATATTTCAGAAAGATTTTACAAATATTTCAAATAATTAATAAGGATTTCAAAAGATTTCAAAACATTTTAAAGATTTTAAACGATTTCATCATTTTTTAGAAGATTTAACATAGATTTTAAATATTTAAACGTTTTTAAACGATTAGAAAAGATTTCAGAAATATTTTACAAATATTTCAAAGAATTCATAAGGATTTCAAAAGATTTCAAGAATTTCAACGAGGGACACCAAATTTCAAAACCTTAGAAAGATTTTAAACGAGTTCCAAATTTTTTAGAAGATTTAACAAAGATTTTAAATATTTAAACGTTTTTGAACGATTACAAAATATTTCAGAAAGATTTTACAAATATTTCAAATAATTAATAAGGATTTCAAAATATTTCAAAACATTTTAAAGATTTTAAACGATTTCATCATTTTTTAGAAGATTTAACATAGATTTTAAATATTTAAACTGAAAACCCCCGAAATATTTGATACCTTGAAATCTGGTATATAAAAAAAACTCCATACATTAGTTCAAGTTCTATTACACAACTACCGAAACTGAATGAATTTCCAGATAAAAGTTCAAAGTTCCCTTTCAACAATAACACTCCGATAAACAGTTTACTCGAAACAAAAGCATCATCCTCTCGCCTGCTTCGTTCTGTCAATAGATTTTAGAAACAAACAAAAGTTTCTAAATAACACAGTGGGCACCGGAATATCCTTAAAACATTCTTGGAATGAAACTCCATGTCATTTGACTTGACGTTTTCAAGACATCTTTCTCTCCCTCTATTTTGCTAAAAAAAAAATGAAAATTGTTGCAAAAAGATAATGTTTGCTGCGAAAAGATTCTTTTTTGATACAATTGAAAATCTTCTGGCCCTTGAATTAAAGATAACATTTCAATTGAGTGAAAAAAATCTTTTTGACACAATAGGAAATTACAGTAGACGTATGTAGGTTACCCTAAAACGTTAAAGGTAACATGATAAATTGTGACATCAGCTCTAACGAATTTGGTAATTGCATAATAGTTCTGTCCTTGAAACTCAGTAATGAAGTAGAAATATTTCAGAAAGATAAGATTGAAATCTACTTGTCTTAATGAGATAACGACTAGAGTATAAATACTTGAATGATGCACCATATTATTCTTCAGTTTCTTAAGCAGTTTTTCCTGAGCTTGGAAAAATGAGGGTCGTTCCCACTCTGTTCCTGAACTTTGTGGTCATCTTCAATTTTATTGGTGAGTATAATGTAACATAATATATCTATCATTTTAGGTACATTTTACAGCTTTTCCCTCCAAAGATATCCGGGTTTGTCCCAAATAAGAAGGGATTCAATCGATATTTCTTTCGGTAGAATTCACCATGCGTGTGTTATAGAAAATGGAATTCGAATTCTAACTGATACGGAATTTGTAAGAATTTCATTTTAAAAAAATTCCTAAAGTTAAGTGGATGCGGAAAGTTCTGCTTCTTAGTCAAAATCATGATAAAAAGTAGTATCGGTAGAAAATGTGGTTTTCTCAAACTCTAATCACGTTGACCTGCAATGAGTAGGAATTTAATTAGATTCAGATTTTTCAGGAATTTGTGCGTGTCACGTATATGAGAAACTTTCTAAAATATAGAAAAAATTCTATTATTGGTCATCCACGTGGCTAAGCAACAGAATTTTCTCCTTTCCGAAGGTTTCTCTGAAAAAAGATACTTTTATTAATAACCATTTAACCCTCTACACACAAATGGCATTATTATGATTATTATTATTATCAATTGTGGAAAGAAAGCTCAATAATCATTTGCCCACCAGTTCACATATGGTACATCGCTAGCTGCGCATGCACTCTGATAAGGAGTTAGGTATTTCCGCTTAATATCTAAGATATTAAAATCAAAAGTATATAGTTTAACTCGTAATTTAATTTAAGCCTAACATGTAAATGAGACACGCGTTAATGTATCAGTACGCTTGGCGGCACTGGTTTCATCATTCATTTTCAGGGCTTCGTATCCCCGGGTAGAAATCCTTAGTTTCGGTCGAGTCTCCATCCGTCCATTGTATTTTTTTCCAAGGGGTGAAGAAAGAAGAGTTGAATTTTTGAAATGTCTTTTCAAGTATAGGAATTTTTTTTCTAATATGTTTCGAAATTCTTTTAAATTTAGAGACTCACTGATGCAGTTCCAGGCTAGAATGTCCGTTAATAATAGGATTTGAACGCGAGATGACCTCGAGTGGTTTTACATTAGTTTCCTGGACGTGTTGTTTCCATTTGAGATATTTATGTAGTTTACCCTCGAGGTATTGTATGGAGTTTTTCCATTCCATTAGTTTATTAAACATGTTAGGTAGATTTTATTCTTGTAGAGGTATGTGTCTAATTCATGTTTCTTTAAGGATAACCTGAGCATTTCAAACAATTATTCTTAGAGTGTTATTATTCGAAGTGGCTATTTTTGATAGCCTAAATTATCAGATTTAGATTTTTCAATGGTGAGTTTTCTGGAAGCTGTTTTAAAAGCAGAACAACCTCTGTGATTAGTGGGGTAGTTTCCATAACAATTAGCGCAAGTGGCCGGCGTTTTACGACATTTTTCGCACTCGAGTTCAGATGTGCAGCCCCGCACTTCACACAACGTGGAGTAGCGTGGCAAATATCCGAAATATAATAAAATATCTAGCGTTTGAAACATTTAGAGATTTCTTTGGGTTTAACGTAGGGATTGACATTTATTTTTATAAACGTTCATTATGAACGTCATATTAGGTCAGGATACTTTTTTGTGGAAATCACAAATTTTTTAAAGGGAGATGACATGATCGAAGACTTACGAATGGATGCAAGATGAATTATTATTTAGAGGTATAATTTAAACAATGATTACGTCAGTAAAGAGAAATTAGCTTCTATAAATTCCGGAAACAAACAACATTTTATTTCTTCCAGTATTTTAACTTATTGAATAGAACTTCTATCGATATTGCGTTAACACATAGAAGTATCAGTTTCTCACCTCAAAATTACACTACATGGATTAAAATACAGTATTTGTATTAAACTACACTATATGGATTAAAATACACTATTTTGATTAAACTAAACTATTTGAATTAAACAACACTATTTGGATTAAAATACGATATTTGGACTAAACTACACTATTTGGATTGAAATACACTATTTGGATTAAAATACAGTATTTAGATTTAACTACAATATTTGGATTAAATGATACCATTCGGATTAAAATGCACTATTTGAATTAAAATACACTATTTGGATCAAAAGACACATTTTTGCTTAAAATACACTATTTGGATGAAACTACACTATATGGATTAAAATATAGTATTTGGATTAAACTACACTATTTTTATTAAATAACACTATTTGGGCTAAACTACACCATTTTGATTAAAATACACTATTTGAATTAAAATACACTATTGGGATTAATCCACATTAATCCACTACATGGATTAAAATACAGTATTTGGATTCAACTGCACTATTTGAATTAAAATACATTATTTGGATCAAAATGCACATTTTTGCTTAAACTACACTATTTGGATTAAACTACACTATTTGGATTAAAATACACTGTTTATATTAAAACACACATTTTGGCTTACAGTTCACTATTTGCATTAAACTACACAATATGGAATAAACTACACTATTTGGATTAAACTACACAATATGGATTCAAGTACACTGTTTGGAGTAAAATTCAAATTTTGGCTTTAAGTACACTATTGGGATTAATCTACACTATATGGATTAAAATACAGTATTTGGAATAAACTACACTATTTGTAATAAACTATACTTTCTGGATTAAAATATAGTATTTGGATTAAACTACACTATTTGAATTACAATACAGAATATGAATTAAACTAAAATATTTGGATTAAACTACACTATATGGATTAAAATACAGTATTTGTATTAAACTACACTATATGGAATAAAATACACTATTTTGATTAAACTAAACTATTTGAATTATACAACACTATTTGGATTAAAATACGGTATTTGGGCTAAACTACACTATTTGGATTGAAATACAGTATTTGGATTAAAATACACTATTTTCTTTAAAATTCACTATTCTCATTAAAATACACTAATTGGATTAAACTACAATGTTTTAATAAAATACACATTTTGGCTTAAAATACACTATTTGGATTAAAATACAGTATTTAGATTAAACTACTCTATTTTGATTAAATAACACCATTTGGATTAAAATGCACTACTTGAATTAAAATACACTATTTGGATCAAAAGACACATTTTTGCTTAAACTACACTATTCGGACTATACCATTAGGATTAAAATGCACTATTTGAATTAGAATACACTATTGGGATTAATCTACACTATATGGATTAAAATACAGTATTTGGATTAAACTACACTATTTGAATTGAAGTACACTATTTTGATCAAAATACACATTTTTGCTTAAACTACATTATTTGGATTAAAGTACAATATATGGAATAAAATACAGTATTTGAAATAAACTACACTATTTGTATTAAATAACACTATTTGGATTAAAATATACTTTTTGGATTAAACTACACAAGATGCATTAAACTAAACTATTTGGATTAAACTACTCTATTTGGATTAAATAACATTATTTGGATTGAATTACACTATTTGGATTAAAGTACACTGTTTGGAGTAAAATACACGTTTTGACTTTAAATGCACTATTTGGATTAAACTACGCTATACGGATTAAAATACAGTATTTTGATTACACTACACTATTTGAATTAAAATACACTATTTGGATCAAAATACACATTTTTGCTTAAACTTCAATATTTGCATTAAACTACACAATATGGATTAAAATACAGTATTTGGATATAAATACACTTTTTGGATTAAACTACACAATATGGATTAAATTATACTATTTGGATTAAACTACGCTATTTGGATTAAATATACATTATTTTGATCAAACTACACTTTTTAGATTAAAATACAGTATTTGGATTAAACTACACTATTTGGATTAGAATGCAACATTTGAATTAAACAACACTATTTGGATTAAACTAGACTATTTGGATTAAAATACGCTGTTTGGATTAAGACACACATTTTGGCTTTAAATACACTATTTTGTTTAAACTACACTATTTGGATTAAATAATAGTTTTCAAATTAAACTACCCTATTTTGATTAAATAACACTATTTGACTTTAAATGCACTATTTGAATAAAAATACACTTTTTGGATTGAACTACACAATATGGATTAAAATACTATATTTGGAATCAACTACACTATTTGGATAGAATGCACTATTTAAATTAAACAACACTATTTGGATTAAACTAGACTATTTGGATTAAAATACACTGTTTGGATTAAGACACACATTTTGGCTTTAAATACACTATTTTGTTTAAACTACACTATTTGGATTAAATAACAGTATTCAAATGAAACTACCCTATTTTGATTAAATAACACTATTTGACTTTAAATGCACTATTTGAATAAAAATAAACTTTTTGGATTAAACTACACAATAAAGAGATTGTGAACTAGGAAATCAAAATACTGGTTTATCACAACATGCATGGGAATTAAATCATTATTTTGATTTTAAAATTGACGATACCAAAATTTTAACTCGAAAAAACAATACTCATAAAAGAAGAGTTATTGAGTCAATTTTCATTAAGAAATATATTAAAACTTCTAATAATTTGAAAACATAAATATTAAATATTAACAAAATGTACTGAAGCATTAAATAAGAAATTGTTTAAAACTATTAAAAAAAAAAATTTTTTTTTTTAAATTTTGGCTTGATCTCTAATGCATTTAATAGTATATGTTAGTCCATCTGAAACACAACACTTTGTTTGTTAATAAAAATGTTGTTATTATCTAATATTAAAGTCTCCATGCATTTTTAAGGTTTCAATTTCAATCTTAATAAGGTCAGATCATGCTATACTTAAATGAAGACTAAATTTTAATATAAAAAAGAAAACCGCAATGTGGATAAACTAAAATTATAGTCCAAATTGGCTATAGTATAAGGAAAAATGTTTTTAAAAAACTTTTTAACTATCAATGAAAAAAATGTATATCAAATTAAAATTTATAATTATATTAATTTTGACTTAGGTGATAATTTCCTTTGAAAAAGACCTGCAATAAAATCGAAACGTACGTTGGTTAGATATGACAAATAAATTATCATTCTTTACCATCCAAATCCATTGCTTTTGTATGTGATCGTACTCTCTAAATCTGAATTAGTAGAAAACTACTAATTGGTAGTAGTTTTCTACTAATTCAAATAGTGCCGATTCGCTTACTAGTAATTAGTAAAAATCAACTACTTCAATAAGTAAGAATAACTGAATAAATGAATTAGTAACTGTATCTACTAAAGGAATTGGTAATGCTACTACTAAATGAATTGCTAAATGTATTGCTTGTTCCTATTTTAAACGGTTCTTTTAGGTAAATTAAAAAACTTATTTTACAATGAAGAGAATTTTATTAAAATACACCAATCTATGAATTTCAATAATAATTCAAAGAAATTTTCATTTTGTGCATATTCAGGTCAAATTAATGTGGGTCCTGTAATAAATTCAATTTGAACCATTTCAAATTCTTAAAGTTCATAGTAAAAATATTCCATTATAAACAAGATAGGTGAATTTTTAACCATATAGTTGAATTTGGAACCAAAAAGATTAAATTTCTACCAAAAAAAGACGATTTTTTAACAAAATACATGAATTCTCAACCAAATAGTTGAATTTTGAACTGAAAAATATCAGTTTTCAATCAAAAATGGAATAGTTAAATTTTCAGTTAATAAATTAATTTTCCGGAAAACAACAACAAATTTCAAACTAAAATGATGAATCTCTAACTGAAATAGATGAATTCTGATCCAAAAGGATGCATTTTTAACAAAATAATAACTTTCAACCAAGTAGTTTTTATCTTCAATCTGAGAGATGTAATTTCAATTAAAATGATGAATACTTAACTGGAATACTTAAATTTTCAACCAAAAAGATAAAGTTTCAAACAAGAAGGTTAATTTCGATACATAAAGAATAATTTTCTACCAAAAAATACGTTTTTTCAAGAAAAGAGATGAATTTTCAACTAAAAGAAACAAACTTTCAAGCAAATTGATTAATTTTCAGTTGAAAAAATTAATTTTCAACAACAAAATTTCCTACAATAAAAAACAAACAAATTTCCAGCCAAAGTGATAAATTTTTTAATAAAATGCTGAGTCTTTTACTGGAATAGATGAATCTTCAACTGGAGTAGATAAATTTTAAGTCAAATAGATGAATTTCTAACAAAACAGTTTATCTTTCAACCAAGTAGTTGTATTTTGAACCAAAAAGTTGAATTTTCAACTAAAATTGTACCTTAACTGGAATACTTGAATTTCAACCTGAAAGATGAATTTCCGAACAATAAAATTAATTTTTATACGAAAAGATTACTTTTCTACCAAAAAATACCAGTTTTCAACAAAATACATTAATTTTTAACGAAATATTTAATTTTCCAACAAAACTGTCAATTTTCAACATAAAAATTTAATTTTTTCGGTTGAAAAAATCAATTTGCAACCAAGCTTATAAATTTTCAACTAAAATGATGAATCATTGACTGCAATAGTTTAATTTTCAACTAAAAATGGTAATTTTTCAACCTGAAATTGGATGGTTCAATTTTAAATTTGTTATAATTTCCAACTAAAGAGAAAAATTTTTCAACTACAATGTTAGAATATTCGATTGGAATAATTACATTTTCAGTTAACAAAAAATTTCTGTTATAGAAAAAACTAATTTTTAACAAAATAGTTCACTTTTCAACCAAAGAGATAAATTTTTAATTGAAATGATGATTCTTGAATCAACAAAAATTAATGTTTAACGAAAGAGTTTAGCTTTCAAATCAAAAAATTATATTTGTATTTCAAAAAGATGAATTCTAAACCAAAAATCAATCAGTTGCTATCCCAAAAAAAAAAAAAATTTTCAATCAGTAACAGTTGAATTCAACCAAAAAACAACTACTTTTCGACATGAGTTAAATTACTTGGTTAAAGATTAATTTTTCTTTAAGATTCACCTCTTAACTTGAAAATGAACTATTTTGTTCAAATTTTTGTTTTGTTTTGTTTAAATATAATTTTTTACCTCAAAATTTAACTATTTCATTTTTGGATGACAATTTATACTTTATAGGTTGAAAATTCGTTATTTTGGGTAAAAAATTTATCTTTTTGGTTGAGGATTCAATTATTTTGTTAACAAAATTTTTTTCTTCGTTGAATTGAACTGGTAAAAAATTCGCGGTTTTGTTTGAAACTTAATTTTTTAACTGAAAACTCAACTATTCCATTTTTTATTTGAAAATTTATCTCTTTTGTTAAAATTTCATTTAAAAGATTAATTTTTCTTTAAGATTCACCTCTTGGCTTGGAAATTTAACTATTTTGTTTGAAATTGAAGTTTTTTTAATTGAAATAAAATTTTTATCTGAAAACTCACCTATTTCATTTTTGGTTGAAAACTTATCTTTTTTGTTTGAAAAATCAAAATGCTTGGTTTAAAATTAAACTAGTTTATGAAATATTAATTTTTGTTGTTGATGATTCATAATTTTAGTGTAAAATTCATCTATTTGGATGTAAATTCACTTTTTTGTTGAAAATTCATATTTTCGGGATGAAAATTCAATTTTTTTGAAGGCAAATTTACCTTTTTGATTTGAAAATTTATCTCTTTTTCGTACAAATTTCACCTTTTTTGTTGAAAAATGCAACGGTTTGGTGAATAATTCTTAAATATTGCTTCGGCAGAAAACTGAGTTATTTGGTTGAACATTGAACTATTTATTTTAAAATTTTACTATTTAGTAGAAAATTAACTTTTTCACTGAAAATTCATATTTTCGGATCGAAAATTCCATTGTTTTTAAAAAAATTTGTCTTTCATGCTTAAAATTAAACATTTTAGTTAACAATTCATATATTTTCTTGACAATTATTTTTTTTTTAATTGATTTTCTTTGTGGAGAATTATTTTGTTGTTGTTGCAAATTTAATTATTTGATTGAAAATGTATATATTTTTTGGTCGAAAATTTAAGTATTTTGTTGAATTTTTTGTTTTGTTTAAAAAATATAGTTTTTGTTCTGAAAATGAAACTATTCCATTTTTTGATGACAAGGGTTGATTCTTTATAAGTTAAAAATTCAACTATTTCGTTACAAATTCGTCTTTTTGGGTAAAAAATTCATCTTTTTGGTTAAGGATTCAACTATTTCATAAATTTTTCTTGTAACTGAACGGGTTGAAAATTACTTGTTTTTATCTGAAAATTTAATGATACCATTTTTGGTTAAAAATTTATCTTTTTTAGTAGAGAATCGATCTATTTATTTGGCAATGTAACTATTTGGTAGAAAATTAACTTTTTTGTGGAAAATCCATAGTTTCGGGATGGAAATTCAAATGTTTGTTTGAAAATGTTATTATTTGTTGTAACTTCGGTTTTTTTTTAATTAAAAATTAATTTTTGTTCTAAAAATTTAACGATTTCATTTCTGGATGACAATTCATCCTTTATAAGTTGAAAATTCGTCTTTTTGGATAAAAAATTCATCTGTTTGGTTGAGGATTCATCTATTTTTTTTTTGAAATTTGTTTGTTCATTTGGTAGAATTGAACTTTTTTTTTCTTTTTTTTTGCATGAAAATTAATCTTTTTAGCTGAAAATTTAACTATTCCAGTTGTGGTTAAACACTTTTATTTTTTATTGGAAAATATTCAACTATTTGGTTTAAAATTTGTGTAATCTGTTGAAAAAATTGCAGGTTGAAAATTTAACTATTTATTTAAATATTCAACTATTTGTCAGCTTTTATGGTTGAAATTTAACTTTTTTCCAAAAATAGAACTGTCTACTAAAAAATTCGTGTTGTTGGATTGAAAATTTCACTATTTGTTTAAAAATGCAATTGCTATTTCCCCTCAATTGAGGGCGTTTTGGACCAAGAATTCTGCTATTGACACTATTTTTAATATTTCGAAGGAATCCGAAGCCTTTATTTGTAAAAAATGAAAAAAAGTAATCTCTTTTTATTCTTTTCTTAAACACTGAATGTTTCAATATAAATCGAAATTTTATATTTCCTATTGAGAAATATTTTTAATCCAATTTCATCCAATTTTTTTGGGCAAATCCCCTAGGTGGGAGACCTTTTTTATTGGACGAATTTCGTAAAAGACCCGATTTTGCGATATATTATGTGGCAGACAAATTTATCAATAGAGGGATCAAGCGACCCTTAATCCCGGAAGTACATTGTACCACATTCCAAGGAGGTACATTACTATCCTGCAGTAGAAAATTTTAAAGCAAAATTGTTCAATTTTGAGTCAGTTTAAGAAATATTAAGAAGTTCCGCAAAAATTTCATAAAATTTAAAACAAAATGTCGCTTTCATAAAATTAAAAAAAAAATCGATTTCAAAAGATTTCCAAGAAAAAATTTAGAATTTTTTAAGGATTGAAAGGTTTCAAGAGAATGAAAAACTTTTCTAGATAAAATTGAACAAGATTTCAAAACATTTCGAAAGATTTCCAATAGCATAGATGAATTTTCAATTAAAAATTATAAATTTTCAACAAAAAATAGAATAGTTTAATTTTAAGTTAGAGGAATAAGTTTTTATCAAAATATAATAAATTTTCAACGACATAGTTAAATTTTTAATCAAACAAATGCATTTTGTGCCAAAAAGATGAAATGTGTATAAAAATAATGACGACACAAAATTTAGTTAAATTTTTAGTTAAAAACACTAATTTTCAACCAACGAGACGAGATTTCAACCAAAAAGATTAATTTTTTGCCACAAAAGAATAATTTTCAATAAAATACGTGAATTTTCAACCAAAAAGATTATATTACTTCCCAAAAAAAAGACAAATTTTCAATAGAATAGATGAATTTTCAATTAAAAAATATAAATTTTCAACAAAAAATAGAATAGTTTAATTTTAAGTTAGAGAAATAAGTTTTTATCAAAATATAATAAATTTTCAACGACATAGTTAAATGTTTAATTAAACAAATGCATTTTGTGCCAAAAAGATTAAATGTGTATAAAAATAATAACGACACAAAATTTAGTTAAATTTTTAGTTAAAAACACTAATTTTCAACCAACGAAACGAAATTTCAACCAAAAAGATTAATTTTCTGCCACAAAAGAATAATTTTTAATAAAATACATGAAGTTTTAACCAAAGAGATTATATTGCTGCCAAAAAAAGATTTTTTTTCATCTGAAACTGTAACTATATTGTTGAAGTTATTATTTTTTTTTTTTTGGTTAAAATTAAATTTTTTTAGTTGATGCATGTACTTTGTTGAAACTTCGTCTTTTTGGTAGAAAATTAATCTTTTTTGTTGAAATTTCATTTTCTTTGTTGTGATGTTTCCTTGGAAATTCTTTTGTTTGGTTAAAAATCTAACTATTTTGTTAAAAATTCTTTATTTTTCGGTTAAAAATTAATCTTTCTGTTCGAAAACTTACCTATTTGGTTTGAAATTAATGTCTTTGGCTTAAAATTTGAGTATTTTGTAGAAAATTCTTTGTTTTTGTTCAAGATTAATTTCTTAAACTGAACATTTTATCGTTTCGTATTTGGTTAATAATTTATCTTCTTAAGTAAAAATTCAATTATTTAGATGACAGTCTTTTGTGGTAGAATATTATTCTTTTTGGTGAAAAATCCTTTTTTTTTTGTTAAAAGTTCAATTATTTGGTTTAAAATTTTTTTTTGTGTTGAAGATTCATGGTTATAGTTAAAAATTAGTTTCTTTGGTTAAAAATGTAAGTTTTTTTATAGAAAATTCTTTTCTTTTTGTTGAAAATTAATTTTTTTAACCGTGAATATAACTATCCCATTTTGGGTTGAATATAATCTTTCTTAATAGAACATTCATCTTTTTGGTTGAAAATTGAACAATTTTGGTGAAAAATTCAACTATTATTTGAAAATTTAAGTATATCAATCTTGATTCTAATTCTATATTTTTCAGTTGAAAACTAAAATCTATTTTGTTAAAAATTCATGTATTTTGTTCAAAGTTGATCTTTTTGGTAGAAAATCAATCTTATTAGACAATTTTTTTGTTTATTCTAACAATAATTTCTTTGCGTGCAAATTTAAACAGGAAGAAAAATTTGTACCGTTCAGGGAAAATGAAAAGTTGCTTAAGAAAAAGTCAAGGAAAGTTAGGCAATTTTATTGGTATTTTGGTTCAACCTATGTTTTCAAACCAAATTCGTTGTCAAGGAAATTTTTCCGGCCGACGAGCGGAAGGTTAGTTTCACGCGCGTAGAACTGTTGGTGAGAGAGAAACTTTCTCCTCGGAGAGCGCGTGAAAGAAGGGTTGCCAACTTATAAAATTCCTGCACTCCAGCTGATAGAAACTGTCGGTAACGTAGGTCATCAAAGGTAATGTTCTACGCGCGTGAAACTAACCTTCCGCTCATCAGTGTAAAGCCGCCCAGTGAAATTTTATTTTTCGTGTGCTCTTCCGATGATGATTCATTATTTTCTTCAATACCCCTGACCCAGATCTCTACCGCGGTATTAATTTAGAAAGCTGATAACGAGATAGCGACTAGAAGCTATACATATTCCGTGAAAACATTTTCCTCAAGAGAAGGGAGATAAAAATTGATCACGTGATACACAGACAGCCTCCTAGTATATGAATGGAAACATCTCGTAAAAAAATATTTCGTCACGGAGTTTACGTATTTCTCCGTAAATTAGTAATCAGTAATCAGTAAATCAGTGAATCAGTGTCGAAACTACTACAATTGAAAATGAAGATCGCGACTGGTACACTATTCCTCGGCTTATCCGTCTTCCTTCATTCTATTGGTAAATATATAATAATTAATAATAATAATAATATATCTATAATTGTAAGTACATTTTTAATAGAAGTTGGATGAAGAACAAAAATTAATATAGAAACGCGATTTCTAGGTAATATTTTCATCTTCATTGAAACAATAGTAACATATGGAAATAACACGCATTATTTAAGCTGTGTTCAGGGCTATAATTTTCTTTTCATTTTTTTTTTTTTTTTTTTATTACATAAAATTATAGTGGATAAATAAGTTTACAAATAAAAAAAAGTGTCGATAAGGTAGGAAGCCGGTCACGTGACCCACTTGTCACATGGCCTTAAATATTAATGTATTTCGAAGGACTTCCAATTTTTTTATTAAAAAATTGTAAAGATTTTGAAGTATTTTGAAAAATTTTCAAGAATTTTACGAAGTTTCAAGAAATTTTAAAGGATTTCAATAGGTTTCAAAAAATTTATAATCTTGTTAAAGGATTTCAGAGGATTCCTAAAGATTTCAAGGGATTTTACGGAATTTCAAGCGAGTTTAAGAGACATTCCTTAGGATTTAAAAGGATTCCCAAGTATTTTGAAGAATTTTACTGCATTTGAAGCAAATTTGAGAGATTTCAAAGGATTTCCAAAGATTTTACTGGATTTTATGAATTTACAAGCGACTTCTACGGATTTTAAAGGATCTTAAGAGATACCGAGGGATTTCATACATATCCAGATTTTAAAGAATTTTACGGAATTACAAAATTTCTGTCAAGATTTTAATGTATTTCGAAGGACTTCCAATCTTTTTGGGAAATTTTCGAAAGATTTCTAAGTATCTCGAAAAGTTTTAAATAATTTTAAGAGGTTTCAAAGAATTTTAAAGGATATCAATCGGTTACATAGGATTTCCAAACTTTTAAAAGGATTTTAAAGGATTTTACGGAATTTCAAGCGAGGTTTAGAGACATTCCTTAGGATTTAAAGGGATTCCCAAGAATTTCAAAGAATTTTAAGCAAATTTGAGAGATTTTAAAGGATTTCCAAAGATTTCATTTGATTTTATATGATTACAAGTGATTTTTAAGAATTTTAAAGGATCTTCAGACACCGAAGCATTTCATTGTCCAGATTTTAAAGCATTTTACGGAGTTTTAAGTGTTTTAAAAATTTTAATGTACTTCGAAGAACTTAAAATTAAAAAAAAATGCCTGAAGATTTCGAAGTATTTCGAAAAGTTTTAAACAATTTTACGAAGTTTCAAGACATTTTAAAGGATTTCAATAGGTTTCAAACGACTTCTAAACTTGTTAAAGAATTTCAGAAAATTCCTAAAGATTTCAAGGGATTTTACGTAATTTCAAGCGAGTTTAAGAGACATTCCGAAGGATTCGAAGGGATTGCCAAGTATTTTAAAGGATTTTACGGCATTTTCAGCAAATTCGAGAGATTTTACAGGATTTCTAAAGATTTTATTGGATTTTATCGGTTCACAAGCGACTTTTAGGGATTTTAAAGGATCTTAGGATATACCGAAGGATTTCATTTTCTAGACTTTAAAGAAGTTTGTGGATTTTTAAATGAAAAATAATTTTTACTGAATTTCGAAGGATTTTCAATATTTAAAAAAAAATTTCGAAGTATTTCAAAAATGTTTCAAGAATTTTTAAGGAATTAAAATCATCTTTAACTGTATAATTGAATTATCAATAATTGAATTATCTACCAAAAAATGGTGCATTTTCCATTAAAAAAGCTAATTACAACTAAAAATTGAACAGTTACATTTTTAGATTAAAAAATTAATGTTCAAACAAAGAGATGAATTTTTAACTAAAATAATTATGTACAACTGGCATAGTTAAATTTTCAGTTAAAAAATAAATTTACAAAAATAGTAATCCAAAGCTAATTTTACAAATGAAGAAACATTTTTATTCAAATTTATATTGAAATTAAAAAAAAATTCAAAATTTTTCAAAAATTTGATTCAAGAATCGATTATTTGAGATTTTAACTCAGATTGATTAATCGGAAAAATCGATTCGCCTCCTCAATTTCGTGAATCGATTCTGTTTTTGCGAGAGTCGTCCATCCCTAATATAAATATATTTTAAAAAATAAAATTATCTATACTTACAGTAGCTGTGAGTTTACTCGAATCAGTGGAAGAAACAATGTTCGAGGGCATACCGGGCTTTGTGAGGGAGAGTTTTGGATTTAACTCTAAGGAAACGGATTTTCCCACCAGAGTTCCAGGTTGTCCAACTGTTCCCACGACTCCCTGGGTTGACTGAATCGTCTGGATGTTGCTCTGGATGACATTCTGAGCACTTTGGACAGTTTGGATGGTCGTGAGATTCTGCGGAATGGTTTGTATCGATGCCTCGGGCAAACGCTTATCCCCTCCCCCATCGCCAGGATTTGTACTGACGTTCATAATTCTGTCTGAAAAAGAAAAAAGGATTCAGTTTTATAAACTTCCAATAGGGCGAAGTGAAAATCCTAAAATTAATCGAATCGTTTGAGTTGGGGGAAAAAAATTTAAGGATTGGCACAGGAAAAAATTAATTTCTTTCTGGAAATTGGTTAATGATATCTTCTGGTCTTTTTTATTATTTCGAATTTTTTATATGAACAGTTTTTGGTATTGATACAATAATAAAAAAATTGAAATATTTTTTTGCTGAATTTAGAATTTTTTGAAAATTTAATATATATATATATATCCTTGTTTTCCTTTTTATGTATATCCTTATATTAAAAAGCGCATGACGCCATTTTCGATTATTTCTCGATCCATCTCGAAATTACTCGAAACAATTTGAGAATTTTCAAGAAAATACATGAATCTTCAACCAAAGAGATAAATTTTCAACTAAAATAATGAATCTTAAAAAAAAAAGAATTTTGAACAAAAGAGTTCAACGTTCAGTCAAATAATTGAATTTTCAACCAAAAAGATGATTTTTTGACCAAGAATATTAATTTTCTTACAAATTGACGAATTTTCAACCAAATACATAAATTTTCAACCAAAGAGATGAATTTTTAACTAAAATTATGAATCTTTAAAAAAAAAAAAAGAATTCTGAACGAAAGAGTTTAACATTCAGTCAAATAATTGAATTGTCAACAAAAAAGATGATTTTTTAACCAAGAATATTAATTAGTACCAAATAGTTAAATTTTCAACTAAAAAAGATACATTCTCTACCAAATAGTTGAATTTTTATCGGAATGAGATGAATTCTAAAGCAAAAATTTAATAGTCGACTTTTCAGCGGCCGATTAAAAAAAATCATTAATTTGTTATGTAAGTTGAAACCTGCCAAAAAATTAATTTACCTCATTACTTTAATTGTCATAAATTAATGGATAAATCTGGCAACAATTGTCATTGTTATAAATTGTAATAAAAAGTTTTTACATATAAATTTACTTATTTCGCGATTTCGAACATAGACAACTGTTTTTTGTTTTCAACCAATTAGTCGAATTTTCAACTGAAAAATATATATTTTCAACCAAATAGTTCCATTTTTAACTGAAAAAGATAAATTTTCAATAGAAAAATGGAATCGTTAAATTTTCAGTTCAAAAAATTATATTTCAAACTAAAAATAAAACGAATATTTAACAAAATAGTTAAATTTTCAACCGAGGAGATGAATCTTCAACTAACAAGTTGAATTTTCAATAGAAAAGCTCGAATTTTGTCTCGAATCTTGATTTTTGTCTTGAACTTAGAATTTTGATTCAAGTCTCGAATTCCGTCTCGAGTCTCGAGTTTTGTCTTGAATCTCAAATTTTGTCTCGAGTCTCGAATTTTGTCTTGGATCTCGTATTTTGTCTCGAATCGGAATAGTTGAATTTTCAGTTCAAAAAAATGATATTATTAACAAAATGAAAGGAATTTAAAAAGAAAGTTAAATTTGCCACCAAAGAGATAAATCTTCAACGAAAAAAAGGAATTTTTAACAATGTAGTTCAACTTACGACCAGTTAAAATTCAACTAATTAAAGTTTTCACAAAAAGATTACTTTTTAGCATAATAGTTGCATTTTCAACAAAATAATTAGATGTTTAACCAAATTTTTCTTTTGTTTGTTTTGTTTATTTCATTTTTTTTTATTTTTTTTTTTTGAGCAGCCTCATAGATACGGTTCGTAGCTAACAATATTTTTTTTCAGGTGAGTCCAATCTTGCTTCTCTAGACCTTCGTGAGTATGAAAACATCCGCTATTAACAAAGAAAAACTTTAATTAATCTAAAATATAAGAAAGTAGAATATCATTTTTCCAATTTTTTGTTCCCTCGAGAAAAAGTAATGGCGTATGATTGAAAGTGAGGAATATCTTTTATCATATTAAGGAGAAGATTCGCTCGTCTCATGAAACCATCTCGCAGCCACGAATTCATCGTGAGAGAGTAGAAAGTGTTTTATTAGCGAAGGCTCTTTCTAGCTTTGTTGCGTGATAGAATGACGAATTCATCGTTTGCGTAACGTCGCATTGTATCGCTGAGTTTACAAGAAAAATATAAATTGCGTGTGATCGTTAGTAGATAAGTAAGGGAGTTTCTAATCCAAGATTCCTGTTACCGACATGTTACCGACATACAGACCCAGGATGTCCAGCGACCTTGAAAACCTTGAAAACCTGGAATTCTCCTTGAACTTTTTTTAAACCTTGAAAACCTGGAAATCTCCTTGCATTTTTCACAAGAACCTTGAATTCAAATTTTTGTTTGGCTTTTAAAACTATTACAGTCAACCCCGGATATAACGCTCCCGGATATAGCCCTTCCGAGAATTGACGACGCGCCGCATGTAGGAGTGGAAGGAGCTGCGGGAAGTGTGCGGTGGTCACAAAGAAGATTTCAAAAGATTTCAAATATTTTAATGATTTTAAATGAATACTAAAGTTTTCGAAAAGATTTCAAAAATATTTCGAAGAATTCATAAGGATTTCAAAGATTTTAAACAATTTCAAAAGGTTTCAACAAATTTGAGAAGATTTCAAAGGATTTCAGTGATTTCAATCGAACAGAAAAGATTTCACAAATATTTCAAAGATTTCATAAAGATTTCAAAATATTTCACAAAGATTTCAATGATTTCAAATATTTTAATGATTTCAAATGAATAGAAAAGATTTCACAAGTATTTCAAATATTTCATAAAAATTTCATGAAGATTTCAAAAGAATACAAGAATTTCAAAGATTTCAAAACATTTCAAAAATTTAAAGATTTCAAAACTTTCAGAAGATTTCAAGGATTTTAAAAAAGGATTAAAGCAGATTTCTGAGATTTCAGAACATTTCAAAGATTTTAAACGATTTCTAAATGTTTTAGAAGATTTCAAAATATTTCACAAAGATTTCCAAAAATTCCCTAACATTGTCAGGTTTTTCCACGTGAGTAGACACCCTGATTATTATATACATGCACCTCCAAAAAAATGGTTCAGCTGTCTTTTTTTTTTGTTCAGCGGAGAACACAATTCAAAATAAATTGTTTTTTCCTTAAGGGAATAAAAATTCCAGGACCATGAGCAAAATTCAAGGACTTTTCCAGGTTTTTTCCAGGCAGAGAAAAATTCAAGGTTCATTCATTTAAAAAAAAAAATTCATTTATCCAGGTTTTCAAGGATTTCCAGGACGCTAGACACCCTGTATTATTTAAGTTTTGAAAAGTTACCGTTGTCATCATCGATGTCTTCTACGAACCACGAGGGTCTTTCGTATCCCATAACTTGACCAAAAACAGCACCAGCTTCTTTAAGCTTTGGATAAATAGGAGACATTCTCAAATTCCTTCCGGTTTTGAATTCATGATGAGGGTACTGCAATCCATAATGCATTCCAGGAACTTCTCTAACTCTATCTCGCAGAAATTTTTGATTATTATGCAATCCAAGAAAACGAGAAATATCCAACTCGTACATGTCTAGAGAAGTTTCCCCATTGACTATTAATTCAGCAGTCGCTCTTCCAACACCTCCTGCAGCTGATATTCCCACCTTTGATTACAAATTGAAATTATTAACAAATTAGGAAAATTATCCAATCCATTTTGTAAGAATTCAAATCACCGTTTTCATTCCAGCTGCTACGTAATAATTTTGTATTTCAGGAGCTTCTCCGACAATCCATTTGCAATCCGGCGAGAATGCCTCTGGTCCATTGCACAATCTTTCCAAAACTGCGTTTCCCAAACTCGGAATCCGATGGAGCATTTGCTCTAGTAAAACGTGGAAGTGGTCCCAATCTTCAGGTAAATATCTTTCCTCTGCGCTATCTGAAATTAAAAAAATGACTTAGAACAATAAAATCGAATTTTGCATTTTTAATACCAAATAAAATTTACAAAAAACTATCTATTTTTCAAACTTATTAGTTTATTTGTTTTTAAGGTAATAAAAATACAGTTTTCCTACGATTATTGAGAAAATTCACAAAGATTCTGTAAGATTTCAGACATGGCAAATCAACATTTCGACAAAATAGTTAATTTTCAAGCAAATAGTTGAATTTTTAACCAAAAAAGATCAATTCTGAACGAAAAATGTAATGCATAATTTATATTTCAACTAAAAAATATTTTTCTTTAAAACAAAAAACAGTTGAACTCATCCAAAAAAGATTAATTTCAACAAAATTGTTGAAATCCTCGACGAAAACAGATTAATTTTCCGTCAAACAATTGCATTTTTAACCAAAAAAGATTAATTTTCCACGAAAAGGGATAAATATTCAACAAAATAGTTACATTTTCAACCAAAGAGATGAATTTTCAACTAAAATAATAAATCCTTAACCAAGAAAGTAAATTTTAAATAAAATATTTTAGCTTTTAAACAAGAAGTCGATTTTTCAACCAAAAACGATGAATTCTTAACAAAAAATGTAAGAGTTTATATTTCAACTAAAAAGGCTTGAATTTTAAATAAAAAACAGTTGAACTCAGCCAAAAAAGATGAATTCTCAACAAATAATGTAATAGTTCATATTTCAACTGAATCAGACTTTAATTCAAATGAAAAAAAGTTGCATTCATTCAAAAAAGACGAATTTTCTATAAAATAGTTTAATTGTTTGACCCGCAAATATGAATTTTGACAAAGAAAGCAAATTTTAAACTAAATAGTTGAATTTTCAGCGAAATAGATGAACTTTCTAATATTATCCAATATTATCCATTAATATATTTAATTATTTAATTTAAGTGAATGTATTTTTGCGATATATGATAAATAATGTTCATCAAGGCAGGGTGTCTAGCATTTCTTTGAAAAAAATTAAAGGACTTTTCTAGGTTTTCCAGGACAAAAAAGTTAATTTTTCCAGGTACCTTTTTTTTACGAAGAAAAAATGCTTTTCACGAAATGCAGTAGAATTTGTAGGTCTAGTAGAATTAAAAAAAAAAGTTTCATATGAAAAATTTCTTTTACAGCCTCAAACTCTGATTTTATGGTAAAAAAATCAAATCAAATAATTTTTTTCAGCTGATATAATCAAATTGAGTTCAATTCCGCATATAATGAACTTTTTTTATTAGAATTGGTTGACATTGACGGAGATATCGAATTTCAAGCTAATTTACGTTTATTTTTCAATTAAATATTTAAATTTTCAACTTAAGAAATGAATTTTCAACCAAAATCATTAATTTTCTACCAAAAAAGACGAATTTTCGACCAAACACTTGAATTTTCAAATAAAAAAGATAAATTTTCAACTAACTAGGTAAAGCATTGAATAAAAAAATAAATTTCTAACCAAAAATGGAATACTTAAAAATTCACTTTAAAAAATTCATTTTACAACTACAAAAAAACGAATTTTCGTCAAAGTAGTTAAATTTTCAACCAAAATGATGAATTTTAAACTAAAATGGTGAATCTTCAACTGGAATAGTTGAATTTTCAACCGCGGAAGAGATAAAAATGAATTAAAAAAAGGATTGTCAACAAAATACTTAAATTTTCAATCAAAGAAATTATTTTCAATTGAAATGATGAATTTCTAACTAAATTTTCAACCAAATAGTTGAACTTTCAAAGGAAAATGTCAATTTGCACCCAAGAATATTGATTTTCTGCCAAAGAAAGGTGAATTTTCAACCAAATAGTCGAATTTTCAGAAAAAAGAGATTTAGTTTTAACCCGAAATTATGAATTTTCAACAAAAAAAGGATTGTCAACAAAATACATAAATTTTCAACTAAAGAAATTATTTTCAATTGAAATAATAAGTCTTGAACCATAAACATGAATTAAAAAAAGGATCGTGAACAAAATACTTAAATTTTCAACCAAATAAATTATTTTCAATTGAAATGATGAATTTCTAAATAAAAGAAATTAATTTTCAACCAAATAGTTGAACTTTCAAAGAAAAATGTCAATTTGCACCGAAGAATATTGATTTTCTGTCAGAAAAGATGAATTTTCAACCAAATAGTCGAATTTTCAGAAAAAAGAGATTTATTTTTTACCCGAAATTCTGAATTTTCAACAAAAAAAGGATTGTAAACAAAATACATCAATGTTCAACGATAGGAATTATTGTCAATTGAAATGATAAATCTTGAACCAAAAAAATGAATTTTCAACAAAAAAAGGATTGTCAACAAAATACCTAAATTTTCAACCAAAGAAATTATTTTCAATTAAAATGATGAGTTTCTAACTAAAGAAATGAATTTTCCACCAAATAGTTGAACTTTTAAAGAAAAATGTCAATTTACACGGAAGAATATTGAATTTCTATCAAAAAAGATGAATTTTCAACAAAATTCATGAATTTTTCAACCAAATAGTCGAATTTTCAGAAAACCCATAATAATTTTTAACCCGAAATGATGAATTTTCAACAAAAAAAGGATTGTCAACAAAATACTTGAAACAATTTCAAGGATCCAATCGGTGAAGTGGAAAAAAAAATGTAAGAGTAATTCTTGAAATACTTGGAAAGTTAATGGAAAGAAAAAAGGATTTTTCATCGAAACTTTCATTGCACGTGCCGATGGGCGAAAGTCAAAGGCCAACGTGATTCAGCGAAACGATATCGATTAAGGAGCGCCAAAACGTTATTTGAGGCTGCGTCAGAAAAAAAAAGAAAGTTACAAATAACACTCAATTCAACTCAACTCAACTAAAGAGAGCTGTACTGAAGCGAAGCGACGCGACGCGACGCGACGTCGGAATCAGACGGGAGGGACTCCCTCGGTTATGCAATCAGACTTGGAGGTGCATGCGCAGCATTTTCAAGTGAATACTCGTTTGCTCGGTGTTTTCCAGGATTTTTGATCGCGCGACGAAAATACCAATGAGCAGCGCGACACGATTGCGTCGCGTCGCGTCGTCGACATGTACATTTTACGGGCCCTTGCGAAGTCACTTTCGAATCTCCCGCGGTCATGTATTGCTCTCTTTGGCTGGCGCGCGAATAGAAGAATATTTGAAAAAATATTTACATAAATTTTCGAACCAAAAATACGAGTTTTCAACCAAATAGTTGAATTTTCAAAGAAAAATGTCAATTAGCACCCAAGAATATTGATTTTCTATCAAAAAGGACGAATTTTCAACAAAAAAAAAAGGATTGTCAAAAAATTACATAAATTTTCAAGCAAAGAAATTATTTTCAATTGAAATAATTAATCTTCAACCAACAAAAAAAGGATTGTCAACAAAATACTTGAATTTTGAACCAAAGAAATTATTTTCAATTGAAATGATGAATCTCTATCTAAAAACATTAATTTTCAACCAAATAGTTGAACTGTCAAAGAAAAATGTCAATTTGCACCCAAGAATATTGATTTTCTATCAAAAAGGACGAATTTTCAACACAAAAAAAAGGATTGTCAACAAAATACCTCATTTTTCAACCAAAGAAATTATTTTCAATTGAATTGGTGAATATTCAACCAAAAAAATGAATTTTCAACCAAATAGTTGAACTTTCAAAGAAAAATGTCAATTAGCACCCAAGAATATTGATTTTCTATTGAAAAAGACGAATTTTCAACACAAAAAGGATTGTCAACAAAATACCTAAATTTTCAACCAAAGAAATTATTTTCAATTAGATTAGTGAATCTTCAACCAAAAAAAATGAATTTTTAACCAAATAGTTGAAATTTCAAAGAAAACTGTCAATTTGCACCAAAAATATTGGTTTTCTATAAAAGAAAGATTTTTCAACAAAAAAATGATTGTCAACAAAATACCTTAATTTTCAACCAAAGAAATTATTTTCAATTGATATGCGGAATCCTCAACCAACAAAAACTGAATTTTCAACAAAAAAAGGATTGTCAACAAAATACTTAAATTTTCAAACAAAGAAATTATTTTCAATTGAAATGCTGAATCTTCAATCAACAAAAAATGAATTTTCAACAAAAAGCGGATTGTAAACAAAATACTTGAATTTTGAACCAAAGAAATTATTTTCAATTGAAATGATGAATCTCTATCTAAAAACATTAATTTTGTATTTTACATGGATGATCTTAAGATCTATGCTAAAAATCAAAAGAAACTACATCTAGCTCTAGACATTGTCAAAGAGTACACTTAAGAGATTGGAATGGAGTTTGGGCTAGCAAAATGCGCCAAGGTTTATTTGAAGAAATGCAAACTTTATGGCGTCCCGGAAGACCCTGAGTTCGTAGACAGAAGCGCTATACGACACCTTGGCGCTGGAGAGGCCTATACATACCTAGGCGTACCACAGAGCCGAATTCAGGACGTGACATCTATGAAGGGTACTCTCCGATGCAGATAGAAACGTCTCATACGACGGATTTGGTCTGTCGAACTTTCGGCGCGGAACAAAGTATCTGCGACGAACATGCTTGCCGTCCCGGGACTACTCTATTCATTTGGAGCAGTTCCATGGACGAAGTACGAGCTCAGAGCCAGAAACAACAATTTCTGCTTAATTTATTAAAGTTACTTAAATATTAAGGCTATGTTAAAAATGAAAAATTATCTTCGATTCGTGTAAAGTTTAACCGTCAAGGTTAATTTTTTTTGTAGTGAATCTTTCATCTGACATCGATGAGAACTTTATCTTTCGTTTTTTCTGTGAAAGGGAAAAGTTAGTAGACAAATTAGTTCATGCTGTTCATTCACACCCTCCTTCATTATTTAGGACAGCACAGAATTGAATTTATTTACAAATTCGCCAATATTTTAATGTAAAAAGAAGAAAACAAAAAGTGCAAAGGAACTTTTTGATAGGAATGTTTTGAAGGAATGACTTTGTTTCATCAACTTTTTTAATAGCTCGTCTTGTTTTTGTAAAAATTGGCTGAGCGCTATTAAGGCGCGCCTGTTGGAACTCGCCCTTCGCGCTCGATAATAATGTATTTACCTTGTGCTACATGCTCGGTCTTTGTACTTCTCCATATTTGTACACATACCTTTTGAAATTAAAGGTCATAGGATCGACAACTGTTATTTCGTGATTTTTTTCTCTTTTGTTAAAGATCCTTTGCCTTTGGCGAACACATTCTCATCACGTATCTCGTGCTTCGTACTCGATTTTGTTCAATATGCGAAATTTGCTACATCATGTGCAACTCTATTATATCAAATGTATATTATATTTATTCCTGTACCTCGGTCTGGGACAGCTTATTCAGATATTGCGAATGGAGTATAATTTTTATTCTTCATGATTAATTTAATATTTTTTCCCTTATTTTGCATTAAATTTTATTCTCAGCTACCCTAACAAATGTATCATGTGAATAAATGTATTTTATTACTATTTATAATATGCATTGATATTGAAACAGACGTATCTTCATTTTCTTGTTTTCATCATGAAAAATGGTGCGCACCCTATAAAAAAAAAACAATTTTGTTTTTAAACATTTTATTTCAGCTTGTGTCGTTTTTCCAAAAATTTGATTTGTTTATTTTCGATATTATTTTTCACGATTTAAATAAAAAATACGCCTCCAAGCGTGAAGTGGATTTTGCAAAATTTGTAGATATAATTTAGGGGAAGAATTAGGTTAAATAAAATGTTATTGTGTCTCGTGTCTTTTTTCCCGAAAGTTGATTTTTTTATTTCTAATGTCTTTTCATAACAAAAATTAATAAGAAATTTTGCAGATCTTTTACGGCTGAACAAATTTTATCTTTTCATTCTTTTTTGTATCTTGTGTCGTTTTCCCAACAATTGAATTTTTTTAATGTTCTTTTTTACGATTGAAGCATGAACTATGAATACTGTCAAAAAGCGATAAATACAAAATATATAGCTCCTTTTCAAGTTAATATTTGTTTTGGTTTACTTAATTCGGACCTTGTGTCGTTTTTCATAATATTTAATTTTGCCGAGGCGGAACGCTCTACATCGTGACTTTGTGAAGCTCCTAGTCTGGGGTGATTGCTGAAGAGAATGATAAGTGACCTGGGTCAGGGAAATGTTTTGGAATTAACGTGTTGTTTAAAAAAGCAACACGGGAATTCAAGATTAATTTAAAAATTTACCCCCCTCCACCTTATCACGCCTCGTACACTGAGTTCATTGAGTTCCAACAGTATAACCGGGCTAGCAGCTAGTGCCTGAAAATTGGGTCAAGGGTATGATAATAATAACTTTTTAATATCAATGCTATTTCTTACGGAAAAAGACGACGTGTCCTATCAAAGATGATTATTAACAAATTTGTAGCTCTTTCTCAGGTGGAAAACTTTTTTCAATTCATTTCTTTTTCCGTATCTTGCACAGTTTGACCACAAGATGAAATCTTTGATTTGTCATTATTTTTTTTCTCGGTCGAAACCAGAACCGTAGGTCGAAAAATGCTGGTTAAGGAACTCGATCATTCTTTTTCGTCCCTAAAAAGGTGTGCCAGGGCGCTACCTAATCCGATTACTCTTTCAAAAATTATTCGGTATACAGACGACGACAGACAGACATGCACCATAGTAAAACCTGTTTTTTTTTATCCAGGATCAATTGAGTCGATGAAGAACTACTTCTAACAATAAAATATTATTTTATTGTCACAAGTAGTTGTTTGTCAACTTAGCATGTCTTTAGATTCCTCGCAGAAGCCCCTCCAATCCTCCTGTTTATACTTTCTTTTACATTTATTGTATTCATACTGGGCCATTTTATAAATGTCCCAGTCTAAAGGCAATTTAGTTCTATTTGCCCTATTGCACAACATTCTTGTCTTTTCACGAAGTTTCTCCAGATGGGTATTCCACCATTCTACTCTCTTCCTAGACTTAATTGTGCTATGTCATTGATGATTGTGCTTCCCCACACCGTTTGGTAAAAGTTTGAATTACAGCCCAACAGCAGAGGAATCTTGTCTCTAGCCTTTCTCCTTTACTGCCCCTGAGTCTCACTTTGCCATCGGTCAGATATCTGGAGCAGAACTTAGGTGCCAAGATCGCATCCAATCCCTTGACGGCTATGCATGCCACTGGCGCTTTTTCTCGTGGCCCGTTATATATTAAGCCACATCCTGACAAGCGAGTAATCCTTTCCCTGTATAACCAGGATTCTTGGTTTAGGGCAATACCTGCCTGCACCACTGACAAGCGCCTGGCTAGAATCGCCAAGGCGCCTTTGCTGTAGTGCAAATGAATGTGCATCATGGGGTTTCGCGATTCAGTCATCAAAAGGCTAATTCAGGGCCCCTAGATACAGTCGGTAATCCGGAGCCATAAGGGCTCCAGAAGTTCGCATCGCTCGTGGTAGATTGCCCCCTGAGGAGCCTTCCACCACTGGTGATGGGTTAGAAGAGGGTCCCGGAACGGACCCCTAACGGTTTTTGTTTTGTTTTCCGTGTTTCATTCAATTGTCCCGCAAAAATCTAGGGAAATCAGTAACACCCCCCGCAGAGCCCCGCTTGCAGGAGGCGGGTCTGCATACTATGGGTTTCGACCTGTGGTCCGAAAGTCCCCGTTAAGGCACCTCCTTTAAGACCCCGGTCTGTCCGCCTCTACTAAGGGGATTTGTTCAAGGATTTGTTAACTCTGGTACTATTTAGCCCTTGCACGGCAATCACATAGCAGCTTGAGAGCATGCGGACTCGTGCCCTCGATATTCCAGGAGGCTTTGCCATTAGCCCCTGCAAGGATCGCTTCTTAGTTTGAGTCCCACTGACTAGAGTCCTTCAGCTCCCCAGAGTAGCTAAACCTCGCGATGCAGCCTCTCTGGTTCACCTATCCAGATCTATGGTCCGATGAGACCCATAAACCCTCCCACCAACTACAACGTTCTCATTGATCCAGTAATTTCCAGACAAAGTACGCTTTGTAGGATCTCCAGCTGTTTCCAGAAACTAACAAAACTGGTTCTTGGCACCCAGATCAATAAGTCATAAGTCTAGAAATGCTGCTGTCGCTACATTCCCTGTTCGTCCTGCTTTTTGAATGCGGTAGGTAAGTGCATAAAGTGCGTCAATGGTGCATTTGACTTTCTGCAAAGTAATACGATTACTATGAAGTGGTTTATCCAGTAAGATTTTCTCTTTCATATGAAAATCGAATAACTTTTCTCATGACTTTAACATGAAAGATGTTAGTCTTATTGGTCCAAATTATTTCGGCTCATAGTAGGAATCTCTCCATGGCTTTGGTATAAACATCGCTCTGATCTTCTTCCATGTCACTGGGGTATATTCCATAGCTATTCACGCCTCAAAAATGTTACACATTGGTCCTATGAAGACATTCAAATCTTCTTGAATCAACGCCGGGGACATACCGTCTTGCCAAGGGGCCTTGGATGGGACAAGACGCCGGACCACCCATCCAATTTTGTATCGTGTTACTATTCAGCTTGCCGACCTTCAATCATTCCCATTAGTCTTACGTTCTGGGCCGTCCGAGGGGTTTGGCCTAAAAACCTCTCCCTCCAACAGATACCCAGGCTCGGAACCACGCAAGTGCACCTGCATGCGGTTTTCGAGGATTTCGCTAGCCCTTTCTTTCATGTAACTTTTAGGCATAAATAATGCCCTCAGTTGACAAGCTGGGTTTTTCTTACATTTAAAATGCCCTGACAATGCCCCCTTCATGTATTCCTTTTAGCTGATTGTATTTCGTTAGAATATCTGGCTACAGTAACCTTATACAAATCCCACTTTCCAGTTTTTTTGGTCCTTGTCTGGCTTCCTGATACAAAGAGGACAATTATCCTCATAAGATTTACGTATGACCCTATTTACTGCGTCCACAGCAAAAACCAAATGATCAATTTATTTTATGCTTGTAGGAATCCAGTCGCTCTTATAGGTTCCTATACCTATTTCGATCAGACTCTTCAGCTGTCGGTGAAAAGCATATATGCCTGTGATCTGATAGGCATGTCTCAGGCGATACGTGCCAGTCCCTGAGTGCTTCGCTAATGGATATAGAGCACAAAATCAGGTCAATTACCTCATGACATCTGGTTGTCACAAAGGTTGGTGTATTTCCGCAATTAAATATGGTTAAATAGGTAGTTAAGAGGTAATCTAATAGGTTCTCATCCCTGTTGTTGAAGTTCTCACTTTTCCATATTGTATGATTTTCGCATCACATTCAATAATTAGTGGTCATTCTTTTGAACTGCAGGAATCCAACAAACGTCTAGGCTATAGTAAGAACGTTGTAACCTGTAGCGAGTACTGTGTAGCCAGAGACTATAGAGCATAGAAGCGCGTGGAAGGTGGAGGACATAGCTATAGATATACTGAAAACATTGCAATCCATGGAGTATATCTATATATAATAGCTAGTCAACTACACCTGTGACGTCAGCGATGTAGGCAGCGAAGCATTGTAGGAACAGGCCCTATAAAAACCCAAAAGACCAGCATGGGTCAGTTACAAGTTATAAGTTATAGTTTCGGTCAACGCTCTTCTCTATTTTTCTACGATTTTCTCCGATTCAACTCTCCAGTGTCTAGTGTGTCAAACAATTTCTCGCGTGTTAGTGTCTGTGCCCTTGTGACAGTGTTGTGCACCGGGAAACCCGAAGCTGGGATTACCCATCTTTTGGAATACTTTGAACGAATTCCATCTGGAATTGGACCCACCATTCTTAACCAGTGAATCCCTTTTAAAAAACCCAATTAAGGATTCACATAATTCTGGATACACATCAAGGTGCGCAATCCCTTCTTCCACACCACTACTCGGAGATCTCAAAGACGAATCATCATCTAAATCTCATTTAGTTTCTTCAATCAAATCAATACAACGGTACTGGCCAAGGATTAGAGAAAGTCTACAAGTCTTCCTTCAGCTTCTTGTGTTAAGCTCTTTATAATTAATAAATTCTGATTGTCATTCTATATAATAAACTGTTGAATCTCATTTATTATTTATTTATTGGCTACTCTTCCCTCTTACCTGTGTGAAATCTTCAAACTCAACTAAAACGAGGATTTCAATTAAGGAGGAAGTATTTTGCGTTTTCCATGACGTAACACATTTGATTGATCTAATCCATTTTTTTCATTTTATTCACTTTCTTTCTTATTAATTTCATTTATGTTAATTATTTTATTGATTATATTTATTTATTTTATTCATTCTACTCATTTAATTAATTTTATTGATCTAATTCATTTTTTTCACTTTATTTACTTTATTTCTCTCATTCATTTCGTTCATGTTATTCATTTAATTTATTCATTGATTGTATTTATTGAGTTTATTTCATTAGTTTTATTCATTTCATTTTTTTTCATTTTATTCGTTTCATTAATTCCATTCATTCTATCGATATATAAAAAAGATTAGCTTTTAACAAAATAGCAGCGGTTTTTAATTTTGAATAGATTGTTCAATGTTTTTAAAGTTTACCTTTGAAAACCCTGAAAAAAACCAAATGGGAAAATTCATATATCACGTGAACATTTTTCTCTAATTTTGAACCCCCCCCCCCATGACTGACTGTGATGTTATTGCTGCACTACATAAAGTTCGAATTGAGAAATTAGACTGCTAAAATTCAGACACATTATTTTTATTGTAGACCACTTGAAGTTAGGAAATCTCTCGGAGACGAAATATTTTATTTTGAGAGGAGGTTGTGCGTGTTTGAATTTTGCGCTTTGTTTTCCAGAAAAATATCATTTATTTAATCCTGTATAACTTTTGACTTAATTGAGACATTTATTGTTCCCTTTCTTATTTCAATATCTTTATTGTATTCTTTTGAAATCCACAGAAAAATATGAAATGATTAGATATTAATAAAATGGCAGCAGTTTTTTTGAAAATATTCAAAGTCGATTTTCTAAAAAAAAATCTGCACTTCAACTTTTTTTCAATCGTTTGTTTACTTTGTACATTCTCCATATTGGATATTGTTTACTAACTTTATTTATTTCATTACTTTATTTCGTTTATTTCATTTTATTCGTTTTATTCATTCCATTCATGTTATTTATTCACTTCATTTCTCTTATTCATTTAATTTATTTTATATTATTAACTTTTTTCATTTTATTTACTTTATTCTCGTTATTTATTTCATTGAGTTTATCAATCTAATTAATTGTATTCATTTTTTTCATGTTATTAATTTTATTCATTGCATTTATTTTATTTATTTTATCCATTTTTTAAAATTGTATTTACTCTATTCATCTTATTCATTTTATTAATTTTATTTATTTAATTCAAGTCAAGTATTTTATTATACTCTCTCCCTGTTACGGGTTTCAGAGTCTTAAAAAAAACATTACAAATTATACATAATCTCCTTAAATTTAAGCCCAACATCAATTCTGTCTCTACTCCTATCCTTCGCTATATTAAGAGGAAATGAAAGCCCTATCCCATGGTACCTCAGCAGCCCTTTACCCGACAATGTCACTTTATCCCTGCCCATCTTTACACTTCTGATATTAAAACCCAAACTCAACCTTATTATTTCTACTGACACATGTCTTCCTTACAGTCGATGTGACCTAGCCCCTAACCTTACTTTCCCTTTCTCTACTTTGACTCACACTTCCTTTTTCAAGACACCCAATGACACCATTATAACTAAGAACACAATTATAAAACAACAAAACTATAACCTACATGGTGAACTAACATCAACTATCACACCAAGAGACAATCTTCCATTTAACAGTTCTTCTTATCCAGAAACTCATCTTACACTATCTTACAACATAACTATACCCATACTCATGCTTACTATGCAAACTAGTTATTATAACAGCTTACATGTTCAACTGTACTATTTCAAGTGGTTATTGAAGCTGCTTATTCTAGCAATCTTTCTTTTTACAATTTGAAGTAGTATTGGTGACTGAGTTTTGTATATTTTGCGATCACTATCTTATTCAGTATCAAAAACTATTCAGATTTTTTCTTGTCCAATGCGAACAAGTAAACTTCAAGTTAACTTTGCATGAAAGTGAATCTGACTATCCACTTTTTTCCGTGATTTGTTACTAAAAACTCAAACTTGATTCTTGGAGAAATTATTGAAAAACAACATTTCATTGCATTTATTACATAATCTAAAGTGTAAAAGCGGATATTGCTTCATCATTAATTTATCAATTTAAATACCCTCACATTAATATCGAACCTTATACTCTTTCCGAGAAGACGGCATCGGGGGAGTAGGGGAGTAACTGCTGCGGTCGAGCTATGCCCCCACTCTAGCTCCGCATTTCCATCCGTCGAGTTTTGTTTCGCTCCTTCTGAGTAGTGCCACAAAAAACAAAGGAAACTGGGGTGCTCGAATCAAGTGTAAAACAGCCAACAGTTTTTTCTCTCGGTTACTCCTGTTAAAAATCGCGGTAAGTTTTTCACACAATTTAATATAATTCATGCAATCTTTGAATAAATTATGTTTTCATCCCCAAGACCGCTGAAACTGCTTTTTATTTCAATATAGTTGTACGCTTTTATGTACAGCCAGAATTCCCCCTTGTTTTTTAAATTCTCATCCTGAGAAGGTATTAGATTTGTGTGAAATTTGAACCCCCCCCCCCCCACCCTCCCGTTTTTGTCAAATGTCCATGTTTTGAGACCTTTTGAACCCGAAAAACAGGTTTCGTGAATGTGTCTGTCTGTCTGCATGTATGTGTATGTGTGTATGTGTGCATGTGTGTATGTATGTAGATTTTTAGTCTGTTAGCACAATAACTTTCGAAAGAATTAGCAGATTGGACTGGGCTTTGGTATACTCTTCAAGTGTCCTAAAATGAAGGACAAGTTCGTTAGTCAGCCATTTTGGATACAAATTCAAGAAGTGAGCGTATTTTTTAAATTGTTGAGACCACTTTTTTTCAAAGATTTAATAATTCTATGTGCGGATATTCATAGTACTCAGAAAAAAAAACAACTTATCTTCATGACTTTTTTTGATAAAATACAAATTACTGGTTTTATAGCATTTACATAATTCCAAAAAAACAAACGAAAATGAACATTTCAAGTCAAAAAACGCACGATATGAAAAAAAAGTCAGAAGGAGAAAAACGTTGCTTTTTGAACACCCAACAATACTGTTATAACAACTTTTTGAATTTTTTGAAAAATCAAAAATTCAAATTTTGATCGCACAAAAAATAATGAAAAATAAAAAATTCAATTTTGCGGTCAAACTATGCAAGATATGAAGGATGATGAAAAAACAATGATTGTACATATAAGAAGGATCACTTGGATTAATCAATTTTTGATAGGATGCGTAGTTTCTGTTTCATTCGTAAAAAATAACATTAGTAATAGAAAAATTTAATTTTTGGACAAACGAAACCAGCTATGAAAAAAATGTATGGACAAAAGTTGCGCACACATAAAAAGAGCTATAAAAATTTGTAATAAAAAATTTTTTTAAAGAAGCGTAGTCTTTGTTTTAATTGTGAAAAGTTACATTGAAAATGAAAAAATTAAATTTTTGGAAAAACCAACCAAGAGACGAAAAAAAATGAATAGACAAAAGTTATTCAACCAAAAATGATCTATAAATGTCTCATAAACTTCTGTTACAAAAATTTTTTTAGAACCACTTTACGCTAGGATGCGTATTTTTGGTTCAAATCGTGAAAAGCATTAAAAATGAAATAATTAAATATATGGAAAAACCACACAAGTTGGAATAAAATGTTTAATAACAAAATTGTTTTTTTTTGTTGTAATAGGATGCGCACCTTTTTACATTCTCATCAAAAAGGCAAGCAATTCACCCAAATGATTTTTTTTATCAAACCAAAATGGGTCGCGTCATTTTCGTTTCATTTGGAAAAAACTTATTTGAGAATAATCTAAATTAGATTTTTGGACAAACGACACAAACCACGAAAAAAATTGATAGACAAAAGTTGTAAACTCCGAGAATAGCTACACTTTTTTTATCAATCATTTTTTCATAAGATATGTAATTTTTGTTTTAATCGTGAAAAATAACATTAACAATACAAAAAAACTTTTGGAAAAACGACGCGAGGTACGAAAAAAAATGAATAGACAAAAGTTGATAATATAATGTAGAAAATTTCGCACTTTGGACAAAATCGAGTGCAAAGCATGAGGTACGTGATGAGAATGTATTCGTTAAAGCCAAAGCAGCTTTAGCAAAAGATAATTCACAATCACCAAATTACAGTTGTCGATGATCTAACGTTTAATTTCAAAAGGCCCGTGCCTAAATGTGGGGGGAATACAAAGACCGAGCGCGTCGCGCGAGGTAAATACATTATTGAGCGCGAAGCGCGACATAAATATATTATCGGTCCTTTCCGGAGAATGTCTGTCAGAAGAAAAAGATTCGTCGCGGGGAACACCAGGTATAGGGTCGCCATTAGGCAAGCATTCGAACTGTGAACCTAATTCTGCAACAAGGAATAGAGGATTACATTCTTCTTAAAGTAGACAATCGTACGTTGGTATATAATAAGTTGTGAATGTCGCCATAATTGTCAGTGTAGTTGTCAAATGTTTGTAATATTTTTAACTAATTCTGTATGTCATAAACAATCTGAGATTATGTAATATTTATATAATATTATTATTAGAAGTATTTATTGTTTATTCACATAATATTCACACACACATGCAGTAAATGCCAGTTGATAAACTTGATCCCGAAATTGGACCAAAATTATATGCAACGCTTCTATACAGATTTCAACTTGTACATTTTATCAGATAATTGCGCATCTGTTGAATGTCAGTTATCCGATTCATGGCCGTCTACATGCACATTGAAATTACAAAACTGAGCTTTGGGAAGAAATTTCCCTTTTTTCTTAAACAAATCATTAGGTTTCGAGGAATACATAAACTACATAAATCTAAAGAAACGATTTTCGAAAGAGAAAAATTAATTTAAATAGTTCAATATTTACTTTTTTAGTTGAAAACTTACTTTTTTAACTGAATATGTAACTATTCCACTTGAAGATGTGTAATTTGAGTTTAAAATTCATCTCCATGGTTGAAAATCTAACTATTTTTGGTTTTGTTGAAAATTCAACAATTTTGTTAAAAAGTCATTGTTGTTGGTTGAATATTCAGCTTTGTTGGAAATTTAGTATTTTTTTTTGTATGAGAATTCATCATTTTTTGTAGAAATTGTAATTGTAATTGTATTTCATTGAAAAAGTCCCTAGGGCTAAGTAGCCCTCTAAGAAACAAAATATACATAGTAATATTTTTGAAAGTAAGATCGTGGCACGTAACAGGATATGTATATTTAACAGTAACCTAATTCTATCAGTTAGTATTAAACATTGGCTTCAAATATGTGCAATATTTAAAAATCAATTGCAAAATGATTGAAGAATTTACAAAATAAAATTAAAAAATGCAGTTCGACCAACCCAGAAATGTTGAAAAAATATTATTTTAAA
The DNA here is from genome assembly GCA_011634705.1 of Andricus grossulariae. NCBI lineage: Eukaryota > Metazoa > Arthropoda > Insecta > Hymenoptera > Cynipidae > Andricus > Andricus grossulariae. Next base: position 87,570,599 of record JAABKJ010075445.1, on the reverse strand, counting down.
ACACTCCTATTAATACCATTTAGTATGTAAATTGTTGTGTTAATATAAGTCGTGTTTCTTAATAACAAATAGTTTTTATTTTTGTTCAAAAACATAATATTATGAGTTATTTTGTCAATTGTGAAATTCTCAAAAAATGTGGCAACGTCGCGGAATATATACAGCATCTTGTCTTTCGTACTAGTCAGCTGTAGTATTTGAAACGCGTGAAACATGGCATCTGCAATAAATTTCAAATCCAAAATTCAACAAAATCTCCTACTTCACTGCAAAATTATATTCGCAGAATTTTTATAGGTATTGATTTTGTCATAAATTTGAACATTCAAAATTTAAGTCTTGCTTTTGTTATAAATCGCAAATTCAAAATTCAAAGGAAATCCCACTTTATTCCACAACTATATTTACAGAATTTTTATAAAATATTGTTTTTGTTATAAATTGTGTAGAAATTGTTGATGTAATTTGTTGGCTTTAGGGTCAGGTGAATTGAAACGAATTAGGTTGTTTCAGACGTTTCAGCGCACAATGGTGGCCCTCATCAGTGAGTTTTATTAAATCTGTGAAAAGTACATTATGTCTTGTAGGTACGATGTGTTACATTTAGAAGTGTTATTTATTGGTTAAGATCTGAGTTGTAAAATTATCAAAAATTATTTAATTTTCAATTATTTGATTTAATTTAATTCTATTAATAACTATTGATGAATTTTACAGTATTATGAAAGCATGGTTTTATTTTAACGAAGTACAATTAAAGAAAAAAAAAGAACAATGAAAATGTGGTAGAAAAATTATTTTTCTCAAATTTTTAAAACCAATCATTCCAAAAAGTTGTCAGAAAACATTGCAATCAAAAAAATATACTTCTATAACATTTTTTTTCCTTTTGTGACGTATATTTAATTGAATTTTTTTTTTTGCTTATTTTATATCTATTCTTTGTTATTTTTCATACAATGTGTTTGTATGAAAAAATAACCTTCCACACCATTTTTTGTGTACGAGAGAAATAATGTTAAGTAATTAATTCTTCTATTATCATGAGGAATTATGTCTGTGAAGTAAAGTTTTGTTCCTTTATAAATCTAAATGTAGCATCAATATGAAGTAGAAGTAGAAAGAATACCAATTTTCAATAAATATTGCATTCGAACAATTTATTTACCTTGGTTTAATGCATTCAAAGTTTTATTTTGAAAGAGCTGTGTTTTTTATCATTTTTCGATTTTATGTTTTCACACAAATTTTTAAATTTTTTAAATTGAAACGTAATAAGTTTTCTGTTTCCATTGAAAATTATTTCTGTGCCAGTAGAATCATTTCCACAATCACAATGTTGTGACAAATAAATTTTCCAAAAAAACATTGTAGTTGAATAATTATTTGATTATGCTTTCAAATTTAAGCATTGTAGTTAAAGCATTCGTGAAATTATGTGGACAATTGCCCGCGACTGCTTATTAATTATTGTAACCATATTCAGCAGAAACCCTTGGTACAGGGACCCTCTATCCTGCAACCCGAGGACGCGTTCGGTGGCTTTGTCATACGCCTTTGAGTTCTATTCCAAAGGAATCAAAACCTAAACCGAACTCGTTTGGCTTGAGGGCATATTTTTGGCATGCGGATATGGCTCCGAGGTTATGAACCAGTTATAGTTTCGAGTGTGCAACAGAGACTGGTGTCCGAAAATCGTAGTTCCAGAAAATTTGACGGGTGAACTTCCAAAAAGGGTCGACCCCCTATTTTCTTCGGGCTTCGCGTGCTTATGAATTTTGACGCGCTGATTACGAATATGAAAGTGAAAATTTGCGCAAATTTAATTTCATGGTGAAATCATCAAAAAACCATAAAAATAATGGTTTTTCGGGTTTGGCTCAGCCAATATGAAAAATTCAAAAAAATGCTTCGAATGAAAGTTGCAGACCTCATCGAAATACACATCTTTTGTTGTAGGCACCCCTGTGACTTTTTACAAAAACAATGTTGAGTCGTATACCTTCCCCTTCTTCAACGTCGCGTCGGGGCGGGAAGTTACCCCTGTGTTTCAAAAAACCATGATTTTTATGGTTTAGGGCTTTTTAACACGAAAATCGATTTACTACTGATTTCGTGAAAAACTCTCATTCCAATAAAAAAATGCTTGGAAAAAAAGATGTGTATTTCGATGAGGTCCACAACTTTTGCTTGAAACATTTTCTTGAATTTTACATATTTACCAAGCTAAACCCGAAAACCATTATTTTATGGTTTTTTGGTGATTTCACCATGAAAATAAAATGTAGGCCAATCTTCACTTTCATATTCACAATCAGCGCGTCAAAATACATAAGAGTCAAGCCAAAACTAATGGATGTATGGACTTATGTATTTTATTAATTCTTTAACATGAAAATCAATTTATTACTGATTTTCTCGGAAATTATCACTTGTATGGAAAAATTCTGAAAACATAAAATGTATATTCCGAGGAGATCTACAACTTTTATTCAAAACTTTTTTCTGAATTTTGAATAATTACTGAGATAAATGCAAATAACCATGATTTTATGGGTCTTTTTATGGTTTTCACCATGAAAATCAAATTTGCGCCAATTTTCACTACCATATTCGTAATCAGCGCGTCAAAATACATAAGTATACGGAGCTCAAAGTAAAACGGAGGTCCACCCTTTGCGGAAGTTTATCCAATTTGGCACTTCTCGTTTTGGACAATTGACTTTATCTCCTATCTATACATATATATACATATACATACAGTTTGTGTTATTCAGTGGCCATTTGTGGAACTAATGAACCGTTTAATATACTACTAGAAAATATCAATTTTTATCCGAAAATCGAATAGTTAAATTTTCAGTTAGAAAAATGGATTTTTCAAGACGTTAGTTACAGTTTTAGCACAAACAGATGAACATAAAAATAGTTGAATGCGCTAGTACTATTAAAACTCACCGTTAACCTTGAAACATGATTATTCGTTCGAAAAAGGAGTGAGATCATTTTTTAAACAGCTTTTGAAAGCATATTGAATTACGCATCTATTGACCGACAATAGTGATATTCTTGATCTTTTAACAAGAATACACGTAGATCATGCCAAAAGTTGAATTAGAGACACACAATTTAATAAATTCTTACATTTTTTTAAACATCTCGGTTAGGGGTCATTTAACCGACAGAAGTGTAAATTTCCAGTTAAAAAAATTAATTTAATAAACAGAAAAGAAATAGTTCTAAAAAATATTTAAATTTCCTACAACAACAAAATTTATTTTTCACTGAATTTAACGGCAAAAAAGAAAAGAATTAAAACCTATTTATCGATTTTCCAACTTAAAAGAATTTAGTTTCAATTAAAAAGTAGTTGGATATCCTCATTGAGTTCTATTAATTCAGTTCGCATGTAAGTGGATACACGAAAAAAAATAGAGAATAGGGCAAGCGGGAGAGGAATGTGAAGCATGGTTTAAATAAATAGGAATTATGATAAGTAAGAGAGTAAAAAATAGTAGTTTAGATAAAAATTTTCCACTGCACACTTATTAACTTCGCACCACATAGTTTAACATCCGAACCACAGAGTGTGCCTCAATACGCAAAATTTCAGGCTAACATCAAGGGATTCGTGATACAAGGGCTGTTTGATAAGTCAGTGACTTTTTGAATTTTTTTGCACAGTAACTTTAAGTTCACCACTGATCCTGTCAACGCCATCTATGAATACACTACTGTTAAATTTTGAGCAAGCTGGGTCATTTATTTTGTGTTCGATAGCCAGTGAAAGGAGAGAACCTCGTGAATATTAACGAAAATGGATAAAAGTGAATTTCGTGTGCTGATTAAGCATTATTTTTTGCGTAAAAAAACATCACTGAAACCCAGGAAGGGCTTGATAAATACTATGGGAACTCTGCACCATCAATTTGAATGGTTAAGAAGTGGTTTACTGAGTTCCGTTATGGTCGTACCAGCACAAGTGACGCCGAACGTTCAGTAAAAAGAATGTGAGTAGAGTGAATGACGCCTGAAACAAATACCTTGGATACTAATGGGCCCAAGTGGGGAACCACACATAAGATTGGTGAACAATTGCGGTGGTGCTCTATATGAGGGGGGCGGGGGGTGATACTCTTTCGATTGTTCAAATATTGTGAATTTGCACAAACATCGTACATTTTAGGCCACTTGATTTTATATATTACATTTCAGATGTCAACTAAGATTTACGAAAATACTATGTAAAATATGTATATATTACAGGTAAAGTGTATAATCCGGCAATATATATAATCTCTAGGCATGATATACATGATGTCCGGCGAGTTATCCTCATCCTTGTGGGGGCGGGTAGAATAATAAAAAATAGGTCGGAAAGTCTCATAAACTAGCGCCAAGACTGGGACTAGACCGCAGAAAGGTTTGACTCGAACACGTAGCAAAAATAGACAGCGCCAGTGTGGCGCCGGGATAGTATTGCATGAATAAACAGGCCTGAGAAGAACTGTACCGGCTTTAGCATGATTCAAGACTGATACGAAGCATTTACACACGCCATTGTAAGTAATGTCAGATTTCACTCAGGTAATGAATGTACATTAATCCAATGACAATTTACCTAAATTTAAATTTGCAATTACATCTAAACTACGCTCAAATTCGCATGTTCTCAAAGTGGAAGGTGTCATACAAATTGGCCGACGGCCAAACAGCACTTTTCCAGAACTTCTCCGCCCACTTTGTGATCAATTGAAAATTCCTTGAACTCTTTTATTATACCCTACAATCTGGCATAGGTGTTATAAAATCGATACATATCTTCAAAATTGTAGGAAACTCTTTACTACCCAATCCAAATTTTTTCACATCTCTTGAAAATGCTTGAAAGTTTTTTTAAACACTGTGAAATATTTCAAATCTTCTGAAATCAATTGAATGATTCTTAGACTTTTTTAAAATACTCTTTAAGTTTTCAAATGCTTAAAAAAAATGTTAATTGCTTTAAATGATTGAAATCTCTTGAAAATACCTTGGATTCTTTGAAAATACCCTAAAATATTCCCAAACCTTTAAGATTCCTTTAAAGTATTTAAAAAATTACAAAACTCATAAGAATTTAAAAAAAAATCCTTAAAATATTTAAAGCACTTTTAACTCACTTGAAACCCTTTGAATCTCTTCAAAAATATCTTTGAATCTTTTAGAATAGCATAAAATATTTCAAAATATTTAATAATTCCTTCATTCTTTTCAGTCCTTTAAAACCCCTTGGAATTTTTAAAAACACCCTCAAATATTTCCAATCCTTCGAAATTCCTTCAAATTAATGAAATAATACAAACCTTGGAATCTTTATAAAGCACTCGAAATTTGTTTAAGCTTTCGAAAACCTTCTTGGCACCCTTTAAAATACTCTAAATGTTTTTTAATCCTTGGCAATTTTTGGAAATTCATTAAAATTATTGAAATCTCTTGGGAATGCCTTGGAGTCTTTTTAAGTTTCTATTTGTAATATTTTAAAATCACTTTGAAGTTGAAACTTTTTACAGCTTTCGAAAATGCCTTGGAATCTTTTAAAATACTCTAAACGTTTTCAAATCCTAAACATTTATTTAATTCCTTGAAAGTTATTAAATCTGTTGAAAATTCATTGGAATCTTTTAAAAAACTGTAGAATATTTAAAATCCTCTGAAATCAATTGAAGTACTGAAATGAAATGAAAATTCCTTGCAAATTTTAAGAAAACTTTAAAACTTTTCAAATCCTTCAAAAAATTTTAAATTCCCTAAAATTATTAAAATCTCTTGAAATTATCTTTGACTCTTTTCAAACACCCTATAATATTCCCAATCATTTGAAATTTCTTCCAATTATTGAAATAAATAAAGCATTCCTTCAACTCTTTAAAAATTCCCTACAATTTTTCAAGTTCTTTGAAATCTTTTAAGATTTAATAGAATTGCACGGTATTCCATTTTTAATTCAACCTGAATTCTTGTGAATTCTTTGGAATTTTCAAGAATTATCTGGACTTATATTTACATTCACGTGAATTCTTCAAAATTTATTTAATTCTACTTAAGTCAATGTACTTTTTTCTTTTTAGTTCTTGTTTAAATATACTTGAAGTTTTTGAAATGCTTAGCATGCTTAGGCCTTTCATCAAATTCTTTCAAATTTCCTAGAATGTTTCCAAACTCGTTGCAAACTTACTGAATTCAATGCACGTTATTCATATTTTTTATTTGTTTTTAATTCACTTGCATGTTTTTTAATTTACCTTCAATTTTTATTAAGTTCATCGAATTTTTTCCATTTCTCTTCAATTTCTCTACATTACCTCCAATTTAACTGAAATCGCGGCAATTTTGTACGATTTTAGGCTCAGGTCTTACGACCTCTGCAGGTTAAGTGCAGCCATAGAATAAATTTTTATGACTTCTCTTACTACGGTTTTCACCTTCAGGTTAAGGGACTTTCCCGAATGAGAATGGAAATGTGGGCGTGTGAATGGTAAATTTCAATATTCATGTCCAAGTTTCAAATTCATGGAATTACTGGGAGCCGATGTCATTTTTTTGGATGACAGTTGCTCCCAGTGGGACCCTGCGGTGGTTGTTAACCTTTAGTTTTAGATATATATATATATATATATATATATGTCACGGGACGTGACATATGCACTGGTATTGGAACATACGAATTTTCATTGTCTTATTTGTGTAAATAAAAAAAAGTTGGACACCTATAAGAAAGAAAAAACAATTTGGTTTTCAAGCATTTTGTTGTTACTTATGTCGTTTTTCCACAAATTTAATTTGTTTATTTTCAATATAATTTTTTCGATTTAAATCTCATCGCGCGCTACTCGCGCGGCTCGCAAGTTTGAACGTGCCTAGGGCGCGCGACTGTTAATTCTCGCGCTTCGCGCTCGGTCTTTGTATTACCCCAAATTTGCGCCCAGACCTTTTAAAATTAAAGGTCAAATCACCGATAACTGTAATTTTGCGATTGTGAATTCGCTTTTGTTAAAGCTCCTTTGGCTTTAACGAACACATTCTCATCACGAATCTCGTGCTTCGCACTCAATTTTGTCCCAAATCTGAACTTTTCTACATTATGTTCAAAACTATTATATCAAATGTATATCATATTTATTTCTGTATATCAAGCTGGTACTGCTTATTCAGATTTCGCAAAATCAGGTACAAATTTTATTTTTCATGACTACTTCAATAATTGCATTTTGCAAATATTGCAAATATTGCATTTTGTGTCGTTTCTCCATGAATTTAATTTATTTTCAGCGCTATTTTTTATGATTTAGACTGAAAATACGCATACTAGTGTAAAGTGGTTCTAAGAAAATTTGTAGATATAATTCAGGCCAAAAATTTTGTTAAATAAAAAGTTATTGTACCTTGTGTCGTTTTTCCAAAAAATAATTTTTTTATGTTTGATGTACTTTTATAACAAGGGTTTATAAGAAATTTTTAGATATTTTACGGTTGAACAACTTTTGCCTTCTCATTTTTTCGTCTCTTGTGTTGTTTATCTAAAAATTTGATTTTTTTATTTTTATTCTTACCTTTTTACGATTGAAAAAACGTCTACTCGCCTTATCTAAAAAGTATAAAGAACGAATTTGTAGATACTCTTTGAGTGAACAACTTTTGCCTATTAGATTTATTTATTTCCTTGTGTCGTTTTCCAAAAATTAAATTTTTTATTTTCAATGTTATTTTTTACGATTAGAACAAAAACTAAGCGTCCAATCGAAAAAATTTTTAATGAAAATTTGTAGCTGTTTTTTGAACGAGGAACTTCTGTCTTCACATTTTTTTCACAGCTTATGTGATTTCTCCAAAAATTCAATTTTTTTATTTTTGATGTTGTTTTTCACGAATTAAACAAAAACGACACATGCTATTAAAAAGTAATTAATAACAAATTTGTAGATATTTTTTGGGTTCACGATTTTTGTCTCCTAATCTTTTTTTGTATCTTGCATAGTTTGACCGCAAAATGGAATTGTTCATTTTTCATTATTTTTTGTGCGATCAAAATTTGAATTTTCGATTTTTCGAAAAAATTCAAAAAGTTGTTGTGATAATCTTGTAGTGCTCTCAAAGAGAAACGTTTTTCTCCTCTTGAGTTTTTTTCATATCGTGCGTTGTTCGGCTTAAAATGTTTATTTTTTTATTTATATTGAAAATGCTATAACTCTGATCATTTTCATTTTATCAAAAAATGTGATGAGGATAAATTGTTTATCTTTTTGAGTAATACTAATAACCGTACATAGAATTTTCAAATCATAAAAAAATTGGTCTCAAAACTTTTCCAAATGTGCACACTTTTTGAATTTTCATCCAAAATAGCTGGTTAACAAACTCGTTCTTTCTGTTTAGGCTTTCAAAAAGTGTGCCAAAGCACAATCCAATCTGATCAATCTTTCTAAAGTTATCGTCCCTACACGATACTACAGACTACATAAAGACAGACGGGCAGACAGACACCTTCGTAAAAATAGTTTTTTTTTACTCAGGGGGTCTCAAAACGTAGAGATTTGATGAAAACCGACCATGTCCAATTTTACATAAAACCAATACCTTCTCATTAGGATGAGAATGTAAAAATAATAGGCAAACTTGTTCACTCCAAAAGGACATCCAAATTTGTTATTTATAATTTTTCGAAACGGCGAGTAGTTTTTTTCCAATCGTAAAAAATAAGAATAAAAATAAAAAAGTTTAATTTTTGGAAAAACGACACCAGCTACAATAACATTTTATTTAACAAAATTTTTCGCCTCAGTTATATCTACAAATTTTCTTAGACCCACTTTACACTAGTATGCGTATTTTCAGTTTAAATCATAAAAAAGAACGTTCAAAATAAACAAATTAAATTTATGGAGAAACGACACAAGTTGCAATAAAATGTATAATAACAAAATTTTTTGCATAGGATGCACACTTTTTTATAATTATAGAAACAAGAAAATTGAAATACGTATGTTTTAATACCAATGCATATTATGAGAGAAGTTTTAGGCTCCGGAAGCTACGATCATGGTTCCTTAAAGCAACCAATCCCGAAGCAACTGGAACGTGCATCTTTTTAAAAGAAGGCTTTTCATTAACATTTTTAATATTTTATTCGTATTTTGAAAAATTCATTTTCGATTTAACGTTTTAGTCATAGTTCATTTAAATTTCAAAATGTTTGAAAATTTCCAAATTTTGAGTACCGTTTATTTTTTAATTAAAGCTTTTGACATTTCGAAAAATTTGTATTTGGATTTTTTATAATAATTTTTGTTAATTTTTTTATTTAAAATTCAATTTTACATTTTTATTTAACTTTTCAGAAGTACCTTTTATTTTTAATTTTCAGATTTACCAAAAAAGGTTTTATATCTGTGCTGAAACTATCTGTAAATGATTTCCTGCCGTTAAGAATGATTGAAAAAATTTTATTACGTTATAAACAAATTATTGAACAAAAGTTCTTTTCGGGATTGGGAATGTTTAGCTCATTGAAATCCAGAGCTTTGGTATTGAATGTTTGAGAAATAAAAGTTTTATTACTGTTACTTGAAAGAAGATGCTGTTTGGCAATTTAAAAACAAAATTCACAGTTCGGCTGTTTATCAACGAACAGGCTTAATTTTTCAACAGAATAAACTAAGAATGCTTTTGCGGTGACTGTTTGATCTGATACTTTGCAAATTTACCAGGATTAATCATTATTTAAACAATTTTTATTTGAAAAATCAGAGTTTTTCCATATTTCAACGAATAGGCTCAATTAAAAAAAAATTAACTAAGAATATCTTTGCGATGACTCTTTTCAATGGTGCTTTGAAAATTCCCCAGAATTATTATTTTATCACTTTTTATAAACAAATTCATAGTTTGTCTATTTTTTAACAAATAGTATGAATTTGTTCAAAAAATTACCTGAGAATATCTTTGAGATGAACCTTTTCTACGTTGCTTTGCAAATTTCCAATAATTATGTTGTAAACAATTTTTGTAAGGAAATTCAGAGTTATCTATTTTTCAACGAATAGGCTTACCTTGTTCACAGAATCAATTGAGAATGTCTTTTCGATGAGTTTTTGTCATGATGTTTCGCAAATTCCCAAGAATTATTAATTATTTAAAACTAAGACTTCTTTATGATAAATTTTGTTTTTCAATTAATAGACTCAATTTTTTACAGATTTGACTGGAAATATATTTTCGATGACCCTTTGCTATAGTACTTTGCAAATTCCAAAGAATTATAATTTATTTACTCAAACAATTTCTGTAAGGAAATTCAGAGTTTTGTTATTTTTCAGCGAAAAGGCTTCATTTTCTTTAACAGAATCAACTAAGAATGCTTTTCCGCTGACTGTTTGATAGTATACTTTACATATGTACAAGAGTAATTAATTGTTTATTTGAACAATTTTCATAAACAAATACAGAGTTTGGCTATTTTCAACGAATAGGATCAATTTTTTTACATAATTATTTAAGAATATCTTTCCGATCACTTTTTTCTATGATGCTATGCAAATTTTAAATATTCATTAATTATTCAAACAATTTTAATAAACAATTAGGCAGTTACGCCATTTTTCAACGAATAGGCTCAATTTGTTTACGAAATCAACTTAGAATGCCTTCCCGATGACTCTTTTCTATGCTACTTAGTAGATTTACAATAATTATTGATTATTTAAACAATTTTCATAAACAAATTTAGAGTTTGTTTATTTTTTAGCACACATTCAAACATACTGGCAGCTGTAACCTTTTTAATAATAAGCATAACTTTTCCATCTGAACTTTAATATTAAAATAAAAATCATTTTGATTTTGATTTCCATACAAAATACAGAATTTGGCTATTTTTCAACGAATAGGCTCAATTTTTTTGCAAAATTAACGAAGAATATCTTTCCGATAACTTTTCCGATAATACTTCGCAAATTGACAATAATTATTAATTATTTACACAAATCAAGAGTTCGGAAATTTTTCAATGAGTGGGCTCAGTTTTTTTACTGCGGGATCACCAAGAATGTATTTCCAATAACTTTTTTCTACGGTACTTTATAAATTTACCATAACTATTATTTATTCTAACAATGTTTATAAACATATTTAGATTTTGGCTATTTTTCAAGGAGTAGGCTCAATTTTAACAGAATTGAATAAGAAAATATTTCAGATTACTTTTTTCTATATTGCTCTGCAAATTTACAAGTTTTGTTAATTATTTAAACCATTTTCATGAACAAATTAAGAACTCTGCCATTTTTAAACGAAAAGGATCAATTAGTTTAGGGAATCAAGAAACAATTTATTTCCAATAACTATTTTCTACGATATTTTGCACACCTACAATAATTATAAATTACGAGGGCTGTGTGATAAGTCGGTGACTTTTCGACTAAAAGATTTTTTCGTCAAATGAGCGTTTTACTTCTCAATAAAATCTCCTTTTAGCTCGATACATTTAGTCCAGCGTTCTTCCAATTTTTTTATTCCTTCCAAATAATAGGTTTTTTCAAAGCCCTCAAAATAGGCGTTTATTTCTATGATGACCTCTTCATTCGACCCAAATCTCTTACCGCCTGGCCATTTCTTCAGGTTTGGAAACAGGAAATAGTCGCAGTTCATTCATTATCCACATTAAAGCTCCCATGTTTTCGCTCACTTATCGCGTGCTTTTAATTGTCTCTTGATTTTTTTTTCATTCAACCAGTTTGCCAGTTTATTAATATACATCAATTTGACATTATACAATTCTGTTTCTATTTGAAATTATTTCGATTGAACAGAAATTTTTTAGTTTGGAAAGGAATATAAATTTCTCAACATGTTAGATCGAAATAACAATTATTTTTATCTGATTTTAAGATGATTTAAAAATAGATGCAGCGTTGAGCAAGTTCCTTAAAAAAAGAAAAAATTACAGCTGCTGTTACTTCGTGTAAATAGAAATAGTAACTTCATACATTTCCGCTGATTCAAGTAACTTGAAGTTTCTGCAAAATTCCCTTTTGTATATACGGAAACATATATTATGCAAAAATTATAAGAATTTTCAAAAAAGAAATCAACGATTTCATTTTTATTGTTCCTAATGGCACTATTCCATAAAGATCCATTCAAAATTGCATCATTTTTTACCACACCCATAAAATATTTAATAGTTTTCATTAGCAAATGCTCAAAATTTAAGAATTTTGAATTGCAAATGATTAAAATTGAAGAACTTTCATTTGTAAATCTTTAACGCTTAACTATAAAGAGAAAAGTTAAATATAACATATCTTTCAAATATAATTCTTGCAAATTAAATATCTTTATATTCTATACCTTAAAAATTTGAGATGTTTCAATTTTAACTGTTCAAAATGGTAGAAGTTTGAACTTTCAATCTTTAAAATTGAAGAGCTTTTAATTCTGAAAATTTTAAAATAAATATTTTTCAAGTTTTACAATTAAATATTCTGCAATTTTTATGTTTTGCGGTTTACATAAAAGATTTCTTCAAGTTTGAAAATTTAGAAAATTCTTGTTTTTTAATCTTAAAAATCATAGAAATTGAAGAATTTTTATTTATACATCTTTTAAATTCAAGAGTTCAATTGCAACTCTTCAAAATTGTACACATTTTAAAGGTAAATATTTCAAATTGAAGAGCTTTTAATTTTGCATTTTATACAATTAATAACAATGCAAGTTTTAAGTTTTACAATACAAGTTTTTAGTTTGAGAAATAAGTAATTTCGATGTTTTACAATTCCAATGTTAATTGAAAACTTGAATTTCCACTTCCGAAGTAATAAATGAGGAAAAATAAAATTGTGTGTATTTTTTTAAAACATTAATTCTGCAGCCCAAAGTTTTTAAAAAAAGTTAGACACCTATGAGGGAAATATTTTTTTGTAATATCAAAGTTTTTGATAAAGATCAAATTTTAAGAAAACCTCAATTAATGAAATAAAAAATGCAGTCAGAATAGAAAGTTGTTTTTCTGTAGTGCAAGCAATTTGATCAAAAAATGTAAAGACATAAAAGTTACTCCTTTTTGTCTCTACTTTTATATATAACGATTTATAATTTGTTATATATTATTTTATTTTTTTTATTTAACAAGTTAAATAAGTTAATGCACATGTTTAAATGGCCATACTTTGACGTGCTAGATCTTGAGCGATTTAAAATAAAATCATGTAATTATTACTTCAATAATGTAAAGCTTCATTAAGAACTTGGAATCAGACGCTTTCCACGTCAAAAAAATCAATCTTGGCAGCCATCTCATCGATTTTAATGAAACCCAGTGTTGCTGTGGTACTTTATGGGCAATGTTTGTTGGCCGCAGGATTTTCCAAAATTTTGAAAATTCTGGGCGTGAAGCCATTTTGAAATTTTAGATCGACTTTTTTTAAAATTGTAATATTTCCGACAATTTTCTTCGGATATCAATGAAAATTATAGAAATTTTGTGAAACAAGATGCTGTTTTACATAAAATATGGATAAAAAAAAAAGTTCAAAATTTTCACCAAACAAAACTAAAAAAAAATGTTGATTCGATTTTTGACGAATTTCGCTATTTTTAATTTTTTCTCAGAATAATATTCCTTTTTGTTTTATCTTTCATTTCGGAAAAAAACTTGACGGGCACTCATCTTGTTCGCGAGTTATGAATATTTAAAGAGAGGCATTCCAGTCGAACGCTTGTACCGCGCAGCAGCTAGGCGGGTAGTACAGAAATTGTCATTACACAATGCACCACTGCCACTTGATAATCAGATTACCACGACTTCCTTGTTGTACGATTGCGCCGTCAGCGCTATGCTAAAAGTGAAATTCATTTTTTGCGCCACAAGCTAATATGAAAATCATGCGAAATTCCTTAGCGATCGTTTCTTGAAAGTTCAGACAATTGATGGTACGAGAGGATTTCATTCCTTCATACCGATCAATAACCATCAAAACCGTTGCAAAATATATTCTGCTGCTCCTGACACAACATCAAAAATATTTCAGATACAAAAAGTCTGCTCTTAAGCAAAAATATTTTAAGCGAGAGAGAAAAATAATTGAGTAAATAGGAATGCTTGAGACTGCAGCGTTTCACCCTTGATCCAACCCACTCATGGTCTAGCCAAACATTGTCCCATTTTCGTCGTAATTACGCATACCAGCTCCGCGGCCATGATGAAAAAATTTGACGAATTCCGTCATAAGGTCGAAAGTCAAATAAAGAAAAACTCGGACAAGCGTTTGGCCAAGGTCAACTCAGATAGAGTTGAGTCAGTAGGGATCAAAGTGGAAACTGAAGTCTATTACCCTAATAAAAAGCTAAGTAACAAGGCAGAGGCGTATTCCTCGAAATTGGCGCATAAGTTTGCAGGACCAGCTGTCCACATGTCCAACTCTTTCGCACATAGCTCTGGTCTCCCTTCCCCGGCACCGGTCTCCCAAAGAACCTTGGAATTGAGGCAACAACAGGCCGAGCTGGAACAAAAAATATTAAACTTCAAGCTGGAGATGGAGGCCGAATTACAGCATATAAGGTCTGAGGAGGTCAACGCTGACAAAAACAACGACGAGAGGGGACCGCCGCTTCGTCAGAGCATGACGAGTCTATTGATACATCAGTTCCGCCACTACACAAGATCCTCCAAGATACGAAGAAGTTCGCGGACATTAGCTATTATTCGACCTACAGTTTTTCAACTGACAGAAGCGACCTCAACTGGGCTACTTCGACGTCCGCAGAGTCAAAAGCCAGTGAGGACATCGAAAAGTTGATCCGGGAAGTCAGGAGCTTTCCTCCGATGGAAATAAAGTTGACAAAACCAACGAGAATCACACCTGCGCAGCGACACACCGAGAACCTGCGTCAAAACAGAATACCGTCTGTCGGTCATTCGAACAAAACTACTGGTGCGGGAAAAGAGTGCAAGTCGATTGACGACTCAAAAGCGCTTGCTGCGCCATCGGTGACCGTACAACTACTGCCATTCGATAAGATCCCAAAGTTCAAGGAAGTCATTTAGGAATTGGGTGTCCCACACCTTATAAATCCTAGGGGACAACAACAGCCCCTTTACATGGCTGACTGCAGGATCGTCAGTCAAACTCCACTCAAGGATTTGATCAAAAAAAAAGGGTTGAGATCCTCATAAAGAAGATGGAATCCAACAAGGACGACAGAGGAACACAGACTTATGTGACCTACGTCGGAAAGCAACACATCGCCGGTTGCGTCAACTGTAGATCCTTGGGACGGTATGCGGGGTGCTCTCGCCACTTGACACTTTACTGTCCAGAATGCCCCGATTGTAACATCCGACATCGAGGAATCGTTGACTGGCTTCGACTAAATTACGCGACCTGGCCCACCTGGATAGTCCCTGCCGACCACCGCTATTTGATCGGAGAGGGCAAGGATCAGCTAAAGAGAAGGGTAAAGGCGAAGTTCGACGATGTTGAGGATTACCCCAACCGAATGAGGAGGTTCCTGTTAAGGGAAAATGCACTCAAAGATGAGGCGGTTCCAGCAAATCCAGAAGCCAAGAGCGCGAAACAGCTTTCGGAAACGAAACGAAGGCTGGCGGTCAGTGCCCTGACCGCCCCGTTAGTCGACAGAAGTCTCCACGACATTAGGAAGGAGAGGCCAGAGTTGAACGACGGCGAGGAGGTGAGGATCATCGTCCCCACCAAATACAAGAAGAGATCGACGAAGTGATCATCGGCGGTTCGCCGAAGTTAAGATTTAGTTTCGACAGTAATTGTGCTGTCAAGTTATTTTAAATTTTCTTCTCTCCGCAATTGTCGGGTTTCTCATTTTATTTTATTTTTATTAGCACTAAGTTTTTCGAGGTATCGTTCTTTTGCCAAACGATGCGACACTATTGACCGGTATTGAGTCTTAATTCGACCAAAATTCCTATTGTTCTGCACTCCATCTAGATTAATAAATACAATTGCTGATTCAAAATAATTGCTAAGGAGATTCCAGAGGTATACTATTTATAAAATTTCATGTCAATTTTATGCTGCCAAAATTGATTGACGGGACAGGATAATTTCACTGATTACAAATCATATTTGATGAATTGGGTACTGAGCGATCCCATATAATAATTATTAATCAATCATTCCATTTCAGAACCACATTTGTCATATTCTCACTTTGACGCTACGGTTCGGAGGGGGAGAGTGTGACAGGAAAACAATTTTACAATATATAAATCATTAAAGACGTGAAGAACCCATGTACCCGTCGTCTCATCATTTAGGACGAGGTTGCACATTATTTTCTCACCTTTTCCTTCAAACAATATGATTTTTGTTTTATTCACGTTAATTTTTAGGCCCATGTTCTTCATGATTATATTTAATTTGGTCAACATTCTTTGCAAGTCTTCGATTGATTCTGCTATAACAAACTTTTCATCTGCGAAACCTAACCCACATACTCTCACTGTCTCGAGATCTGCACCTTCTTCGTCGAAGAGGGTCATTCTTAGACACTCGCCCAGGAATGGCAAAATTATATATATAATTAAAAGCTAAAGGTTAACAACCACCGCAGGGCCTCACTGGGAGCAACTGTCATCTAAAAAATGACATCAGCTCCCGGTAGGACCGCGGTAACTCCCATTCATGGCCACGTCTCACGACCGTGAGATATATATATATATATATATATAATTAAAAACTAAAGGTTAACAACCACCGCAGGGTCCCACTGAGAGCAACTGTCATCCGCCACTTGTTTCGTTAAAAAATTCGACCTTTCGGATTGATATTTTGTCACTTTTTAATAAATTATTATAAATTATTATAAATTATTGAATAAACAACATTAAGTTTTAATTTCACATTCAAATTCCTTGGGAGTCAAAGCTTATAAAAAGCTTAACTATAAGGCAAACCAAATTTTTGTGGATGACCCTATTAATTGCATTTTCTGAATTCCTTGGCCTAATTCATTAATGTGAAGAGTTATATTATACATCATTTTCATGTTTCGGACTCAATTTACTAGAATTTTTTTCCCCATGTTATTCTTCTGGAAAACTTCAGGGGCTGGGCGTCACCTGTTAATACGAAAAAACACGTATTCACTTTTTTTTAAGAACCTAAAAAAATGGGGGGGGGGGGTCAAAAAAATTCGGAACTATTGTTTTTTTGGGTCACCCTAATACATACACGTAAAAAAAAGTTCTTAAATTTTTAAAAAAATAAGAATTTAAACAAATTCACTAAAATCGCAGTTTGCACGACAAATTAGGAAAATTTAATTAGTTATTATACTTAATTTTTCCAGATAACGAAGAGTAGATTTCTAACAAAAATATGGGGTCTAACTTGCTGCTCAACTGACTTAATTTTAAGTAATGAACTGCTCCCTGAGTTTCAAATCGGTGATCGTTTGATTTGGAAGAACATGGGTGGTTATAGTGCAACCATTTCCACCAAATTTAATGGTTTCAATCCACCATTCGTCTATTCATTTATGCGGAAAAGCGTCTGGTAAAAACAATATTTTTATGACTGATGAAAATTGCTAGTTATTGTTAGCATTTTTAAATTACTTTCTGTATTTTTCAATTCAATCAAATTTCAAGGATTTTACCAGTTATCTTAGTTCGGTGAAACATCCCTACAGTGTATAATACAATCTACAGTGGATAATCATTAATTAAGAGCACGAATAAAAGAAAAATAATGAATTTTAATTTCAATTTATGAACACGTATAGTGTCTTAAATATTAATTATTTTACATATATTAGTATTTTCAATTAATGATGATCCACTGTAGGTTGCATTATCCACTGTAGGGAGGTTTCCCTTACCATAATTACTTTTACCAAACAAATTTTATTCATATTTGCTTCGGATGTGCTAAAATAATGTTAGTTTAATGCACATCAGGATTTAAAGATAAGATTCCCTTTGTTTTTTAGGCATCTTCTTCAAGCAGAAATTCCTTCTCTGACAGATGTAGATAATAGATCTTCGTAATTAAAGACTTTTATATTCAAAAATCGAAAACATGTAATTAGCGTAAAAATAAAAAATAATAAATATCACGGAACTCATTATTATTCATTAAAAAAAGTCTCTTGTATTTTGATATCAGAAACGGTTCTTGGAATATACGATTGGAAACGTATATTTTAAAAACAATAAAGAAAGGTTTTCTAGGAAAATGACGAAGTAGAAAAATAAAATATAGCTGTACCCTAAAATTGAAAATTTGTTAATATTAAATAATTTGTACATTCACATCCTATAATGAGAAGGTATTAGATTTGTGTAAAATTTGACCCACACCCCCTCACCGTTTTTGTCAAATGTCCACGTTTTGTGACTCCCTGAATCCTAAAAGCAAGTTTTTACGAATGTGTCTATCTGTAGATTTTTAGTTTGTTAGCACGATAACTTTCGAAAAAATTAACAGATTGGATTGGCCTTTGGTATATCCTTTTAGTGTCTCAAATTGAAGGTCAAGTCTGTTAGCCAGCCATTTTGGATGATAATTTTTGGGACCACTTTTTTCAATATTTGAAAATTCTATGTACGGATATTAGTAGTACTTAAAAATACTAACAATTTATCCTAATGACTCTTTCTGATGAAAAAAATACCAGAGTTATAGCATTTTCGAAATTCCAAGAAACAAACGAAAATGAACATTTTAAGCCAAAAAACGCACGATATGAAAAAAAGTCAAAAGGAGAAAAACGTTGCTTATTGAGCACCCTACAATATTGTTCTCACAACTTTTTAAATTTGTTGAGAAATCAAAAATTCAAGTTTTGATCGGACAAAAAAATAATGAAAAATAAAAAATTCCATTTTGCAATTAAAATTGAAAAAAAAAATAAAAGAATGACATTTTTGGACAAACTACACAGGGTATGAAAACAACTTAATAGACAAAAGTTGTTCTACCAACAAATATCTACAAATTTGTTAACAACTTTTGTTATAAAATTTTTCTTACAACCACTTTACGCTAGGATGCGTATTTTTGGCTCAAATCGTAAAAAATAACATTAAACATAAACAAATTAAATATATGAAAAAATGACACAAGTTAGAATAAAATATTCAATAACAAAATTGTTTTTCGTATAGGATGCGCCCTTTTTTAATTATAAAAACAAGAGAATGCAAATACTTTTGTTTAAATACCAATGCATATTATGAATTTTACTAATATTAATTTATTGAAATAATACATTTTTCAGGGTAGTCGAGGATAAAATTTAATGCAAAATAAGAAACAAATATTAAAGTTATCATGATAAATAATATTATCCCAAATTTTCAAATCGATGTGGCTATTCGTGTGAAAATAAGTTTACAAATAAAAAAAGTTTCGGTAAAGTAGAAAACCGGTCACGTGACCCACTCGTCACATGGCCTTAAGGCTGAAAAACATTTTTATTGTGACGTCTCACATGGAAAATTTCATTTCACAAGTGAAGTATCTAAATATTAGGTTTGTACGTTTTATGTTTTATTCTAGGCGTTTATCAGATGAAATCGAAGAAAACAATTTTACCCAGCCCTATCCGACCGACCCGAATTTTTCATAGGAGCTCTGGCTAAAATTTGATGTCAGCCGTGAACTAATCCACTGGCGGCGCTACTGCGGTTCTTGCTGACAAATGCATTAGTTATACGGACAAAAAAAGAATATTTTTTGGACGAGAACCTAAAAATTTTTATTAGCTGGTCGCAAATATATAAACATTATTTAAATATGCAAAGTCTGTTCAAACTTTCCAAGATATGTAAAAATGATGCATAAACAAGTATACGTGTTCTAAAAGAAGTTTGGAATAAGTGTTTAAAATCCTTAGTAAAAATGTATGTGTAATATAAAATCAATTTTTTAAAATAAAGGATAAGAAAATAAAATTAAATAATAAAAAATATTTAAAAAAGATTATAAATTGTGGTATAATCGATTCCAGAAATAAATATAAAAATGCAAAATAAATTTAAAGTGTGATAGTAATGAGAAATAAAAAATAGGACCCATAAATAATTAATAGTTAAAAATAATAGTGTGATACGGAATTGAAAAGTTAGACTTTGATCCAATTTTTGTTCCAATACTGGCAAAATTACGAATTTTAAATGAACTTATAAATACCTTTAAAAAATGCAACGATAGGTGCTTATTATGTAATAAAAATGTAATGTAAAAACAAAATGACACAATTATGAATTAGAGTTTACTGAAGGCATCTCAGTTAATTTTGAGATAATAGATTAAAGCAATACCTAATGACAGTCGTCTTTTTTTTAATTATGAGAAATATAGTCTTAATGTATAAGTTCATAATTGATTTCGAACTACTCACACAAAAGTACATAACAATTTACATATTTGAAACAAGCTTCGTTTAAATTGTGGGTATAATGAAACCTAAAAGCTATATAAGTATCTTATACTTTTTGGAATATTTATTTTAATATTATTCATTTTTATAACTATTTTTCCATAATTACTTTTCGTTAATGCATTTAAAATTTTCGAAAATTACGTAAAAAATACCATTTTTTTTAAAGAACTTACAAGATGGAAGATGCAACATTTTTGGACCCGTACATCTATCAAAAATTCAAAAATCTTTTTTTATCGCTACGCCACCTCCTTTTTAATTTTTATCAATGTCAGTATTAAGTCCCTTTCAAATCATTAACCTCTGATGTGAACAGAAACACTCATATTTTCAAAAATGTTGATTCAATTACACATTTATTTCATCGGCTAAATAAGTTTCATCCAATTTTATTTCGCCGAAGTCGATTACTGCCTACTTTTTAAAAATTTTGATACTTAACTATAATAATACTCAATGTTTTTTAAACTTATTTAACACAAAAATTTAATAAATTACCGAAATTTTATTTAGAAATTTAGTTTACGAAATGCAAAGGTACAGAAAAATATCACGTTTATGTACATTATAGAACAGAGCAAAAATTAAATTCTACAATGTAAAATTGTATTGAATCCAATCAGACGTATTCGACAGTCTTTATACTGCAAAAGTTCAACCGCGAAAATGAACAAAATCTCCAATGTGTCAAATTTTGAAAGGAAAATTTGCATATTTTAGAATCAAAAGTTGAAAATAGTGCTACAACTATGAAAAGTTTGACTAAAAATGAACCTTACGAGGTAAGTTTTAATTTTTTTAAACTAAGCACAACGATTTTAATAAGCCTTTGATAGTGCTGAAAAATAATTATGTTTAACTTGCTATTAAAATACAATTCCCATTCATTATTTCACAATAAAATTACTTTTGCACATGTTAAATAAAAGTTTCAAGATTGATTTGATTCAATTTTACATTGTAGAATTTGATCTCTTCTCTGTTTTATAATACACATAATTAATGTGACATTATGTCCCTTAGCATTTTGAAAATAAAACTTCTGATTAAAAATAAAGTAATTAAATACATTTATGTGATAAATAAGTTAAAAAAATACAATGGGTATTATTATAGTTAAGTATAAGAAAAAATAATAGGCAGCAATCACACTAAATCTGATGGTCTCGTTTTTGTTGCAATGGCATCAATCTGTAGCATTAAAATAATTCATTTCTTTTACGCACACTATAAATCACTTAAACTTTTTTTTTCATTGATACTTCATTTCTTATTTACATTTGTCATATAGTCTGATGTATCTGCCAGTAAGAAGCGAAGCGGCGCCGCCAGTGGATTAGTTCACGACTGACATCAAACTTTAGCCAGCGCTTTTGTACGCGGTCTGATAGAGCTAATTTTACCTACAGGGATGGGGGGGGGGTGTTCGTATTTCTGACCTCACCCTGGGGGTTCAATAATTTTAAACCGACAAAGATTGCAGTCAACTTGTAAACATCATAATATGAATTTGAAACAGAAAATTAATTTTCTAAGAAGTAGTTGAATTTTCTACGAAACACTTCAATTTTTGACCAAAAAAAACGACTTTGTCAGAAAGCCTTTATTTTTCATTTTTAAGCAAGCAGTTGCATTTACATGTATTTTAGAAAGATGAAACATATCCAAAAATAGATGAATTTTTGCAAGAAAAGAATTATTAATCGAATCTCAAGGCTCATGAAGAACTAAGAAGAATATAATATCATGGTTACCTCAAAATCTCATTGTAAATTCATATTCAAGGACCAGACTTGTAATGCTTTCAACTCAAAATGTTTTATAAACGGAACATAACGAATTGCAAGTAAAATGAAGAATTTTAAAATTTAGTTTGCTCATCCTTTATTGAAAGTTATCTCTTAAGGTATTACATTTCTGTATGATTACTGCCATTCATTTCCCCTGAGCTGCTACGTGATTTTACTACAATCCAAGGGTAGTGGTTTCTACCGCTTATGCATGCCCGTTATGTAGCAACGCTTTGAACTTCATACATTTAAAGTCGAAATGTATTACATTTTTAACAAAATAGTTGAATTTTAAATCCAAAAAAGATTTTCTGCCAAAAGAGAACAATTTTCAAAGAAAGAATGGAGTGTTGAAGCTGATAAGTATAATATTTATGAAACCTGTTTTACTTGGAAATTCAGGAAGATGATTTTGTTCCACGAAAAAAGTTAATTTTCAGCCGTAACAGATGAATGTTGAACGGAATGTTTGACTTTTCAAGCCAATAGATTGGAAAATAATACTAATTATTACTATGATATAGTGATGTTTCGATAATGAGATTTTTTGGCGATTATTTTTATTTTTATAATTCCTATGATTAATCCAATGAAAGAAGTAAAGGAAATGCATTGTAGAAGAATCATTTGAGGCGTATTATACATATATTTTCTTACAAAGCTTTTTCGTAAGAGAATAGTTGAATTTTCAATCTACAAAGGTGAATTTTCAAGCAAATACTCAGATTGTAAGTTACGAAAATTCGTTTGAAAAAAAAATGTTGATCAAAGGATACAAATGTATCTTCAACCAAAAGAAGTTAATCGTTAAGAGTGTAGTAAAATTTTGAACAAAATAGTTCAATTTTCAACAAACATATGAATTTTCAGGGAGAAATATAATACTGGAAGTATGTAAGCCCAAAATGTTTTAATTGTAAATCAAAAGCACTAAAATTCATCCAAAAACGACCAATTATTGACAAAATAGTGCAATCTTCAACATAAACAGATTAATGTGTATCCAAACAGATCAAGTTTACATTAAAAAGGTGAAATTTCTACCAAAGAAGATACATTCCAGAAAACGAATTTTCAACAAAATAAATTAGTTGTAAAGCATGCAGATGAATTTTGAAGATAGTCGTTAACATTTTAACCAACTGGTTAAAGTTTAAACCATAACATTTGAATTATCCACAAAAAGATATTTAAACTGATAAAGATCTAATATTACATCAAACCCACTTCAATTAAACCAAGAAAGACAAATTCTCAACAGTATACATGAATTATATATTCCCAAAATCTATGCCCATTTTTTCGGTGAGGGGCTGGTGAGGAGCTAAAAATCTGTTCATTCACGGCGGAACACCACAGCAGTCCACAGACGCCGTACTCATTCCGAACTGGGACCCCGGAATAATAGGTCTACAGTCCCCTGAACGAAATTTATAGCATCACGTACACTCACTCAACTCTTGCGCTGCGAAGAGAACATACTTACCTGGTGTATTCTCCCCTTTGCCTAGAGAAGAGAAAAGTAACAAGCGCCATTTCGCTCCTCATGCCTGATGTAAAATAAATGTCCCAGTAATCGTGACGGTCCCGATACTCGTGAAACTTGGTTATGATTTCAATATATTGTTTAAAAATATGTTAAAATAAATAGAAGTAAGAAAATTGGCATCACGATTATTCATCTTCGTTGGTTGAAAAATCAACAATATGATTGAAAATTCAAGTATTTTGTTAAAAAATCGACTAATTTGGTAGAAAAGTAATTTAGTTGGTTAAAACTTCATATTTTTAGTTAAAAATTCATTTATTTTTCGCTGAAAACACTTTTTTTGTGGAAAATTAGTTTTTTTTTGTATGGAAAATCAAAAAATTTGGTTGAAAAAATTTTTGGTTGGAAATTCATATTTTCGATTCGAAAACTGAACTCTATTGTCGAAAGTTCGTCTTTTTGGCTTAAAAGTTCAACATTTTGCATGACATCCTTTTCTCTGTTAATGTCCTTTATTAATGTCAGGGAAAATGAACAATTGGTCAGGGAATAGTCAGGGATTTTTGAAAATGGGATTAGTTAGCAACCCTACCTTTGAAATCCCTTCTAACGGTTGTTTATTCGTGAAATGCTTATTTTAGGTAACGAAACGCGATTATTATACCCATATACAAAAGAAAGGGAGATAAAAACAACTGCAATAATTACAGAGGTATCAGCTTACTAAGTACCGTAAGTTTACGATATTTAATATACTTTGGACTTGAATTAGGTTCAGTTATTATAATGACATAATGTGATATTGTTTTATCTGTGAAAATAACAAATTTTCATACTGTAAGTATTGCCATTAATATTGAAAACTTTATATTTCTGCCAGCGAATCTTCCATTCTATCGTTGTCAATACGTCAATACGTCAATATATTTCTTTCCATCAATTCACATTTTCTCATTTCAAATAAATATTCACTCCCATTTATGACACATTTATTTGGAACAATCAGTCATTTATTTGGTTTAAAATGTATATTTTTGTCTTCAACTAATATTTCTTTGTTTCAAGGAAACATTTTCCTCCAACCAATAGGTCGCATTTTTGACTTGCACTTACTTCAGCCAAGTAACATTCACTTGGTACAAGTAATCCCTTTTTTCAGTGTGTCTATACCAGTAGCCTTAACATTTTTTAAGCTATTAATTATATCTCTAACCTCAGTGACACAGACTTTTTCAATTGGGTTTTCTAACGCATTATTTTCTATCTCGCAGTTCTGTTGCCTTATATCTTCCCCTCCTAATAATTCTTTAAAAGAAAAATTTCAGGGTTATACTCGGTCAGACCCACAGATTATGAATTTTTAAATTAAGAATAGCTAATTTGTTAATAACAATTTTTCATTCAATAATTTTAATCCTTCTCATCTGTTAACAGTTTCATTTCTGAGTCCAAAAAGGTTCGTCTTGAGACAAGTTTACGCCGACTTGAAATCACCATGCAAGATCATAAAAGTAAGACATAATGTTATATCTCATAGGCAGCCAGACATCGATGTCTTGGAGACGAACTCAAGACGTCGCCAATTCAAACTTAAGTCGAAGCATTTTTACTCAGGTAGTTCACTAATGTATAGAAAAATACATGTGCATTGCGCACTACGTTTTCATACATCTCTTCTCCGGAGGGCAGTTGTCTCGCGACAGAGTGCATTTAATCTCAAGGTCATTGCTACTCGAAAGATTCTTTTCTGAGCTGATGTCGTGCCCAGGGGCCGTCCTTTTTGTATTCCTCGCAAGTTGAAGATCCAGCTCCCCTGTTTCGAATGTATGCACATAAATTATCCATCGGATTGACGTAGGTGCCTGCGTGGAACCTGAAAGTCTATTTCATTCATAAGCTCCCACTCGTTCGGAACCAATCTGGCAGTGAGTGTCACGGTAGTGTCGCGTATATGTGACTTATTAGTTTTGGCGGCCGAAAAAAAGGCTTCCGAGTCTTCGTGGTCGAGTCACGCTCGAAACGGCAGCAATCAGAAGAAAATAGAGGTGTGCGTGTGTTTGTAGTTCTCGGCTTTATTTAATTTCTTCCATGATATCCTTATCCTTCATGGCTTGGGTCATTTGGATTCTTCCGAAGGAACAATGCAGCGTCATTCGCGTTCGACAATTAGTGCCGCGGAGACAGGTGAAGCATAGCGGCACGCCCCTTCAATGTAGCCGCGGTACTTGCATAATTCCTTTAGCCCCCCTCCATGTCTTATCGCTCCATCATCTCGATCCTGGGCCATTGGGCCAACTCCTCCATAGAGGACCTACTTACGTATGGTGCAAATACACCATCGCAATTTGTGAAGACGATTCGGGACTTGTTTGAAGCCGCTGCTCCAGAACTAATTAAGCGAAAATGGAGGCTTATCACTTTAAAGAAGACCTTGCATTTGGAATACACTCATTTTTTAATGATAGATGGTGATGGTGTAATAAGTACAGGGCTCGTGCAACACGCTCATCTTTTCATGATCATTGACCACAGATTATTACACTAATAAAATATAACAATTTTCTCGTATATTTTGAGATATAAACCAATTTGAACCACATTGTTTCGTTCGAACAGATAGAGATTATTTTAATCTTCTTCATCAAAGTGCGTGAGTTTTCGCTCAAAATAGTTTTAAAATTACTACTAGGTTAATAGAAGATCAATAATGGGCGCGGGGCCCTCGGATGGAAGAATGGATCTTGACACTCGATGATATCAATTGCCTGCAGTGCAACCAAACTCAGCGGTCAGAAACCGGCATCCTTCAGGAAAGGTTATCTGCAGTATTCTTCTCCCTTGGCCAAAATTCCAAGCAAAGCATTCTTTTTCTACACTGAAAAAAAGAATTTGTTGAACGCAAAGAAATGCATTTCTTTGATTCCATTTATTTGAGTCATGAAAACCATTTACTTAATTGTACTGAATATTGTTTCAAAGGAACAAACTCCTGCATTGATTCAAAGCAATCATTTCTTTGAGCGCTATTTCCTTAAAGTAAAGAAATAATACTTGGTCTCAGAATATGAGATAATTAACTCAAGGCATTTATATCTTTGAAACTAAGAACCTACTTTCCTTGAATCTCGCTTTCGCGTCCAAAGAAATATTCCTTTAGTTCAATGATTTTGAGCCTTCGAATTAAAAAACATTCTATTTTAAGTAAGTAATTCATTGACGCATGAAACAAATATTTTGGTTTCTTTGAATCAAAGAAATATTGAGATAAATGAAAGCAATATTAATTAAGTGAAAGCGAAGCTGTCATCCTTGGGTCGCTTCGTGTCCTCAAAACACACGAAAGTTTCGCCGACCTGTCGTTGTGATTTCGTCGTGCCCTGTGTCCGCCCATCTCACGGTTGTGAGACGTGGCCATGAACGGGATTTTCCGCGGTCCTACTGGGTGGCGATGTCATTTTTCAGATGACAGTTGCTCCCAGTGGGACCCTGCGGTGGTTGTTGACCTGTTGCTTTCATATATATATATGTACTGCAGTGACTGGTGTTAGCACTATACTCCTACCGAAAAAAGGCAATTTGTCCAACCCAGAGAATTACAGGCCGATGACTTGTTTGAACACACTGTATATGATCTTTGCAGCTGTCCTAAACAACAGGATTTTCGGCGAATTGATCCTGTATGGCGTGAGATTTACGAACAGCGTGGCTCGAGAAAAGGTGTAGCAGGCTGTCGACAGAACCTGCTAATTGACAGGTGTGTCTATAGAGACGCTGCAGCCCATCAAGGCGTCCTGTCAATGGCCTGGATTGACTACCGGAAAGCGTTTGATTCAACCTCCCCTAGACTGGCCTGCGTGGAAATGGTCACCATGGGACAAAACACAAGTACCACGGCTCAAGTCTTGAATAAGTTTTTGCCTATAATTCGCCCATAGTATGGCTGAAGCATGACTTGTGTCCGAATCTCATGGTTCCACAATGGGAAATCATGAAATGCATTGAAAAAAAGTTTTAAGCCAGTTCTATGACGAATTGTGTCAATTATATGGCTGTAAGTTGGTCCGACTTTAGGCCAGCTGTTTTACTCTGGATGCGAATTTTCATCAGCCCAAAATCAGGTCAACTTTGTCGAAGGTCGGTCGAGATACGGAAAAGATGAATATCGACCAATTTCGTTTGTCGACCATTGTTCCTACATATTCTACCCAGGGATCGGAAACTTTTGGGTTGGGCCTGAGGTTTAAAGGTTCCTTAAGGGTTCGGGTCCGCACTGGATCCTTTCATTTCTTAAGGGCGGAGTTCGGACTCGAACCTCTTAAATTCCTAAGGGTCAAGGTCCGATCCAGATCCATTTAATGTCTTAAGAATCCAAGTCAAGGCCCGTACGTTTAAAATTCTGAAGGGTCCGGGTCCGTAACCTTTAAATTCGTATGGGTCCGGGTCCGCACCGGACCCTTCACGTACCCTTCACTATCGAATCCAACCTAAAAGGTTCCTTGAGTTATATTTGAGAAATTGATAGGGGCTATTCGAGAGAGAGAGTTTAGTTTGAAGTATTGAAATTATTGAGTTACCTTGAGGTTGCGCAAGACTTTTCGACGGGAACTACGGATGCGCAGAAAAGTGATACTTCACATTATTCTGCCCAGTAAAGTTCCGTGAAATTGGTAGCTTCACATCGAAGGTCAATGGTACATATGTATGCGCAGTAAAGTTTCACGGAATTTACAGCTGCGTAGTGCAGTTAAATAGCACTCATAGATGCGGAGTATTGCACATGGCAATTATGACTGCGCAGTTATGTAAACGGTTGCTTTTAGATGCGCATTAGAGTTGCATTGCACTCACATGTACGCCGTAGAGTTCTACGAAACTTACGGATACGCAGTACAGTTACACGGCAGTTATGGTTGCGCTGTAAGATCAGGGGTACTTATAGATGCGCAGTCAGTGACCATGCTGCGCAACCATGAACGTCGCGTAACTATACGGCGCATCCGTAAGTTTCATAGAAATCTACTGCTCAGACACAAGTTCTATGTAACGCTACGGCGAATCTGAAAGAAAAGCGCATCTGGAAGTAGCATATAACTGTAATGCGCAAGTATAAGTGATACGTAACTTCACTGCGCATCTATATGTATCCTCTGGCCTTACTGCATAGCCATAGCTGCCCTGTGACTGTACTGCACATCCGTAAGTTTCGTAGAACTCTACAGCGCAGATGCAAGCAATATGCAACTCTACTGCGCATCTAAAAGGAGCCCCTTACCTTACTGCGCAACCATAAGTGCCGCGTACTATACCGCACATCTGTAAGTTCCATGTAACTGCATTGCCCAGCTGTAAATGTTGTGAGACTTGACTGCACAGTTATATTCGAACATTGAACTCTCAATAATTTCAATACTTCGAACTGAACTCTCTCAAATAGCCTGTATCAATTTCTCAAATATAATTCAAGGAACCTTTTTGGTTGGATCCGATATTGAAGGGTTCTTCGAAGGTCCGGTCCGGACCCGGACCCATCGGAATTTAAATGGTCCGAGTTCGGATCCGAACCCTCAATAATTTAAAAGGTCCGGACCCAGACCCTTCAGAAATTGAAGGGTCCGGGTTCAGACCCGGAACATTAAGAATTCAAAAGGTGCGGGTCTGAACCTGGATTCTTAAGAAATTAAAGCGTTCGGGTCCGGACTCGGCGCTTAAGCAATTAAAGGGTTCAGTGCGGACCCGAACCCTTAAGGTACCTTCAAACCTTGGGTCCAACCGATATTTATCCGATATTTATCATTTCGGTATCTCGACCGACCTTCGACAAAGTTGGCCTGACATTGGGCTGATGAAAATTCGCATCCTCTGTTGTGTAATATGATAACTCGGATCCCTTTAATGTTCGACTGGCAAATGAGATTGGTGTATGTTCTTTATTTTCATCTATTTGGTAAAGAACTGTGCCTAGTGCTCTATCTCTTGCATCTGTTTGTAAAAAACGGTTTATTCAGGTCCGGATACGATAGGATAATGAAATCACAAAATAACTCCTTAACACGTTTGAAACCGTCCTCTGTCCTTAAATCGCAGGTCTACTTTTCGCCTATGCGTAATAATTCTAATAGTGGCGTTATTTCTTGTGCATGCTCCCTGGTAAATTTTGTATAGAAATTTATCACCCCCGAAAATCCAAGTAATTCTGTTAGGTTTCTGGGTTTAGGAAATTCCATAATTGCTTTTATTTTATCCAGGTCAGGTTTGATTCCGATTGGTGTCAAAATGTGACCTAAAATTTAACTTCGTGGCGAAAAAAGTGTGATTTTTCAAAATTAATATTCACATTATGTTCTTGCAATCGCTGAAAAAGTAACTCCGAGTGTTCTAGATGTTGAGTAATGCTCTGTGAAGTGCACAGCATATCATCAATGAAAGTAATTACGAAATTTCCTATCCCATTAAAAACAAAATCTAGGGCTCGAACTAATGCAGCCGTGCTTGTTTTCAGTCCGAAAGGGGTAACGCGAAATCCATAACATTTAACTTCGTAAAGACAAGCCGTATATTTCATCGAATCGGGATGTAAGGGTACTTGCCAAAAACTACTTATTAAATGTAGACTCGAAATGACTATAGTACCTGAACATAGTTGAAACAAAACCTCTGTAGGTTCTGCACATTCGTAATCGTTGGACATTATTTCGTTTAACTTTCTGGCATCCAGAAAAAGTCTGATGGAACCATCTTTTTTTGACACCACCACCAAAGGGTTTATGTACGCACTGTTTGACCTTCGAATAATGCCCATTTCAGTTAATTTTTCAACTTCTTGTGCAACTCTGTCGCGTAAAAACATAGGAACCGGATACGTTCTTGATATAAAAGGTCGTTTATCATCTATTTGCAAACTGTGCTCATAAATTGAGATTTTTCCTGGTCTTCTCGAGAAAACATTTTTGAAGCGGAAAATTAACTTGTAAAATCTCTCTTTTTCTATCGCGCCTAATGAAGTGCATTGAGCGACTTTCTCTTGTATTTAAATATCAGTTAAAGTATATTCATCCTGAGGATAGCCGTACGTCTCAATCGTATCGATTTCTTTTATGATATTTGGAAAAGTTTCTTCGGGATCCAAATATTTTCCTAGACACTTAATATATTTTTCTTTTTGAAGGTTTTCCAAGTCCAAAATTACCCGCATTCTTTTCGGATCTTCATCGAACAATTTAATTTTCACATTTGTATTCATCCGTAATTTCGATTGTGTTATCTTCCAGATTTATTTTACTTTTAAGCCTTTTTAAGAAGTCAATGCCAATTATACACTCCGTATTCAGCCGTGGCACAATAAAAAAAACGTGAGATCCCTCCCAGTCGCCCATCTTGAATTTCGCGTATATCTGGTGTTTTAACTTTACTGGCCTAGCTCCGGTAGCACCTACAATTGTTGTTCCTACAATTATTAAGAGTTCACATCCCTTAAAATTTTCGTAAATATTTTCGTAAAAGGCCTCGGAAATGCAAGTTACTTCACTCCTCGAGTCGATCAAAGCTTTAGTTTCAATGTTTTGCAAATTCAAAATCATTATAGGGCATTTATCTAACTCTTTATTGATAATATTGTCCTCGTTTTCTAGGAGATCTCCTGTCATGTCTAGTGGTAGAGGCCCTTTTAAATTATTAGGCTCCGGATTTGCCTCTATTATATTTATATTTTCTACCAATCCGAGGTTTGGGCGTTTCCTTTGTCAATTAAAGTTCCTCCCTTTTATCGGAATTTTCATCGACTTCTATGTTTCTAGTCTGTTTCGCATTATAATTTTGCAAAGGCCTAATTTGATGATTAGTGCCGCTATTTTTATTTTGGAATTGTTCCTTTGACTCTCTGGGTGAATTCCCACAATTTGAAAAGTTAGGGTTTCGTTTATCAATATTTTCTTCCACGCGTCCATTTGAATAATTTTGCGGGGGATTTCTATTATTTGCATTGAGATATTCTGATTGTTTCCAAAGTTAAGATGTGGTTGGTTTGGATTCTGACCATATGATTTTTGATTCGCTCTATACGGGCCAAAGGCTCTATTATTTGCATAATTTTGAGATGAATAATTATTATAACCCCGACTAAGATTACCTTTATTTTGATAACGAGGGTTATCATATCTTCCGAATTGATCATAATACTTGTATCGAGGTGAGCCATTTAAATTAAAATTGGCACTCTCGAAATATTCATTCTTATAATTCTGTGACCCCCTCTTATTTTGATATGCATTTTTCTGATGATTATTTGCACCACCTCTATGGTTTCTAAGATTTCTGTAGTCGTCACTTAATCTGCAATAATCATCTTGATAATAGATTTAATACTTTCACGATGATTCATGATGATAAATTTAAATTTAAAGCTTTTTCGGGTTTCAATCGAGGGTAAAAAATATTTTAATGGAATTATCGCTATACAGGTATAAATCGACTTGCTTTGAACTATTTTTATTGATAATATAAATCTAAAAAAAAAATGTTTGCTCTTCAAATTTGCAGAAGTGCTTCATTTTCTGTGATTATTAGCTACATCTACGATGCGGAGACAGAAGGATTTTTTTTATGAAACTTTAGGGGAGTGTTTTTGACTCCTAAATGAAAGTTTTCATTGCTATTTGAACTTCGAGCAAACAACTTTTTTTCTTCGATACGCCCTATTACTCATGTTCCACAGTTAGTTGCATTGTAAAGTAGTGTAATTGTTCCAACTAAAAGTATTAATAATCCCAACTGTAGTAGTATAGTTGAAGAAAAAACTGTTTTTGTTTACTGCCAGAACTGCGTTTGATTTTACTATTAATGTCATGTTATTTTTACTACATATTCAGTTAATATTACTATTTCGACGTAGTCACTTTTACTACTGAATACTTGTTATTCTTTTAAGTACCTAAAATAGTAATTTGAACTACTATGTTTTAACTACAGCATGGTATTATCTACTAAGCAATCATGGTTAGTTTAAATAAGAAAGTAGTTGGATTTACTATTTTCCGGTCAACTACATGACTTAGTTGAATATTTCGCAGAAATTTTTTTCAGTGTGCCTTGGTAAAACTGATCTGTCAACAAACAATCGATCTCTGCAAAACTCTTTCCATTTACGCAAAAAAAACCTTAAAATTTTCACGTATGCGCAGTATCGCAGGAAGACAATGGTATTGTTGGTTCTATTGGATCTCGTGTATAATAGGGAATGAAGAACCATGTTACTGTGTACACATCGATTGAATATTTGTACTGAACGCGCATCAGCTTGTAGGGATTCTGGTAAAGCTTATAATGCTTAGCCATGCGCGGTAAAAATAGGTTATCACAATACTGCAAGCAAGCATCAGATTCCGATAATTCGTGCACGGTCTTGTGAAGAATCCCTCGTTGACGTACTCCTGTCATTTGAACGGGAAAACCATTTGGACTGGAATTTGCCCAGAGAGGTCCGCAAAGGCCAGCAAAGGCTTTCGCCATCGTAATTAACGCTCGCCGAGCTACATCAGATAAATGAAATCGTACTGCGAATGACAGGATCATTAATAGAACTTCTGCCGTCGTAAGGTTTCATTCTGGAAACATAATAATCGTTCTATCTCTGTTTGAAACATTTTTGACGCGTTTTCTTTCACATTTTACTGTTTCATTTTCGTCCATAGCAGTTTTCTTTTCTGAAGTACTCAATGACGTTTCTTGCGGGTAAAAATTATTATTATTATCAGCAGCATTGTTTCAGGATATCGACTATGAATTTCTTAATTTCCAAAATTACTATCTTGGACTTGAATCATATCTGAAATATATATCATAAAGAAATTATGTTTCTATTTGTAATCTTATGAACCAAAATTCCATAAGAAGTAGAATTTAAAATGAATTGATACAAATTAAATAAGACAACAATAAAGTCAAGGGTACGGCATAACCCATTTTTAATGTTTATAAAGTAGCGCTAACGTTC
The DNA here is from genome assembly GCA_011634705.1 of Andricus grossulariae. Taxonomy (NCBI): domain Eukaryota; kingdom Metazoa; phylum Arthropoda; class Insecta; order Hymenoptera; family Cynipidae; genus Andricus; species Andricus grossulariae. The sequence continues at coordinate 87,536,869 of JAABKJ010075445.1, read as the reverse complement.
GTGCGCTACATTTGGTTTTTATAGATTTTATTTCCTGATTCATTGAAATAAATTGAGAAAAGCATTGAGATGTATTGTGCTGTCAGCGCAAATAGAATAGGTATAAGAAAGCATGGCTGAGATCCATTTTAATAATTTAAATATACATAAGAAGTACATGCGTGAAAACTCGAAGCAGCGATTAGCGGTCAAATTCGTCTTCATGAATTGGAACAAACTCACGAGTAACGCTTTTACCCTTACGAATAAAAATACATGAATTGACTTGTATTTCAACCTATCTGCAATGCTACGGAAAACGTCGCATAAGTGAAATTTTGGTAACAAATGTGTTTTGGTACCAATGAATTTATAAGAAAAATTTTCACCCGACTGCAGTAATAAGAATTAGTAAGTGTAATTATTTATTGCAAAAAAACGTTTATTGAAGACTCTTTCGTGCTCTGCTGGAAATTATACGCAGTGTTCGGTTCGTCTAATAAGCATATGTAAGAAGCTTACACAAAGTGATGATTGTGTGTTTCTTCCGTCAAAAAATGTATCGAGTTCAACCCTTGTTTTTTAAAATAAAGCCATGCTTTTGAATCACGTCCAACGAAAAATTTCGCCAGTTGCCGACTGAATTCGAATTAGAATTAGCAATACGCTGAAAATGTAAAAACTTTTCATGCACTTTTGCAAATTATTATAACAAATTAAGTACTAACATTATTATTAGAAAAACTCTTGGGTTCGTTATTTGATCCATTGATTTTATCAATAAGATTCTCAAAATAATCCCGAAATTGTGATAACTGCATTTCGGTTTTTCTCAATACTTTTTTTAATTGGGCTAATTTAAACAGTGTATAAACCTTCAGACTCAAAATTGACATTTAAAGATTTTTATGTGTGAAACCGTTAATATCCCGGACGGAAAAGTCGGACTTATGCCGGATCTTACGAACGGCATAGTACCGCGCCATTTGTAAACGAGGAGCAATGCCAGTGTGTTATGACTAACTTTCTCAATACAGGCGTGAAATAAAATGTATTTCAGTAATTTTTCTACATTTCTAATCCAGTCAAAAATGTTCTTCTTTATCAAGATATGCTCCTTACGTTTCGGCCAACATCATTGTATGTACTATACTATATTCTACTCGATTAGATTAGATGAATGACAAAATAGTCTCAGTTCGTGGCGCCACCGCAGTGACATATTATAAAGTCTTGAAAAAATATAAAGTAAAAATTAATTGAATTTTTCAACGAAAATTATAGATTAATGCTTAAATGAGTATCTGAATTCAAGTTTCACAGTTATAACTAAATATTATGTTTAAAGTTTTTTTTAAATTAGTATGAAAAGTTATTAGTAATTCAAATTTTCAGAATTGAGATTTCATGTTTAAAAAAGTTTTAATTAAAAATTATTTGATTGTTCCAATTAAAATAATGGTTTCATGCTTTTTATGTTGTAAACAGTTTAATTAATTATTAGTCGATTAAGTTTGTTAAAAACTTTAAATTGAATAAAGATTGAATTTAAATTGTTTTTCAATTAAGTAACATAAATTGATTATTCACTTGAAGTTTATGTAATTGAATATGGGATATTATTTTTATAGTAAAAGTTTATCTTTTCTTTGAAATACCTCTATTGCAATCATACAATCTTCTCAAATGCTTGTGACGTTGTAAAATGACTGTATCTGAATTCAATTTTCAAAATGATATCTACATATATTTTAGTTTTTTGTTTGTTAATCAGTTTCAAAGTTTATTATTAAATTAAATTTATAGAAATGAAATTTCAAATTTAAAGGAGAATATAATGTAAACATTATTTAAATGTTTCAATGAAAATAATTGTGTAATGCTTTTTATGTTATGAACTGATTAACTAATTATTAACTGATCCTATTGAAACTGACATTTTCTGGAATTAGTTTAGAAGGTTTTTTACAAATCAAATATTCAAAAATGAAAGTTCAAACTTAAAAAAAATCCATAAAGTAAAAATTATTTGAATGTTCTAATGAATGTTATAGTTTAATGCTCCTTTTTTTTAACTGATTGATTGATTGATTGATTTTTAGCTGATTAATTTTTTCACAATATTAAATTACATAAAGATTGATTTTGATTTGTTGAAATCAAGTACATAAATTGATTATTTACTTTCAGCTTATCTAATTAATTCTTAGCTATCATTTGTATAATAAAAGTTTATTTACATTCACAATACCTATATTACAATTACGTAATTTCTTTCAGTGTTTGTGATATTGTGAAATGATTATTATCTTAATTTAATTTTCAAAATTATATGTAAATATGTTTTAATTTTTTCTCAAATTATTATAAAAGGTTACTAATGAATGAAATTTTCAGAAATGAAAGCGAAAATTTAAAAAAGAGTGAAAAAGGTTATTAATAAATTGAATTTTCGGATCTGAAAGTTCAAAATTGAAAAAAAAAAATAATTAAAGTAAAATATAGTTCAATGTTTTAATAAAAATTATAGTTGAATGCTTCTTATTTTTTGAACTGATTAATTAATTATTATTAGCTGATTAATTTCTTTCACCATATAAAATGTCATAAAGATTGAGTTTTAATTTTTCTCTATTGAGTAACATACAGTGATTAATTATTTTAAGATTATGTAATTGAATATTAGCTATAATTTGTATAATAGAAGTTTATTTATATTGAGAATACCCCTATTCCAGTTACATAATTTTTTTAATGTTTTTGTGAAATGAGCATCTAAATTGAATTTTTCAAATTACAAGTACACCCGTTATAATTTTTGTTGGAATTAGTTCAAAACGTTATTAATAAATCAAATTTTCAGAAAATTATCAGTTAAAAATTATCTGAATGCTTTAATGAAGATAATTACTTAACGCTTTTTATGTTCTGAACTGATTCTTTAGTTATTAGCTGATTCAATTTTTTCATAATATTAAATTACATGATGATTGAATTTTAATTGTTTTCGACTGAGTAACATACATTTATTAATTGAATATGAGCTATGATTTGTATAATGAAAGCTTATTCTATATTTAAAATACCTCCATGACAATTATATAATTTCTTTAAATATTTCCGATATTGTAAAATGATTATGTAAATTCAATTTTCGAAATTATATGGACATATGTTTGATTTTTTTCTGGAATTAGTATAAAAGGTTATTAATAATTCGAGTTTTTATAAATGCAATTTTAAATTAAAAAAATATATAAATTAAAAATTATTTGAATATTTCAATGAAAATAATGTTTAACATTATTTTATTATTGATTATTTTTATTATCATTATACATATCATTATTAATTTATTATATTGAAACTTAAATTTTCTGCAATTATATAAAAAGCTTATTAATAAATAAAACATTCGTAAATGAACGTTTACATTTTTAAGAAATATATAAAGTGCAAATTATTTGAATGTTTCAATGAAAATAATAGTTGTATGTTTCGATGTTGTAAACAGTTTAATTAATCATTAGTCGATTAATTTTGTTCACAATTTTGAACTGAATGAAGATTGGCATCACTTTTTTCCGTGTTTTGATATTGTAGAATACTAAAGTTTCAAACATTTTTATCATTTATTCAAATGGAAAGCCTCTCAGTGTATATCTAAAGTTTTGAAACTTTACTAAATTATGCTTTGCTAAAAGTACTTTACTGATATATTTGTAGAAAAAATTATTATTTAAAGGAAAAGTGGAAAATAACGACTTTTTGGCCATCACTCCTAATTACAAAAAACTCTATTATTATTCGAAAATCTCGGTTTAACCTTTACATCTGTATAGTTGTGAACAGGTTTTAGTCTATCTGCTTACGTTACCCAGTATAAAAAGGAAATATTTAAAACTTCTATTAAGTTTGTACTTTTATTAGGGTTACCCAAAAAGTTTTTTAAATGCATCCCTGAAAATGGTCTTGTTTATTGAAAAGATAATCCCTAACTTTATGCAAATTTTTTGTTTATGGTATGCATAAATTGAGTTATTTATTCGCAGTATATCCCCCAATAAAAATATGAGCTTATAAAAATTTGTTTCCTAATCCAAACCAATCGAAATTTAAATGATTGTATAAATATGTAAATTTGGATTTCCCTCCCGCAAAGCCTTGTTTCCAATAATTAAGTTTTTTCTTACCTTCAATTCGAATTTGTATTAGGCGGAGAGAAAAATACAATATCTGCCAGCGTAATCTTGTTTGAAAATATAAAAGTAAATCTGAGTTGAAATTTTATTAAATATAGTTTATACTTTACTGAAATAACACTGAAATAAAAGTGACAAAAATTGTGTTCTAGATAACACAATAGTTTCAAGGACTTTTATTGCTTTTGATACAAGCTTTCAACGCGTTGAGTTTCTCGAGATAAACTTGGACTATGAAAACAAAATCTTGAAACTATAACGTAAAGTGAAGGAATTCTGTAACAGGTTATAATTTGAAATGTATTTTAATTAATACAAATAAGAATGTAAAATATAGATAAGAGTCTGATGTGGTTTTAATTTTGTACCATAATTTATTTAAAAATATTAGGACGTTTTTAAAGAAGAGGTAAATAAAATAAATGGTTCTATTATAGAAAATACAAATGAAGGTTGACTACTGAGTTATGGTTCTAACTGATTCCAAGGTGATAGAAATCACCTATTCTTATCAATTATACAGAAGTTATGCGATCCTCGACAAATTTGAAATGAAAAATTGAAAGAGTTTCATGAAAAATATTTCTCCCTATCACTTTAAATTTTTAGTGTTAATTATGTGTAGCACATCAATTTTCCTTTCAGAAGATGGACACCAAACTATATAAAATGAAACAAGGACTACCCTTCATACGTTACTGTGGGTCAAGACAGATGATACTTTGTTCGGACCACAAGACCACGAACTAAGCTTTAAGTATAATCGAGCATGATGACAATGATTGAGTACTTTTTTACTTATGAGACAGGGAGTGAAATGTTTATAACCATCGCAAACCCTTCTTACTTAAATTGTCATGTTTGAAAGCATTGCAAATTGGAAATAGTTGATCTATTCGAGATTTCATTTTCAACTAAATTTAGTTTTAAAATTCGAATTATTTTTTAGTTTTTAAATTTTTCCTTGAGGAAAATTTTTACCTTGAATTATAAATAATGAAAAAAATTCTAACTTAAAACTAATTTAAATATTGGACGAAGGTAGCACATTACCGAGATCATTCTACTATGTCGATTTTTACGACCTTGAAGTTTCCTATATCTATAGATTTTAAACTTTTGCAAAGCATTATAAGCAAACTAAAGTTCTGATCGAAAAACTGAAAACACCTGTGGATTCGTCTTCGAATTATGTAAATGCAACTTTAAGCGGATAGATTTCGGATAAGTTCGGACTAATATCGGAATCCAACATTTTTAGCAGGGATAGCTTTTTTTGATTAATTTGCAAATGTCAGTTTAGAAGAATACATTTGAACGAGTCATCATGATAATGACTTCCGTTATACGGAGATTCGAATCTGCGCACAAAAGAAGTGAATGCATGCGTAGAAAGTTTATTATATTTAGGAATAATCTTCTGACAGATGTTATCCTAACTGGAGGTTATTGTTCACATAAATGGAAGTGGATAAGTGTACATTGTACAATACTGCCGTGCAAAATAAGAAAGCATTAACTATATTTAGGATTTTTCACCTGATTCTCAATTGTTTTTCATGTAAATGCATTGGAAATAAATACGAATCGGGGGGCTAATCCCAAATGTTTCATTCGAAACAATTGGGTGTTCATATAAATCTAAGCGTTTTTAGTTACTACAATGATCATTTTGATATATGTGTATCATAATTATACGTATACTGAAAACGCTTAGAGTTATATGAGCGTCTAATTGTTTCGAATCGAACACTTTTGGTTTCCAGAGGAACGAAAGGCAAATAACGGTAGTTCATGGGGTTTTAGAAGGCAGATTAAAAAAAAAGATTCTAAAACAATATTTAGAGCACAAAAAAAACTAGGGTTTCTATTAGAACCAATTTTTGGTTCTAAAGGAGCTGCAACAAAAAGGAACCTCTCTTGCTGAAAGAAACACGAGAGCTTGCATGAAAAAATGCATGGACGTGAAGGAAGCTAGAGTAGTATGCCAGGACAGAAAAGTGTGGGGAAAAATAGTTTATAAAAAGAATGTGAGTAGAGTAAATGATGCCTACCCCGAAAGGGAAATGTAATAATTGTATAATAATAATAATAATAACCGGGTACTTTTTCACAGGAAAGTTTTTAAAAAGTGCCAAAAGTCAGAATTTTTATGATCACTTTAAAAATAGCTTTCACCTATTACTTTTTTCCTATAGTCGACTATTAAATGATTTTATAACAAATTTAAGAACCTCTTAAACATTATATCGTTGCTAGGTTCAAATAAAATATATATTTTACTAGTTTAAAGCCTTTCAAATGTGCTTCAAAAAATTCATTTTTGCTGTGCACTCGTGTACCTAGAATCTAAAATACACTACAATTTCATATTATTTAAAAATATACCCGCAACACGCTTCAGACGAAAGTCATTGGACCCAAAAAAAAATTTTTTCTGCGTTCTGCATCTAAAATTGATAGATTAGGCAATGTTAACAATAGTTGTTTGCAAAATTACTCAAAATAAAATGTTTTACTTGTAAAAAATAAGTTTTTGTATTCACTTACCATTGTAGTTCTATTAATGTTAGGCCAATATGTGTCACGAATTTGTGTCAAATCTTTTTCAGGTGAAATGACACCTAACGACAAGGCAAAAAATTTGGAAACCTATGTGACCTTAAAGAAATATAATTGCTGGGAAGTAGACAAGCAACCCCTAGCGGACCGAATGAATGGAACGGATACACATCATATCCTCTCCGTATCATGTAAGAAAAACTCACTGAAAAAGGAAGACAAACATTTAACTTGTTAAAATTCGGATTCTACGTGAAATTTTACGTCAGAAAGTCAGGGAGTAATTGCGATTATTTTTCTTGCAACATTAAAAACTTTTAAAAAATGTAATACCTATCTACAAAGTGGGCGGAAGGCGACTTCAAGTGCATCCATAATCGCGTAATCAGTATGTTGCGGGCGGAGTTCAAAAATTAAATTTAAAATTGCAAATGTGGCAAATAAATGTGAGTGAATATAGTGTATAACCCAGTAAAAAAGTTGAATAGATATAACACTGCCATTATCAAATTGGACCTTTGAATTCAATTCTGCAATGCTTAAGCCTCTATTCGGCCGAATTTATTTGATGAAATGAAGGGAAATTATAAGTTTTTCAGGGCAGAAATGAGTATAATTATGAAAAATAAAGTTGCCCAAATACATTCGTGCGGCTTGGCCGAGCGATATTAATTATTTAACCAAACTTTGTCTCCAATTCGGCAATACACATGATTTGACAGACTCAATTCTGCAAGGTGCAGGGCGATGAACGCGGTGGCTTATCAACTGTCGGCAAGGAAGTTACCAGTTACCCACCGCGTCCATCGCCCAAAACCTTGCAGAATTAAGTCTATCAAATCATGTGTATTACCGAATTGAAGTCAAAGTTTGGTTAATATCACTCCGTTCAGTTAAATATTTAATATCACTCGCCCAAACCGTACGAATGTATTCGGGCAAATTTAATTTTCATAATTATACTCATTGCTACCCTGAAAAACTTATAATTTCCCTTCATTTCATAAAATAAACTCGGCCGAATAGAGCCTAATGCATTGCAGAATTGAATTGAAAGGTCCAATTGGATAATGGCAGCAAATCGAATACACCAAACCTAACCTGAAATCGTTTTCACGTTATATCTATTCAACTTTTTTCACTGGAAATGAAATTAATGTAAGAAAAGGCGTCGATGTTTCAAATTAGCAGGTAGATTGTAAAGAGTTTGTTGGAGTAGTTGAATTTTAATTTCTTACATTTTACAGGATCCGACTTTATCGACTGTGGCCTGCTGTGGTGTTCGGCTCTTCTTCAGTAATGGAATTGACATGTGTTAAATGTTCACGCTTTGTAGTGAGTTACGCCCAACACTCTCAAGTTGAAACGCCGCAATGAACAATCTCTGATATTGAAGGAAAGGCGTTCTCACTGGATGCCGAGAAAACTCTGTGAGAAGAGCATTTGTCCCACCACTATCCTTACACTAGCCCTTAAGCGAGCCCACTGTATGTAACGCCTAGGCTCGGGGCGTCAGTTCTACTCCGACCGTGTCTTGAAAATAAAGTATTAAAACTCTATTCCGTGTGTTTAGTTCTACGGAGCCCAAACCCCCGGAATTTAGTGATTAACCAATGTTGTGGATTAAGCGATTGGTTTAAGTGGAAAATCATAAGTGATTTTTAATCAATAGATAAAGTCTATTGTAAAACCCCACGCCGTCACCTTTTGGCGATTCTGCTAGGATCCCACTGACCTTACGAGATCTGTGCTGGGATCAAAAGAAGCCTTGGAACTTCAAGAAGTCCAAGTTTCCAGAAATTAAAAACGGTCGTAAAAATAAAATAAAATGCTATTGCATAAATTCTGCCTTTGGCCATATATTCGCCATCAAATTTTAATTTGACCGCGAATAGGCACAAGGGCAAACCAACGATTAGGGTGAACGGATAGATTTAAAAATTTTCAAAAGTTTTTAAAAAGATTTAAATAGATTTGATATATTTCAGGGTATTTTAAAAATTTCAAGGAATTTTTCAAACTTTTAAACATTTTAAGGGATTTCAAAAGGTTTTAAAGAATTTGAAAGATTTTAGGGTATTTAAAAGATTCAAAGGAAAGTTCAAGTGCTTAAGAAATTTTTTCAATCACTTTTAATAATTGGAAGGGATTTCAAACGATTTGAAATGTTTTCTAATGTTTCAGGTTATTTAAAAAATTTTAATGAATTTTTGAAAGCTTTAAAAATGTTAAGGGATATCAAAAGATTGCAAAGAATTTGAAATATTGTGAGGAATTTTAAAAGATTCCAAGGAATTCTTAATTGACTTCAATAATTTGAACGCTTTTTAAAGGATTTTAAATTTAAGGTTTTTCAAAAGATTTAAAATATTTTTTTAAAATCTTTAAAAAATGTCAAGGGATTGAAAAATATTTTAAAGAATTTGTAATATTTTAGGGTATTTTAAAAGATTCAAATGATTTTCCAAGATCTTCCCCAAATTTTTCAATCACTTTTAATAATTGGAAGGAATTTCAAACGACTTGAAATTTTTAAAAATATGTCAGGTTATTTAAAAAAATGTCAATGGATTTTCGAAAGCTTTGAAAATGTTAAGAGCTTTCAAAAGATTTCAAAAAATTTGAAATGTTGTGGGAAAGTTTAAAAGATTACAAGGAATTTTTAATTGATTTAAATAATTTAAATATTGTTTTAATTTCCAAGGAATTTTCGATGGCTTTGAAAATTTTCAAAGTCTTTGAAAAGATTTAAAAGAATTTTATATATTTCAGGGTATTTTGAAAATTTCAAGGAATTTTTTTAACTTTTAAAACATTTTAAGGGATTTCAAAAGATTTTAAAGATTTTTTAATATTTTAGGTTATTAGAAAAATTTCAATGAATTTTTAAAGGCTTTCAAAATTTTAAAGCTTTTCAAAAGATTTTAAATATTTCAGGATGTTTTTGAAAATCCTAAGGATTTTTTGAAAGCTTAAACAAATTTCCATGGATCTCAAAATTTTTTAAAGAATTGTTAATATTTTGGGTTATTTAAAAAAATCTTAATGAATTTTCAAACGCTTTAAAAATTTTAAGGCTTTTCAACAGATTCCAAAGAATTTGAAATATTGTAGGGAATTTTAAAAGCTTAGAAGGAATTTTTAATTGATTTCAACAATTTAAATATTTTTCAAATTTCTAAGGAATTTTTGAAAGTTAAAATTTTTTTAAATATTATTGGAAAGATTTAAAAGGATTTTATATATTTCAGGGTATTTTACAAATTTGATGGGATTTTTGAAACTTTTTGAACATTTTAAGGGATTTCAAAAGATTTTAAGGAATTTGAAAGATCGTAGGGTATTTTACAAGATTTCAAGGCATTTTCAAGAGATTAAAAAAATTTCTGAAGATTTCGAAGAATTTAAAATATTGTAGGGAATTTCAAAAGATTACAAGGAATTTTTAATTGATTTCAATAATTATAATATTTTTTATATTTTCAAGGAATTTTCGATAGCTTAAAAAATTTTCAAAGTTTTTGAAAAGATTTAAAATGATTTTATATATTTTAGGGTATTTAACAAATTTTAAGGAATTTTAAAAACTTTTTAAACATTTGAAGGGATTTCAAAAGAGTTTAAAGAATTTGACAGATTTTAGGGTATTTTGAAAGATTCAAAGGAATTTTCAAGAGCTTTAAAAAATTTCCAATGACTTTTAATAATTGGAAGAGATTTCAAACGATTTAAAAATGTAAAAAATTTCAGGTAATTTTAACAAATCTCAATGAATTTTGGAAAGCTTTAAAATTGTGAAGGGATTTCAAACGATTTAAAAGAATTTGAAATATTGTAGGGAATTTTAAAAGATTACAAGGAATTTTTAATTGATTTCAATAATTAAAATATATATTTTTTCAATTTACTAGGAATTTCCGATGGCTTTAAAAAATTCCAACGTCTTTGAAAAGATTTAAAAGAATTTTATACATTTCAGGGCATTTAAAAAATTTTAAGAAATTTTCAAAACTTCTTACAAATTTTTAAGGAATTTCAAAAGATTTTACGGTATATCAAAATATTCCAAGGAATTTTTAATTGACTTCAATAATTTGAAGGGTTTTCAAAGTGTTTGAAATTTAGGGGTTTTCAAAAGATTTTAAATATTTCAGGATGTTTTTGAAAATCCTGAAGATTTTTTGAAAGCTTAAACAAATTCCAGAGAACTCCAAAGATTTGAAAGAATTGTTAATATTTTAGGTTATTTAAAAAAATTTAAATGAATTTTCGGAGGCTTTACAAATTTTAAAGCTTTTCAAAAGATTCCAAAGAATTTTAAATATTGTAGGGAATTTTACAAGATTAGAAGGAATTTTTAATTGATTTCAATAATTTAAATATATTTCAAATTTCTAAGGAATTTTCGATGGTTTAAAAAATTTTCAAAGTTATTGAAAATATTTAAAAGGATTTTGATATATTTCAGGGTATTTAAAAAATGTTAAGCATCGAAAATGTTCCAGAAGCTTAGCACGGACATGAACCACTTTTCTAGACAAATTTAGCACGGACACGAACCACTATGGCTAGAATCTTCTCGATGCCGGTAAGGTAGTAATCTATAATTAAAACGCAGCCTGATCATCTACTATTTTAGTATATTTTTCCCATTCTGTAAAAAAATGTACATTTTTCGTTATTTTCACTAACAAAATTGACATGCGGTTGTTCATAGAGAAAAATACAGCGGAAAATAGCCGCGAGTCGACACGGAGCTTTTTTATCTGTAAACTAGCTCGACCTCCATTGTATCAGGTCAATCCATAAGTTTGTGCGTATTTTTCAACATTTGAGAAGTAAACAAAAACCATAGAATATATTCAGTTTATCAATTATATATTTATTATATATTTTTGATGCGAGTGTAGTTTAGTAATTAAATTTATGATAAAATCATTCATACGCAAGAAATATCAATTTAAATATTTCTTACTTTAATCTGTGTTGGCGCTTAGACGGCGCGGCGCAGCGGGACAAGTGGTAGAAAAAAGTACTCTTTCCAAGACAATACTGCCGTGCAAAAGAAATAAAGCGTATCTAATGTTCGGATAAGTCATTCGTCATTTCTACGAATCTTTAAAATGGGATTCAAATAGCCCTTATTTTCGTGGTTTTTATGCGCATTCATTATGTACATCATATTACGAAATGGATATTCAAGAAACACTATCAGAATCAAGGACATTTGAGTGTAATTCGAAAGATTCGTAAAAGTGACAGATGACTTATACGGACTGCTGGTACGCTTTATGTCATTTGTTACTAGTGTCATAAAAAGGGTACTTTTTGCTATTAGTTTTCTCTCTGTGTTGCCCAAGCGTCAACACTGATTAATGTTCGATATATTTAAAATGCTATTTCTTACGTAAGAAAGATTTTGTCATAGATTTCATTATTGAACTGCACTCGCATAAGAAAACTGCACATTTGGAGCCATTAAACAGCTACTTATTTTCATTTGTTCTCAACATAAAGTTTTTGTAAATGAATCCCCGTTAAAAGTAAATTATTGAATATTAAATTTTTTTTAAATGTATTGCATTAAAGAATGTTGAAAGAATATCTGTGAATTTTTTCAGATTTTTCCTAACGTTAACCTCGTCCGGCGAATAGGTGAAAGTCATCGCTTGAAAAAGGAGTCCGGAAAACCTTGTTTTATGGGATGTTTTACCCTCTAACTATTGGCAAAAAATTTTTTATTTAAAATTCATCAACTCGTTGAATTCGGAAGACTTCAAGCCTTCAACTTTTCAAAGTTCCTTCAAAGTTAAAAACCTGAGCACGGCGGGTCGGGTTTCTTGTCTGATCGGGGCGGTTTTCGGGTTCTAAACCCGACCCGAGGACCCCGAAAATCCGACCTGGTCCGAAAACTCGAAAACCCAACCCGATCCGAAACTGAAAGTACAATTCGCCTTGGTTTAAAAAATGCACCATTTAAGGATGCTTTTTACAACATTTACTACCCTTGTACGAATATTATACATGGAACACACGTGCGGAGTACCAACAGATACTGGGTGGCTGTACCCAGAGGGGATGAGAGGGTTGATTGGGGGCAGGAATTACAAGTGGCGTGATGGAAGAAGCCAGGGAGGGGGAGGGGGTAGCAATGGATGTAGGTTATAGTTTTAGCTGCGCAGTAGGATTCAGAGACATTTAGGACTGTGCAGTAGAATTTTATAGTACTTACAACAGTTTAATAACGTTCCAAATTACACAGGGCTGCGCAGTAATATTCTACCACACTCATGGATGGGCAATAATCTTCCGCCATAGATATGGAAGCGTGTTCTGCCATATTAGAGATCCTCTAGGAAGAGTTGAGACACGTGAACCCCCACCACTTGACTAGGGCCAACCGGAATACGGAGGTCGTCACAAAATTTGAATATATGTTTGACAACACATGCGCGTAGTTAAAGTTGTAAGAACCACCTAACCTCAGCTCACAGTTATTGCGACATTGCTTGAAAATCGTGCGCTAAAAAGTACTTCTGTATTCCGGTTGGCCCTAACGAATCAGAAACGATTCCCACGTGTTTCAGTTCTCCCTGGAGGATCTCTATTAGGTTCGTGATGCAAAACTAATAATAGGTGGCAGCACCGAGCCAAGTACTAGAACCTCTGTCGATAGGAGACGAAATTCAATATGGTGCTAGGTATACGGTTGCTTTTATTTAAATATATTAGGGTAAATAATTTTTAAATATATGTTTAGTGCTTACATACGAAGGAAATTTATACTCTTAAAGGAAAGTATACATTATTATTATTATACCATTAAGCCATTTCCCTTTCGGGGTAGGCGAGACTCGCTTGGTTGGAAAGTAGTGGTGTTGGGAAGAAGGTATAGATTTTTTAGATTGATCTAGAATTTTCGAGCTGTTTATTTAAATAGCACATTTGTTCCGCAACACTGCTCCGACCCAGGTAGTCCGGGAGCTGGGTATGATTCCGTATGCACTTAGGAGGCAAAAGGTAAAAACCATGTAATCCCATGTGTTTTGTAAATACAAATATATCTGTAGCCGATCCACAAACCGTAATCAAACCCAAATGAGAAATCTTGCATATGTAGATGAGTGTACGTTTCAGGAGGACTTAATGACCTATGATTGGGGAAAAATGCTGAGAAATGTAGAAATTATTAATAAATTGAATCTGTTATGCCCTTCCTTAATTTCTCGACTCGATCAGTTTGCGCCTTTGCATGTTTCATATAAAAAAAAAAATGCAGCACCTCATAAAAAACCTTATAAAGGTTTCACGCACAGTTTCGTCAGCTAAGGAACTTAGTTCGAAATAAAATCAGGGTCTTGTATAATCACTATAATGACAATGCTATAAATAACAAGAATGAAAATAAAAATATACGACACTTACTTAGAAGCCTATATCTTATTTCACCTAGGAATAAAGCCTCAGCTCATACTTCCTCATCCAATGATTTAATAATAGAATTCACAAATGTACCATCCTTCAACTCCTCAAACTCTGGAATACCCCTGACGGCAGTTCAGGCAAGCTCGACTTTTCGAAATACTACTTTCTTTTTTTCAGACATAATACCGAAAGTTCTCTTCGAAAACTCTTCGAAATAAAAACTAACGCTTTAGAAATCGATGGTATATCTATAAAAATGATTCGACGACCGCTTCCTATAATTTTCCCCATGAAACTTGGCATCTACAACTCTTTACTTCCGGTGATATTTCTTCCTGATCTATGAGAAAAAGCGCCGATTTGCACTATTCGTTAGGTTTTCAGTTCCTTTATCCTAATGACTCCAGGCCTATTTCGATATTTTGTGCTCTGTCTAAGCCGCTAGAACGTATTGTGCATCCACAACTTACGAGTTACCTAGATGCAAATAAGCTACTCGATCTGCTATAATCAGGCTTCTGAACTGAGCATAGTACATCAACAGCCTTCCTGAGAGTTACTTCAGACTTTAAAATCGCTATCAAAAAGAAGGAAATAACAATAATTGTTTTACTTGATTTTTTCAAAGCTTTCGATACTGTTGATCATAAGCTTCTTCTAAATAAAGTTTGTAACTCTAATCTATCCTGTGCTGCAATTGCGTGGTTCTCATCTTACTTAAAAAACGGTTTTCTAAAAGTGCCTAACGATAAGGGTGAACGGCCTGATTGGGCGGGGGTCCAGAGTGGATTCCCCCAGGGCTCCACTCTTGCCCCCTCCTTCTTGGTCTATATACCTCTGACCTTGGTGGTGATCTTGCGCATTGTAAGTACCATGAATACGCGAAAGATTTTAAACTATATGTCTCTGGTGCTATCACTTACATTAATATTTTGATTGCGAGAGTTTAGAATGATATTCATATAGTGAATCAATATGCACTATACAATAGGTTAACGCTGAACCCTCGGAAAACTGAAGCAATTATCATTAGACAGTCCTCTTCCCCCTCCACTGCTAACATTCTTCAGTCTTAGGTTGATGGCCTTGACATTGCCTTCGTTGATTTGGTGAGGGATTTAGGGCACATCCTAAACCGTACCTTTTCCTGGAAAGAGCAAATTCTTGAAATCTCGAGGAATATCTTTAGATTACTCCAACAGCTCGAAAGGAACAAGGAATCCTTGTCAACTTCAACTCGGATTCTACTCGTTAAGAGTCTTATCCTCCTGTTTTTCGATTATGGGTGTATAATGTACGATTATATCACAGACGAACTGGATTCTAAACTAGAGCGAGCACTTACTGCCTGCATACGATTTATCTATGATGTACTGAAATATGAACACATTACACTATATCGAAAACGGGCGGGATTTCTTAATGTGGCTAAGAGATGTCAATTTTTTATGCTAAATCTAATTCACATTTCGTTAATAAAATAACCCCTTATTATCCTGTTGATCTCTTGGATAATAAAAATTCGACTTCACCTGCTCGGTCTAGACTTCGTGTAAGAAAAACGGTCCTTACAGTTCCACATCACAAATCTTGTAAGTGGCAAAGCTTCTTTATGGTGAGGAAAGCGCGTCTTTAGATCAAGGTACCTGAATCAATTAGGAATGCACCTGCATCTCATCACCTCAAAAAGCTCTTCTTCAACTTTTTATCTAGCATTGATGAGTCTGTTCTCGACATTTCGCACTAGCGAATTGTGTATTGTTAATTTATCTAACTTTTAGTGACGTTTTACACCGTAGTACTATATCGCCCTTATATTATAACTATATAATCTTTGTTATTCAATCCATAGTTCATATTAGCTATCTAACAATCAATTCTAAATTTCTCTAATGCTATCCGTTTTGCCAACCACCCTCTTCATCCATCTGTTATTTTTCTTGTTTCACCAACGTCATAATCGTCATTTGACCACAGTTGTCACAGTTTTCTTATAAAACATATTTAAAATTTGTTCCTCAGAGGGCTGCTCAGCCCAAGAGACTTGATAAATGAATTGTCATTCTAATTCTAATTCTAATTTGTTCAACCATGTAAGGCAGGGCTCCGTAAAAGGCAGTCAGTGACTGCAAATACTGACAGTGTCAATCGCGAGACTAGGTCAAACAGGCCCGAGAACAGGCTCGTTATTGTCAAATAAAGAAAACCCCAAATATTTTTTTCAAAAGATCACTTTGAGTTCTTTTCCAAAATTAGTTATAATTAACATTAGCATATTTTTCTGGATTTTATCAATCCTTTTCAACAAGTCTCATTTTTTGAACTTAAAATAACATGACAAATATTAAGAGGTATATGCAATTTATATATTGTTATATATAAAATTGTTATTAATTTGTTTTTGCGGCGAAAGCATATGTATGTTTAATACTTAACTTTCACTAAAAACTTACATATGTATAAAAAAAAAGGATTATATGATCTTGTTCATTGTATTGCGGTGAAAATCGCGAAGTTACAATCGAAAATATTTAAAAGTTTCGTGTTTATTCCCGATTTTTTTTTTACTTCAACAATAATTTCATTAAAATTTTTCAAATCTAATTATTTTTTTCTGCCAATATATCGAAAGTAACTTCAGGGAAATCAGGGAATTTTATTGATGGAGAAAGTCAGGGATTTAAAAAAGAATCTTGCAAAAGTGGAGGATAATTAATTTAAAAAATTTCAATTTTTGTTTGAAATTTTCAGGGAAAATAAAAAATTGGTCAGAAAAATTAGAGAATTTTGAAAATGACGATTATACTTTTAGTTGAGAATTTTGTTATGTATGTGCTTGCAAATTCAACCATTTTTATTAAAAAG
Source organism: Andricus grossulariae (assembly GCA_011634705.1). Taxonomy (NCBI): domain Eukaryota; kingdom Metazoa; phylum Arthropoda; class Insecta; order Hymenoptera; family Cynipidae; genus Andricus; species Andricus grossulariae. The sequence continues at coordinate 87,519,836 of JAABKJ010075445.1, read as the reverse complement.
TCATCCTTTTTGGTACAAAATTTAATTATTTGGGTGAAGGTTCAACCACTTTACTAAAAAAATATTTTTTTTAGTCAAATTCATCATTTTAGTTGAAATTTCCTTGTTTTATTGGTTGAAAATTAATTTTTGTGATTGAAACTTTAACCTACCTCATTAAAAATTGATTTTTTGTTGTTGCAGAATTGCAGATTCATCATTTTATTTGAAAATTCATCTCTGGTTGAAAATTCAACTATTTCGTTGAAATATTTTTTAGTAAAAATGTTTCGTTTTTAGTTGAAAATGCAACTATTTATTTCAAATTTCATGTATTTTGTTGAAAATTTGTCTTTTTTGGTCATCAATTTTTTTTGTTAAAATTCGTCGTTTTGGGGAAGAATTGTTGATCTTTCTAGGTGAAAAGTTAAATTATTTGGTTAAAAATTAAACTACTTTTACAAAAATTTCAGTTTTTGGTAGAAGATTAACTTTTTTGTTAGAAAATTATATTTTTGGGTTGAAAATTCAACCGTTTTGTAGATAGTTCGTCATTTTTGCTTCAAACTTCAACAACTCTGTTGAAAATTAATGCATTTTGTTAAAAAAAAAATTTTCGTATAACATTAATTTTCTTGCTAGAAAGTTCTTTTTTTCGTCGAAAATTTAACTATTTGGTTACAAATTCATCTTTTTATTTTGAAAATTCAACTACTTGGTTGAAAATTAAACTAATTTGCTAATTATATATATATTTTTAAGATTCATCTCCTTGTTTGAAAATGTAACTGTTCCATTTTTAGAAAATCAATCTTCCAGGTTAAAAAATCAACTTTTGGGTTAAACTCTTTTGTTTTTGAACATTCTTTTCTGGTTTAAAAATCAACTGTTTTCTGAAATATGCAACTGCTTAGCTTCAAAACTTAACTATTTTGTTGAAAATTAATCTGCGTTGGTTGAGGATTGCACTATTTGGTTAAAAATTCTTCTTTTTTGCTTGAATTCAATTTTTCATATCAAATTAAAATCCTTTTTGGTTAAAATATTAACTATTACATTTTTCGTTAAAAATGCAATTCTTTCCCTTGAAGATTCATCGTTTTAGTTGAAATTTTAACTATTTGTTTAGAAATTACCTTTTTTTTGAAAATTCAGATTTTTGGTTTGAAAATTAAACTATTTATTTGAAAAATAAAATATATAAATGATTGTTTTCTTAACCTAGCTGGAAAATTTAATAATCTAAATAGATTGGTTTCCGAATCACCCAAAAAATTTTTGATCTGGACACTATGATCTATTTTCCTAAATATTCAAAATTTACTTTTTCAGGTTTTTTACCATTTTTACCATCTTTACACATGATATATGTTGTAATATGTTTTCTTTTTTAATGTAATCCTGGTACTTATTCAAAAAATAAGGTTCCTAATGGGACGTACATATTTTGAAAAATCTTAAAATAGCCTAGATACTTATCAAAAATAAGGTTCTGGCATTATCCTCAATAGTCAAAAATGTTTACACATTTTCAGGTTCTTTTATATTTAAAATTTTGTACATGTTTTTATGTTCTTTATAGTTACAAATTTGTCTAAAAACTGTTTTATAATTACACATGATGTATGTTATAATTAACCGATTAAACGATCTTACCTGTAAGTGAAGTTCAATCGGAATTATATGAGTCGTCTCGTTCTTCTAGATCATTCTGAAGATGTTTAAATCTAGATTGCGATGTTTTAGAAAAAGAACTTTATTCCTATAATTTTGATTCTAACACTTTCAGTTTTATATCTTATTTAATACCACTGCCTTAGCGAACGCAGTTTTATCAATTATTGGCTTCTTATAAAAACGAGCAAATACTGTGGACTTTTCTGTCCATCCTGCAGTCTGACGAAAAAGAGATGAATTTTTTAGAAAGGAGTTTAACTTTAAATACAGTAGTTAACCTAATAGTTTCACTCTTAACCAAAGAAGATGCATTTTTAAGAAAATACATGGATTTTCAACTGGAAAAAATCAATTTACAATTGAAAATATCAATATACAACCAAAAATGGAATATTTACCTTTTTAGTTGATATAATTTATTCTCAACCAAAAGAAAACTACGAAATTTCAACAAAATATTTCAATTTCTAAATAAAGAGATGAATTTTCGTCTAAGATTAAGAATTAAACAAGAAATTTCACCAATAAAAAAAAAAATAAAAAAACGAATTTTCAACAAAAATGTTCAATTTTCTAACAAAGAGATGAATCCTCAAAAAAAATGGTTCGACTTTCAACTAAGAAAGAAGCATTTTTAAGCAAATAGTGGAATTTTCAACCAAAAAGATCAATTTTCCACTAAGAAGAATAATGTTTTACCAAAAAAATCTAATTGTCAACAAAATACATGAATTTCCAACTGAAATAAAAAGACAAATTTTCAACTAAAAAAGATTAATTTTCTGCCAAAACAGGAATATTTAAATTCTCAGTTAAAAAAAGTTAATTTAAAAAAAAATACATGAACTTTCTACCAAATAGTTAAATTTTCAACTTATAAAGGATACATTTCCAACTAAAAATGGAGTAGTGAAGTTTGCAGATAAAAAGTGTAAGCAACAAAAAAATGAATTTTTAAGAAAAATATTAAGTTTTCAACAATAAAAAAGCTCTTAAAAACAATAAATTTTTATCAAACTGGTTCAAATTTCTACCAAAAAAGAAGAATTTTTAGGCAAGTAGTTGAAGACAAAAGGTTTCTCTACTAAGAATATTAATTTTCTGCTCAAAAAAATGAATTTTCAACAGAATAAGCATTTTTTAACAAAATTGATAAAAATTGAAGTCAAAAATATGAATAATCTACAAAGCAGTTGAATTTTCAGCTCGAAAATATAATTTTTTTATCAAAAAAGTTATTTTTATACCGAATAGTTCAGTTTTCGTAAAAATAGTTTAAATTTTAACTCAAGTAGTTTAAGCTGAATTCTCAATGAAACATCTAATAGTTAATATTTCGAAGAAAAAATATTTTAATTTGAAATAAAATTCACGTAAATTTAACAAAAAAGAGGAATTTTTATAAAAATAGTTTAATTTTTAACCCAATAGTTGAATTTTGAAACAAAAATATGAATTTTCAACAAAGAAGTTAGTTTTCAAATAAATAATTTAATTTTAAAGCTAAAAAGATTGATTTGCGACAGAAATGTTGTATTTTCAACTAAACTAATGAACCTTTAACAAAAAAAAAAAGAATGTTTTAAAAAGTAGTTTAACTTTTAACCAAGTAGTTCAAGCTGAATTCTTAAGGAAACATCTGATAGTTGATATTTCAACGAAAAAATATTTTAATTTTAAATAAAAAATACTTAAATTTAACCATAAAGACAAACTTTCATGAAAATAGTTTAATTTTTAACCCAATAGTTGAATTTTCAACCAAATAGTTGAATTTTGAAACAAAAATATGAATTTTCAACAAAAAAGTTAGTTTTCAAAAAAATAATTTTATTAAAAGCTAAAAAGATTATTTTCCACAAAAAAGTTATATTTTCAACTAAACTTATGAACCTTAAAAAAAAGAATGGCTTAAAAAGTGCTGTAACTTTTAACCAAATAGTTTAAGCTGAATTCTCAATTAAACATTTAATAGTTGATATTTCAAAGAAAAAATATTTTTATTTGAAATAAAAAATACTCAAATTTAACCAAAAAGACGAACTTTCAACAAAGTAGTTGAAGCCTTAAACAAAACAGATTAATTTTCAACCAAACAGTTGCATTTCGAACCAAAAAGGTGAATTTTCAACCACGAAAATTAATTTTCTATAAAAAAAATGAATTCTCAACAAAATACTTGAATTATCAACTAGAAAAGATCAATTTTCAATAAAAAGTATCAAGTTTTAACCACAAAAGGAACAGTTACATTTTTATTTACAAAAATTAATTCTAAACCAAGAAAAAAACTAATTTTCAACAAAATAGTTCAATTTTCAACCAGAGAGATGCATTTTCAACTAAAATGATAATTCTTTACAAAAAAAAAAACATTATTTTCTAATCAAGAAGATTGGCTTTCTAAAAATGTAATATTTAGTTATATTTTCAATTAAATACACAGACGAATCTTTAACCGAAAAAGTTAATTTCTTACAAAGTAGTTCAGCTTTCAATCAAGTAGTTCAATTTTTCTAATAGTTTAGATTGTATTTAAGCGAAAAAATACCCAAAAAACGGGGAAAAGGGAAAGGTTTTTTGAAAACAGGCGATAAAAGAAGATTTCTTTAAAAAGGCGGAAAAGGAGGGGGGGGGGCAACACATTTTTTCCCGAAATTCGCAAACTTTTTTCAAATTTATCATGAGGAAACGTATTAAATATTATCTAAGTTCGTAACGTTACTCCCACTGATACCCCCCCCCCCACCCCTGCTCCCACCCATAGTTTTTGTTCACCCCCCCCCATAAATTCGTTTGTAGTAATATTGACATCTCCTGCCGAAGTATTTTTTTTTAACTATCGACAATTTCATCTAACTCAACGCTATTTATGGGAATAAAATCTATCATGAGTGTATCACGTTCTTCTTCTGGCGGTGAAAAAGTAGTATTACTAATCTTTTTCTGTGAGTCTATTGCAACATTCTGAAAATACCTGTTCATTCTGTTGGAGATCTCAGACGCATTATTTATTTCTGTGACTAATATTTTTAGTTTATTCATTTCACTCCTGTTATTATTCTTCATATCATAGCTGAGGACAGCATCTATGACTGTCCAAGTTTTTCTAGGATTACCCTGTGCTCTCTCAATCGACTCATTTGTTTTATTTTTTGGTCATTGTTTTATTTCTTTAGTAACTTCATATTTATTCTTTTTAAATTTTGATTTCAAGTCTTTCATTTTTTGGGGTTCTCTTCTGCTTTACATATGACCGATCCCTGTTATTCATAAGTTTGATCAATTTTGCGAGAAATGGAACATTTCTGATTAAAACTTTGTTTTTCATTTCAGTTTCTTTCTCTTTTATACGTTTGATTAATACTATTAGATCCTTTTCATTATTAATATTTTTATTTTCACATTCTAGTTCTAAATTGTTTTTCACTTCTTTCATGTCAACGTTTTTAATATAAAGTGCCTCTTTCTTATCATTTGTTACTTTTAGCGTATGGAATTCTATATTCAGTATCTCTCATCAGAGTGTAGTGTCTTCCAGAATGATTTTACATTGTAATCCGTTTGGTATAGCGTGATCAATAACAGTTGCTGTATTTTTCGTAACTCTAGTAGCCTCTATCTTACTTATTTGATTAGATATTCTATAATCATTCATTTTCAAGACATTATTATTGTCTTCAACTACATCAGAATCCCTATTCAGTAAATTGATATTTATATTGCCACATAAGAGTCCTTTTCCTTTTACAGAATCTAAAAGCTGATTAAAACTTTAAACAAATTTTGCAGTACTAGCCGAGGGTTGTCTGTAAATTGCTCCTATTACCAAATTCATATTATCGATTTTTACTATTGCTATGTTACAACCATTATTTTGATTTACATATTTTTTTTCATATATTTCAGATTTTATACTTTTTTAAATATAAATTGCTACCCCCTGTTCAAGTGTTTCTACAATTATGTATTACTTCAAATCCTTTAAAATTATATAATCTGGTTTCATTAATCTACCGCCAATTTTCAGTCAATATCAATCTTTTGCCTTTCTAAAAGTATCTCAAGTTCATCAAATTGATTTTTTACACTTTTAACATTTGAATACATTATCTTGAAATATTGTAAGTTGTTATCTACTTTTACCTGCTTTCATCCTACTCCTCATCTTCTTTCACAGCGTAGATATTTTATCGCATTCTTCCATTTTTCATTCAGTGTTCTCAGCAGATGCTCGTCCTTAGTCCATATCATGTTGTTCACTTCTTTTTTCTCCACGTAAACCCTTCCATTGTAGAACCACGTGAATTCGCAGGCGTTGATCTTCTGTAATTCTCTTGCCATTTGGAATATTTTTGGATTATACTGGGTCATATCTTCATTGATAAAGATCCTTCTGTCGTTATTATCTTTGATTCTACAGGATCTAAGATAAAGAGACCTAATTCATTCCGTAACATTCTAGAACATTTTTTTTAGAAGTTTATAGCCCATGTCTGCCATAATTTTTGGCTCCTCATCCTGTTTCGGAATTCCTGAGATCACTAGATTATTTTCTTTCTCTTCTTGGTCTCTCTGATTTTTTCTTTGTTTCGACAATTCCATGTCTATTCTCGGCTGTAGATTTTTCTCCTCTAGTCTTTTAATACGCTTAGTCTGTGTGTCATCATTTTGTTTCAGTTCTTTATATTGTTTCGACATAAAATATATAAAGGAGTCTAATTCCTTCAACTATGTTTCTGAGCTTCTCTGTGAGTCCGAGATTTTTTGTCTGATATCAGCAAACTTTTGCTCAAGGTATTTCTGTAGTGCAGGATCTATTTTTTTAGTTTACTTTCTTTCGCCTCCCTTTTTGGATTTAAGGTTGAACTAAAAATCGTCTTCCGCAAGGGAGTTGTATTTCCAGTATCAAATAACTCCTTACACTTACAACTCTTCAACACAGATTTCTTTTCTAAAAGGACCTTTGCTTTCTTTGCGCAGCTCGGCTGGTATAATGCGTTGCAATAAGCACAGTAGTAGATTACTTGAGGCACTATCGCTGGACTTTGAATAGCCGACAATTGCTCAGAAAAATTTTTGGTCTAAATCTTTCTGTTGAGGACTAGAAAAACCTATAATTTACTGAACTATTTTTGATTTTCCGATTTCAGATGATCGAGTCCTGAGCAGTGTTGCTGACAGCAATACACCTTCAAAAAATCATGCTACGGTGTATCAGTAGTAACTCATAAAATAATGTGTATTCTCTCTCTCTCTCTCTCTCTCTGTCTCTCTCTCTCTCTCTCTCTCTCTCTCTATCTATCTATCTATCTATCTATCTATCTATCTATCTATCTATCTATCTTTAAATTAAATGCTGATAATTTTAATTCAAAGCTTTCGTGGTCAAAATATCAACTATTACTTTATTGTTGTTGAAAATAATTTATTTGCATAGTAGTAGAATTACTTCGTTGAAAATAAATTTTTTTGTTGAAGATTCATCACTTCAGATAAAAATCCATGTCGTTGGTTGAAAACTGAAATAATTGGTTGAAAGTGCATTTTCTTTCGTTGGGAATAATTTTTTCAAACTGAACATGTAACTATTTTATTTTTGGTTTAAAACTGATATTTTTATTGAAAAAATGATCCGTTCTAGTTGAAAATTCAACTATTCGGTTGAAAATTCACGTATTTTGTTGACAATTTTTTTTAGTAGTAAATTCATCTTCTTGGTTGAATTTTATCTTCATGGTTGGGAATTAGTCTTATTAGTTGAATGTTAAATTTTTCTTGGCTTTGTTCAAACACTCAAGATCATACTTATTCCCCTCGTGCCTGATTAGGAAAAAAAAGTTTTTTGTAAATTCTATTCAGAATCGTCAATATTAGCTGAATCGAGTTAAAACGCAACACTTTTTTCACAAATAGCCATAGAATACAAATAAAATATTACTTTTTTAATATCACCCCATAAGTCTATTTTATAGGGTACAAAAAAAAACCATAAGTGAAAAAATGAGTTTTGCGAGTTTTTGACGCTAATTATTATTTCTTGCGGTTTTTCAATGCAAATTGTTTCTCATACATGAAGTAATATTTTATTGTGATAATTACATATTTAAATAAATTGTGTGAGCAATTTATTATTGTTTTTAGCAATTTTTTCTTAGAATAGTGTTAGACAGTCACGGTTTTTTCAAAAATTTTCCACTTCTTGTCCAATTTTCGATTAAAGTGATGCAATACTTAATTGGTGTTAACAAAGATAATTGCTAAAACAATTTAATATCACTTTTCATAATATTCTCCTAGAATAATGCTAGAAAATTTCATTTTTTCGAAAAATCTTCAACTTTTTGTCCAATTTTAAATATTTTAATTATTGAACAAAATTTATTTACGATTCCAAAGATAAAATAAAATTTTACAAATTTGAATATCTATGTTTGATAAATCTTGGGGAATCAACTCAAAAAAAATTTTTAATTCAAATAACAAATTTGATTAAATTCTAAAGCAATTTTCTCTCAGTACTGAAATAGAATTTAGCGGTTCAAAAAAAAATATCCACCTTTTATCTAATTTTCAATCATAAAAAGGTGAAAGTTCATCAATGTTAGCGAAAATAATTGTTTGAACAATTTATTATTATTGTTAATAATCTTTAATTTAAATGATGCTAGAAAGTCGCGGTTTTTTTCTGAAATTCACAACTATTTGTTTAATTTTCGCATAGGGTAAGTTATAAATTAATTGAATTCAACAAAAATTATTATAAAAAAAAATTGTTATTGTTTTTAACTATATTCATCCTTATGAATACAATATAGTTGCGGTTTCTTCTGAAACGTTCAACTTTTTACCTACTTTTCACTTTGTAAAGTCATAATTGATGAAAGGTAACAAACATAGTTATTTAAACAATCGATTATTGTTTAGAACTATCTTCTCTTAGATAAGTGTTAAAAAGTTGCGGTTTTTTTCTGAAATGATAATTGTTCAATTGTTATTCATGCACCAAGATTAAATAATTTCACTTACATATTGAAAATTTGTTAAATAAAACAATTAAAATTGTAACGCTCAAATTATCAAATGAATACTGTAAAATTAAAATGATGCAAGGCTTTCTATTTCAAATAATTCAGTTTAAAATGATTTAGTTTTTAATATTTGATTTATAATTGATCATTTTGAATGAAAAGTAAAATATTTCTAAATATTTAAAAAAATGCCATCCTTAATCGAAAAATTTCAAATTAAATGGTTAGAAATGGAATATTTCACATTGAAACAATATTTGAATAGGATCTGAAATTGCATAAAAGCCTTTAATTATGAATTTTGTAGGAACTCATATATTACATATGCTACAAAAATAGACAGTAAAGTACAAGTCGAAAGGTTGATGCAGATTCTAAAAGTATTGTTTGTACAAATTTTTAGTTTTTTCAAATTTGTAGATTTCTACAATCAACTGCCCGTATTTGAAAAATAATTTTAAGTACAGTTTCCCAATATTTCAACTATTGTAAAATCTTGTATTTTTTGCAAAGATTTATAATTTTCTAAAATAATTTACGTAAAATTAAAAGTGTTTTTATGACGTCAAACACCCAAATTAAAAAAGATGTACAATCCTCTAGTTTTCTGTAATACTTTTTAGATTTTTCCAACGAAGTAAAAAAAATATTAATAAAAAGTTATACAAACTTTTGAATTGTAGAAACTTATCTTTCATTGTTAATTTTTTTACTTTTCTACAAGAGCATATAAGACAAAATTAGCCATTTGTATTTTACTGTATTTTTTGGTTACATATTGTACATTTTATTACAAGAAATACAATTTTTAACAAAAAATTACTTTTGTATAAATGTCGTACTTTCTTCTAACCTTGGGTTACATGAAAGTCTTGACTTTGTGTGAGAAAGGAGAGAAAAGAAGTCAGGAGCTTATAGCGAGGATGAGATGTGGGTGCATGGAGGATTTTAATAGGTTCTGGCTCCCTAGGGAAAAGGGGATGTGTGAAACGTATAAAAAGGGGTATGCAAAAGGGGAGCATTGGTTGGAGGAGTGCTTAGTGGTGAAAAGAAGTGAAATGAGCTTGGAGGTATTTATGCATGAAAGGGACGGCAAAAGGACCATAGCATGGGTGAAGGGAGTGTTGGGTAGGATCAAGAAGAAGAGAATGAAGGGGGGAGAGGAATGGAGAAGGAAAGATTGTAAATGGGAGAGAAAGTAGATATAAGTAGTATGTAAATATTGTGAATAGTAGATAAGCATTAGGTAGTAGATGCGAAAGCGAGAGAGTAGGGGCATGCGAGCGAGGCGGAGCGAGGAAGGCAAGTTGCTAAGAGCGTGCGATCCTAGAGATGAGGTATGGAAGGATGTTAGTTTCAAGGTTTAGTTTAAGGAAAATTGTGTAAAAGAAAAGGAAAGTGTAAGCAAGTCGATTTTTAAAGGCCAACAGGCTGAAGAATAAACGTTTATACTACTAATTACTTCCCTTTAAATTTCGATCTGAAATCTCATTTTTCATTTCAGTCAAATAGAAAATCTTTATTTTCAACTTATTATTTGTCATAACGGAATTCTAAAAATGGAAAGATTACGATGTTTTATATGCAGTCAGTATGCTTACGGATGTTTGAATGTATTAGCTTGACATTTACAAATTCTGCATGGGCTCACGATGAATAGAGGATATGGTCCTTCTGGTTTCGAACATGGACCGGATGGTTGCAAACAGCGTTTTACACTTTTCAACTCAATGCGGCAACACATTCGAAGATCGTATTTTACTGATAAAGAAGCGGTAATCAACCCTGGAGCACATCTACCACAGAATGATGAAGATGGACTTAATCGTGAACCAATTGATATAAATTACATGAAAATGCGGATTTCGAAGGCGACTTGCGTTCCTCGGTCGTAAGAATGATTCGCAGAATGCAGGCAAAGTCATCCATGATGGGAAGTACTTTGTCTGATATGATAGATGAGTGTCATGAACTGCTATCAAGTACAGTACATCACCTGCAGTCAAAAGTAAGGAATTTTCTTTTGTATAGAGAAATCATCAATGATGCGGATGCTGTCGAGCATTGAGTCCAAATAAATTCCCTCTGACAAAAGTACATACAGCTTGCTTGACAAAGAAAGTCAGACGTTCGTTCCAAAAGGCGCAATGAATAGTTGTCAGTATCTACCAGTCATAAATGTGTTAAACCCAGTTTTGTCAAACGATAAAGTTAAAAAAGCAATTTAGTAGAGCAGCCAACAGAAGACTATGTTCTTGCTACATGTATGGGACGGGACAAATTATAAATCTCATCCGTTTTTCTCAAGGTATCCAAAGGCCCTTCGACTTGAGTTATACTACGATGACCTCGAGGTTACAAACGCAATCGGATCCAAACTAATCGTGCATACACTGGGGGTTTGGCTCTATAGAATAAAAAATATATCGCCCCATATGAATTCTGACTTAGGTAGTATTTAGGTTTTGTGTTCATGTTTTACGGAGGATTTTAAAAAGTACGGTGTTAACAAAATTTTGAAAGGTATCTTTCTGGAACTAAAACAACTGAAGTGCGACGAAGGTGTACTCATTAAATTAGAAGGCGATGATTTTGTTCTTCAAGCGACGATTACAGCTTTCTGCGGGGATACCTTAGCTCTTCATGAGGTGTTTGGCTTGCTTGGACCTCCAGCAAATAAATTTTGTAGGATGTGCTTAATAAGAAGGGCAGAACTGCACGAAGGAAACTACCACGCAGGATTGAAAAGAATAAAATCAATATTTGAAGGACATCTTGCAGCGCTTAGACAGCCTGATGCTGATGTCCGAACGATATGCACTGAAACCGTTGTTTGCAGAGATTGTGATTTGCATGCGTCAATGTATTTTCACATTTCGAAAAACAAAATATTTGACTTGACAAAAAAAATAATTTTGAAACAGCTTGTACAAGCAACTTTCTTTAATGCCTGAAAAGACTTCAATTCAACATAGAATTGCAATAAAACTGTTAAAAATTTAGGTTGATTTTCAGGAAAATTTCTATGACATTAGGACGAACAAAGGTTTTATCGAGAGCAGATATCAAAATATTCCAAAATATTTAACCGCATTTTGAAAATTGTTGAGTCCATTTTCTTCACAATTTGAAAATTATATGTGCGCCTCTTCAACGCAACACACGGAAAAAAGTCAGGGCGAAAAAAGTGTTTCTTTTTGCGCGCCCTACAGGATTATCATAACGACTTGCACAATATCGAAACTCTCACTCAGTTTCCCATTTACCCTTACACTGGCTTTACTGCCTGCATATACTGTTTGCATTGCCTGTAGGAGCCATCCATGTACTCTGTACTCTTTAAGGACTTCCCAAAGTTCATTTCTATTTACCTTGTCAAATGCTTTTTCTAGGTCAACAAATGCACAGAAAACTTTCTTTCCTACTCTCAAGCTTCTTGGGAAGACAAAAACTGCAAAAAAGAACCACCTTCTCAGTTCAGCCGGTTCCCGACAGTCGAGTTTGAAACTAGACATTAGACAGAAAAAAGATACATCCTCGACGAAAAACGTAGTATTGGATATTTTCATTAAATACTTTAACTCTCTTCCAAGTAGTTGAATTTTGAAATAAGGCAGAATGAATTTCGACTGAACAGTTGCATTTATACTCAAAAAACATTAATTTTCTACAAAACACGGTTTTTGCAAGAAATTGTGTCTGCTGCGCGTACGCACAAGTAATTTCTACTCGTATGAGTGTGACCCAAAGAAACATTTCCACAGTTTGCAAAGTTGTGGAGGGCGACCGTCACATCAACATCGCTGAAATTGTCGCAGGACTAGAAATCAGTTATGCAGTGTTCAAAATATCATCTTCATACAGATTTCAAGTAAATTTCATTTAAATTTTCTGGCGTGATCGCAATTATATATACGGCCTGAATTTTTGGCAAAAGACCTATTGTGGCAATTCCCGCTTTGCTTTAATAAACAAATTCTTAGCCAGTGATTTGGTGATGCACAATCCACCTATAATAATCTTATTTAGGCTGTCACGGGATGCGTAGGGCAAAAATGCGAGGGCTTGAAGCAAAGAGAAGCTCAGAAGCAAGTTGACGAGTGTCGCGATCACCGCTCTTGATAATTGAGCGGTATTTCACTAACGCCGTTTGGCGAGTTCTATTTCGACAATTATAAGAAATCGTGTTGTGATAGATCGCCAGCGCTGTTTTCATCCATTTTAATGCTGAAAAGTTATAATATTTATTCCTGGGCTCAAGAAAACATCAATTCTCTTTTAAGATAACTAGAAAAGGAAGGATTTCGGATTTCAACGTCTGCAAAAATGTTATCTCCCTTTGTTTTTGGAAATTGTAGACGTATCACATTTTGGATTAAAAATCTTCTTCATCTTCAACAAACGATGCGTGCGCTTGATCAGGTTAATTCATTGAATTCATTTCTCATGGTATGATTTTTCTTGAATTCGACAATTTATAATATCCGCCAATGTTCAGGATATTATAATATATTGTGCTATTTTTGTAATATTTTCATGTGTTTTAATCGAATTTTCAACTTTTAATGTATCAACATGTATACCGTGGCAAAGAAGTATGTGTGATATTTGATTGATATGTGATTGGATCTCATTTAATTTCTCATTATATAATAGTCGTGATCGAAGTGCATTTAATATTTTATTTTGTTATTTTTTGTTAATTATTTGCTTGTCACAGTTTCAGTGTATTCATTTTATCTCGCAAGTGGACTTTCAATTTCTAATCTAATTATAGCATAAATTATGTTTTTTTAGCATGCGAATCATTAGGTTTCTCCTAGTTCAAATAAAAATTTCTGACAGAAGCGATAATTAATAAACAGTTTCAAATTATTAATAATCGCTTGAACTACAAAATATTCTACACGCATGGAACCTTGTTTGCTATGTTTTAAAGAAACATTTGCGAAAAAGTATAGCATGCCGTAATAAAAAAAGGAATCATGAATATTTCAGCAAGTACCTACTAATAATTGCTCTCTCACAGATTACAGGATAATTAGTATTGCAATAAGTTATATTATAATATGAAAAGGATTAATTAAAGAAGTAGAAAAACGACAAAGGATAGGCTTATTTTAGACAGCTAATAGTCTAATATTGAAGCACACTAAATTGGCGATTTTGCACAAATGAACTTCATGCGGAAGAAGTCTGTGAGTTCCCTTGACCCTTGAAATATAAGAAATAACAGGCAGGAGCCTGTATCCACCGATTTTTGTCGTTTAAAATCCAACCACACCAGGCAAGTTTTGAGTTGACTTTCATAGAAGAGGTAAAGTCAAAGGTGAATCATTTAATAATTACATTTTATCTGGGCCTTTTTATAACCATCACTACACGACATCTTCATAATGACTAAAATAGCTATATACGCTCCGTATTTTTTCAGAAGTTATTTGAATACTGCGGGACAGCCTGGAATATGCAGTATATGAATGCTAATATTTGCTAATATTTGGATCAGCCTCATCGCCCTTTGCCATTATTTTTGAAGACAAGTATCAAAATGCAGTCAAAGCAAAGGGAAGAGGTGGCGATCAAACTTAATAATGATATTTTAAAAATTTACAATGAAGCAGGATTCAAATTACACACATTTATACGGACGTTAGAAAGATACGAGTAACATACAGTGCGCTTTAAAAAAAAGGAAACTGATATACCCAGACACAGGAGTAACGTGTTTTTAAAATCCAGTGTATGTGTTACTTGAATCTTTTCAGCGACAACTAGTTCATTCATAATTTACTGACGACCTTAGAATGCAGTTATCAACATCTCTAAGTAGACAAGAACATCAACAATGTCTGAGAAAATAATCAACAATATCAAATAATAGGAATTCTTTGGCACGCAAATTGCATCAAATTTTGAGCAAACTTTGAGAAACTGAACATACAATGTGAAAATGTGCCGGTGTGACGGAATAACTAGAATTGGATTATTATTTCGGGTCGGCGTGCACGACTAGGAGGTCGTGGTCGTCGCGAGTTGGAGTAGGAGTACGAGTGGGAGTGAATCGAGGAGCAGGAGCAGGGATCGGAAGGGTGTCGGGATACCACATGCCAGGAGTGGGTGGCAAGGGAACTTCCGGGGTGACCGGAACTGAAAAGTCGAAGGGTTTTTGGAGATGCTTCTTCGAGGGGTGGCTTCGACCTTCCTAGACCGGAAGGACTCGAGGTCGACGTAACGTTTGGAGAGATTCGAACGGCCCAAAGGCAAGGAGGAAGAGGAAGGAGAGGAAATCCGGACGAATTTCCCCTGGGATCTGGAAGAGCGGACCTTGCTTGAGCTCACCAGGAGGAATTGGTGAGAGGCAGAGGAAGAGGAGGAAGAGGGTGCCGCCCAAACGCCTCGATTTTTAAAATTGACAAAAAAATTTAATCTCTTCTACCTCCGATTTTCAACAAATAACGAGCTCAGCTCTTGCCAGGCTAAAATTTATGTCAAATGTGCATGCTTGGGTAGCAACACCATCTCTAGATGGTGGATCGTGCTGGTCAAATGGTATGTACGCTCAACAAATCAATATAAGTTGACACTTGCCTCCGACATGGTGCTCGATCTTCGTTGACACCAAGTCTCTATATATGTATAAAAGAATCTTGTTATTCTAATGAATTTGATATTGCCTATGGCATAAAGTACTGCCCTAGGTATTTTCTAGAAAATATCATAAATGACAGATCCTCTCTTGTTACTTGTGCCTCCAACTTTTGCCTTGTAAATTGAGGAAGAAGCTGCGAGAAAAACGGATGGTCAAAGTTGGAGAGTCAAACTTGAGAGAGTCAGTCCGTTCTTTTAGATGTTCGCAAGGACCTTCCGTAATTTTTTCGGCATAGTCAGATTGACTTTCATTTTATAGCTGGTCTGACTTCGTATTTAGGGCACGTGATGGGTAATTGTATTTCACGCCTCTTCCTCAAGATCACCATCTAGATGTTTGTAGTGCATTAACGCCGATACATATATATATATATATATAATCACTACTGATTGTACCAAATAATTGTACGTCACAATTTCATCATGCCACCCACCTCACGGTCGTGAGACGTGGCTATAAGTGTGATTTACCGCGGTTCTACTAGGAGCAACGACAGGCTGGCGTAACTCTTGTGTGTTTTGAAGACACGAAGCGATCCAAAGATGACAGCTTTCTGCATCCAACTCGCAAGTGCCGTGGCATATTTTTGGCACGCGGGTATCGCTTTAAAGTTACGAAACAGTGATAGTTTCGCACCTCCGAGAGCACCTATCACAAGGACAATCACTCGTACCGAGTATTCTAGGTACTGTCGTTGGAGCTCCCTTTGAAGGTCTTGATACCTTTCCTCGTTTTCTTTGTCCTTGGCTGTGATGTTGTGTTCGGCAGGAGCCGAGATTTCGATCACAAATATAGTTCGTTTCTCGAAATCTTGGAGAACAATGTCAGGCCTCGAGTGTGCAACGGAGATGCTGTCCGAAAATCGTATTTCCAGGCAATTTGGCACTTCTCGTTTCGGACAATTGACTCTATCTCCATTGGAGCGTTCGGCAGGGCAGGTTCGTGGCCAATAAACAGAAGTGTGACAACATAACAATAATAATATAATCAATTATTGTATTTCGTGCCCGCCAAATATTTTTTCTTTTTTTCTTATTCGTCGAAAATATCAATTTATTTTATCAGACAAGCATAACAGTTGCGCAAATAGGGTGAAGAATTTATGTTTTTTTAAGATATTCAAACACAATTTTGTATTGCGTGTTCATCAAGTCAACACGGTAATAATTCACATCTCTATTCTTAACTCTGTGCGACACGTGAGGCAAATATAACTAATAATGGTAATGACATATTTTCATGCGGATGCCCACATATGTGTATGTTCATACATATACATGTATATACATATATATTGTATATATATGAAGGAGTGGAAAGTTTTGAAATTTTCAAACATTAGAAATGTTTTCGTAAGTTCAAAAATTATCGTACATTCTCTATGTGTACATTTTTCAATAAAAAATGGTAATATAATATAATAGTTTATAAAAAAATGTATATCAAGCTAGGAATTATTCCCATAGCGAGACAAAGTTTTACATTCAGATTTTTTTAAATAAAAATTCGAAAAGCCATGACTTTTTCCGCTAAGAAAATTGCCAGAGTTATAGCAATTACAAAATTCAATGAAGAAAACGAAAACGAAAACTTTAATTCATTCAACGCACGATATGAAGAAAAATCGAGAGTTGAAAAACTTTTAGCGTTTGAATTTTCTTGAAAAATATAAAATTCTAATTTTGAGCCACATAACGCGAGATAAGGAGAAAATGTTAATGAATAGAATTATTGATCTTAAAAAGATCTACAAATTTTTCATTTACTATTTGTTGATTAGATTGATAATTCTCATTTTAATCGTGAAAAATACTTTGAAAAACGAAAATTGCAATTTTCAATTTGAAAAGTAAAATTTTTAACAATGCATGCATTTCTACTTGATTTTACAGAATCCATTTGGGGACATAGTATCGTGTAGGCACGATAACTTTCGAAAGATTCATCAGATTAGATTGTGCTTTGGCACACTTTTTGAAGGCCTGTAAAGAAATAACAAGTTCTTCAACCAGGTATTTTGGATTAAAATTCAAAAAGTGAGCACATTTTGAAAATTTTTTAGACTACTTTTTTTCGAAATATAAAAATTCTATGTATGTTTGTTTGTAGTACTCCAAGAGACAAACAATTTATCCTTGTGAAATTTTTCAATAAAA
Source organism: Andricus grossulariae (assembly GCA_011634705.1). Classification (NCBI taxonomy): domain Eukaryota; kingdom Metazoa; phylum Arthropoda; class Insecta; order Hymenoptera; family Cynipidae; genus Andricus; species Andricus grossulariae. Next base: position 87,502,341 of record JAABKJ010075445.1, on the reverse strand, counting down.
TGAAAATAATTAGAGTTATAGCATTTTCAAAATCGCAAAAAACAAACGAAAATTAATATTTTAAGCCGAAAAACGCATGATATAAAAAAAAGTCAAGATGAGAAAAACGTTTCTTTTTGAGAACCCTACAATATTATTATAACAACTTTTTGAATTCTAACGAAAAATCGAAAATTCAAATTTTATTCGTTCAAAAAATAATGAAAAATTAAAAATTCTATTTCGCGGTCAAACTATGCAAGATACAAAAAAACGATGAATATACAAAACTCGTGAAACCAAAAAAGGTCTACAAATTTATTATTAATCACTTTTCGATAGGACGCGTAGTTTTTGTTTTATTCGTGAATAATAACACTAAAAATAAAAAAATTAATGTTTTGGAAGACGACACAAGGAAAGAAAAAAAAATAATTTGCAAACTTGTTCACTCAAAGTGAATGTACAAATTTGTTATTTATAATTTTCACAAAGGGTGAGTATATTTTTCAATCGTGAAAAATAAGCATAAAAAAAAATTAAATTTCCTAAAAATGATACAAGAGACGAAAAAAATATGGAAAGACAAAAACTGTTCAGCCAAAAAAGATCTACAAATTTGTTATAAACTCTTGCTATAAGAATACATCGAAAATTAAAAATTGACTATTTGGAAAAACGACACAGGCTGCAATAACTTTTTATTTAACAACATTTTTCGCCTAAATTATATCCACTAATTTGCTCAAAACCGCTTTACACTAGTATGCGTATTTTCAGTTTAAATCATAAAAAAATAACGTTGAGAATAAACAAATGAAATTTATGGAGGAACGACACAAGTTGCAATAAAATGTATGATAGCAACATTTTTTGGATTTGATGCACACTTTTTCCTGATTATAAAAATAAGACAATGAAAATACGTATGTTCCAATACCAATGCATATTATGAATTGTGATAATATAAAATTATTGAAATGATAGATTTTTCAGAGTAGCTGAGGATAAGAGTTAGTGCAAGATAAGGAGCAAATATTGCAGAAATCATGAAAAATAAAGTTTGTGCAGTATTTCGAAAAATCTGAATAAGCATTGCCAGATTGAGATACAGAAATAAATATGATATATATTTGATATAATAGCGTTGAACATAGTGTAGAAAATTTCATATTTTGGACAGAATCGAGTGCGAAGCACGAGATACGTGATAAAAATGTGTTCGTTAAAGCCCAAGAAGCTTTAGCAAAAGAAAAATCACAATCACCAAATTACAGTTGTCGATGATTTGACCTTTAATTTTAAAAGCCTGGGCGCAAGTGTGAGGGAAATACAAAGTCCGGGCGCGCAGAGCAAGGCAAACACATCATCGAGCGCGAAGCGCGAGATAAATATATTATCGAGCGCGAAGCGCGAGAACCAACAGACGCGCGCCCCAGGCGCGCTCAAACTTGCGAGCGAAGCGCGCGATGAGAATGTGCCCGCGCATTCGGCAGATTTTTAAATTTTGCTCAAGGCTCAACATTCGATTTGAAAATTTATCTATGTAGGAAATTGATGAGGAAATTGATGAGATTCAAGAAAAAATTCCAACTCTGAGCATCTTCTCTCGTTAGTGACAGAAATAAAATATATAATCTTTTCTTATCCGATGACTATTTGTACAGATCATTTCCATAATTAAAGAAGTCTTATTAGGTACGAAAAGTATTTCAAGCATACTTCAGTGGTGGAACAGAATAACTCTTTTAAGAGTATGGAAATCATATTTTAGAATTCGTGAATATTATTGAATCTTCATTTGATATTCTTTCTAACCTTTTTTACTAAAAAGTGAGCGAAATTCCTGGTCCACGTAAAAACTCCGTCATTTTTGTGTGTTGAAAGACAAAATATAACTTGCAAATCTTTTCGTTTGCATTGCACCAGCCCCTCTACCAGTTAGTATTTTCGTCAATTAATAGGCGCAAAATTTGTTTAATGGTGTGATAGAGCGCAATGGAAACTGAAAAAGTCAGTGAAAAAAAATTTAGAAAATGTTGATATTTGACGGAATTCGCAGTAGCCCCCCACTTTGCTTCTCGAACACCAAACCTCCCACTCGGGATGCTTAGGCGTGATCATTCATTCGCAAACCTGCTCGTTTTCCTTTGAATTACTTTGGACACCTTATTTATATTCTTCATCGGGACAAGGCTGGGAAAATTTTGGGATGCGCACGTCAAACTGCGCATCCAAACTGTCATAAAAAGTGGAACGAGGCGTTGAAAAGTGACTTTTTCATGCCTATGCCGAAAAAAATTAACCCTCTGTTTCTTCTTGCAGAGCTCAGTAACGAGCGTGAAAGGGGCTCCCACTCCTGCGACGTTTAGATTTCGGGGGTAATGCGTGAGAACGCACACAGGCCTACTCCGCGCATGCGCGCGTATACAATTCGCAATGAACAAACGTCGCATTCAAAAAAGCGCGCGTTCGCGCGCGCCTCGCTTTCAACTAGGGTGGAAAAAAATTCCGCTCGCTCCTTTGAAGTTGGGGCGCTCGTATCTATGGAGTGCTCGCATCTTTGGAGTTCAAGTGTAGTTTTACTTCAGCCACCAGCTAACTTCACTTGGTTGAGTGCTGAGGGGAAAACAAGGGACAAATGCATGGGACAAAACTTTATTTTTGTAATATCTTCGCAATGAATAATAATTATTATCATTTTATTATGTCATTGAATAGTTCTTAGAAAATAATAACTATTTTTCTGATAGACACATACAGAAAAAATAAGTTTTCACAAAGATATTAGCAAAATAGGGCAAAAATGGACCGAATCCCATGCATTTGGTCCATTGTTTTCCCCCTCAGCATTCAACGAAGTAAAGTTAGCTGGTCGTTGAAGTGAAAATACCTAATGGGGTTCGTGATGCATAACTAATAACAGGTGGCAGCACCGAGCCAAGTACTAGACCCTGTGTCGATGAGAGACAAAATTCAATATGGTGCTAGGTATCAGATTGCTTATAATTAAATATATGTGGGTGAATAATCTCTAAATATATTTTTAGTGCTTATATACGAAGGTAATTTATAATTTTAGTGGAAATTATACATACAATGGGATATATGGTGAACTATAGTAAGCCTAACCAAACTTTGCAAGTGACAGAACAGGATTTATCAACCTTTTACGAATGCTATATGACAAATATTAATGAAAAAGATTAAAAAATGTATTTTGCGATGTTGACAAGGTATAAATGGTACTTTATACCTATTAACAAAATTTCTTTTCTTGAAATTCGTATCTCATCGACAGAGGGCCTAGTACTGGGCTCGGTGCTGCCACCTAAGATTTGTTTTGCATCATGAACAGGGTTGCGTTCGTAATATACCTTAGGTAATTTACGTAGTTTTTACATGTAAATTACCTACGTAATTTACGTCCCTAGTTTTTTTACATGTAATTCACGTTTTTAAGATAGCGACTGCGCTCATAATATGGAAAATAAACATAACCTCATTTTTTTATACACTGAAGACACTGACTGACTTGCTTGATAGCTTCTTAATTTATTGAAAAATGCTTTGAGGTGGCAGATCCAGAAATTCGTTTTGGGAGGAGTTAAATTTTATTTCAAAGAGGGAAAATGGCAAAAATTTTGCTTTTTGCCCCGGGTGCAATCTTTTGATTTACTTATTTTTCAAATTTCATAACAAATAATTCATTTAATCTCGCAATTAATGCATTCCGGAATAAGTGAGGTTATATTGTGCTCTTTTCCCTCACTCGCCACCGCCTCCCACCTTTCAAGTCCGCTATTTTTCACGTTCTTTACATTATTTACGTATAATACGTAAAATACGTATTATACGTATAAAAGTTCGAGTTACGCGTAACCGTGCAACCCTGCTTCTGACTCACAACTCTTGCCAGCCAGTGAGCTCAACCGGCGGATACAATTTTTAAACAAAAATAAATCAAAACAGATTGAAAGACGTTTCCCTCTGTCTTCATTTGACACAATATTTTATATATTTTTTTATACATAATTTATTATCTTATATAATATTTTAATCATAATAATCTTTTAATGGTACATAAAATTAATACGTATGGTCCAATAGTAATAATCAAGAGAGAGAAAGCATGATGAACAAAATTAAAGAATATAAAATATCGTAAATAAAATATTGAATGAACCGGGACGACTTTTTAAACATTTAGGATAACAAAACGTAGTCGAAAATAGCTGTAATTATTTTGTACAATTTTCAGGGTTATATTTAGAGAATAATAATTACTTTCGTACTTTCATTCAATAAACAGGGTTTTCACCGTAGTTAAGAAAAATCAGGATGTATATTTTTATAAAGTAGTAATTAAGTAACTCATTAATTTTCAGCCAAAAATGTTAATGATTGTTTATAAATAATTTTTAAACTAGGTAATCGATGCATTTTTCTTTTTCTTTAATATTGAAATTAGTATAATAATATTCTCAATATTAGTCAGCAATATGAAAATAGACGTCGATTTCGAGTCGGTGGGTGAGAACGAGGCGGCTTCCCCACCACGTTCTCTGCGACTCCAGTTTCTGGTCGTTAGCCAATGAGAAGGCTGCAAAGCCCACTCTTCTCCCTGCCGAGAGAGCTCGGACCGGCCACCGCCGAGAGCCAGAATCTCCAGAACGTGGGATTTTTCGGCCCCCGCCACTTTCTCATCTGGGAGAACACATGCAAGCGTAGCGTCGGTGAGGCGGCCAGCGTCGTGTTAAGCCGAAAATGCACGAGGCACGAGCGCGAAGCCGAGCTCGCCCGAGGCCCGACCCTGCATTCACGATTCGCTTTCGGCGGCTATTAGAAGGTTTGAGTTGATTTCTGTTTGCAAAAATTGACACCTTGAAGAAAGAATATATATATAATTAAAAACTAAAGGTTAACAACCACCGCAGGATCCCACTGTGAGCAACTGTCATCTAAAAAATGACATCGGCTCCCAGTAGGACCGCGGTAAATCCCATTCATTTATAGCTAAATCTATTTAATAAATGCAAGTAAAAAATTTACGATTCAAACTCGGAACTCTTGCATCCATTGCTTTCAGCGCTGCACAGTGGTGCAAATCTGACATTTTCTATTCAAAAAGGCCTACAGCTTTCAATTTTTAATCAATTCAAAAGTTTTTTTTAGAAGTAAAGAGAATTAAAAATCTTTAAAAACGAACTAAGTCATTATATTGTTATTTTATTGTAAACATTTTTTTATCCTAAAAATGTACTTTTTGTATATATTTTTTTTTAATAAAAGCAAAAAAGCAATAAAAATTAAAGATTTGCGCCAAATTTAACATGTAATGTTATTTTTTAATTACACTGCTCGGATTTGATAGAAATACTAACCGGCATCGAAGGGAAAGGTGGCTGAGAATGGGGGTGTGGATGAGGATGTGGATGACCTATGTGCGCCGCGAGATGACCCGGCAATTTTGGCCCATCCTCTGCCTTTTCTTCTTCTCTCCTTTTTAAGCACGCTGCCTTCGGGTTAAGATTTCGTTCTGTGAAAAATAGATTTTATTAGCAAAATTCACATACTTTATTACCTATTTTTAATCGGGAAAATCATTATTTTGATTTGCCAGAGTGTGAATATAAGAAAATAATTAATCAAAGGCTTCAATGCGCGGAACTTCAAAAATTGTAGGCTTTGGATTTTGGAAGCATTCCAAAGATAAATTTAAATAGAATTTACAAATTCTATGACTTTAATTTACACGAGTCAATGAGAATAAGCTATACTATTTTTCACGTTTATCAACGAAGTCAAAAATAAGTAGACTATTCTCGAAGGCTCTTGTATAATTAAGATATTATTGTGAATTATTATCAAACGAGTTTAACTTTCAACAATGTAGTTTTATTTTCAACCAAAAACATACATTTTCAACTAAAATAATAAATTTTTAACTGAAATATTGGATTTTTCAACCAAAAGATTAATTTTCTACAGAAAAATATGATTTATCAAACAAAATACTTGAATTTTCAACGAAATAGTTGGATTTTCAACTAAAAAAGACAAATTTTCAACCAAATTGTTGAATTTCGAACTGAAAAAGATAAATTTTCATCCAAACTGATGAATTTTCAACTAAAATGATCAATCTTCAACTGGAATAGTTGAATTTTCAACGAAAAAGATGAATTTTCAACCAAATATTGAATGGTTAAATTATCAATCTAAAAAATTAATGTCCAACCCTAAGAGATGAATTTTCAACTAAAATGATGGAATATACCACTGAAATAGTTACATTTTCAGTTTATAAAACTAATTTTTAACCAAATTGATGAATTTTCAACTGACACGATTAATCTTCAACCCAGAAGATTAATTTCTACCAATAGACCAAGTCAACATTTAATTTTAACCGTTTTTTTTTTTTTGCATTTTAATTTCTACATTGTAATTTCAAAAGATAGTTTTCTAACCAAAAATTGAATAGGTAAATTTTTAGTTCAAAAAATTAATGTTCAACCAAAGAGATGATTTTTCAACTAAAATTATGAAATATTCAACTGGAATAATAGTTACATTTTCAGTTTAAAAAAAAATCTCAACAAAAAAACATCCGAAGAAAAAACAAGTTTTCAACCAAAGAAATTAATTTTTAATTAAAACGATGAATTTTAAACAACAAAAAAATCAATTTTTAACAAGAGTTTAACTTCCAACAAAATAATTATATTCCCAACCTAAAAGGTGAATTTTCAACTAACATGATAAATATTTAACTGGAATACTTAAATTTTTAAACAGGAAGATTATCTTTCAAAGAAAAAGATAATTTTCTATACAAAAAAAATCGATTTTATAACACAATACGTGAATTTTCAACGAAATAGTTGAATTTTCAATTGAAAAACACAAATTTTTATCCAAATTGCTGAATTTTGAACTAGCAAAGATCAACTTTCAACTAAGAATGGGACAGTTAAATATTCAGTTAAAGAAATTAATTTTCAACTAAACTGATCAATTTTAAACTAAAATGATGAATCTTCAACTGGAATAGTTGAATTTTATGCCAAGAAGATGAATTTTCAACCATAAAGATTAATTTTGAATTGAATTGAATTTTTAACTAAAAAACGATGAATTCGCAACAATGTAAAAGAATTCTATTATAATTCAGAAATATTTCTGAATTGAAATACTACTTCTACTCCAAAAACTACTTTAAGTACTTTCTTGAATGGACGGGGAGATGGAAGGGAATAAAATTAGAAGAAGTAAAAGAGTTTACGTATTTGGGATATACCTTGCAAACAAATGGAGATCATAAAGCTCATATAAGAGAAAGGATAAAAAGAAGCAGGTGTAATGAAACAGATATCGGGAATAGGAAAAAGAAGGTTAAAAAAAAATTGGAAAAGGAGAATGTGGTTATTTGATACGCTGGTATGGCCGGTATGGTCATCCGCGGCTAGAGACCTGACTCCAAGGAACAGTGTTGAACGATCTTTTCTCGCGTAAATTTCCCGCTCTTGCGGTCATCATTTTATAGAAATGTTCTCTATAGTTTGGAGACTTTTCCGATATAGACTCTATATTAACTGGACTTTCAGATATTCTAGAACTATTTTACGTTTTTCGCATCCTACCTTCTAGTAAAGATTACGTCACCTCATTCTTGACATTTTATAGAACTTTGTAACACATTTCGGAGAATAGTTTAATGCAATGTAAAAGAAAGAAGATATTTACTTTTATTAAAATACCTGTCGTATCCTCTACTATAGGACTAGTTCTATAAATTCAACGAAATTTGTTTTTTCCGTGTAAGCATATTTTATTTTACATGCTTGAGCCTTTTACAATAACAAAAGTATAAATCACTCATCCTATGTAATTTGATTAATAGGTCAAGTATTTTATTTATTTCATTGCTCAAAGTTCATCACACATAAAGGCTATTCTTTAACTCTTGACCATTTTCTTTATAAATTTAATTATATCCTTCCTTAGTTTCATTTGAATCAATTTCAGTATGATAAGAGATAAGAATGAGTACAAATAATACTTTTCCCATTGTTCAAGACTGAATTTTCTGCAAATAATTTTGATGTAGTCAAAAGACATTTCGAACATCCCTGATGGAAAAAAATTTCACAAGAAAGTACATCATTTCTACAAATGTAATTTTTTTGGTAAAACATGTATTTCTTTCTAATAAAATGAACAGAAATTAACAAAACAACACAATTCAATACAATAAGCTAATGTTTTTCTTGTATTTTCTTGCGGGAAAGTAAGAAGATTACCTATAAAGTATAGGCTTTTACAATTCAAAAATGTGTATATCGTTTTATCAATATTTTTTTTCTTTGTTGTGCAAATCTAGAAGATATTACAGAAAACTTTAGGATTTTTTATTTATTTTTTTCAATTTGGGTGCTTGTCGGCATGAAAACATTTTTAATTTTACCTAAATTATTGTAGAAAATTACTAATCTTTACAAAAAATACAAGATTTCACAAAAGTTGAAATTTTGGAAAACTGTACTGAAAACTATGTTTTAAATACTGGTGATTTATTGTTATCTTGGAATTCACAATAATTTCAACAATCCAAGAATGTGTATAACGTTTTAATAATATTTTTCATGCTTTGTTGTCAAAATCTAGAAGGTATTACAGAAAATTTTAGGATTTTTCCATTTTTTTCAATTGGGGAATTTGGGAATCTACAAATAAATACATTGAATTACAGTAAAGAACAACTTTTCTCTATATTTGTGACAAAATTTGTACTTTTTTTGTAGTTTATTGTATATTGTTGTATTTTATTAAAAGGTTAATTTTCTACAAGAATTGACAATTACAGTTCAACTAAAAGAATTTAGAACTACAAGAATGTACAGGAATTTACTGGTTTTGCAGCAAAAAGTTGTTGTTTTTCGACCAAATACTTAGAATATTGCAATAATATAATTTCAAATTAACACATGTACATGATCGCTATTACAAGAAAAAGATTTCATGTTAACACTTTAAAGGAATTGTAAATTATTATTAGAGAATAATAAGCAATCATTATTAAACATAACATATCATGCAGCATATAAAATAAAATACAAAACAGGAGTACAACATTTTTATTTATCCGTTTTCTGTACATTTTTGTGAGAAATTCTTCACCAGGGATACTTCTACGAATCAGAAATAATCATTCATAAATTAATAGCTCGAGTCCAGCTTCGAAAGACGTATGCTTTAAGAGGTGATAAGCTCCTCCCACCTGATGCAAAAGATTGTGTTTCTCACGCATTCAATTATATTATCAAATTTAATTACAATACGTAAGTTACTATTCTGCAGGAAAAAGATTCAAAAGACGATGTTCTTTATATTCCACCGAATTCATTTCAAAGAAGACAGGCAGAGCGAGGACAATCAAGAGTCAAGGAATCAGTAGTTTTCTGAATATTTGATTTTTTGAAGGAAATATGACAGGCATCTTATTGTTTTTGCGAGAAAATGATTTTCTTGAAATTATGAGTATTTCAAATTGTAGGGTGATTCTTCAAACAAATGCCCGTTTTCGAAAAATTTTAATTTTTCGAACCAAAAATTTCTTGACATAAAACAAAGTTCAGCCCGCATGAAACTTACCAAATTTCTTCAACGTTCAAATACCACTGCAGCAAAAAAACGTGTTTTTTTTAGAAAATCGACTTTTAATACTTTCAGAAAAACCGCCCTTATAAAATTTCAAATACTCATGACTGCGCCCCAGCGTGATGCTTTTTCATTTTTCTTCACATAAGGAATAATACTTTGGCAGACCCCATCTTTCTTGGAAGGTATCACTTACTTTGTAAATGACCCCTGAGACAGAGGATTCTGACACTTCAAAATTGCACTGTCTGTCTGATTTAAAATGAATTCTTTCGTATATATATATAATTAAAAACTGAAGGTTAACAACCACCGCAGGGTCCCACTGGGAGTAACTGTCATCTAAAAAATGACATAGAAACAATGTGAGTAGAGTGAATGACGCCTGAAACAAAAGACCTTGGATACTAATGGGCTCGAGTGAGGAACCTGACATAACAACCTTATGAAGCTCTTCACTTGGGGCGATCGCTAGAGAGATTGATCAGCAACCTGGGTCGGAGCAGTTTTGCGGAACGAACGTGTTATTTGAATAAATAACACGAACATTCTAGATCAATCTAAGAAATCTATACCTCCTTCCCGACACTACTATTTTCCAACTGATTATTTTTAAATAATTAAAAAATTATTTCACAAATTTATCATGTGTATGTTCCAGAAACGACAACGATCATTTTTTTCTCCCCTTTTCAGATAGTTGGAAAAAATATTAGAAAGATACGGAAATATACGCTGAAGTAAAGGAATTTCCTTCTTCATTTCAAATCAAATGCAAATTTAATCATTTTTATCTGAAGTACATAGAACATAACACATGTTCGTTGCGTGAGCGCGATCAAACTTTTGGATTTCTATTATACGATGAACAGAAACGAGCGTGGAGCGCGAGGTTTACATGATTTTTAGACCAAATTCAAGCGCGAGTGTCTTGATGAGAATGTGTTCCTTGAGGTCGATAGAACCTTAAGTAAATTAGTTCTTCTTTTTATGTAAAATTGGCATTATTAAAACAAAAGCAGGTCATAACGATAAAGTTTACTGAGAGTATATTTGCCGGCTAAGCGCGCAATAGCGAGTACACGAAGTGCGAAAACCTAGAGGAACCGAGCTTAAAGCGTCAGGACATTGTGTCCGAGCGCGTTGGGCGTAGTGAATACATTATCAAGCGCGAAGCGCGTGATGAGGATGTGCCCGCGAGGCGGCAGATTTGTTTAATTAAAATTATTCATCATTTATCATGTATTATTTACTATCTATTATTTATTGTTTATTATTTATTAATATATATTTACTGTTTATTATTTATTACTGATTATTTATTATTCATTACTCATAATTTATTAATTATTATTAATTTTCAATTTCAATTATTTATCATTTATCATGTATTATTTACTATATATTGTTTATTGTTTATTATTTATTAATCATTATTTATTGATAACTATTTATTTTTTGTTATAAACTATGAACTATTTCCTGTTTATTATTTATTTTTAACTATTTACTATTACTCATTCATTATTATTATATTTATTATTTATCACTGCTTATTATTTATCATTCAAGGTATATAGGATATAATAAAATATTTAGAGATATAATTAAGGTTTTTTTCAACCGTTTTTTCGAATAATTTTTCTCAAAAAATTTATTTCAAAATTTTCCTCAAAACATTTTTTTCAACATTCAATTTTTTTCAACAAATTTCTGTTTCAAAATTTGTTTTCAACCATTTCTTTCAATAACTTTTTTTCCAACAATTTTTCAAAATTTTTTTTAAAATAAAAAAAAAATTCAAAATTTTCCGCATCAAATTTTGTTTTCAAAATTTTTCGAAACAGCTTGTTTGATTTTTTTTTAATTGCTTTTCCAAAAAAATTCTGTTTCAACATTTTTTTCAACAAATTGAAAAAAAAATTTTTCACCAAATTTTTTAAAAATTTCTTTTAAAAAATTTTGGTCATCACATTTTTTTACAGAATTAAAAAATATTTCATTTCAAAATTCTGTTAAGACTGACATTTTCTTAAAATTTTAATTGTCAAATGTAGTGGTATTAAAAAGAAAACAAGAAATAACGGAAATTTTTTATTTTTCAAATTTACTTACGTGGTGGTACGTGTGGTACGGTAACGGGTTGCCCGTTTTGCAACTCCAACTAGTACGTGTTAAGGGAAACGCTGAATTTTGTATCAGAGTGGTACTGCTGCTTACTTTGTTGACACGTGAATTTCAGTGTAAACTTTTGATGTTCGATAAATATTAATAAAGTTCAACAAGATTATACCAAGCTGAAAAAAAGGACATTGCGGGTTTGGAAGTACCGTACGATCGCCGGATTGCCACATGCACGTGATGTGTCGAGTGAAAGTAAGTAAATCAGTGAAACTTAACCTCAAAATGAAAATTACATTATATAATTTGAATTAAATTTAAGTACTATTTAGGTGCTTTACTAAAACTAAAATTTCACTGTATTTTTAGATGTAGCTTGTACCAAATTCAAGACCACAGAGGAGGAAGTGCTTTCCTACATAAGCAGAATATATATCTCAATGCTAAAGATTGGAGCGGTAATCGCAAGCATCGAAAAACTTGAAGTATATTATCATAATTTCTAATCAATAAATAATACAGTTCAATTCATCTTGTGTACTATTAGCTATTTGGATTAAAAATGCCCCATAATTTGTAATATAACTCAATCGGGATCTGATAGGGTACCGACTTGACACTGACCCGGCACACAGATCGGGCTAACAGGTTCGGCCCAGACAGGTACAGATCTGAATACTGCCCTAAATTTTTCAAATTACCATAAAAGTTTGCCATACTTTACACGCATGTTGATAATCTTCATCGGAAATGTGGCAATCATTTAATTTTGAATAGAATGCCTCTTTTGGAGGTTTAGAAACCATTATCATTTTGGGTTCCTTTTCAGCAAGAGAGGTTCCTTTTTGTTGCAGCTCCTTTGGAACAAAAATTGGTTCCAATAGAAACCCCAGTTCTTTCTGTGAATCGACCAAATGATAAGTCTTTATTTCGGAACATCCGTTTTGAAAGGTTCTAACTCGGGACGTGTACCTTAAAAGGTTCTATACAGTGAAGGTATTTGGTGTTCCCAAAACAATTTCTACGGGATTCTGATGCTTCGGGCATTACTCGATATAAAACCTTTTAATTTGAACTCGAGATACAACTTTACAATATTTATGTTCCGAGATAGAACCTTGTAATTTGGATATTTTGTTATCGATTGTAACCGATTTCTTACGACATCGGGCAGTCGGATTGACTCAATATTTATATGAATTATGTAAAAGTTAACAAAAATTTTCTATGATAAGTCGCATCTTGGAAACAAATTGATATAATTTAATTCTCTTTGTGGCAGCTTGTAGTGCAATTTGGACTCTTTGACAATCCTTAAAGAAACTTTAAAAAACATTCAATGACTGAAATTACGTACATTTTTTATAAAAACTAAAAAAAAGAATTTCATATGAGTATCGTCCTCGCTAAAATATCCCTTTTTATAGAAAAACTTATTTTGTTATAATATAAAATAAAGTTTTCGAAATATCAATTCTTTTTTGAAACATTCATATATTTATGTCTCAATGACGCTAAAATTATTATATTATATTATTATATATTATTATATATAAATTAACTAGAAAATTACAAAAATGTCAAATTCCCGAAAATTTTAAATTCTCAACAAAAAAGAATAATTAATTTTAATATTTTTTATAATCATATTTTTTCATATCGTGCATAGTGCATACTGAATGCTGCATAGATTGAAATTTAAAAGAGCTCTTCAAAATTTAAAAGTATAGTTTTAAATTTTGAAGAGCACGAAGAGCACGTATACATGTAAAATAAAACATTATTTTAATCGATAAAAATATTAATTATAATTTTTTTTCGGGAATTTGAAACTTCAGTAATTTGGAATTTCGGGAATTTTATATTTTCAGAATATTTCAATTTCGTTGATAAACATTTTGGGTATTTTTTTTTTTGTTAATTAAATTTTCAGTAATTTTTCGCAAATTTTGTGTTTTGGTAATTATGTTTTCGGTATTTTTCAACATTTGGTATTTGTTTTTTCGGCAAAATTATGTCATCCCGATGATGAATTTTGAAAGATTATGATAAATTGGGGAAAATTAGGTTAGAAGTTTCGTAAATTTAAAATAATTTTATGGAAATGTAGTTTAAAATTTTGTAATTTTCAGTTACATTTACGGAATTTTCTGATATATTGTATCTGGTGAAGCGGGGTGTACATATTTTGAAGTTTTTTGGTACTTTAGTCCTATTTCAGCACCAGTTTCTTTGAAATAAATATCCCATCAGCACTTGTAAACATTTCGAAAAATGGGACTTTCCTAGTACTTTTGTACTAAAAATTATTTAGGGCTTGCAAAAATAAAATAAAAATTAAATGCGACTTTTCTGGTACTTTTGTTCTAAAAAAATCATTCTAAAAAGAAAAAAAATTAAGTGCGAAGTTTTCGTCTTCTAGTACCTACTTTTTTCCTTAATTGGACTTTAAACATTTTTCAAGAAAAGTTGATAGTGAAGTGCTGATTTGCCTCAAACCTATTAGGGTGATTGATACAATGATTGGTCACTTGAGGAATCTCTCCAGTTTAATAATAATTTTGAAAGATAGTGATTAGCCCCTAAATTATCTAATGATTGGCCGGGGCCAAAAACAATTTTTGACATGGTTCTCACTCATTATTCGCAAGACAAAAGTGATAAAAATTATATACATAGCCTATACAAAGCTTAAAAAATGTTTAATTAATTTTTTCAAAGATATTTTTCATTTATTTTTCAGATATTGTGGCAAATAATTCTGTTTCCGCTTCATGCACGGCAACAATGGTTAGCCATCGATTACTATAATGTGTCTTGAATCACCAAATTCAATTGAAATCTAAACGTTTTTAGTCAAATCTATCGCAACTATGAAAAAATAATAATTTTCAACAAGCGGACACTCCTAACCTCAACAGTTTTTCGTTTAAATTCCTTGCTCATTCAGCATCACAGATTTTACTTTGGCATTTATTTGCACTACGCTGCACTAACCTAGATTGTCACACAAACTGCAGAATTGTCTGCGCTTCATCTTGCACTATTTATTAGTAGTTTTATTTGTGAGTGTTCTTTTATATAAGTATATTTAAGTGAGGTGGGCAATCATTGGGGTGTGGCCAACTATTGTACCGATTATCCTACTTTAGCGGCACTTTGTCGAATCGGATTTTTTGTTACTCAAGTATAGATTATTATTATTATTATATCATTAAGCCGTTTCCCTTTCGGGGTACGCGTGAATTGCTCGGTTGTAAAGTAGTGATGTGTGGAGAGGTATATAGGTGAAAGGTAGATAGGTATATAGGTTTAAGGTATAGATATTTTAGATTGATCTAGAATTCTCGTGTTATGGCGTTGACGGGATCAGTGGTGCATTTAAAGTTACTGCGCAAAAAAATTCAAAAAGTCACTGACTTATCAAACAACCCTTGTAGCAAATTTATGTAAAAATCATGCTAAAGACGGTGTTTTTGTCAATATTAAATACTTTTATTCACTAAATCGTGAAAAATTATTATTTTTGAAATTAATGACACAATTGACGAATGTTAAGAGTAATATTTTTTCTTCAGGGTACTTGAAAATTATTGAAACCATTTTAATTTGTTTAAACAAAATTTTCACCCTGTAAATCGTAAAGTTATTATTTTCTTGAATTATTGACGCAGTTGATGAATGTTAACACTACCGGAAATCTAGATTATTTTTAGATTCATCTAATTGAGTCTAGGAAGTTTTACCTGCGACCTTTTTGAGTCTAGCATCATCCAGAAAGGGGTCAATTTTAGATGATGTGCTCCTAGACAATCTTATCTAGAAATCGTCTAGATTTTCGGTAGGGAAGAGTGAGATTTTTTCTGAAAAAAAGTTTGAATATTATTTAAACAATCAACATCACTCACTCCTTTTCATAGGAAAGATGGAGAAAATTTTGATTCTTTCGAATCCTTTGCACTATGTCGCCTGCTAGTTAAAAAATTAGGGTATACGTTCTGAGATTAGCAAATATTGAATAATAAGCGACATATAGCGTATAAGAGATTCGAAAAAAATATATTTTGCTCCACCTTTCTTCCACAATAAGCATCTCTCTTAATATTCGTTAAATGCGTCACTAATTTCATGAAATAATAACTTTAAAAGATTCACAGAGGAATAAAATTGTTTGAATTATTGTCAAATATCGTTAAAAAATATATTACTCTCTAAATTAGTTAATTGTGTGATTAATTCTAGAAAATAATAACTTTTATTATATTATATTATATTACTCTTAATATTAATAAACTGTACCATTTATCCCGAAAAATACTAACATTTCACGATTTTATTACGTCCTGAATGATCATATAATTATTAATTGGAATTAACGAATAAATAAATGCTCCTCTTTATTCTTCCCTAATTTCCTTGATTGTCTGACTAGATAACGTATTCAAATGGGATAAGGATGCGAATGATAATTCATTAACGAGTTCTTGATTAATAAATTATTTATTAATAAAAATAAGTTGGAAGCTCCAAGTGAAAATATAATTATAACAGAGAGTTTTGGAGATGCAACAGCTTTTATGAGTTTTACAACATATTTACTCACTTTCTGAAGAATTTGAGGCTGAGAGGAATCCTCTCAGGAGTTAGTTCCGTTCAAACACAGTAATCCCAAGGTTTAACTTGTCACACACTGTTCGACACGTTTTAAATTTACAGTCCTTCAACAAATAAATCAATATAACCTTCCCAATGGGCACCAAATTTGACGACGTCTTCACGATATCGTTACGACATCTTTACGACAACCTTACGAAATCCTATGTCTATGTCGTTAAGGTTAGTTTTTGTGTAAAATGGAACTATCTGAATGATTATTATAATTTTATATGAAATTCAGAAAGCATGTTCCTCATATCGATTTCATAGGTTTGAGGCATTAATTTTAATATGCTTTGGTGTTTTGAAGTTAATACCATTTTTCAAGAGTGTTCCTTGAGTCCCATTGTTCAGTCGCAGGAATCTATTTATCTAAGGTAGTGTCCCTTATTTGAACCAGACAAATTTCTTCATTTAATTCAAAGAATCGAATTCCGTAAATGTATTATTTTAAGGAAAATAAAATTCTCAGACATTCAAGTAAGTTAACTTATTTGAACCCAAAAGATCTAGCTTGATGCATTTGTTCGATTCAATGAGCTTGATCTCCTGAGTCAAATCAGTGTGCCCTTGAATCAATCGATTTGTCAAAAGAAATCTATTCATTTTAAATTTTGAAAAAGAAATGTTTTCAATTTTATCAGTTTTAGTAAAATATTTGTATATACATATATGTGTAGAGGTTCAGAGATAGAGTTGGTACATTTTTTACCAATAAAGCATTTCCTTGGACAAACGTTGGTGTCGTTCCGTCTATACAAAAGAAATATGTATTAATAGGTTGGTAAGAATGTTGATGGCACTATGTTTCTAGCCTTTTCGTTATAAGTGCTTTGGGATCGCGTTTCGGGTAGAATGGGTAACCCTATCCTTAAATTCTCCCCTCGCAACTTATCAAAGCTGCTACGCCTGGCACCCAGCTGGCGCTCTACTTGCAACGGAGGCACATATCGCGGTTTGTAATTTATTACAGATCTTAGGGTCCCTAGCTTAGCTATAGTTCCGGTTGATTTTTGTGATGGACTTAATATGGCTTGTGGTGATTCATCACCCTTTTCTTTTATTGAAACTAGATTATCGTTTGATGGATATTTTAGAATGTTTGAGGGAGATTCTACTTTTTCTGGGGCATCTGCATATTTATTTTCTTCACTAGTTTCTTCATTTCCAACTTCTTGACTTTTGAATTCATTTAGTTCGTTTTCAGCCCGGTTTATAAATGAGCTTATTCTTTGATCGAATTCCGTTTCGCTATCTAGTTTAGAATTGCGCATTCAAAACCATAATTTTAAATTAAAATTATAGAAATTTTAAAGACGATAAATACATTATTGATATGTATCATTTTTACTCAAAACTTACAAAACGCGCGAATTATGAAATACGGGAAATCTCCCGATTTAATATTTTTCTCCCGGCTTTCTCCCCGTTTTCTCCCGGTGCAAGTTTCTCCCGGCTTTTTCCCGGTTCTCCCGGTTGAGTGACCACCGTGATATATATACTTTGTCAAAATAAATAAAAAATACATTCCGTATTGGGAATGGTGACATGAAAGTGTTTTTACGATTGTCTTGTGGAGTTTAAAACAATTATTGAATAGTTAATGTAAGTCTTTATCGAAAACAAAAAGTGTTTCGGATGAAATTTCCATCTTATATAGCCACAAACTTGATCCAGATTATGCAAATAATACGAATAATAGACCTTTGGAAATGAAATACGAATTTTAACCTAACTTTTAGGTTAAATTTTTTAGATAGTAAGAGTTTCATGTTTAAATTAATAAAAATTTACTTTGAGTTTATGTTTACTTCAAAATAAATTCATTTGAGCTTATATTGTGCTAAAATTTACAACAAATAGTACATTAATTGTTTTTTTGTAGGAAAATTATTTTATCAAGTAATGTGTTTTTTCACTGTATACGATGGAAATTTCATCTGGAACACTTTATTTTCGATGAAGATTTATTTTTATTAGGCGAAAATTACTTTAAACTCTGCAAAAAAAATCGTAAAAACACATTTATGCACAAATTAAAATGCATCTTTAAAATGTTACCTACTATTTCTAGTTTTGATTTTTGGCACCAGATGGCGTATCGCAGTTTAACCATTCACAAAAGTTCCATTCCTATTTTTATTTATAATTAAGCTGCACAAAATAATGTATATAATATATAAGTATTTGCAAAAGCATTCAAGAAAATTCAATAGTTTTTGTTAAATTAACCCAATTAGATATGTTGTATTATTCGAAACTATAGTTTTGCGATAAATGATTATTTGCACAAATGAATATTATTGTTGAAACATAAGTTTTGATTACATGAGATCAATATTGCGTGGTTCGGGTTAGAAAAGGCACATGTCCCTGTTTCTCTGTTTACATAAAAATAACAAAAATTACTGTGAATATTACGATCAGCTACATACTTGTATTAAGAAAACAATTTTTAAAGCTGTCTTTACAACCAAAATAAGAAATACTTACGTTAAAGTGATCTTTGTAACAAAATATAACCACAGCTAGAGACTTATTTTCAGTCACGTTGCATTATTTCGAACCTTTTTTTTTTTTACATTGTAAACCTTTTGGGACACATACAAATAATTTTAATGGCATTTTTGTACTTGCGTTTTGGCACCCATGCATAAAACACCCTCGATAAGCACGATTTTACTGGTTCTTTTTTTAAGAAATTCTTATTATGTTATTCAGCTTTGTGCATAAGATACGTAGCCTCTGACGGCATCATAGCGCGGCAAAATATTAACATTTAAAATTCTAATTTCTATTTTTTTAAATTTATAAGTAAATATAACTACATTTTCCATTCAAAGATATATTAGTATACGTTTACTTTCTACTTCAACTTATTGTTGGTGCCTATGGGGCATAAAATTTCATAAAACATTAACCTTGAATCATTTTTTTTCAAGTAAAAGAGCGGGAAAGGAAAATCGAAAAAATAGTTTTTCTCGAAAATGGCTCAATCGATGTTAATAAACAAAATATTTGACGTTGTGAAAGCCAATGAGACAATTTTCGAGAAAAATTGTTTAAAAAATTCTCCCAAAAAAAAAACATAAGTTTTATATTGAAATTCGTTTTGAACCATAACGTCCTACTCCGATTAATATAAAAAAAGGTTGAATGAGACAATTTACAGGATTAAAGGCTAGTTAAAAACAGTCCCCTTTATCTCTGAGTTAAAAGTGTACTGAATATTGACCTTGCGCTGATTGTTCATGAGGCCTATATTCAATAAAATGCATGAGAAGAAACGTAAAAATTCAATTTTTCAGGAATGAAAACTATTTTATCCAATTTTTTTTAACTAGTCATCGATACAGCATATTTGCTATACTTTTTAAAGCAATACTTATTGCAAAAAAAAGTTTTAATGCTCGACTAGTAAATATTGCTTTAAAAAATATTAAAAACTTCCTAGATTAATGTCTTCGAAAAGAAAATTTGATCAAGTAGTTTTTATTTGGAGAAAATTGAATTGTTAGTTTTTCCCCATGCATTTTTGTTAAGACAGGCCTTGTGAACTATCAGCTACACCTGCCGGCCCCAGTCAAATCTCACGAAGCTTTTATTCAGTATATTCTAGGCAAAGAACCAGGGGACTGGTTAAAAGAATAAAGGTGTCACTAAAACATGACCTCATTCAACAATATTTTTTAATCGTATTTTTAATAGAAATCTGTATTATCATCAGTTGACCTGGTGTTCGATTCCCAGCGGAGTGAAAGGAGAAGATCTTTTTTCTGAATAAAATTTAATTAAAAAGTTTTTAATTTATATTTCCATCTTGTCCCTTGGTATAATACCCTACAGATACCCTACAGTTCATAATTAACCCTACAGTACAGTCGCCAATGACCCTGGCAGTCGATGCGACTATAAACATTCAACTAATAAAAAAAAAAAGGTTCAACAAAATAGTTAAATTTTTAACCCAATAAGATGAATTCTGAATGAAGAATATAATACTTGAATTTTTAACCAAAAATGAAATAGTTAAATTTTCAGCAATGGAACAATTAACTTTTGATTAAAAATGATTAATTTTTAACCAAAAATGGAATAGTTCAATATTAAATTTCCTGTTTCTTTCACTTTCCACTCTCTTCTACCTGAATTTTACCATTTTTACACATGCATTTTTTCATTCTCTCTCATTCGCTCCTCCAGCCCCCTCTAACTCCTTCATCCAATTCTCACCCAATCCATCCTATAGAATCTTTACCACATTCTATTTCTAGCTTCCTTTATCTTCCATTTCTCTCTTACATCCTTCCCATATATACTGCCAGTTCTCTCCTCCCATTCTCATATTCTGAACTTTCTGTTCTCATTCTCTTCCCACTGCATTCCTTCCCCTACCTCGTTCCCCAATCGAAACCTCGCTATTCTGGTCCACCTTATCTCTCCCCATCCCTTTTCGAAATACTTTGGCACTCTTTCCTCTTTTATTATCTAGTGCCATTTATTATATTTTGATTTCTCAATCATCCCTCATCTTTTATTCATTGTCTTTCCCTGTCCCTTCTCTCCAATTCTTCATAGCTTACTCCGTTCGCCTCTCCTATATCTTTATCACTACGAAACTTCCTAATTTCTTTTTCCCATCTTTTTTCTTCTATCACCCTCCCTCTCCCTTCTACTACCATCTTCGAATAATTTCTCGCTAACCCTCCTCCCTTTCCCCTACTTAGCTTCGTCTCAAACTGCCATGCCCTCTTTTCCGCTCTTGTACTTAATTTATCCCCTTGCGCTTCTTCTCTCACCATGTATCCAGGCATTCTCTAGTCTCTAGTCTACCTCTAGCGTCCACTTTATATACCTTTCTTGTAAATTCTCAATCTCTTTCCTTTCCCACATTCTTCCCATATGCTCCTTCTCTAATCTTTTGTAACCTTCCTTTTCCTATTCCCCATATCTGCTTCATTACCATTTGTTCGGAAGGTATATCAAAAATATTTAAGCTCCTTTACTTCTAACTTGACTACCTTCCATCTCCCAGTCCATTCTTTATTTATCCCCCCTTCTTTTATTAACCTTATTATATTTGTCTTTTCTAAATTTAAAATAACTTTTTCCCATCTAATTATTTCTTCAATCCTGTAATTAAGCCCATCAACCCTCCTTCATCCTTTTCAATCAACATTATATCGTCCGTGTTTTTCAGTATGTATATCTTTTTTTCTCCCATACTAACTTCTTCCCAACCTTTTTTCTTCATTTCCTCTTCTAAGTCTAAATATCTTCTTCTAAGGTTAAATGTTTTCAACTAGAATATCTTCCCAAAGCAGGGACAATATTTAATAAATAGAATAATTATATTCATGAATAACAAAATAATTATTGTTTAATTATATGCAGCATATATTCCGTGTAGAAAATATTTTGTGTAGGAGAAATATAATCAGTATACTTTGTGTACAATATATTATGTGTAGAATATATTTTTGTATGAACAGCGTTTTCCCATTTATTCCTAAGCTCATTTTGAATGAAAATATGCCTGTTAAAATCGATTCCCCAGCTTGAGAGATATATTAAAAATATTTCTCAACTCTGCGAAGAATAAATTTGATCTGTTCCTACAGGACCAACTTAATTTGAATTTAGGTAAAGACTTTGTGATAAGCCAATCATTAAGTTTTGAAACAGGTTTGAAAGGAGGGAAATAAATTATTGGCTGAGGGAAAATATATGTTTTGAATATATTAGCGATGATCCATCTCAATAAAGAAGCTGTCGAAGACACACCTTATGATCGTGCCTACAAATCCTAATTCTGGTAGATAGAAGACGTGCATCCAAGGGGAGCCCTGCGACGCATTAAGGGGATTAAAACGACTCGGGTTATCGCCACATACATAATACGTCTACGCATTGTTTAATGTAATATTTTAACCACATAATCTAAAGGAAATGTCATTCGCGGGAGCAATGCGATTTTTCCAAAAAATGTTTTTGTTGACGTTATTTTTTTGTAATTGAAAATTGAGCGTTCTTTTGCGCCTGCGGAATGCAACGCGCTAGCTAACACTGTGTGCCAGGCAGCAGTTACACGGTCTAGTTTCAAGTCCATGCTGTACAAAGCGCTTCGAATTTTGACTGCGGTATTTGTACGATAATTGAAGAAGTGGCGCATGCGCACTACGATATACTATCTCTTTTTCACGAGAGAAAAAGAGACATTGCAGCGCAGTGCGCATGCGCCAATGTTTTCGACGCCTGAGGGAAGGAAATAAATGTGCAGTTTGCACCGTCAAAACGCATATACGGAGATCGGTCTCCTTATTATTACTCCGTGGATAAAACCTGCAAGAACACCGTCGCAGCCCGGCACACAGTGTTAGCTTCTGAGAAATCAAAGCAACACAATTTAGTCAATACACATTAGAGAGATGCTTATATTTCTATGGAGAGAACTTCAAAATTCGCTTTTCGCGTTAAAAAGACATTATTTGCGTACGCAGTGCTTTAAACCAAAATATTTTCAATCTCTTTATTTTTAGAGAATAAAATAGCGGGAGCCTATTTGCTCATAATTATTTAATCAAATTGAATTTTTATTTATAATATTTTAAAAGTTTTTCTTTTATTAAACCGCCTTAGAAAGTAAAGTAATCCTAGAGAGATGCACTTGCTTAATAAAGTCAAAAGTGTCCTCTAGAGATTAAAATGTTTTGCTGAAATTCTCTCTGATCCTTTTGAGGCCACTGTCCTCTAGAGCCACTCTTTATGAAACAAGTGCCTTTTGAATATTCAGGGACATCTATTTATCCCGAGTCTAAAATAATAAATTTATTTTGATGAGTAATAAATGGCACTCAAGGCACACAAAAGGTAATCTGGTAAATATCTACTTTATTTTATAATAACTGATTATAGTTATATAGCCTGTCTATCAGGTATTAAGAATCCTCAGCCTGTGAGGATGCTGTGCGAGCACGCTCGAAGCCTACAAATGGGCTGAGGAATGTCGCACCGCAGGTAGCGCCCTATTGTCTCAATTTGGAGGGTGGGAGCGAGAAAGCGAGTATTTGAACTTTATTGCTTTCTTTCCGCTGCCAGGTTTCCGTAGGCGGCCAATCTTGGGTTGGCGACCAGGCTCGGTATCTTTCAAAATCCGCTTTCGTTTCGGTTGAGTGTAGTTGACCGAAGATCGCAGGTATCTGCTGGGCCTTGCTCAACCTGCGACGTCGGTAATCACGCCTTATAGCTTCCAATTCTGCCTCTGGTAGTTCCTCGTTGGGGTCTTGCCGCTTTTTTTTCGTTGCAGGTTTCTCCTTAGGTTGTATATTTTCTTTCTCTTTGTTGACGAGACATGGTCGTTTCGCCGGTCTCGTGTTCTTCTGCGTGAATATTTCTTCGACTAAGGCGTCGTTTCGGCTTCTCTTAACGGCATATATTCCCCTGGTTTTACTCAGTTGGCTCTTTTCTTTCGTGACATTTATCCAATGTTGCTCCGTCTCCGTGAATATGACTTCAGCGGCGCGTTCCGGTGGAGTCATGGCCGGTGGTTTCTTTTTGATTTCCAACACGACGATAAAGTTGATTCTGGCCTCTCGTAGAATCTCGTCAGCTATTTTATCATCGGCTGACTTCTCAGATTGTTCTCTCCTTTCTTCTCGTTCACCCTCCAACGTTGGTAATGCTTCGATCTCTTGAAGTACCTCGTGAGATGTTAAGGGTTGTGGCTCTTGCTCATTTATACGCAATTGGACATTCTGCGACGTTGAGGGAATCGGTAGTTCTTCCAATGGCTCTCTCAAGCGTGATGTAGCCACAACTTCCTGTTCATCCTCCAGGATAATTACTTCCGGTGTAGTCTTTTGTTTCTCTGGTTCATTTTCTTTTACAGGTGTGGTCTTAGGCTCTTCCTCGAGAAAAAGTATCTCTGGTGATGAGATTATCGTCTCCAACGGTCCCTGCAGCCATTTCAGAATCTTCACTGAGATCAATTAATTTCGTGCTCGTGCTGGTGTCAGGCATCTTGGAAGGTTTAGTCGAAACTGACCTACCCGAAATTTTTCCGACGCTCCTAGGACACCTCGATTCTCGAGCCTGCATTTTCGTTCTCCCCACTCTCGCTTTTCCTACGCAGGTGTTTTCGAAGATCGTTTGCGTGGTACTGTCTCCTCTCCTTGTCGCCTTCAGTGCTACACAGAATATAGACATTCGTAGCGGTTTGCTTCTTAATTCTGTATGCCCCTTCATACAGCGCAAGGAATTTTGCCATTTCACCTGTCATGGTATTTGATACGCTGCAGACTTTGGCCAGTATCCACTCGTTTACCTGGAAGGTCACGCCTTTTTTCTTCTTGTTAATCCGTCCCAATAATTTCTCTCGCTTTCTTTTTGTTCTATCTCTAAGTACCATTAACTGTTCTTGACGATTTCCTTGTGGGTGGGGTGGCGTCTGAGGTAGTAAATTTGTCCACCATCTTTTTGGTTTTCGACCCCACAACGCCTCATAAGCTGTGATTTCGGTAGTATCATGATACGATTCGTTGATGATGGTTTCTACGTTTTCTAATTGAAAGTACCATCCTCCGTGGTGCTTTGGGGGCAGGAGGGTCCCAAGGAGTCGTGCTAGTTCACGGTTTACGCGCTCCATCATGTTGGCTTGTGGATCACGTACTGATGTTAAGATTACCTGCATCCCTCTTTCTTCGAGCGCCTCCCTCCATCGGTGACTCGTGAATTGTGTGCCCCTAAATGAAAGTACCTTCCGTGGTGCTCCTACACTTTCTACGAATTCGTCCAATCTTTTGATTGCCATTTCACTTGTAGCTTTTCGTAATGGATATAATTTCGTGAATTTTGTGAAGCCCTCCTAAAAAAAAAAGTCAGGAATCGTCAGAAAAAAAGTCAGGACTTCTGACCATTTCTGACCACTTTTGTTACGTTTCTCGAATACATATAACTCCATAAAAGAAATTTAGTATACGTAAGTATACTAAAATTACAAAGTGTAATGAATTTAGTAAACACATAGGAAATTAATATGCCCGTGTATACTAAAATTTCAAACATTTCTAACAGTGTGTGCAAACTGCGCACATGCTAAAAGGAAGTGGCCATGCTAAAAATGCGTTTCTATATGTATTTAGAATGTAGAAAAAAATTTCGAAATATGTGCCTTAATATTTGTTTTGCAATTTTTTATTTTGAGAAAATTACACTTTACGTGGAACTGCCCATATAACATAAATTTGTTTCGTCAGAATTAGATTTCCGGTCAGTTTTTAAAGAGCCGTAACTAGCGTTTCATGCGGCCTGTGAGAGTTCACAGAAAAAAACTGGGGTTACGAAATGTTGCAGGTAATCGTTTAAGAAAGGTAATAGCCAGCTGATTACTCCAAACTGAGATAAACTTTCCGTGATTACAGGTCTGCAACGTGCTGCCTATACAGGAATCCGCCGGAGATATTTGCCATTCAGCACGGAAAATTTACGCAACTTGGAGTACCCACCTCGCGTTTACTCTGCTTGACCGATTGCCCGAAACATTTCGTACTCTCAGTCTTTTCTGTGTTTATAATTTTGCACCCCTCAACCCCTATAAAAAATCATATAGCGCCTCAGGCTAATATGTGAAAAAATGTCAAAGTTAGAATGGTAATATTTTTTATTCAAATACAAAATTGATAAATTTCTTCTGGTACATTACTTGTGTAATTGCGCCCCCTTCTAGTCCGCGCTTAGTGCGGAAAGACCGACGGCACAACCGTTATGTTTCGACTCTGCTTGAAATTGTCGTTTTATTTTTACTTTCAACATAATGGAAAGAAAGGCTACTGGAAAAAGGGTAAGGGTGTATAAGGAAAAGGGCTATGGCTGTGTTTCAACTCACATCCATTCTTTTTTGCATTACTATAAAATGTGATATGGTTGTATTTTAACTTTTCACATTATGTAAACAAGGATACTGAAAATGGGATATGTTTGTATTCTCACCTTTTATTCAGTGAAAAGAAACGCTACTGGAAAAGGGGTAAGAGTGTATTGGGCTACTGGAAAATGAGTAGGGCTGTATTTCTACTCACGCTTATCCTTTCTTACATTACTAAAAATGTGATATAGTTGTATTTTAACTTTTCACATTATGTAAACAAGGATACTGAAAATGGGATATGTTTGTATTCTCACCTTTTATGTAATGAAAAGAAACGCTACTGGAAAAGGGGTAAGAGTGTATTAGGCTACTGGAAAATAAGTAGGGCTGTATTTCTACTCGCGCTTATCCTTTCTTACATTACTAAAAATGTGATATCGGATATGGTTCTATTTTCACTTTTCATATAATGAAAAAAAGGTTACGGGAAATGGGTTAGCGTGTGTTAGTATGATGGAAATGGTGTGAGGGTGTGATCTTACTTAAGTAGCTTTTTTTAATTTCAACCTTGAAAATGACTCTTTCGGCTATTTTATGGCCACTTTCGTAATCATGTATTTTATATAATTTCATTCGTAATCAGAGTACGAAATTACATTTGTTTACGTGCCTTCAAAAATATTACTTTTCGTATCCTCACTACGGCACGTTTCGAAAACAATATACAATTTATGCCTAAAGGTTCACCCACAAACTTAGTTTATGCTGATTTTTCATTGATTCTAAAATGTTTTGTGTAAATTGAGCCAGATATCTAATATAGGTAAAAAATGGCTGTAGACAGCTGTGATTGACAAGTGCGAGTCTTAATAGGCTTATGTCACTCTGGCTATAATTACCTGTAGTCAAAAGCAAAATTCATGCCGATATGTCAATTCCATCAGAAGTTACAGAGGAACATGAAGAACAAAGAAAAATTACAAAAACATAAGTCTTCTTTTTGCTTCGCTCATTCTATTAAAAAGGTAAATGTCACTGCAAAAAATTTTTGCGACATTCAGATAAGTGAATTACAAATTTGAATTTCACGTTTATAATTTTGCAGCGGCACCTTTATCAAACTTACCGACAAGACTGAGAAACATAGATGATAAAAAGCAATTTAACTGGAACATAATCGGAACACCGGTTATACAGCATGGAATTTGTTATACATGCACGATAGGTTTAATGAAAATTACAATGGAAATTATAACAAAAATTATTTCTGAAAAGTAAAAGGGTCTAGTCGGGTAAGCATGGCAAATCGTCCGCCGCTCGTATCAGGCTGAAATTCAAGAGAAGTTTATGGCCAAAATAACAAGTAAAAAAAAATATTTGAATTTTTTGAGAATGTTTTTCAAGGCGATGATTTTGACCTGCGAGAACTATCTTTTCACAAAATATTCTATATATCACCTAGATTAACATATTTTCCCCCCGAACTGATCGGAGTGGTGCGCCTTAGTTTAAAACAAAATTAAAATATAATTTTCGTATTACCATATGGAAAACTCACACGACTATATATATATATATAAAAACTAAAGGTTAACAACCACCGCAGGGTCCCACTGGGAGTAACTGTCATCTAAAAAAAATCACTACTTTACCACCGAGCAATTCACGCCTACCCCGAAAGGGCAACGGCTTAATGATATAATAATAATAATAATAGCCATGGAAATTACTCCTTCACCTGCGACAGTTCGTATTTATTAAGTTTAAACTAAAATTGAACCTGAACACTGGAAAAAACGAATTTCTTAAGGATAATAAATACTCATGAATATTACTTTCTAGCATCACACAGAAAAAAGTCTTATTTTTGTAACAGCCTAATTGATGTTCAACTTAAGTCGTGCATATTTCTGGCTTAAAGTTAGATTTAACCCTTTTATTGGCCCAAGGTTATATTAAAGACTATTTTTTAGCTTAAAGTTATATTTAAACTCATGTTGGATCCTTAAACGAGATCCATTTAACTTCAGCCCGGATTCTACTTCTATAAATAAAAACTTTTTCTTTTTGTGCAATATAAGGGGAACTTTGAAAATTTGAAAAAAAAAAATTATCACTATTTTACACCCTGATAAAATAAGTTTCAATGGCGATTTCTTATTCAATGTTGTTCGTAGAATTCGAAAACGAAGGGATTGTTCTATTCTGTGATGATTTAGACCACGTGGTTACTGCTTTTGAGAGTGTGCTCATAGATATATTTGATTTAAGAAAAGGAACATTGATATATCTTTAGTAGTTTCAGAGAAAATTATATTTGAAGAAAACATATATGTATATATATTTTATAGACATCTCCAAAAATAATCATTTTAAAGAGTTCAAGTCATTAAGGATTATTTTACAAATATTCCACATTATACTAGGCCCACAACCCACCTTTTTATTGGTCATTGCCCTTTTTACCCAAACTTCATATTTTTTTGGTAAAATCCTCCACCATTTTACATATGTCAGCTTGAATTTTGCAATTATTTGAGTATTTTTGGGTTTCTGCCTCACAATATAGAAAGGAGAACATTGATGAGAGGGAAACAGTATAAGGGGAGAAGGGAGAGAGAGAGAGTTGGCTCAAAACCAGGATACGCGATCGGAAATGTTTCGAAATAATCGAAAAAATCTTTTCGTAAACTTCCAGGGTAAAACTGCAGAAAAGGTACATCCTCTGACAACTTCTATCAAGAGAGAAAGAGAGCGGGGATGCAACAAAATAACTTTTTTTTAAATTAAAATTATAAAAAAAAAGTTTTGCAACACGACCAATAACGAAACTTGTTTCTTCCGTCATGAAGTATTGGGGTAGAAGCTGTTTGGGGAGAGGGTTTTAAGTTCGCTGGAGATTGACGGTTACTGGAAGTGGGAAGCAGAGGAACGCAGAGTGCGACTCATAAAAATGGTCCATAAAAATGCTGCAATCGTAGTGCGCTGCGTCTGTGACTGACGCGGGACTCGACTGGCACAAGAAATATATTATCCAGAACGGTATACCAGTCGCAGGCTGTACGACGTGCACTGTGATAGGTGATGTTGGTCCAGACGCTCGTTCAGTGTTTTTTATTTGCATTTGTCCAATCCAGATGCTTTCCTCCGTAGGTATCTCGCGACTCGAGTACCAATGTCCTGCAAAACTCAGCAAGAGCACTCCTTTTTTCTCGGCGAGATTTTACAATTAACAAGAAGATTTCTTTCCTCGTAAAAATAACAAATTTATGGTTTTTCCATGCTGTAAATTCAAATTTAAAGTTCAGCTATGTTCATTGTCACAATCAATATCAAAACTGAAAACTAATTGAATCGCTTTCGAAGTTCATATTGTTTAAAACGAACCAATTGTTTTTTAGTTTTTTTTTTCAGTAAGTTTTGAAGCCATTTTCTCTGTGAAAATGAAACTTTTTTCCTGTGCAGCATAGAGCTTTTGTCTTCTCCACTTGTTAATTTACACAATTTTCACTCGCAATGTGAAAGAAATGAAATTTTTTTCAGCTAAAGTTTACATCATCCTAAATCAATGTACGGAGATTCACAGAATACAAATAATTTGCTTATTGATCGACTTAATTGTTACAAAAGATGTGATGAACAAATTGTCAAGTAGTATCATTATTGGTAACTAATGAAACATTCAACAATAACCATTGTTATAAGTAGTTCTTGTGGCAAAATATTTAAATTTGAAGCTTGTTCAGATTTCGATTTCACTTAATAGTCTCAATTTCTGCAAATTTTTCTAAAAATCATACATATGTTTGATAATATTTGATCAAATATATCAGTTCAGATTTTTATAAACATATCAGATGATTAAATTTCAAATTTAGATTTTTTCGCGTAGGAAAAAAAGTTTCATTGCACTGAAACTGTTCTAAATTATTGCACAAATAGCTGTTACAAAGTCACAAAAATATTTGAAAAGTTAACAATAAACATTATTATAAACAATTATTTTGGAAAAATATTTACATATGTGGCCTTTTTAGGTAAAGTATAACAATTTAAATGTTTATAAACAATTAGGATAATCAGTTGCATAACTTTGGCAGTTTCACGTACACTCAAAAAAAATTTCTAGTTAAAGTTACTAGACGCGTCTGGTTAAAAAATTTCTAGTTAGTTGAATCCGAAATTATGGTTAATATGACTAATTGATTACATAAAAATTTCAGACATAAATGCCCACACACAAATGTATCATAATTTTGATACCTTTCATGATTATATTTTACGCTACCAGCAGCTAGATACTTAAAGAGATCCAAAGGTGGCCGGAGATTACCAAAGCTATGAAAATAAATTATTTTATTGTTAATCTTTTTATACGCAAACCAATGAATCCCTACATTATTTTTATCATCAAGATTAACAAAAGCACTTTCATATTTACGTAGCCCACCCTCTCGTAATTTATTTCGCATAAAAACACCGTGAAAATTTGTAATTTTTATAGATTTTGCAAATTTAAGTAAATTTGCATCGGTTAGTGCTCGGTGAGGTAGCGTCACTGTGAGTTTCCTGACTTACACTTAAGTCCTGCTCCTTGAGTATATGGTTTTAGATGAAATCCCAATCCTTCTTTATATGATTTCAAATAAAGACCTTCCCTCACAGCAATGGCTTCCATTGCTTCATTATGAGGTTTGCTTTCTTCAAGCTGCCTTCTTGCAGCATTTGAATCATTGATAGCTTTTTACACTTCTTTTTCCATCAGCTTTTTTTAAAGCTGCACGCGCGCCTCTGAGAACAGATTTAATAACAGTTTGTCCATCATTACTTGGTATCATTGATTTTTTGGCTGCTGTAACGATTTGTTTATGTGTGGTAGCACACATTTTATTTTTAATACCCACGCCAAATTTTGATTTAATTTTCTTTGCTTTAGTTATCCCCCATGAAGCCGCCTTTTCACCTATATCTAACTCTCTAGATGATACACGTTTCCAAGTTTTTTCAGCTAATACTCTATCAGCTACGTTTCTTGCCTCAACGTTTTCTCTATTTCGCAGATAAGCGATATCGTGCTCCTTGCAAGCAGCGTCAAGAGGATTGATTCCAGGATCACCTCGCGCAAGTCGTTTTGCTAATTTCGTGCCTGGTCCACAATACTGGTATCCAGCAAGATGTAACTCTACTGGAAGTCTGTTGATGATGTTATTCAGCAGTCCTCTACCACGTCTTGCCTCTTTCGAGGTTCGCTTACGCCTGACTCTAGCTTTGTCACCGTGAGCGATCATATCTGTTTGAGAGATACTTTCAGACTAAAGAGTGAACCTATATAAACCTGACACTTATAGTTGTTCATTCAGTCATAGTCAAGATGCAGTTTGAAACACAACCTATAAAACTATTGGTCCGACTTTGTATACAGCAGTCGGTTAGCCACAGATCACCTTGATGCACCCGACGGTCGACCAAACCTTGGCCCAAATATGGGCCGGCGTCGGACAAAGGCTGGTTCATGGCTTTGAAAAGACCGTGAAAGTACGGTCGGCCCGACTCTGGACAAGAGATGGCCCGACCGTCGGCATAACATTGACTTGTACAAGTCACCATGTTGTACCCGACGGTCGGTCAAACCTTGGCCCAAATATGGGCAAGCCGTCGGATAAACGCTGGTTCGTGCCTTCAAAAAGACCGTGAAAGTACGGTCGGCCCGACTCTCAGCAAGAGATGGCCCGACCGTGGGCATAACATTGGCTTGTACAAGTCACCATGTTGTACCCGACGGTCGGTCAGACCTTGGCTTAAATATGGGCCAACCGTCGGATAAACGCTGGTTCATGCCTTCAAAAAGACCGTGAAAGTACGGTCGGCCCGACTCTGGGCCAGAGATGGCCCGACCGTGGGCATAACATTGGCTTGTACAAGTCACCATGTTGCACCCGACGGTCGGTCAAACCTCGGCCGTCGGATATACTAGCGTTCATTAATTCAAAAGGACCGAAATTTGAGTACGAATAGCTGGATCTTTGTGCAGACATATCCATATTCGTACCGAAATTTCTGCACACGTAGACATCTACTTTTTTTTAAGAAAAAAATTCTAAGCTCCATTTTATGATGAATTGTAAATGTTCCGAAAAATTTTACATTTGATGTGATTCTGAATCGTTTTAAAATAGTCTGAAACACCTACAAAGCAAAAAGTTACACAAAAGTTTACAAAAATTTGTTATTAAACAAATTGTCGCAGTACGCGATACAATTTCTAGGTTCCGTCAATGCCAATTTTAAAGGCTCATTAAAAATCACATTTTATGTCATTATCAAAAGTTGTAAAATAGCCTAAAACGTGAAAAACAAAATATTACACGAAGAAAAATTATTCAAAGTGGGCGCAAAAAAAAAAAATTGTTTAAAAAAGTTTGAAAAAAAATTGTTTAAAAAAATTGTTTAAACAAATTTTTAGAAAAAAAAATTGAAGAAAAATTGTTGATAAAAAAAAGTTGAAAATTTGTTGAAAAAAAATGTAAGGGTTTCAGCCCGGGGCTACGAAGCCCTAAAAATTGTAATTGGTTTAAATTATTTATTCAAAAGTTATTTCACTTATACTTACGTTAACAGTTAATTTATTTTACATCTACATGATGTCGCATAATAATAACAAAATTATTGAGAAAAAAGAGTTTAAAAAATGTTTAATTTCAACTGCTTTGAGCTGTGGCTTATGAGGATGGTTTTTTCATTGACTTTCAATTCTTTAGGTACTAAAATATCTATACCTTAAACCTATATACCTATCTACCCTTCACCTATATACCCATCCACACATCACTACTTTACCGCCGAGCAATTCACGCCTACCCCGAAAGGGAAACGGCTTAATAATAATAATGATATCATGGAGATTAATTTGACCTGTGCAAAACATCGACAATGTTGGACCTGAGGCAATGAGCAAATCAACATTCGACGTTTTGTAAAAATCGGTATCAGCTAATTTTATATTTACCGGAATATTAGAATTTTCTCTGGAAACTGTTTCGCTCGGAACTGAATCAGCTATGTCAGGTACTATGAAAAATACTAGTAATTTTTCAAATTCTGAATGCATTGAATTGAACGTGACTTTAGTAAAATAATTTGCATTAGTAGTTAAACTGTTGATTGCACTGATTGTTAATCAACAACACGTTTTAGGCAACTTCAGACTTTTTATCAATCTTTCGGTAATAAAATTCGTTGTGAAACACGTATCGAGTAACGCTCTGCACATTATAAGATTACTGTCTTTGTCGGCCGTTCTCACTAAGGCACTCGTCATTAAATCAAACGTCAATATAGTGGTCGAAAAACAAAGGCCAATACTCGATTGCTTAGTCTCTAGTCATGCTGATTTCTCAGAATTTTCGTCGGTTTTATTTCCACTCTTTGCCGTTTTCGGATAATGTAATCGAGTGTTGTCTTTCTTGCCGCACGTTTTACAATTACCGAATCTGCATTCCGATTTTCCGTGATTTCTCATGCAATTGATACACAATTTTGCATCTTTTATCATTTTGACTCTATCATTAACTGAAATTTCTTTGAATTTTTGACACTAGTATAGCGCGTGTTGTTCATCGGAACAAGCTAAACATTTCTTATTCGACGTAGCAAAAGATCGTGCCGAATTTTTGTTATCTACCTTTCGCACCTTAAGATGTGGAGCATCACTGTTTTGCGCATCAGTAGAAGTTCGAAACTTCGGTATCGATTGTAACGCCGCGCGTCGATACTTGAACACGGTCACCATCTCAAAAGTTGGAAATTCGTCGTGTTTTAACGTTTTTTCTCAATCCAAACGTGTAATAGGCAAAAACCTCTTTTGTAAAATTTGAACGACGATTTCTCATGACAATTTGACGCCTAAAATATCCAACGACTCGACATTCAAGATCGGTTTGTCTGCGAGAACTTCAAGACTTTTCGGATTGTCTTTTTCTTGCTTTGGTAAACTTAAAAGTAACGACAAATGTCTTGCTATGAGCAAAAGATCCCACGCTTTCATGTAGTTTTCTTCCGAAACCGAAAAAACTTGAATTTTTTGCAATGCTTCGCTACGTAAAGCAGATTGCAAGTACTGCAATTTCTCAAGATTTGTAAGGTCATCATACTTATCGATAAGCTCTACAAACGAATTTTTGAAAGAAGGCCAATTTTCAAGTCTTCCATGAAAAGAGGGAATAGTCACTGGCGGAAGCTTCAATTTTCGTTTTAACGCGCCCGGCGTGCTTTGTCTGCCTTGAGAGATAGTCGCACCCGCACCTGACGTGCTTTGTCCGCCCTAAAAGACAGTCGTGCCCGTAGTAGTCGACCCGCCAATGTGAACTATTTGATTTACTTCTTGAGAAGGAGCTTGTGAAATGAGAATTTGTGCTTTACTAGTTGTTGAAAAATAATTAGTCAACACCGCGAACCTTTCATTTTTTCTTGCAACCGATTCAACTAACACGTCTAAATTGTCACAGATAGAATCGAATTTTTCGAATTTTTTTTTAGAATTGCAATTCTATCACGTCTGTCTCTCTGTTGTACTTAGTTAAAAACTCATCGAATGAAGCTAATTGACCCTTTATCACGTCGCGTTGCGCTTGCAGAATCTTGATTTGATTCTCAGTACTTTCGGTCGTCATTTTGGATAGATGCAAAAATTGAACTCGCAATAATTGAATTCGAATTGACACGTATGCGTTTGTTATTCCAGAAAGCACCTAACAATTTTCGTATAGACTTCTCGCAATGACCGAGAACGCATTAACGTTTGGTGCGTGTAGAATGATGGGAGCACGTGATTGCAAGTGTACCACTGCGTGTTGCTACGATGCGACGATGCAATCTCTGCGTACCTGCGCGCAGTATCTTCGCGCTTTTTGACGATTTTCACAGTCTCAGAAAACTTCACAAATTTGTAATTGCAGGTACAGCAGTATCACAATGTCACAATGTTGTACCAGAGTTCACTCTTCACAATTGTTTTCCAGTTCGTTAAAGATCACTTTATCACAATTGTTTTCAAGTTTGTTAACAATCAATATGCAAGGACTAAAATTTAGCCATCCAGCTCGAAGGACCATGTTCTGTATCTGAAGATACGACTCCGCGAAAACTAATCCGCGAAGGCTAGTTACGAATTTACGTTTAATTATTTCAACGTATAGGTAAATAACGTGAATAAATTTGAATCGAATCTCAAGTGTAAAACGGATCAAAACACAATTGAGGTATAGAGATGTAACCTATTTCATAATTTAGGGCTAATTTGGGCCCCTATTCCCAAATTTAGGGCTGCAGATTGATGATAATGCTGCTGCTCATCATGTCCGCTTTTGGAAAGGTAATATTTACACCACTTGATGATACCACCGTTTACGCAGAAGATATTGGTCCCGCCGAACTACATCATACCACCTGGCATTTAGTCGTTTTTGTTGATCCCTCGCAAATGGAGCAACGTTTCACCGACCTCGATAACGCCTATCAAAATGCCAATCAGATGTGCCACGCCTGTATTGAGCAGTTTGAAATAAAGATACTGAAAATTCAAATCGATCGTCTAGGCGTTAATAAAAGGATCCTGAACCAGCTCTTAGAAACTCGTCGCAGCAAAAGAGGACTCTTCAATTTTGTTGGCAGTATCTCTAAAACTCTCTTTGATACCTTAGAGGAAAAAGATTTGGAGTATATCAACAACGAATTAGATAAACTTTACACAGATAATAAAGTACTCGCTATAAGCATATCCAATCAGACCAAAATTGTTAAAACAATTCTAAATTCAGCTTCCCACGACATTCAGATACTCAGATTGTACAGTAAAACGAACGTAGAACGCTTAAATAAAATGATTAATCAAACAAACTATAATGCTCAAAGTATAATTATAAATAATCAAATAACAATTTGTACATTATAATTGTAAGAGCTATGTGCTGACATTAACCTTCTAATCGATTCAATAAATGATGGGAAGCATGGTATCATACATCCCCAGATATTGACTCCCGGGACATTTCTAAATAGTCTACATGATTTTGAGCAACACAACAACATAAAATATCAAATACCTCTTAGAGAAGAGAAATTCCAGAACACTCTAGATATTTCTTAAGTCAGCATAAGTATAATAAACAAACGCTTATTGTACCTGATTAAAGTTCCCCAAATTGAAACCGAAAGTTACCAAGTCCACCATCTGATTCCTATACCAAAACAAATCCAGAGTACATTCCTAGCAGTAATTCCCGAACATGATTATATCCTACGAAATGATCAAAGGACGTTATATGTACCCAGCGATGAGCAGACTATCAATGATTGTAAAAGACTGAACAAGATTTACGTGTGTAAGAGATTGCAGCCAATACACTTAATTTCAGAAACCAACTCCTGTGAGAATTTAATAATTAGAAGTAGCATTAAAAAACTTAGTCAAGAATATTGTCAGTTCTCCTCGTTAAGGATCAACGAAATTCTATTTATACAGTTAAAGCAAGAGAATTCGTATATTTTTATTCCCGAGAAATCAACAACTCTACATGTACTTTGCGAAACTTCTGATGAGCACGTTAATTTAGTATCATCGCAGAAAATAACCAGTACCGAAAGTTGTATTATTAGTACCAAAGATACAAACATGAAAATTAGTTCCCTGAAGAGTTAATATAGGGAAATAAAATATACTAAAGATATTATACTACCGTAAGACAAGAATGATCTTGACTTGTTATAAGAGTGACTCATACCTCTCAAAAAATACGTAAAATCTGAAAATATTAGAGAAGCCAGCCAAACCCTAGACGATATTGAAAGTACTCTAACTAAAATAAAAAATGCTCGTCGAACCAGAAATTGGACCGAAAGAATAACCGATGTGTTAACATACTGTGGTCTTAGTATATAAAATGTCCATAAGGGCCTGAAGGCGCTGGCTTTCCCTGGACCAGTCAGACCATATCCTCCTCCGCGAGCACGAGTATGTTTAACCGAATATTCCGCATGATTTATTATCGTATTCCCGTCTCTACTCTAAATAGTAATCAGTTAGTGATAACACTACATGGTGGCAGCTCAGGAAACGAAAGTTTCACGTTTCTGAAGGGGAATAACGAGTGGAATAGTGAAAAAAACTATAAAATAGTGAAGGCTCATCAAGTGAGAGAGGGGACGCGCGCATCACACAAGCGCTAAACAACCGATTACCGTTCCAGTAACTTCGGAACAAATTTCGCAGAACGGTGATGTTCATAATGGAGATATCGAGGAAATGGTGTAAATTACCGGGTTATCATTGGTATACCTCGAATGGCAAACGTATCGCCACAAAATGAACTTGATTTCAGTAATCCGCCGGCGTGACCGGCTTGGAAAAAACCATTTTTCTCGATTTATGTCGGTATCGGGTTTCAGTGATAACGAAGACCGCGACAAAATCGATATGTTAATTTATGTGATGGGCGAGAAAAGTGAAGATATTTTCGTTCAGTTTCAGGAACCAGTGCCTCAAACATACGAAGAAACTCTCCAAGCGTTTGAGGACTCTTTTATTCCGCATAGGAACCTAATGTTCGAACACTTCAAGTTCAACTCGTGAGTGCAAGACGCCGGCGAGTCTGTGGACTCATTCATCACGGATGTTCACACCTTAGCTGAACAATGTGCTTTCGGTCTTCTTAAAGATGAACTCGTACGTGATCTTATTGTCGTTAGCATGCTCGATGCAAAGTTAAGTGAAATACTACAACTCAAACAAAATTTAACCCTACAAGAGACGATCACAGCGGCGAAGCAATCTGAAATTCAACATAAACAAAATCAAATTATTCGAGACAAAGATCGAGGCGGAGATCGGACTTTGATAAATAATTATAAAGATTGATTAATTTTTGATGTGAGGAGTACTATCTAATAGGACTATAATTGGGCCAATTTTTAGCCCGATCGGACAAATTTGATTTTCGAGGTGGGTACACTTGAGAAATTATGCCCCCTATGTATTTTTCTCCCTCAAATTACAATCGACCAGAGATGGAGATGGAAAAAGTTGATTATGCAATTCATTAGGATTATACAAAAATTCGTGATATGGCATTTCTAATCAAAATAAAGTAATTAAGATAATACATATGAACCAGGCGAAGATACAGCAGAAGTCTTTGTCAAATCGAATTGAATTAGGATGAATAGTATAATATTGATTGGCTGCTGCTAGTAGCAGCATATGATTTAATAATTACAATTATCTTCATTTTAGAAATTCAAAATTATTCATAGTTAACTTGATGACATTTACGTTAATTTGTAATTTCAAAAGTTTAAATTACATTCAAGTAATTCTGAATAAAGCCACGCAACGGAATCATCGCCCTAGAGAAAAAATTCACTCTGAAATCCACGTAAAATTCCCCGTCGAAAATCACGTAGGACTCCTCGTGGAATAATCAAGGAATTCCACGTGGGGTTATGCCTTGAATTCCACGTGAAAACCGGGTCATAAATTGAAAAAATTAACGTGGAAATACACGAGACAGACCACGTAGATATGCACATAAATTAAGAAAAATTCGTTGATTCCCACGTGAATTTTAACGTGGATTTACAAGTAGATTTCTACGGGGAACTCTACGTAGAATTCCAAGTGAAACCACGTATAGAATCATGGAACGAGACATAGCAATATAGGGATTTATGAAATTTAATTATACGATATCACGCGATGAAACAAAAAGTGCTATGACGCGTAAAATAAAAAATCTATTGTGTTTAGGCTAAGTAATAAATAATGTTATTATACGTCAATACTTCTTTCCACCAGAAAAGCAAAAAAAGTTAAACAAAATAGGTGAAATGCGCCTCCAAAAAATGGTTTCGTTTAGGGCACAATCTCATTCCGAATTCCGCAGTAAACGATACTGGCCTCTAAACCAAAAAAGTAGTAACTACTGTGCGGATGAGTCCCCTGTCAACCTAACCTCAAACTTTATGGTTGCACGAAGGGTCATTTATATATCACAACAAAAATTTATCAGAAAATCAATCAATCTTGGACAAATTTATTCATCTTTTGTGTATTGATATGAAAATATTATTTATTTTCAGATTACATGTAGTTTAATGGAAAAAGGGTAGT
Source organism: Andricus grossulariae (assembly GCA_011634705.1). Lineage (NCBI taxonomy): Eukaryota > Metazoa > Arthropoda > Insecta > Hymenoptera > Cynipidae > Andricus > Andricus grossulariae. Next base: position 87,462,895 of record JAABKJ010075445.1, on the reverse strand, counting down.
TACGATATATCATTTTAGCCATTTGATAGGGGCGCTATCAGCTGCGAACAGATATTTCCATAGAAATTTAAATGCATTTAAATGAATGAATGAATCAGTATAAAATCAATTGCTGTGTTATTATTCAATAAAAATGGGACTAAAAGCCGATGTTTATAAGGTTCATATAAAAATCCTTTGTTACCAGTGTCCCCCCAGATCATAATACATACGAGTCTGAAACTTGACACAAACATTTGTCATGGCTTGAAGAATGTTCGCCTGTAACAATGTTTATATTTTCCCTTCAGTTTTTCGATATTTATGCAAAATTAAAATTTTAAAAAGAGGATGTTAATGAGAGGTTTGTTCAAGAATCATATGTCACTCTCCATTCTTAAGAACCTGCGCACATCTGCGGACCTTGTTTTCCCTCTGCATGACAACGTATTTCGAACCGATCGGTGTCTTACTTTCCGGCTGGACAATAGGGTGGCCCAAAAATAGATATTTGGAATTTTCGACCCGCACAGTCCCCACATCGTTTTTTCGTGGAAACAAGTAAATACATATTTTTTTATTTTGAAACAAAATGATTTTTAGTACGTTGTATACAAATTTTGTGTCTTATAGAGTTAACCACGTAAAACATATACTTCTTTACTTCTTCGATTTTGTTCAAGAAATTATAATTCAATTTATTTACCCTTTTAGAAACTTTTTCTCTCAGTGAAGATGCATTTTGTCAAATTTGTATACATCGAATAAGTTATAAAAAAATTTGAGGCATCTCGAAAGTTGCATAAAATTGTAATATTTGTAGACTCGTAGCGAGCCTTATATACGTTTGTTGAACTTGAAATTTTCCACATCGAATATATTGAGAACAGATTTTTTTAAAAAGTGTTCATAATTTTTCAATTTATGGTTCTAAAGAAATTGCTAAAATGAGCGAAAAATAAAAATTTCAGCTCAACAGCAGCTTCATTCGTAAACTGAAGAATTTATAGCAGCTAAATTGAACTCAAAGTGACTTATTGCTAGAGGCTTAGGACTTCCAGATGCAGACTCGAAATATCTCGATAACGAACATGGTTTGCTTCTCGAAGGCAAGGCGAACGATATCAGGCCTCGAGAGCACAACAGAAACAATTGTCGAGCATTTGAAGTTCCAGTATACGCGGCACTTCTCATTTTCGACAATTGACTCTATTTCCCTAGGAGCGTTTAGCGGTGCGGTATTTGGGCTGATGCCGTAAGAGTGACAGAGATGGGACAACTAGATAGTATGTGTCCTAGATGTAGTAAGTAAATTGAAAGTTGTGAATGATTCGGCTGAGAGAGGCGTTAAGCTTATGGAAGAATATAACACATTATTTAAGTGTTGCCACTTTTTCTCCCGCATCCGGAAAATAAAGATACATTTAACCCGCTAAAAACGAACTCACGTCATCGGGCACTCATCAGCCATTTTTTTCATGCGAAACGAACGTTAAACCTCGCATTTTTAACGCAGTTGATGCGAAAAGATATTTTTTTAAATTATCCCATTTCTGTAAGACTCATTTTATTAAGGTTTTCTTAGTAAAGAAAACTCAAATATTGCCTAAAAATTCTAAATCTAAATGGCGGTTCCAAAATAGCGAGCAGGTTTTTTAGAAATTATGTCTTATGTCTCATATTATCACAGATTCCAAATATTGAATTAAAAATTATTTTTAAAAATCGTGCACGCCATTTTGAATCCGCCCGAAAACCACCAGAAAATTAATTTTATACAATACGGATAAGATACATATTTGATATCTATCCTTACGAACAGAAATTATATAACACATTTAGACCTTCATCTGTCAGCAAAACAAAAAAGTAAAAAATGACGTATTTTCAAAAAAGCGATTTTTGTTTTTTGAGTATTGAAAAAAAGTCCAAATTTTTTGTTTCTTTTCGGAATTTGTCACAACTAAAAGTACATATTATCACGAAATATTTAAGAACTAAAAAAATTAAATCGGTTAATTAGAACCAAACATAGGGAATTTAAAACAAATGTAAAAAACATTTGAGGTCCCATATCTCCGCCATTTTTTCGAATTTTCCAAAAATATTTGCTGGAATTATTCTTCGCTACCAAAGGACTGAATAGACTGAGTTACAGCTAGATTCCATTCCAAAACGAAATTCTTGTGGTCACTTGAAATGGACTGCACAATAATATTTGATTATTTTTCTTTTATTTCCTGTAGAATTTACTCTTAGAAACGACATTTACATTAATGGCAGATCTAAAAATGAGGAAAAAGTTAGAAGAGTCTGAAGCCATTATACATTCAAAATCCAAATACAAAGTACTGTTCCTTTCTTTTTATATCTCAGGTCGAAATATTGATGAAATTTGTTTAAAATAGTAACTTTCAAAATTTAACTCAACTTAGTTACAAAAAATGTAATTAATATCAACTGTAATGCGCGAATTTCGCGATGAGAATGTTTATTTCATGTTTTCGTAAAAGTTGTCTGCAAATATTTTTATATAAATATTTTACCAGTTGAAAAAAAAATCTTTAAATCACACGTTAAATACTCATATCTGAATACATGATGAAATAACAAAAAAAGTGTTCGAGGAAAATGATCAATAAAAAGCAAACACAAAATAATATACAGTGCCTGAAAGAAATAAACCTAGAAGAAAATAAAACAGATTGATTAAAAAAAATCTTTGCTAAAATTGTCGAATATATCCTTTCACATTTTACAAGCAATAACTACTTAACAAATGTTTTAATTATAAATTGATAAATTTGAAAGGGGAGAGAACAATGTCACCTACACTTGGCAGAGGTGGATTGTTGCAGACGTGTCAATGAGTTGAGATTCAGGTTGAGATTCAGGAATGTTGGTCTCGCTGAAAGGAGACAGATGTGTTGATTATAAATAACGCTCGACATAATAACTATGTTCTATACACTCTTCCCAGGTATGAGAAATTTATAGGCCGTTTGTATGTTTATAAATTGATGAATCATGTCTAGGAACTATCAACATCCAGAATTCTGGATTGAATCTGCTCATACTAATTTTGAATGAACGTTTCAATGTGAGTTGTTTTTTCTTAGCATTTGTTTATAGTAAAACTATTATCAGCGTATTCATTATTATAAAAACAAGATTTTTGGGCAGCATGATTCACCATTAATTATCAAAAGGATCATAAGTTAAATTTCGCTTCATTGTACATTTTGAACATATTTTTGAGTTATCACAAAGTAGATTGTTTAGAATTTGTGCAAGCTGTAATAACATTTGTAAACACTTAGTACTAATTTTAAATCAAAAAGGTACTACCTGAATTATAACAACTTATCCGTAAAAAAGTTTAAAATCGAATTTTTATTTGTTAAATTTTAAACTCTATTTAGTTTATATTGACGACTCTATTCAATATAAGTACATGTGCTGACAGCACCGTGTATGAGACTATATCTAATATGTGCGGAAAATGAGTCTATCTGCATTTTTGGTATTATAGGTATGCGTACATTCTGAAACAAAGTTGACAAGCTAAGAAAAATAAGAAAGTTTTTATGAAAGAAGTAGAATATTCGCCAGAAAAGAAAGTTACTTCAAAATATAACATAACAAGTTTCATACATATTATTTGTTTAAGAATCACAGTGGAAACGTAATTGTCGACAAGAATTATATTGTCTTGTCATTAAATAAGAATTTTCGTTTTTTAATGCAATATTGGCAACCGTGATTGTGTGGATGTTGTGTCATCTGCACCAGCCTCCTGTCTCCGAGAGTTGAAAATGGTCCATGTGTTGAAAACGGCCATGCGGTGGCGCTAGTAGTAACTTTAAAAAAAAAAAAAAAAAAAAGCGTTCAAAATTACATAATTTTAAATTACAAGCATACCAAATTAATGAATCTTCAATTGTAAATCTCAAAAAATTGTATAAAAATAATAATACATAATTTTAATAAAAATAATTAATAAATATATGTATAAATAATTTTATATAATAATCATAATAAAATATTATAAACATACCCAATTAATAAATCTTCAATTTTAAGTCTCAAAAAAATTTGAAATTTGAATAGTAAATGTTTAAATTTGAAGAGATTTTAGTTTTGAAATTTTATAATTAAAAATTATGCACATTTTTAGTTTTACAATTAAAAATTCTGTAATTTTCATGATTAATATTTAAAATTTCTATAAAATTATCAAATTTTGAGCATTTTTATTTATACGTCTTTAAAATCGAAAAATTTTCAATTGAATATCTTCAAAATTGAACTATTCCAATAAAACGTTCAAAATTACATCATTTTAAATGCTAATAAACAATCCAAATTATTAAATTTTAAATTGTAGATGTTCGAAATTGTCAAAATTTGAATTGCAAATCTTTAAAATTGAAGAATTTGAAATTAAAAATGGTTAAAACGGAAGAATTTTAAATTGCAAATCTTCAAAATTGAACTATTGCAAAAGAACCGTTCAAAATTACATCATTTTAAATTATAAACATTCCAAATTGAAGAATATTCAATTGTAAATGTTCAAAATTAAAGAATTTTCAATTTTCAATCTTTAAAATTGAACTGTTCCAAAAAAAGTTCAAAATTATGTAATAATTAAGTTTTTACATATTTTAATGTTAAAATTTGGATAATTTAATACTCCTAAAATTTAAAAAGTCCAAAAAGGAATCTTGAAAAATGATAAAAACTTTCTTTTTTTATGTTTTTCAATCTGCAATCAAATTGTTTCAATTTTGGTCTTAAATTTGGAAATTTTAGTTCCTAAATATTCGAGTCTGAATGCAAATCTTTATTTTTAATTTGAATGCTTTCTATTTTTTTAAAGTTATGTATTGTGTGAACAAAAGCATAACCACAAAATTTAATAATCTTTAAAATTGTTTATAAAATCGAAAAAATAGCTAATCTTTATCATTAACGGCTTTGAAATTGAAAAGTATTTAGTTTTAAAATTTTATAATTGAAAATTATGCAAATTTAAAGTCTTATAATTAGAATTTCTGTAATGTTCATGATTTACAGTCAAAATTTCTATAAAATCATCCAATTTTAAACATTTTTATGTATACATCTTTAAAATAAAAGAATTTGAAAATTAAAATTAATAAAATAGAATAATTTTCAATCAGAAATCTTCAAAATTGAACTATTCAAATAAAAAAGTGTTCAAAATTACGTCGTTTAAAATTTTTTAAATTCCAAATCAATAAATTTGAAATTGTAAATCTTAAAAATGGTAGAAATTTGAATTGCAAATCTTTAAAATTGAAGAATTTTCAATTGAATCTTCAAAATTGAAGTATTGCAGAAAAAACCGTTCAAACTTACATCATATTAAATTATAAACATTTCAAATTAATGAATTTTCAATTGTAAATCTGAAAAATTGTAGAAATTTGAATTATAAATGTTTAAAATTGAAGAATTTGAAATTGAAAATTGTTAAAATTGAAGAATTTTCGATTGGTAATCTTCAAAATTAATCTATTGCAACAAAAAAAAAACGTTCGAAGTTACATAATTTAAAATTATAAACATACCCTATTAATGAATCTTTAATCGTAAATCTAAAAAAAATTGAAATTTGAATGATAAATGTTTAAAATTGAAGCTTCTTAGTTTTGAAATTTTACAATTAATAATTATGCAAATTTTAAGTTACACAATTAAAATTTCTGTAATTTTCATGATTTACAATCAAAATTTCTATAAAATCATCCAATCTTGAGCATTTTTATTTATACGTTTTTAAAATGAAAGAATTTGAAAGTTAAAATTATTAAGATTGAAGAATTTTCAACTAGAAGTCTTCAAAATTGAACTATTAAAAAAACACGTTGAAAATTACATCATTTTAAATTATAAACATTACAAATTAATGAATTTTGAATTGTAAATCTTAAAAATTGTAGAAATTTAAATTGTAAATGTTTAAAATTGAAGAGTTTTTAGTTTTTAAATTTTACAATTAAATAATATGCAAATTTTAAGTTTTACAATTAAAAGTTCTGTAATTTTCATGATTTATATTTAAAATTTCAATAACGTCATCCAATTTTGAGCATTTTTATTTATACATCTTTAAAATTAGAGAATTTTCAATTGAAAATTATTAAAATTGAAGAATTTTCAATTAGAAATCTTCAAAATTGAAATATTAAAAAAACACACGTTCAAAATTACATCATTTTAAATTATAAACATTCCAAATTAATGAAATTTGAATTGTAAATCTTAAAAATTGTAGAAATTTAAATTGTAAATGTTTAAAATTGAAGAGTTTTTAGTTTCTAAATTTTACAATTAAATAATATGCAAATTTTAAGTTTTACAATTAAAAGTTCTGTAATTTTCATGATTTATATTTACCCCCCTACCGAGGCAGCGGGTGGGTTTTTTTTCGCGTATCCCATTTGAAATTACAAAGTTACCTCCCCCTCCCCCTGCCTCATGGGTAAATTTGTTCAAAGTCGCTTTTCGCCCTCGAAAATAAAAAGTTTTTATTACGGATATATATATATATATGAAAGTTTAAAGCCTTCTTCTTCATTTGTGTAAACAGTGATAAAAAAGTTGTCTTATCAATGTTCTACATCTCGATAAGAGCACGCCATTTTTTAACCAAATCTCACAGAAAATATACCGAGCATAAAAAGAACTTATCAGAAAATTTTTTTTTTTACGAAGAAACTACTCAAACGAATAAGCCATCTGTTTCGAAAGTGAATGGCCGACGATAGAATATTATACTCGTGATTGAAAACTCTTTTTGGACCTGTAACCACAGTTCAAATACAAATTAATAGATTGTAAACGAATATATTATTTCAAAACAAAAATGCGGCCAGTATTAATTGGGACACAAAATAATTTTGAATTTTAAAGACTGGAAATAACGCAACCAGTGTTTTCTTATATTTTCTAAACAAATAAGTTCGTTTATACAAATCCCTAATTAAAATATATACATGCATTTGTATAATTTTATATATAAATTTAGAAAAAAACACGTGAAAAATTACACGCATTGATTACACATGGATTTGCCGAAATTGACACGTAGAAACCTTCATAGAAATGGACGTGTAAGCACACGTGTATATTTTCAATAGGGTAATGTCAAGTAAAAAATTGGCACAATATGGGATACTTGAAAAATGCAATAAAGTCTAAAGAACTTTTAATTCACCCTCAGATCATCAAGGGGCGAAATCGTACGTTAACCTCTTAAATTTTAAGCATTTACAATTACAGTATACGTGTCCTTTACATTCAACATATTGTACTCCAATTTCTGCTAAATTCATAAAAAAATTAATAACAAATTAACGGATTCTAGAACCATCGTTAAATGCCTACGAAATTCATATAAAGTTAAGTGTTAAGACTGTTTATTCAGAATACACATGTAAACACGTATAATTTCTAACCTTACTTTTATATCAACTGTATAGACGTATAACCGTGGGTAGGGATTATTTTAGTGCAAAGAAATTAAAAGTTTTACGAACCGGTGGTTCATTCTCCTTTGACTCTTTTCCGGCAGCCATTTCGACTACAATATTTCAAGAAATGTGTATTTAGCACTGGCACATTCAAGACACGTCAAAACTTTTTCGACCTACTTTTCACGTCAATCTCTGTCACTCTTGGTCAGTCTTCTGCCTTCTTCCACTCCACTTCCACGGCTCTTATCTTATCCTATGTGCCATATGTGCCATTAGGGTTGTAAAGTATCATGAAACTTTGACCAAATGAAAAGTTTCATGAAACTTTGGAAACGTTTCAAAGTTTCCAAAGTTTCAAACATTAGGGCGGGAAAATTCAAAATATAAAAAATACTATCAAGCATTAGGTATACACATTTGATAGTATCCGTTGTGCTTCAAAGCAAATCAGTTCAACTAATTCAAATCAATAAATCACGTGTTGATTGTTAATAACATGTAATTTTTGAAATATTTTATTTGAAAAATTTGAAAATTTATTTTAATAAAATGAAAATAAATGTCGTATTTAATACATATTTAGTTTTTAGAACGTTTCATGTTTAGAATGATTTCATTGAAAATGTAGAAACTTTGAATGGAAATGAATAAAATAATATCCAGCTATTTCATTAAACTATCAGGTTTACTTTTATACATCTTTTTCTTTCAAACACATGCTTGAATTTTTATCAATGCTATATCTCTCAATACTTTTAATAAATATTTGATATAGAAACACATATTTGCATAAGAAAGATCAGCTATAGATTAGGATTAGGAGTACACGTTTCTGTACTCATTTCTTGTTTAACGACAGCCGCGTACTTTTTGCATAAATCTTTTATATGAATAATCATTCTCGTCGTATTTCTTTGATTCGTCCACGTGTAAAAATGGCATTTAAGGCCATGTGACGAGTGGGTCACGTGACCAAGCTAGTTCTCAATTTTTCATTTTAAACTTACGTCCAAAAGAAATAAGATATCGCGCTTAAAGTTTGGGAAATGAAAGAAGGGCACTAAAGTTCACGGCTTTACTCTTTTTCGGTAGAAATTTTGAAAAAAAAAATTTCCCATTAAAATAAAACTGGAAGCTATATCGATACTTTTCACTGTAAACTTACGTCCACACGGAATGAGATATCGTTTTAAATTTTAGCACGCTAATTAGAAGGCTCTAAGGAAGGCGGCTTTGGTCCAAAATATTTATAATTGTGAAAAAAAAATTTAATTACTAATTACAAAGAAGTTAGTCTAGCATACGTATCCGCTGTCCCAGAGCAACACTATCGCAGCAAGCAGACAACTTCGTACTTCCACGGGTCTGTGGGTAAAGCAGATTGCATTTTTGTCATTTACACGTGACGGAATTCTTTTTCGTCAAAATTACACGTATTTTTCCCAACTTATATCCAAACGAGATAATATATCGGCCTGAAAAGAATTCTTCCTCTGATCTCTCTGTAGATCAGTGGTTAGAGCACCTGACCCGAAATCAGTTGACCTGGTGTTCGAATTCCAGCGGAGTGAAAGATGATCTTTTTTCTGAATGAAATTTAATTACAAAATTTTTATTCTGCATCCTGTCTGAAATAACGTTAAAATATTTTCTGTATAGGAGAATATAACCTTGGCCGATGTTGTGGATTTCCATTTTATGTGTGGATTTCTCTTCTCGATTCGTTACCTTCTCCGATGATGATACAGATTTCTATTAAGAATTGATATTAACATCTTGCTATATAAAGATTTTTTCAGAAAGAAGAATTCTTCCTCTGGTCTCTCTGTAGATCAGTGGTTAGATCATATTACCCGAAATCAGTTGAGCTGGTTTTCGAATACCAGCGGAGTGAAAGAAGATCTCTTTTCTGAATGAAATTTAATTAAAAAATGTTTATTCTCCATCTTGTGTGAAATTACGTTAAAATATTCTCTGTATAGGAGAATATAACCTTGGTCGATATTGTAGATTTTCATTTCATCATTGGATTTCTCGATTCGTCACCTTCTCCGATGATAATACAGATTTCCATTAAAAATTGATATTAACATCTTGCTAAATAAAGCGTATTTCAGAAATAGGAATTCTTTCTCTGATTTCTCTGTAGCTAAGTGGTTAGAGCACCTGACCGCAAATCATTTGACATGGTGATCGTATACCAGCGGAGTGAAAGAAGATCTTTTTTATGAATAAATTTTAATTGAAAAATGTTTATTCTCGATCTTGTCTAAAATGACGTTAAAGTATTTTCTGTAAAGGAGAACATCACTCCGGTCGATAGCGTAGATATCTATTTTATGTGTGGATTTCTCTTCTAGGTGCGTTACCTTCTCCGATGATAATGCAGATTTCTATGGAAAATTGATATTAAAATCTTGATATTTAAAGCGTATTTCAGAAGAAAGAATTTTTCCTCTGAGCTCTTTGTAGCTCAGTGGTTAGAGCACCTGACCGGACGTCAGTTGACCTGGTGCTCGAATACCAGCGGAGTGAAAGAAGTAGGTCTTTTTTCTGAATAAAATTTAATTAAAAAAGGTTTATTCTCCATCTTGTCTGAAATGACTTTGAAATATTTTCTGTATGGGAGAACATAACTTTGGTCGATATTGTGGATTTCCATTTGATGTGTGGATTTCTCTTCTCGATTCGTTACCTTCTCCGATGATAATACAGATTTCTATTAAGAATTCATATCAACATCTTGCTATATAAATCGGATTCCAGAAATAAGAATTGTTTCCCTGAGCTCTCTTTAGTTCACTGGTTAGAGAACCTGACTGGAAATCAGTTGACCTGGTGTTCGAATTCCAGCGGAATGAAAGAAGATCTTTTTTCAGAATAAAATTTATTAAAAAAATGTTTATTCTCTATCTTGTCTGAAATGACGTTAAAATATTGTCTTCATAGGAGAATATAACTCTGGTCGATATTGTAGATTTCTATTTTATGTGTGGATCTCTCTTCTCGATTCGGTACCTTCTCTGATGATAATACAGATTTCTATTGAAAATTGATTTTAACATCTTGCCATATAAAGCGTATTTCAGAAATAAGAATTCTTGCTCTGGTCTCTCTGTAGATCAGTGGTTAGACCACCTGACCCGAGATCAGTTGAGCTGGTGTTCGAATACCAGCGGAGTGAAAGAAGATCTCTTTTCTGAATGAAATTTAATTAAAAAATGTTCATTATCCATCTTGTCTGAAATTACGTTAAAGTATTTTCTGTATAGGAGAATTTAATTCTGGTCGATATTATAGACTTATATTTCATGTGTGGATCTCTCTTCTCGATTCTTTACCTTCGCTGATGATAATAAATATTTCTACTAAAAATTGAGATTAACGTCTTGCTATATAAAGCGTATTTCAGAAATAAGAATTCTTCCTCTGATCTCTCTGCAGATCAGTGGTTAGAGCACCTGACCCGAAATCAGTTGACCTGGTGTTCGACTACCAGCGGAGTGAAAGAAGATCGTTTTTCCTAATGAAATTTAATTTAAAAATGTTTATTCTCCATCTTGTCTGAAATAACGTTAAAATATTTTCTTTATAGGAGAATATAACCTTGGTCGATATTGTATATTTCCATTTCATCGTTGGATTTCTCTTCTCGATTCGTGACCTTCTCCGATGATAATACAGATTTCTATTAAAAATTATTATTAACATCTTGCTAAATAAAGCGTATTTCAGAAATAGGAATTCTTTCTCTGATTTCTCTGTAGCTCAGTGGTTAGAGCACCTGAACGGAAATCAGTTGACCTGGTGTTCGAATACCAGCGGAGTGAAAGAAGATCTTTTTTATGAATAAAATTTAATGGAAAAATGTTTATTCTCCATCTTGTCTGAAATGACGTTAAAATATTTTCTGTATGGGAGAATATAACTCTGGTCGATATTGCAGATTTCCATTTAATGTGTGAATTTCTCTTCTCGATTCGTTACCTTCTCCGATGATAATACAGATTTCTATTAAAAATTGATATTAACATCTTGCTAATAATCGCCTTCTTGGTTGTTGAACCTCTGCTTCTGGCTCTGGTTGGATTAGGCCATCTACCTCTGGAGGATGTGGTGATGCTGGCTCATCATCAGGTTGAGGGAGAACATCAATTGCCGCTGCTTGTTCGTGTGACGTGGCTTCCTCCAGCTGATGTTCATTGCCGTCGTTTTTCCACGCCAAATCAACCTCTTGTTTAATCTCCATTGCTCGATCTTCTGAGATTGTGGATTAGTCCTGATGTCCTGTACCTTAGCGATAAGATTTCCTAGTGCGACTTTCTCTATTTGAGGATACTTTTCAGCAAATTTCGTTCTAAAATTGTATCCATTTTCGCGTGGGGCTTCAAACTTCGCACTTTCAAAATAGAGACGCACCAATTCCTCATTCATTGTAGTATCCAATTTGATGTTCCCCCACGGTATTTCTGTTGAGGTGGTTGGCCTCAGCAGGCACAGTTCATGTTTTACTGCTTACTATATGTCGCAGATGTTCTTGCTGGCCAGCTGTTTGATTAGTGAGATCTGCCTGACCATCTCGCAGCTCACCATCACCTCCGCCCAGCATGCTGTGACCCCCAGCGGTGGCTCCAGGGGACGTCCCTCGGGAAGCGACAAGCGTTTCAAAAATTTCAAAAGACTCTACATTAGTATGGGTTTTGGTGTTCCTCTTAGTCACTGTCCTCTTCGTTCTCTGTCTGTCTGGCATGGGAAACTCTGTCAATAGCAATGCTATAGCTAACATAGCCGTCAAATTCTTGAGAGGAAATCTCAAGCCCTACCGTGACGACAACGCCAGATTACCTTCGGTAGGGAGGTTACCATTATTATGATTCTATCGTTCATTAAAATAATTATCCAATTTTGGATGCATTTCAACTATTATTAAGATAAAATAAAAATTAATTTTAATTGAGTATCAGTTCACTTATAGTTGTCATTGATTTAAATTAAATTTGAAATAATATAAGTTTCATTTTAATCAATAATCTAAAAATAATTTAAAAATAAAATTATACTGTGGATGCGGTAACCACATCTTGAAGCAAACGAATAGGAGAGAGAGAAAAGACTACGGTTACGGTGTTGAAGGCTTCGCGTAAAGCGTAACTAATAAAGCAAGATAGAAGCATTCACATGAACGCACGAACACAATAAACGGGATCGAAATTTCATTACAACAATAAAACTGTATAAGCTAAATAAGTCATTATTATATTTATATCAACGGAAACCTTAATTATCTATCATTACCTGTTTACAAAAAATTATTATGTTTAATACACTATTAGAAATTATGGTGTAAAGATCAAGAGTCATAATTCGTAACAGTTTTTTCTGTGTATAAGCTATAGGGAATGCGATATTTTTTTCAGTAAGTATACTCCCGGCCGGTTCGCCTTCTTATTTGGCGACGAGGCCCGACTGGGCCTACTGATAATTGTTTATACAGGGTGTCCCAGACTCAAGTTTCCGGACTTATATAGCTGTATAAAAATAAAAAAAAATAAATCGAAAATACCTTTTCCAAAAATCAGTGAAGTTTTAGTTTTTGAGTTATAAAATATTTAAGCTGGGCCAATCATGAGCGCTGTATAAACAGTCGTGTGTGCGTGAGCGGGAATCCAACGTAGTGTTCTTCCGTCGCTAACCCCACCTCTGCGCTCGCTTCGATAACACTTTTGGACCTTCGTTCACGCATACGCGAATGCTTATATGGCGCTCCTGATTGGTCCAGCTTAAGTATTTTATAAATCAGAAACTAAAACTTGGACTGATTTTTGGAAAAGGAATTTTCAATTTATTTTTTTTCTTTTCATACTTCTATGTAAGTCCGAACACTTGAGTCTGGGACACCTTATATAGTAGTATAGGAAAGGGGCTACTGCGTTACTTACCAGCCGAACAAGGTTATGTTCCATGCTGAATTATCAATATCAGATAATTACCATTGGTCGGTAATGCAGATCCCTGTCATGGAGTGATCATCAGTCGGTATATCGATATTGGGAACCGAACTCATGGGGCTGCGATCGCAAGATGGCGGAGGCAGACGGGAAGTTTTGAATATCAACGTAGTGTTATGTGTGAACAGAACCTTTAATAATTTGAAAAATTAAGCTCTCCCATGGTGAAATTTGTGTTTTCGCTAATTCTTCGCCAACGAAGTTAGATCTTATCGAAGGCGAACGTGTTTTAAACGCTGGACATATTATTTATTGTGGGAAAAAGTCTGTGACCGATTTGTTTGCTCTTGTAGCATATTGTATGCAAACCTCGGGTTTGAAAAACAATCTTCACGAAATAAAAGGTGAAATTGCTTTGAATGGCAAAATATTAAAAATGGAATGCAGCTGCAAAGCTGGTATAAGTAAACAGTGCAAGCACATCGGTGCAATTTTTATTGATTGTAACAGCTAAGTTCCTTATTTCAATACGACGCGGGTTTGTTTGCAAGAGTAAAATTAACGCGATTGGCATGAAACCTCTACGCATAATGTGCGGGAAAACACTGATGGACAAAGTCCGAAACGAGATAATCCTCAAAGAATGTGGTGCAGGCAATATAATTTGACCAAAAAATACAATTTTTCCAGCAGAATAGTTGAATCTTCCACCAAAATAGATTAATTTTCATCAAAACAGTTAGAATTTTATCCAAAAAATTTGATTTTTTACTAGAAAATATGAATTTTTGACAACATACATATGTTTTTAACCAAATAGTTGAATTTTCTACCAAGAAAAACGAATTTTCAATGAAATAGTTGAATTTTTAGTCTGAAAAAGATAACTTTTCAATCAAAAATGGAATATTTAAATTTTCATTCAAAAATAATAATTTGAAATTTAGAAAAGCGAATTTGTTACAAAACAATTGAAATTTCTGTCAAATGGTTGAATATTCCACCAACTTGTTGAATTTTTAAACCAAAAGCACGAATTTTCCACAAAAGAGCCGGAAATATAATTTTCAACAAATGTCTGTGCAATTTGTTTGAAAATATATGTATTTGGTTGGAAATTTTTCCATTTTGGTTAAATTCAACTGATTTTAATTTTGTTTTCAATTTTGTTGTTGTTGAAATATCAACTATTACATTTTTTGTTAAAAATTAATCTTTTTAAGTAGAAAATTAAACTCATTGGTTGAAAGTTGATCTGCTTTTTTGAAAATTAATTGTTCTGTTCCAGGATCAACGTTTTATACAAAATTCGTCTATCTTGAAAATTAAAAAAATTCAACTATGCCATTTATGATCAATTGATCGTTTTTAGTTTCAAAATTCAACTTTTAGGTTGAAAATTGATGTCACTTGTTGAAATTTCATCTATTTTGGTGAAAAATTAGTCTTTTTGGTTGAATATTCAACTAATTGGTTAACAATTTATGTTTTTTGTTGAGAATTCGTCTTTTTTTAAAGAAAATTATTCTGCTTGGTTGAAAATTCATTTTTTGTTTATTTGAAAATTCAACTGTTTTATAGAAATATAATCTTTTTGGTGTGAAAAGTCAACGTTTTTGATTAAATTTATCGTCTTTCTTGGCTGAAAAATGAGTCTTGGTTGAAAATGCAACTGTTTGGTTTACAATTAAACTTTTTTGTAGAAAATTTGTCTGTCTTGAAAATTCAACAATCAGGTAGAAAATTCTACCGTTTTGTAAAAAATTCAACTGGTTTGTAGAAGATTATTTTTGTTATTAAAAATTATTTTTTTCAATCGACTTTTCGATTTTTTGTTAATAATAGTCAATCTTTTTTAGTTTAGAAATTGCACGATTTACTTTAAAAAATTTATAAACCAGCATCACATCCATTGTTCAAACTGTTTAATTGTAAATGTATTTAATTTGTCGAAAATTCGTTTTCTTTTTAACAAATGAACAATTATCGATTTATTAATTAATTAATTTTTCTGGGAAAAAAAAAAGATTTTTCATTTTGAAAAATTAATTTTAAGAGGATATTTGAAAATATTTTTAAAAGAATTTTGAACAATCAATGACAATTGAACAAGTATAAATTGTGAGAATAATCGAGTAAGTTTAAAATATTTATATTTCGAAGTTTTGAAAAGATTCCAAAATAATTCAAAACGTGAAAAGATTTCAAAACACAATGTAGATTTTTGAAGATGTCGAATACAAAAGTTATAAGCTCTTTTCCCTTTTTTTCAACCAAATAGTTGAGTTTTTAAACTAAAAAAGATCCACTGCTAACCAAAAATGGAATAGTTTAATTTTCATTTAAAAAAAATTCATTTTCAATAAAAAAAAAAAAATTTCGGCAAAACAGTATGATATTATATAAAACAGTGGAAATTTATACCAAATAGTTCAATTTTCTATAAAACTATTGAATTTTCGAGAAAAAAAGACAATTTTTGTATAAAAAAGTTAAATTTCTAACAGAGTGGTTAAATTTTCAGTTAAAAAGTTAATTTGTAATAACAAGAAATCTGGTTTCAATCCAAATACTCAATTTTTAACTGAAGAAATGAATTAGCCACTAAAATTATGAATTTTTAACTAAAAAAAAAAAATTTAAGAAAGCAGTTCTACTTTTAACCAAAGAGTTTAACTGTCAACCTAAAGAGATGAATTATCAAAAAAAGTCTGATAATTAATACTTTAACCTAAAGAAGATTTTTATTTTGGATAAATTATAATATAATAATAATTAGCACCACATGTTAAATTCAACCAAAAATGATGAAATTTCTACTTTGATTGAAAAGTTATCTTTTTCAGGCTAAAAATTCAACTATTTCGTTGAAAATTCGTCCTTCTTAGTAGAAAATTAATTTTCTTGATTGAAAATTCAACTATTTCTTTGGAAATGCATTTTTTTGTTGAAAGTTCATATTTTTGGGTTGAAAATTCAACTGTTTTGTATAGAAAATTCGTCTTTGTCCCTTCAAAATTCAATATTTTGGTAGAAAATTCCACATTTTGTAGAAAATTGGTTTTTTAATATTAGGAAATTTATTTTCAACGAAAATTGAACTGTTTCATTTTTTGTTGAAAATTGATCTTTCCAGTTTAAAAATGCACCTATTTGGTTGAAAATTCATGTAATTTGTTGAAAATGCGCCTTTTTTGGTAGAAAATTAATCTTCTTGTATTCCAGATGAATATTCCATCATGTTGGTTAAAAATTCATCTCTTTGGTTGAGAATTAATTTTCTTAACTAAAATTTTAACTATTCAATTTAGTTGAAAATTTATCTTTTTGGTTTAAAAATTCATCACTTTCTTTGGAAATGTAACTATTTGTTTGAAAATTAGTCTTATTTGGTTATTTTTTTGTAACTGAAAATGTAACTATTCCAATTAAATATTCCATCATTTTATTTGAAAATTTATCGCTCTGGTTGGAAATTAATTTTTTAAACTAAAAATGTAACTATTCCATTTTTGGTTGAAAACTTATCTTTTTTAGGTGAAAACTTATCTTTCCCAGTTAAAAATTCAACTATTTTGGTAGAAAATTGAACTTATTTGTTAAAAAGTAAACTATTTATTAAAAAAAATGAACTATTTTGTGAAAAATATCTTGTATTTTTTTTGTTAAAAATTAATTTTTTGAACTGAAAATGTAACTATTCTATTTTTGATTGAAAACTTATCTTTCTTAGAAGAAAATTAAACTAATTTAGTAGAAAATTTAACTGTTTGGTTAAAAATAAAACTATTTATTTCAAAAATTAACTACATGGTGAAAAATGAACTTTTATGTTGAAAATTCAACTGCTTTGTGGAAAATTCATGAATTTTGTCAAAAGTTCATTTTTTTCAGTTCATTTTGACTAGCAGAAACTTCGTCTTTTTTTTTTAATGAATTTTTTAAACTAAAAATGTAACTATTCCATTTTTGGATGAAAACTTATCATTTTTAGTTGAAAATTTAGATATTTGGTTAAAAATTCCAAAATTTTGGCAGAGAAATCAACTGTTTTGAAATTTCTCCCTTTTTAAATTTATTAAATTAATTTTTATTTTTATTTAATTTAAGTTTAATTATTAATTAATTATGACATTTTTTCAATTAGTTAATGGATTTAAAATATGACTCCGGAGAAAACTCTTCATCGATTGAAAAATTTTGGTCCCCCGACGAAGAATGTAAACCAGTTCCAAGGGATTCCTGGACATGTCGAAATATTCCTATCAGAGTTTCGAACAAACCCGAAATTATTCATTCAGAATCAAAACTTTGTAGAAGCCTCCAGTTAAGTGACAATGCCTTCATACCTTCTATCACGAAAAATTACGGAAAGTCTTCTGCACTCGCTACTCAGGACTCAGTAAGCAAAAATAAATTTATTAAATTTAAAGCTTGTTTTACTAAATATTTGAAATTCCCGCCAATATTTCAATAATTCAAAATAGACTTTAGCGTGCTGCGCCATCTAGAAACTATGTTAAGTACATAGTACATTCAACTTCAGCGATCACTTACCGACTGCAAGAGATAATCACTGATCATTTACCGAATTGATAACTTACCGACCGAGATAATATGAAAATAAATTATTTTTATTATTCATATGTTCATATGGTATTTCGAAATGAAATATAAAAATATTGTCAAAACTATTACAAAAATTATACAATTTTATCCTTAATTTAAATTACCTTATGATTCGCATTTTCGGATGTTAAAGTTTTGAATATGACCGCTAGATGGCGCCACAAGGATATTTTTGACTTCAAAGATTATGTAATCTGACAAGAAAATTAACGACCGGCAAACAAGCGAGACAGGTTTTTCATTACTCGTAATTGTATACACAACCAGTCGCAAAATAGTGAGATTCTGATATAGAATCAGAAAATTATAGAACATGCGTTTATGATCAGACGATTTTTCTTTCAGGTAATTAATTATAATGAACGTGATGTGCTCAACAAAAACAAAAGTAAACAAATAAAAGTAGCAGAACTGTTTTTTTTCTTCAAAAATTTGGTTTATACAATTTTTTTCTATAACTTGTTTCACTTGTTTCAACAATTTTTTGTAAACAATTTTTTTTTCAAAATTCTTTGTAAAACAATTGAAAAAAATGTTTGTTCACAATTTTTTTAAAACAATCAAACAAATTTTTTTTCAAACAATTTTGTTTCAAATATTTTTTTCCAACAATTGTTTTTTTTACAATTTTTGGATTCAAGAATTTTTTGTGAACAACTTTTCTTCAACCATTTTATTTTTCCAATTTTTTTTTCAACAAGTTTTTTCAAAAATTTTTGTTGAAAAATTGAAAAAAAAATTTTTTTCACAATTTTTTTTAACACTTGAAAAAAAAAATTTAAACAATTTTGTTTCAAATATTTTTTCCAACAATTTTTTTTTTAAACAATTTTTGTTCAAAAATTCCATTTTTTCAATTTTTTGTTTCAACAATTTTTTTACAATTGTTTGTTTCAACAATTTTTTGTAAACAATTTCTTTC
Source organism: Andricus grossulariae (assembly GCA_011634705.1). NCBI lineage: Eukaryota > Metazoa > Arthropoda > Insecta > Hymenoptera > Cynipidae > Andricus > Andricus grossulariae. The sequence continues at coordinate 87,443,912 of JAABKJ010075445.1, read as the reverse complement.
AAAAAATTTATTTTTACAATTTTTTGTTTCAACAATTTTTTTAACAATTTTTCTTAAAATATATTTTTTCAAAAATTTGTTTTAAATAGTTTTGTTTCAACAAATTTTTTCTAACAATTTTTTTTCATAAAATTTTTTTTACATATAATTTTTCCAAACATTTTTTTTAATGAGGTTATTTTTTCAAAAAAATTTGTTTACAAAATTAAAAAATATTTTGTTTTAAGAGGAATAAAGTAACTTTAAAAAACTCAAACGGCTTGCAATTGAAAAAGATTTCAATCAGAAAGCAGTTTAAATTGTGTCATTTCTAATTCGAGGGGTTTCGAACTAAATAATTTGGAATAAAAAATTTTGAATCTCATTAATTTTTAATTCAGAGCGATTAAAATTTGAAATTGAAAACTAAACTTAATTTTTCGTAATAAAAGTTTTTTGAAATTATAGAATTTTAAGTTGTTAATAAATAAGCAGATATAAAATTCAACGTCATTTTCTCGTATCAGAATGAAACAATTTTCAATTATAAACCTTTAAAATTTGCTTCTCAAAGCAAATTGTAATATTATCAAATAGAGATATATTAATATGGGGGCAAAATTAAATAATTCATGCAAAAAATATAATTGTTTAAACAATTTTTAAAGAAGTAAAATAAAACTAAAATTCTAATAAAATCAAAAATCTATTCGAATTATTTATTACTATTTGTTTTAATACATTTTGAAAATTCTTTTAAAGTTGTAACAATACCGCGTAAAGGTGAGTTTTAGCAGTTGTGTTTAGTTTGTTTATCTACTAATAAACATTACGAATTTTCTCCTTCAATTCTGCAAATCGAAATGTTAAAAAAAGTAATTTTATTAAATGATAATATTTATTTCAAAATTTGATTCAAGATTGGTATTGAAAAAAATTTAATTGTTCATGAATTTTGATATTGCGAATTATTTACTTTCTCAACATTTTTCTGACCCACTATAATCTTTAAACTTTTTGATTTTTTGAAACAGGTGAAAAAAATGAAATTATGGACAAAACCGTCGAATATCTTTATTTATAAAGTATTCATGAAGAATTTTATATTTTTGAGGATTTCGAGAAAAAGAAGCTATTTGAGCATTTTGAAAGGTTTCTAGAGAATACAAAATTTTCTTAAAATTCCTGGACAAATTTAAATGATTTTTGTTTGTAAAAAATAAATCAATTTTATAAGAAAATTCAAAAATATTTTAAAATGTTTCGAATGATTTAATGAAATTTCCAAAGAGAATTTAATAGATTTTAAAGCATAATTTATAAAGATTTTGAACAAAAAGTTTAGGAACTCTTCAAAAATTTCAGAAGGTTTCAAGAGAATAAAAATTTTTTCTTAAGATTCCAGGGAAAATTTTAAATGGTATTTGATAGAAAAAAAGAATACTGTGAAACATTCATAGAAAGTTTGAAAAGATTTCTAAAATTGGGAAAGTAAAGAATTTGAAAGATTTTACAGCAATATTTTTGAATTTGAATTATTTAAAGAGAAAAAGTTAGAACAAGTTTGAATCATTTCGAAGGATATCAAGAAGCAACAGAAGTTTTTAAAAGATATAAATATAATTTGATATTTTAAAAGATTTACAAATATTTTTAACAAAAAGTCACTTTTGGAAGATTACGAAAAACAATTAGAAATTTTTTTAAAATTTTGAAAGGTTTCTAGAAAATAAAAAACTTTTTCTAAGGTTCCTAGATCATTTGAGGAAAAATGTGGAAAATTTTAAGGCAATTTGTATATTTTGAAAGATTTTTTAAGACCTTAGGTATAATTTTATTCAGCTCAGAAGATACTCAAAAAATAATCTTTTGCGGTAGAAATTTTAGCTTTTTTGATTAAAAATGCATCTGTTTGAAGATTAATATGTTTTGGTGGACCATTCAAATTTTTTGTTGAAAATTCGCCTTGTTTAATTGAAGTAAACTGTTGTTTTTCATTTGAATTAAAATCTTGCTTGGTGAAAATATTAACTATGACATTTTCCGTCAAAAATTATTTTTTTTTTTAATTGAAAATTGAACTAGTTGGTTGAGAGTTGAGCTACTTTGTTAAAGCTTCACTTTTTTGGTTGAAGACTTATCAATTTTCATAAAAGTTAATCTCTTTGGTTAAAAAATAAACTATTTTGTTTGAAGTTTATGTAAATTTTGGAAATTTTCTCGGCAGGAAATTCATCGATTTTTTTTTTAAATTCAACTATTTAGCTCTAAATATACTTTTATGTTCAAAATTAATATTTCTGGGTAAAAAAATATGACCATTTTGTGTAAAATTCGTCTCTAGTGGTCAACATTTATTGTAAAAATAATATAATCTTGTTTGATCTGAAATTGAAATAATTGTATGGAAATTGTGCTAATTAGATAAAATTTTACATTTTTGGTTGAAGATTCATCATTTTTAGTCAAGATTCATCTCGCCGGTTGAAATGTGAATTAATGATTTCAATGTTTAATTAAAAATTTGTCTTTTTTGGATGAATTCAACTGAAAATTTATTTCCTTGGTAGAAAATAGTTTTATTTATTTTATAATTCAACTATTTGGTCTAAAATTAAATTTTTTGTTAGAGATTCATATTTTAAGGTAAAAATAAAACTGCTTTCTAGAAAATTTGTCTGTTTTGATAAAAATTTCATCTTTTTTAATAACAATGGATCTGGTGAAAAATAATTTTTTTTTGTATTGAATTATTTTTTTCAAAATTGTTATTTTTTAATTTAAAATAAAATCTTTTTTGCTAATATCGAAGTATTATTAGTTGATATTTCAAACAAAAAATGGTTTCATTCTAAACCAAAAACAGACGATATTTCAACTGAAAAATGTACTGTAAAAAACAAGTTTTGAATGAAAAGGGTGAATTTTTAACTAACATGATGAATCTTGAAATAAAAAAAAAAATGAAAAAAAAAATAATTCAACGTTTCACCAAGTAGTTGGATTTTCAAACAGAAAAATTGAATTTTGTGCCAAGAAGATTTATTTTCTGAGAAAAAATATGAATTTTCAACAAAATACATGAATTTTCAACCAAATAGTTGAATTTGTAACTAAAAACGATCAACTTTCAAACGAAAATTTAATGCTTAAATTTGCAGTAAACAAATTATCTTTAACACACAAAAAAAAGGAATTTTCAACAAAGTAGCTCAATTTTCAATGAATAAAATATGAATTTTTAACAAAAAAGAAGGAATAGCTGACATTTAAAAAAAAATTCGAAATAAAAAACTTTTGAAATTTAAATAAAAAAATATTTTTATTTTAAATAGAAAATAGTTTAAGTCAATCAAGAAGGACCAAATAAATGAATTTTCAACTGAAATTATGAATCTTGAACACACAAAAAAATATATTTTCAACAAAGCAATTTAACTTTCAAGGAAGAAGTTGAATTTTCTATCAAAAAATTAATTTTGCGCAGAGAAGATTAATTTTCTACCAAAAAAGACGAATTTTCAACAAAATAAATTGAATTTCAACCGAATAGATGAATTTTTAACTAAACTGATGAATCTTCAACAACCAAAAAAAAAGGAATTTTTAATAGAGTAGTTTAACGTTCAACCAAGTGTAACAATTTTCAATAAAAAATATGAATTTTTAAAAAGAAAAAAAATAGTTGGTATTTCAAACAGAAAGATTTCAATCTTAAATAAAAAATAGTTTAATTCAAACAAAAAGGACCAAAGAAATTAATTTACAACTAAAATTATGAATCTTGGACCAAAAAAATACATCTTTAACAAAGCATTTTAACTTTTAGGCAAGAAGATGAATTTTTAAATAAAAAATTAATTTTGCGCAAAGAAGATTAATTTTCTACCAAAAAGACGAATTTAAAAAAAAAATAAATAAATAAATTACAACCAAATAGATGAATTTTCAACTAAAATGATGAGTCTTCGATAAAAAAATTGCAATTAAAATTTTGAATAAAAAATAGTTGATATTTAAATCAACAGTTATTTTTATTTTGAATCAAAAATAGATGAATTCACACAAAAAAGACGAATTTTGGACAAAAAAATTTTTTCTGCTAATTTGCCTCAAATATTCCAGATATTTTCAACACTTGTTTTCCCATGAATCTCAAGAAAATTTTTTTATTTTCTTGAAGCCTTTCAAACTTCTTAAAAAGATTCGAAATTTTTCACGAAATCTTCTGAAAATTACATTTTTTTTTTAATTTTGCAAATCTTTTTAAATTTCAAATTATTTTTTTAACTATTTCCAAAACTTTTAAACATTCTAAATATCTTTTAAAATTGTTCGACTTTTTCAAAATTGTTCTCAAAATTCTAACAAATAAAAAAAATTGCCTTCAAATTTTTCAGATTCTGTTATGACATTTTTGGAAATCTTTTAGAATTTTTTTAAATATGCACTTGAAATAATTTGAAAAAATAAAAAATCAGTTTAAATTTTCCTATTAATTTGAAGAAAATTTTATTATTATTGTGCAACTTCTAAGAATCCTTAAAAAGCTTCAAAATTTGTATTACCAAATTTTAAAAAATTTGCATTTTCCAAAACTTTCCGAAAATATTTCCAACTTTTGAATTAATTTTGAATCTTTCCACAATTTAGAAAGATAAAAAAAAATTTGACGAAAAATGGAATATATTAAAATTTTTAGTTTAAAAATTAACTTTTATTGAGAGAAAAAATTTTTTTTTCATTTAAAACACTATTTTCAACTAAAGAAATGAAAATTTCAACCAAAAATATTGATTTTCTATCAAAAAAGAACAATTTTAAAGAAAATACATGAATTTTTCATGAAATTTTTTTATTTTTAATGCAATTGTCAACCCAATAGTTGCATCTTCAACCAAAAACGTTGATTTTCTATAAAAAAAAGAGATAAATTTTCAAGTAAATGGATAAATTTTCAACTAAAAACCGTGAATTTCCAACAAAGTATAGAATAGTTTAATTTTAGTCAGAGAACTAAGTTTTTGAGTAAATAAAATGAATTTTCAACTTGAGGAATGATTTTTTTTACTGAAAAAATTAATTTTGTATGAAAAAGAACCTCGATAAGAAATTGAGTAAAATTTTCAGTTTTGGAAAAATTAATTTTTAATAAGAAAAAAATATTTTCTAACCAAAGAAATGCAATAAAATATATGAATTTTAACTAAAACGAATAATTTTCTACCAAAAAAGGACAAACTTTCAACAAAATAAATAAATTTATAACTGAAAAGATAAATTTTCAACAAAAATGGATTAGTTAAATTTTCAGATAGAGAAATATGTTTTTAAGCAAATAACTTAAATTTTCGTAGAAGTATTAAAATTTTCAAATTAATCTTTTCTAGAAGAAAATTCAATTATTTCATTGAAAAATCATGTATATTGTTGAAAATTCGATTTTTTTGGTACAAAATTCATCTTTATGGTTGAAAATTCATTTTCTTTTGGTTGAAGATTCCTTTTTTTTCAATTTAACTGATCCACTTTTGGCCTAAGATGAATATTTTGAATCTAAAATTGGTATTTTTAGATGAAAATTCAACTATTTCATTAAAAATTAATTTACATTGTTGAAAATTCGTCTTTTTAGGTACACAATTAATATTCTTGGTTGAAAATTCATTTTCTTTTGGTTGAAGGTTCTTTTTTTTTTTTTTTGAAAATTTAACTAATTCATTTTTGGTTTAAGATTGATATTTTCAATCAAAATTTAATCTTTCGAATAAAAATTCATCTATTTCATTAAAACTTAATGTATATTGTTGAAAATTCCTTTTATTTTGGTTGAAGATTCATTTTCTTTTGGTTAAAGATTTTTTTTTTAATTTGACTAATCCATTTTTGGTTTAAGATTGATATTTTTAATTGAAAATTGATCTCTTGTAGATGAAAATTCAACTATTTCATTAAAAATTAATGTATAAGGTTGAAAATTAATTTTTTTCTGCTGATAATTTAACTAATCTATTTTGGGTTTAAAATTATTTTAGATTGAGAATTAATCTTTTTTAGTTGAAATTTCAATTATTCGAAACTGAATTCCTTTTTTTGTTGCAAATTTCTCTTTTTTTGTAAAAAATTAATCTTCTTAGCTAAAACTTCATATTTTTAGTTGAAATTTCATTTTTTTTTTTTTGAAAATTCGAATAATTGGTTAAAAATTCATCTATTTTGGTTGAAAATTCGTTTTCTTTTCTTTGAAAACCTAATTGCTCAATATTTGGTTGAAAATTGATATTTTAAATCACAAATTTATCTCTTTTATTTGAAATTTCAATTATTTGTTTGAAAATTCCTTATCTTGTACATTTCTATTTTTTGGGAAAAATTATTCCTCATGGTTAAAACTTCATCTTTTTGGATGAGGATTCAACTGTTTGGTTTAAATTTCTTTTGGTTAGATTTTTTTTTTCGATGAAGATTGAACTATTTTGTTTAAAATTCATTTTTTTAGTTGAAAATTAATTTTTTAAACTTAAAATCTAACTATTCCATTTTTGGTTAAAAATTGATTTTTCAAAAATGAAAATTGATATTTTTAATTGAAAATTGATTTTTTTTGTTAAAAACTCACCTAATTGGATGAAAGTAGAACTACTTGATTAAAAATTAATTTTTTATGTCAAAGATTCATCTCTTTGGTTGAAAATTGAACTATTTTGTAAATTTTTTGTTGTTAAAAATTAATTTATTATTCAACTATTTTTTTTATTATATTTTTGTTTGAAGAGTTTACTACTATATTTTTGGTTGAGAATTAATCTGTTTTGGTTCAAAATTTAATTATTTGTTTCAGAATTGAAATAATTGATAAAAAATTGTATTATTATTTGGTTAAAAATTCAAAAAATTTGTTCACAAGTTTTTGGTTGAATATTCTACTGTATTGTTGAAAAGTCAACTGTTTTGTTTTTTCTTGATTCAAAATTCAAACTCTTTTTGAAGAAAATAGATATTTTTTTGAAAATTCAATTTTTTGGTTGAAAGTTAACTTTATTGTTGAAAATTCATATTTTCGGGTCAAAAATTCAACGGGTTTTTTTATTGAAAATTCAACTAATTTGTTGAAAAATCTTTTTTTTTTTATAAAAATTATTTGTTTTTAATTGAAAATTAAACTATTGTATTTGTGGTTGAAAATTTATATTTTTAATTGATTTACGTTAAAAATTAATTTTTTAACGTAAAATTTAACTATTTTATGTTCAGTTAAAAATTAATATTTTTTAGTTGAAGATTTTAATACTTTAATTTTATCTTTAAATTATTTATCTAAAAATGCATAATTTTTATTTAAAAAATAAACTATTTCGTAAAAAATCGTCTTTTTTGTCAAAAGTTGTTTAACAATTTAAATATTTTTTTATTTGATTAAAAATATCATTATTTTGTTAAAAAGCCAACAATTTTAATGAAAGAAAAATTTTTTTCGTCTTTAAAATTCAATAATTTCGTTCTTTTTAAAATATCATTTTTTTAGTGAAAATTAATTTTTTCAAACTAAAATTTAACTATTCCATTTTTCGTTAGATAATCAACAATTTAGTTAAAAATTCATTATTTTTGTTAGTAGAAAATTGGTCTTTTTCGTTTGAAAATGGAATAATTTAGTAAAAAAGTCATTTAGTCATTAGTATTTTATGTTCAGTTCAACATTTTTTTTTTGGCCCCAAATTCCACTATTTTGTTGAAAAATTAATTTGTTTAATTAAAAATGTAACTGTTTCCTTTTTTGGTTAAAATTGATCTTTTTTAATTTTATTTAAAAGACTGTATTTCCCTATTTTCGTGAATTCAACTTTTTTTAAAATTTAAAATCACAATCTTTTTTCTTGTTGAAATATCAAAAATTTATTTATTTTGTTGCAAATTCAATAATTTTGCTAAATCTCCCGAATAATAACATTCCCGACAGAAAATTGCCGAATTATAAAATATCCGAACTAGAAAATTCCCGAATAATAAAATTTCAGAATTGGAAAAGTCCCGAATAATAAAATTCGAGTTCATTTTAAAGTATTACCGAATTGGAAAATTCCCGAAAAGCTTATAATATATTACCGAATTGGGAAATTCTCAAAGAATAAAATTTCCGAATTGGAAAATTCCCGAATAATGAAATTCCCGAACAGTTTATAATATTACAAAATTGGAAAATTCCCGAATAATGCAATTCCAGACAGTTTATAATATTACCGAATTTGAAAATTCCCGAATAATAACATTCCCGACAGAAAATTGCCGAATTATAAAATATCCGAACTAGAAAATTCCCGAATAATAAAAATTCAGAATTGGAAAATTCCCGAATAATAAAATACCCGGATAATAAAATTCATGAATAGTTTATAATATTCCTGAATATGAAAATCGAATAGTAAAATTCCCGAATAATGAAATTCCCGACTGTTGATAATATTACCGAATCTAAAAATTCCTGACACTTTACAATTCCCAAATAATAAAATTACCGAATTGGAAAATTCCCGACACTATAAAATTCCCGAATGATGAAATTTCAGAATTGTAAAATTACTGGATTATAAAATTCCCCAATTTTAAAATTCTCGAATAACATTCCCGAATTGAAAAATTTCCGACTGTTGATAATATTACCGAATTTGAAAATTCCGGTCACTGTAAAATTCCCGAATAATAAAATTTTCGAATTGGAAAATTCCCGAACAGTTTGTAATATCACTGAATTTGAAAATTCGCGAATAATAAAGTTCTCGAACAGTTTATAATATTGAAAAATCGGAAAATTCCTGAATTATGCAATTCCCGATAATTTATAATATTAATGAATTTGAAAATTCCCGACACTTTATAATTTTACCCAATTTCAAAATTCCCGACACTAAAATTCCCGAATAATAAAATTTCAGAAATGGAAAATTCCCGAATAATAAAATTCATGAATAGTTTATAATATTCCTGAATATGAAAATGATCGAATAGCAACATTTCCTACCAATAAGATTCCCGAATAATAAATTTCCCGAATTAGAAAATTCGCAAATAATGAAATTCCCGACTGTTGATGATATTGCCGTATCTAAAACGTCCTCACACTTTACAATTCCCAAATAATAAAACTACCGACTTGGAAAATTCCCGAATAATAAAATTTCAGAATTGGAAAATTACTGGATTATAAAATTCCCAAATTATAAAATTCTCGAATAATAAAATTCCCGAATTGAAAAATTTCTGAATAACAAAATTCCCGACTGTTGATAAT
>JAABKJ010075445.1:87231635-87434170 GCA_011634705.1 Andricus grossulariae | reverse complement strand
ATTTCCAAATTGGAAAATTCCCGACTAATTTATGATATTGCTGAATTTGAAAATTCCCGAATAATAAAAGTTCCGACAGGAAATTGCCGAATTATAAAATATCCGAACCAGAAAATTCCCGAATAATAAAATTCTCGAACAGTTTATAATATTACAAAATCAAAAAATTATCGAATAATGCAATTCCCGACTGTTTTTAATATTACCGAATTGGAAAATTCCCGACAATTTATAATATTACTGAATTTCACAATTCCCGACACTGTAAAATTCCCGAATAATAAAATTTCAGTATTGGAAAATTTCCGGATAACAAAATTCCCGAATTATAAAATTTCTGAATAATAAAATTCCCAAATTGGAAAATCCTCAACTAACAAAATTCCCGACAGTTTATTATATTACCGAATTTGAAAATTTCCGAGGCTGTAAAATTCCCGAATAACAAAATTTCCGAATTGGAAAATTCCCAAATAATAACATTCCCGAACTGTTTATAATATTACAAAATTGGAAAATTCCCGAATAACGCAATTCTCGGCAGTTTATAATATTACTGAATTTGAAAATTCCCGAATAATAAAATTTCCAAATTGGAAAATTCCCGAATAATTTATGATATTGCTGAATTAGTAAATTCCCGAATAATAAAATTTCGGACAGGAAATTGCCGAATTATAAAATATCCGAAAGAGAAAATTCCCGAATAATAAAATTCTCGAACAGTTTATAATGGCTACAGCCATCTATCCTACGGAAACCCTGCAGGCTGGAGCCGCCGCTGATACTGCTGGAACCCAGTTCCTCTGAAGAAGAGGCTGGTGTGGCTTGGGACATTCACCTGATCTTTCCCGATGCCGACGGTGATGCCGCCGTACCATCCAATGGCACCATACGGCATGCCCGCCCAGATCCAGCCGTCGTACTTTTAGCCGTACCTTTCCCTGAATCCCTACTAGAACTTTCAGCACTTCCACTCGCCAATAATGTGGCCAGCTCCTTCAGCAAGTGGCCAGGACGCGCAAGCACAGAAAGTAGGAAATCTTTTTTTTTGATGAAAACTGGTTAAAAATTAAATAATTTTGTTTAACAAATCATTCTTTAAAAGTTAGGTTTTTTTGTTTGAAAATTCCGTTGCTTTCTTGAAAATTCGTCTTTTTGTGTTGAAAATTCAAATGTCTCTGTACAAAATTTTCTCCAGGTTGAAAACTCATAATCTGATGTTGAAAAGTTAACCTAAACTCTTTTTTGGATGAGAATTGGATTTTTTTTTAATTAGTCTTTTTGATTTAAAATTTCAGCTGTTTGAGGGGAAATTTCATTTTCCCTGGCCAAAAATGCACCTGTTTGGTTAACAATTCAACCATTTCGTTAAGAAGTCAGGCTCTTTGGTTTAAAATTCTACTTTTTTTAGAATCCATGCTTTTGGCTTGAAAATTAAAACATCTTCGTAGGAAATTTACTCATTATTTAAAACTTATATTTTCATGTTAAAAAGTCAAATCAAAATCCTTTTTCCGTGGAAATTGAGATTTAAAAAAAAATTAATCTTTATGATTTCAAAATTCATAGATTGTAGTCGAAATTTCATCTTTTTTTAATGAAAATATAATTATTTGGTCGAAAATTCAACAACGTTCTTCAAAAGTCATCACTCTTTGTTAACAAGTCAACTGTATTTCATTCAGCCAAGGAGTGCAAGGAGTGAGAAGAAGCGAAGAAAAAAAAAGCTGGATGGGGAACGAAAACGAAAAGGGGGCGCGGAAACTCGTGATTGCGCGGTAACTGGTGGGGCCGCGGAAAATATCAGCAAGATAATGAATGCCACCATCACCTTGGTCATCGTGAATGATCCAATTAACCAAGCTTCAATTGTGAAGATCACGTTTGGGAGCGTTTACATATTACATAAGATTAAAAAGGGGGGAGGATTTTCTGCACCATCAACATTGTATATCAAAATTTGTCAATAAATAATTTTACTTCATCATAAAATTTATTTCTAAAAGTCTCTAAACATTACTGACATAAGAGAAACCTTTGTTTAATAATGGGAAATAATTCTGTTCTCAACATTTCGCTATCACACTATAATTTGTAAGCTTTCTTACATTTTTAAAAAGATGAGAACAATTAAGTTATGGGCAAAAACTTATTTTGAAGAATTCGAAGAAAAAATTAGATTTTTAAAAATAATTATGAAAGATTTGAAGAGATAATTTTTTTTTTAAGATTACAGGATATAACATTTTTTTACGTAAATTGAATTTTGCAGAGTGTCAAGAGTTTGGAAGTAACGTTTTCAAGATTGATGCTAAAATTGCAAATGATTGTTATGTGATGAATTCTAAGAAGAAGAGTTTGGAACGATTGAAAAATAATTAATTAAAACATGTAAAGACTTTTTTAGAATTTTTTAAGGTTTCACGGAAATTACACGTAAAATAAAAATAATTTTTTATTTCGAAAAACAAATTTTAAGAGATAATTTAGGAAGATTTCAAAATATTTAAAAAAATGTCCAAGAAGAATCTGAAAGATTTCAAGGCAATTTTTTTCATTTTGCAGAATAAAAATAAATTTAAAAAAATTTGAATAATATTTAAAAATTAGAAGCTTTAGGAGGTAAGAAAAGATTAAAAAACGAATTTTCTTAATATTCGCGTAAAAATTTGAATGATTTTTTATTTTGAAAAATTAAATTTAAGTGAGAAAATTAAAAAAGGTTTTTAAACATATCAAACGATTTCCTTAAATTTCGAAAAAAAAGTGTGAACGATTTTAAAGCAACATTTTTCAATTTGGTAAGGTTTATAAGATGCCATCAATCGGTAGTGAAATACCCTGGAGTATTATCTCCCAGAAATGATTTTTATGGGGGTTATGGGGGATAGAAGGAAAATCGAAAAAGTCATTTTTCTTGAGAACGGCTTGACATATTTTGATGATCAAAAAATATGTTATGGGAGTCAAAGTAGGATGCTGGGCAAAATTTGCAAACAAACAAAAAAATCTTCAATTAATGTCCTAAAATATATTTGATCCCCAAAAGGATCGAAGAACTAGAGCATAGTTAGAAAAAATAAAAACCGTGAGTGCACCGTACACTGGATGATGTACATTGTGAAATGAGTATGTAGAGCAACGACTATAACCAAGAACAAATTTGTTTCCTTCCGAATTTAGCTGACACCCAGTTAAGAGTTAAAAATTTCACAATCTGGATGATAAATGTACTAAAATAGTTCCCTTGTCTATTTGAAGGCCTGTAGACAGCCTACAATAATTGTAGTTCCGGGTATTAAAGAAGATAAACGTGAATTTACAATAACAAAGAAATAGAAAAAGATGGAGATATATGTAAAATAGGATGAATAAAGAAGGAGGGATTGGAAAATATTGGCAGAAATTTGTATTGACAGAGAGATAAAAAACAATAGGCGTTGATAGACAAAGGATAGGATGAAATAGAGAAGAGGGTATTAAAAAAGATAAACGTGAATTTAGATTAGACAAGACATGAGAAATGATAGACATTGGTAGATGTAGGATAAGATGAGATAAAGAAGGAGGGATTGAAAAAGATTGTCATGAATTTAGATTGACAACTATATAAATGAAGATGAACGTTGATATTTGAGAAGACAATGAAATAGAGGAGAGGAAGTTTCAAAATATAGACGGGAATTTAGATTGACAAGGAGATGTAAAAATATTGCCAAGAGATAGAAATAGATAAACATTAATAGAAGTAGGATAAGATGAGATGAAGAAGAGGAGATTGAAAAAGATAGACAGAAATTTCGATTTAGAGAGTGATAGCAATAGATTGGCGTGGATAGATGAAGGATAGGGTGAGATAGAGGAGAGGGTATTAAAAAAATAAACTTGAATTTAGATTAATAGGAAAATAAAGAAAGAAAAACATTGATAGACGTAAAATAGGATGGATGAGCAAGGTGAGATTGAAAAAGATTGATATAAATTGATATTATTAGAGATAAAAAAATAGTGAGTGGATAGATGAAGGATAGGTTGAGGTAGAGAAAAGGGTTTTATGAAAATAAACGTTAATTCAGATTGAGAAAGATATAGAAATAGATAATCTTCGATGGATGTAGAAAACGATGAGATAGAGGAGAATAGAAAATATATACGGGAATTCGGATTGACAAAGAGATATAAAAATATTCACGTGGATAAATAAAGGATAGGATAAGATAGAAAAAGAGGGGATTGAAAAAGATTGATGTGAATTTAGATTGAGAGAAAGGAAAAAAATGATTGCGTTGATAGATGAAGTATAAGATGAGATAGAGAAGATAGTATTAAATAACATGGACGGACAGAAAGAGAGAATGAGAGAGAGAGAGAGAGAGAGAAAGAGAGAGAGTAAAGGATCGACGCGTGTCGATGAAAGCAATAATGTCATAAAGAAGAAGGTATTGAGAACGATTAACGTGAATTTAGATTAACAAATGAATAGAAAAAGATAGACAATGATAAATGTAAAATAGGATGGATAAAGAAGGAGAAATTGAAAAAATTGACAAAAATTTAGATTGACAGAGAGGTAAATAAAGATTCACGTGAATAGACAAAGAGTAGGATGAGATAGAGAAGAGAAGGTTAAGAATATAGACAAGAATTATTATTGACAAAGAGATATAAAAGTACTGACGTGGACAGATAAAGAATAGGATCAGATAGAAAAAGCGAATTGAAAAAGATTGACGAAAAATCAGATTGACAAAGAGATACTTAAAGATAGACTTGGATAGATAAAGGGTATGATGAGCTTTAAAAGAGGGGATTCGAAATAGTTAATGTGAATTTATATTAACAAAGAAAAAGTAAAAATAGACATTGATAGACGTTGGATAGGATGAGATAAAGAAGGGAAATTGAAAAAGATAGAGAAGAATTCAGATTGACACAGAGATGAAAAAAGGTTGACGTGGATAGATGAAGAATAGGGTGTCACAGAAAAGAAGGGTTTGAAAAATATAGATGGAAATTTTGATGGATGGAGGGATAGAAAAATATTAATTGGGAAGATACAAGAGAGGAGAAGGTGAAAAGGAAAGGTATTAAAAAGGATAGACGGATCTTTAGATTGACAGAGAGAAAGTTGAAGATTGACTTGGATAGATGAAGAATATGCTGAGCTTCAGAAAAGGGGATTGGAAAAGATAGATGTGAATTTAGATTAACAATGAGATAGGTGAATGTAGACATTGATAGACGTAGGATAGGATGTGATAAAGAAGAGGAGATTGACGGACGGGTAATTAGATAAGCAGAGTGATAGAAAAAGATTGACGTGAATATATGAAGAATAGGGTGACATAGAGCAGAGGAGATTGGAAAAGATAGACGGAAATTCCGATTGACAGAGAGATAGAAAAAGATTGAGTGTGTAGATAAAGGATAGAATGAGGTAGAAAAGAGGGGATTAAAAAAGACAGACAGAAATTCAAATTGACAGATACATAGTTAAAGATTGACTTGGATAGATAAAGGATATGATGAGATTGAGAGTAGGGAATTGAAAAAGATATATGTGAATTCAGATTAACAAAGAAATAAATAAACATAGAAATTGATAGACGTATGATAGGGTGAGATAAAGAAGGGTAGGTTGAACAAATAGAGAGGAATTAAGATTGACAGAGAGATGAATAAAGATTGACGTGAATAGATGAAGAATAGGGTTTCATAGAGAAGAGGTGTTTGAAAAAGATCGACGGAAATTTTGATGGACAGAGGGATAGAAAAAGATTGACTGGATAGATGAAGGATCGGATGAGGTAGAAAAGAAAGGTGTTAAAAAAGATAGACGTGCATTTAGATTGAAAAATGCGTATATTTTCTGAAATAAAGTTTCTTCTCTCGATCTCTCTAGTAGCTTGATGGGAAAAGCACCTGACCGGAAATCAGAAGATTTGTGGTTCGTATCCCAGCGGAGTGAAAGAAGAGGATCTTTTTTTCAGAAAAAAATTAATAAAAAATTGTTTGCTAAATTCCCCGTTTCAAGTCAGATAAATGAGGAGTAATTAAAATAATGAAAACTTGAATTTTTTTACGATCAGAAGTAAATTCCCGGTTTTTTAATTATATTCCCGGTCATTTCCCGGTTTCCCGGTCAAGAAGCCACCCAGTTATATTAATAGTGTATCTTCGAGGGTGAAATTTGCTATTGGAATTGGAAAAGTTGGAAGTGTTTGGATTTGACAAGTCTGGCATTGGTTCGAGAATAGAAAATAGGTTTTTTCTTGAGAAGCTCAAATGTATTTGCAGAATCTAAGTTTGTAGAAAGACCAAAAGCAATTTTGCCGATTCCTATTTAAATTTTGCATTTCGGTCAACGAGTTGTGCTTATGGTCGAAGCACCCTCAAGTGCCATTCAATCTGAATCGATGCGCATGCAGGTACCTATCGCGTTTTCTACTCTCTTGCCAAGCATTTCTCAACAATTACGACTTCAAGACAATTTTCGACTGTCAATCTGATCAACTCGAAAATAGTCTAAATAGTATCCAATTTTTTGAAATATTTACAAGATAGTGTCATAGCATTTTTCAAGCATTAAAAATGAAATTCAATGTTTATTTTAAAAGTTATTCTTTAGTTTATAAATTATCAAAATTGCTATCAGGGATCACAGCGCAAAAGGAGCTCAAAAAAGGGGAAATAAGGTCAAATTGTATTATTATGGTAAATTCATATTAAATTTTAGTAAATTTTGAGTTCAGTTCTGGTAAATTCAAGATCAATTTCGGTAAATACAAGTTCCAGCTTTTATTAAATTCAAGTTGAATTCTAGTAAATTCAGAGTAAATTCTAGTGAAATCCAATTCAATTCTAACAAATTCAATTAAATTCCACACTTAGGACAATATTCTTGAGAATAAATATTAATTTTTTTGAATGCAGCTAAAATATTCTCAATTTAATTCTAAAAAATTAAGACTAAACTCTAGTGAATTAAAATTTAATTGTAACAAATTCAAATTTTAATTCAGTTAATAAAAATTTAATTCAAACCGATTCAAACTGAATTATGAAAATTCGGATTCAATTGTAGTAAATTCAAATTGAATTATGAAAATTCAAACTAAACTTTAAGAAATTTAAATTGAATTACGAAAATTCAAATTAAACTCTAGACATTTCAAAATTGAATTGTGACAATTCAATCTGAATTCTATCAAAATGAAATTGAATTATGAGAATTCAAAGTCAATTATAGCAAATTAAAACTGATTTCTAGAAAAATAAAACTGAATTCCAGCAAAATCAAATTTAATTCTAGAAAAATATGAGAATTCAAATTCAATTATAGCAAATTCACATTTTAATTGAGTGAATACAAATTTAATTGTAGTAAATTCAAATTGAATTATAAAAATTAAAATTCAATTATAGCAAATTAACACTTTAATTGGGTGAATACAAATTTAATTCTAGCAAATTCAAGTTGTATTATGAAAATTCACATTGAATTATAATAAATTCAAATTGAATTATGAAAATTCAAACTCAATTCTAGAAAATTTAAATTGAATTATGACCATTCAAATTGAATTATGACAATTTAAATTAAATTATGAAAATAAAAATTGAATTATGAAAATTCAAATTGAATTATTATATAGTAAACTCATATTGAATTGTAGTAAAGTTTAGCCCTGGTAAATTTAAATTGAATTCTAGAAAATTTAAATTGAATTCTAGTAGATTTAAACTGAATTCTAGCAAATTCAAACTGAATTCTAGCAAATTCAAATTGAATTCTAGTAAATTCCAATTGATGTCTCGCAAATTCAAATTGAATTCTAGAAGATTTAAACTGAATTCTAGCAAATTCAAATTGAATTATGAAAATTCAAACTCAACTATAGAAAATTTAAACTGAATTATGAGAACTCAAACTGAATTATGAAGATTCAAATAGAATGATAAAAATTCAAATTAAATTATTATATAGTAAATTTATATTGAATTCTAGTAAATTTTAAGTTCAGTCCTGGTAAATTAAAATTGAATTCTATCAAAATCAAATTGAATTCTAGCAAATTCAAATTGAATTCTAGTAGATTTAAACTGAATTTCAGCAAATTCAAATTAAATTCTAGCAATTTAAGATTAAATTCTAGCAAATTCAAACTGAATTCTCGTGAATTCAAGTGGATTTTTAGTACATTCATGTTTTATCATCTATCAAATTCAAATTGAATTCTATGAAAGTCAAAGTAAAATCTAGAGAATAAAAAGAACAACTCCGTCAACAGTGGAATTATGGCGACACTAATTTGTTTATTTAAATTATAAATTATATAAGAATTTTCGATATGAAAAATACAGGGATCACAGCACAAAAGGAGCTCAAAAAAGGGGAGAAAGGGTACACTTATTTCCTGTAAGTCAAAGAAAATAAACCGTTATTCTATAAATATATGTGTTATAATTTTTTTCTTGTCCAAAATCAGAAGTTGTACATTTTATATGTATTCTTTGAATGTTGCATTAATTATTTATTTAAATTACAAGAATTGTTTTTGATTCCAATTTTGAATTGCGCGTCAACTGCGGCCAACCAGTGCGCGGCCCGATCGCAAGCGCAGTAGCAAAAGGCTCCCACATTGGCATAATTGCAAGCAGTCAGGAGTCGAGGTCGCCACTTCAAAAAAAAAAATGCGAGCTTCCGCGACGTGTTCAGTCTGCGGTCAAGTCGTACAATCTGATACAATCCACGAATTGCGCATATTTATAGGCTTCGGTACCACGCGGGTCACGAAGCGGGGCAGCAACACCGTGGATTCTTGGTTAAAAAAAAGGGGCTTAGGAAGCGCGGATTGAGTAGTTTGAAAGAAGTAGGGCTTAAGGAGCGACTCTCATAAGGTCAACTCCTACAGTCTTCCAGCGATGTTGTGGTTGTCTTGGTCTTTGTAGCGCTTTTCCAGGCATGGCAAAATACTTACAAAAAGTGAATGAGATACAACATCTTACATGCTCCCGAGTATCCTTACGAATAGTATTCCAGGTGAAATTCTCCTGTATAGCTCGTTGAGTTTCTTCTCCCCCAGGGTGACCTGAAACTCTAGTGTCGTGGAACTCGTAGAGAACTCTCTCACGACATTCTCTCGGTACCACCATCAGCCACAGGGTCGCGTGTCCTTTACACAGACCTGGGATGCTCACCAGATATGTCCGAAGAAGAATCTCTTCCTCTGAAGAGCAAATTTCCTTTTCAGAGGTCAGCTTCCATCGTATGGCAAGCTCATGAAGATCCTTGTCTGCTTGTCGAGCTTTCTGAAACTCGAGGTAGAAGTTGGGAGCCATAACCGTGTCGAGGTAAGCGCCAGAAGAGTTAGGTCGTAGATTGACTTCTGGGAGAGGCAGATGATCTTCGTCGTCAAGGTCGAGAAAGAAGATAGGCCTTGTACTTTTCAACTCCCCAGATAACAGCCAAACAATCACGTTCAGCTTGTTCGCACCAAAGTTCGGGGTGCGAGAATTCAGCACTACCGTAAGTGATTATGGGCCGGGTAGCATCATCTCTGAACTGGAAAATAACTGCACTCATTCCCACCCCACTCGTCTGTGTTTGAAGAATTTACGGACGATTCGGGTCGAGCCTTTCGAATCACAAAGGATTTTTGAATTTCTCATTGATTCGTTTAAATGCCACGTCAACTTCATAAGTTAACTTCCATTTACCGGATGGTTAATCTTTCGAGGACTGGGCTGATTTGAAGAAGATGGTCTTTCAAAGTCCTAGAGAAAATCAAAACATCGTCCAAATATACGATGCAAAAGTCGTTCAAATAACCTTGGAGTACAATCTGGGCCATGAGGGTCTGGAAAACGTTTGTAGCCGTTTTCAAGCCAAAGGGCATGACCTTGAATCTGTACGTGCCACCATCGGTAGCTGCGAAATCCGTATTATTTCTAGAGTCAGGGTCAAAGGGAACCTGCCAGTGGCTATTCTTTAAGTCTTAAGTTGTGAAGACAACTGCGCCCCCGAACTCCTTGATTGCGTCAGAAATCAGAAAAAGAGCCTGAATGATATCCTCGGTGCTTGAATTCAATTCTCTGAAGTCAATACAAAAGCGAGACTCCCCATTTTTCTTTTTGGTAAGAACGACTAGAGAGCAATACGAAGACATGCAGGGCTCGATGATCGACTGATGAATTCTTGAGAATATAGATAAGGACGTTTCTTCACGGGTCTCTTAGTAATCAGGTTGATTTTGTAACTAATTGAGCGCATCTGCCTGAGATGACCTTCCCTGAAGAAGGCCCGATAAGGCTGTTGGATTACCTCTTCAAATTGTGCTCTATAATCTAAAGGCAGGTCAGCCTTTATTTGATCGAAGTCAAAATTACTGGACGCGTTGGGTAGAGGCTGATCAATCAGGTAGATGAAAAGGCGCTTAGTTTTCCCAGCATATATACAACGTAGTGGGTGATTATAAATTACGTCCTGTTCATAGTTTCAAGGGATTCCCAAGGTCATTGGATTCCTAGTTTTTACGCTGATCAGGTACGTCGAGGTCATTGGATGACCCTTGATAGTGTAATCATGATTGTAATGATTGTAATGAGAACCAGGATAATTCCAATAGCGTGGTAGTTTGGGTTGCGCTGCCCTTTTCATTATATATAGGTTTGACTTCCAGTTTCCTCGAAGTCATTCTTGAAATATCTGCTTCGTTCATTCCTAAGTGTGTCGCACATGTGAGCAGATCTGTCAATACACGAGGCGAAGCTGCGCGAATACCCTGTTTCAGAGTTTGACGAAGAAGTTCCAGGAAGGCATATACCATAGTCTCTTCAGGCTCCCGGCGTCTCAGACGTTGATGGAGCTGTATCTTTTTTTGTAAAAAGACACTCGCGGACTCCTTTTCTCTCTGCTTTGGTGAATAAAGGAAGGTAAGCAAACGTCCAATGACACTTGGGTTATCGAAGCGTTCTATAAATATGAAAAATAGCAGTTTTGTGTAGAATTGGTGCTACAAACGCTTTGCCACACATTTTCAGACATTAATCAGTTTTATTCATAAATTTAGAAGTTTTCAAGTATTTTCACCTTATTTAAAATTGTTGAAGCCGTTATTTTTGGTTGATCGAACACAGGAAAAACCAAGTGTGAATCTAGCGCTACTTTCAGGGTACCATTTCCCCTCAACAAAGTTAGTCTTGGTAGTGTGAATGGAACCACTTCACAAGACATCATTTTGCTCGGACTTGGGGTACGAAATGTCACCTGCTGTCAATGGTTTTTACAGTTTCACAGCAAAAGCAATAGACGATAGTTTCGTGACCCGACTCCAAGCGAGAAGAAACCCCATCTTGAAATTAGCTGCAACAAAATTTATCTCAAATTTGCTGGAATCAATTACACAATTAACAAATGTTATGAGTAATGTTTGTTTGCTGAGTATATTTTGCAAGTATGCAAACAATTTAACTGTATCAAACAATTTTTATACGCTGTAAATCGTAAAAATGTATCATTTTCGGAAATTATGGCAATGAATGTTCAAATTTGACGTTTTTTTAAAAAGACAATTTGCCAGTATTCGAAAAATTATTATCCCTCGCTCCTTGCTCTAGTAATGACGCTGCAAATTCCAGTTTTTTCGAATCTCTTTCACTATGTCGACCATTAATCTGTATGCTCTTATATTTAACGAAATCGATCTAAAAAACAAATATCCACAACGAAAATTAGGGTATCAGTTCTGAAATAAAAAATGACTGATTATTTTCCGACACCGAAGGTGCCAGAGATTAAAAATAGCTAGAATTTTCTACGCAATTGACAAAATTAAATTTCAACAAAGTAGTTGAACTTTTGAGCGTGTATTCGAATTTTTAATTAAGAAAATTAGCTTGCTACAAAAAAGAATAATTTCAAACAAAAAATACATATTTAGAAAGAAATCGTTACAATTTTAACTAAAAATGATTGATTTTCAACCAAACGCATGGATCTTTGATTAATAAAATTAATTGTTACAAAGTATTTCAATATTAACTTTCAAGAAGTCGATTTTTGTCAAGTAACTGGAAAAAGTCACGCGATCCTAGCGCGGTACCTTTTTTCAAAGATTTTCCTTTTCCATATGTTTACATACTGCGCACTGTTTTCTATGAGGAAATAAATTCTTTATGTTTGAACAGGATTTTGAATAAAAACGAAGTCTTCAGTGGTTTTATTCCTAAAGTGAACTAAGGTACGCATATTTTTAAATCTTATGTGTTACAGTAGGTTATTGTCCTTCACGCATACTTATTACGTGTTCCTTCTTTTAATTCAAGGTTAAAAGCCAGAAAACTATAATTTTTTATTCTTTTTCGCACTGAAAAAAAGTATCATTTCAAGGCTAGTTTTCGGTATTGAAAAAGGCCTCCAGAAATATAGTGTCGGGTGGCTCTATTCTAATGCTACTTTATTTTGATGTCACTAAATGACGTTTTAGTACTACTTTTTTGAATCAAAACAGGACCGAAGCGAGAATCACATTTTTTCTGTTTTACATGTTTTCTGTTTCTGTTAAACATGAAGTTGCAAGCAATTAAAACAATACTCCCTGCGCATCATTTCAGTTCGCTAGTGCGTACCACTTTTGAATCAGAAGGTAGCAAAGTAAAATAGTATTGCATTGTTATACTAACTTATTATTATGACTAGTTATTTTCATTTATATTTTAGATAAATTTTCAGTCTGATGAGAAAACTGATACATGTTTCGAAACGTCATACGTTTTAATTTCGTTTATGATCTTGACGCAATGAATTATACGATTTTTATCTAGCAATAGTCATCTTGACTTTTGTCCTCACTTTCATCAAGAATTATAATGTTATTCTGAATTTAGAAGTATTTAAAAGAATTTGATGAAGTTTAAAAGAATTTTAGGTGATTTTTAACAAATACAGAATATTACTATTTTATTTGTTGAAGAATTTGTTTTTTGACCTAAGATCGATACAACTGAGTAACAATATAAGATAGAAATAAAAACAAAAATTAATCATAAAGAGCCAGTAAAAACAGCAGAATAGAATGAAGTAGATTACAGACAATTATATAAAAGAGAAATTGCTAATTTGTAGAATCCAAGGAACATACAATGCAACTTTGTGCAGCTTATGTAGGGAACGAGAGCTTAAAGGACTCAGCCAATACCGACTATTGACTGCCGTGGTTGCTCGCTAACCCATGATTGATATTCTTGAATCTGAGTCGGCAGGACGAACAGATAGTAAATGATAAAACGTGTACAACCCCTGATAGAACCACACTAAAACACAATTTAAAAAATACGAAAGTCTAAGTCTAAATCCACGATTGTACATTAACAACAACTCAATCGACTTCTTGTTCAAAAAATTATATTAGCTACCTGGTCTGACGCAAGCTACAGCTCAACATTGTGTGGTGCTGGTTATACATTTGCGAGAATGTCTCGTACTTTTTGAATAGCCTAGAATACTAATGAGCAGCGTCTTCGTTTTTGCGAACGAGAAAACAAATTCTTGAGTCCCAGACAAGGGACCTTCTACTACCTTAGACAGGTCAACTTTAGGGTTGCCGGCCAGGGATAGGAGCAACCTGTCGGGACTAACCATTACCCAAATTAACTTGGATCACAGCAAAGGCACCTCTACGGTTCTACAGAGGGGGATGGATTTATCATTCTGACTTTCAACAAGCAGTTTGCAAATTTAAATCAATTCTAACTGAAACAGGGAATTTTCAAAATTTAAAAAACTCTTTGTTGATACAGGAAATTTTCGAAACGATTTAAAATTCTGACTTCGAACAGGGAATCGAGGTGAAAACTTAAGTTCACTCTCGAAAATTTTCACATTTTAACAAATTTTCAGCTAGAGCTGGAAATTTTCGAAAATACCTAAAATATGGGATTGGAACAGGGCCGACAAGTGAAAAACTTGTCGCAGTCAATAAATTTGTTCACAGAACATAAATACTCTTTTTGTATTTAGTATTGTTTAAAAGAAAACAGACTAAAATTATTCTCGACTCGAATGTTTTTCAGTAAAATTCAAGCAACTGTTCAAGATAAAAATTTTTAAAAGTACGTTGTATTCGATGACTAACAATAAATGTTCTTATTTTCTTCTCTTCAAAAACAGATACAATTTAATTTACTTGTGAAGTGTAACTATAAATTAAAGTTGAATAAAACTTTTGAAGTAATATAAGTATAATTTAGAAATATTTTGAATTGGAAATTGCTTTAAAGTTGAAGGGCATCGTGAAATTTTGCTACATGGCCTTAGAAAACAACTAACAGAAAAATCATGTGTGTCTAATGATACAGTAGATTGAATTATTTCAATCAGCTTATCTTATTCGCACGTGTTTATCAATGATAACAAGAAATACAAGGTAATTAGTTCGAAACTTTTTTTATAGTTCGATGTTGTCATATCACGAAAATTTTCAAGGAATTTGAAATATAATGATTGAAACGAAAAATATCGATTTTTGATTGAATATTGAAGATTACCTTGGATTACATAGGATTCCTCTGGATTATATAAAATTATGTTGGATCACACCGCCTAGACTAGACTCGCGCAAATTTTTAAACAAAAATGATTTCTTTTCAACAAAATTGTTAAATTTTCAACAAAAAATACAAATTTTCAACGAAAAAGTTGATTGTCAACCAAGTAGTTAAATTTTCTACCCGAGGTAGTTGTCGAGATTCCAATCTAAAAAGACAAATCCTCAAAATAAGTGGTGAACTTTCATTCAAAAAAGACTTTTTGACAGAACTGTTAAATCTTACCTATTCTGAAATAATTTTGAACCGAATAATGTAATTTTTAATGAAGAATATCAATTTTCAACCCAGGAGATCCATTTTCTACCGGAAAAGTTGAATCGTCGACAAAACACATGACTTTCCACACAAGCAGTTGAATTTTCAAATAAAAGAGATACATTTTTAACCAAAAATGGAAAAGTTACATTTTCAGTTAGTAGATGAAATTAAATTTTTACAAACAAAACAATTTTCAACAAAATAGTTCAATTTTCTAATGAAGAGATGAATTTTCAATTCCGTGTAGGTACCATACTGAATTGAATAAGATAGGCTTAAGAACATAGGTCAATTTTAATCGAAAAATTAATTTTCAACAAAATAGTTCAACTTCAACCAGGTGGTTTAACTTTTAACCAGGAATATTGAGTTTCCAAAAAAGGGAGGGAGTTTTTAAACAAAATACATGAATTTCTAATCAAATGGCTAAATTTTTAAATAAATATTTAAGTTGTCAACCAAGAAGATAAATTTTCAAAGAAAATGTTAGTTTCCTGCAGAAAAAAAATTAAACAAACTATATTAATTTTCAACTGAGAAAGGCAAATTTTCACTGAAAATAAAACACTTAAATTTTCAGTTAAATAAATGAATTTTCAACAAAGTGGTTACATTTTCAACCAAACCATTTACATCTTAAATGAAGAATCTGCAAACAAGAAAAAATTAATTTTTAATGAAGTAGTTTAATTTCCAGCCATGTAGTTGAATTTTCAAATGACAATATGAATTTCCTTTTAAAAGTAGAATATTTAAATTTTAAGTTGAAAAAATTAATTTTCAACCTAATAACTAAACTTTCAGATGAACATATGAATTTATAACCAATAAAACTAATTTTTCTCGGAAAAAGAGAAATTTTCAACGAAATTGTTAAATTTTGAATCAAAAAATGGATTTGCTTTAGAAAATAATTAGAATTTAGCTTGGAACAGGAAATTTTGTAAAGAATGCTAATTTTGACTTTGGGAAAGGAATTTTTTGAAAAGGTTCACAATTTTTACTTTAAACAGGTAATTTTTGTGGAAAATTGTAATTTTTGTTACGGGACTGGAAAGTTTATATCAGCAGCACCTGCAGAGGATAATCCTGTTGGGAGCCCCTGGCCAACTACTTACACAGGAATGCCGCGACAGCACATCAGCTTTCAAACTTATTATGATGAATACTTTATTGCACTGTTAATTCGAACACGCGACGGGAACGACCACAACTTCTCTCGACGGGATGGCCTTCATGTGATTCACTATCTACTCCCGACCATATTTCAAAACCGCCTTTCAACACCCCATTTTCTATGTTTCTACTTTCGTAACCCTTTTTCTTTGTCTGAGGTACGCATAGAATATCTAGTTTTCTTACGTGCATAGTTTCTCGTAATTCTCTTACCTTAAGATCGTTCACTCCTCAAGCATTCCAAATACCCAGTCTCCATTCGTCGCCTGAAACTCGCCCTTTACGTTTACCGTGTGTATGCATTTCGTCAATCAAAGTTTCAGTTCATTGCGAGGCTATTTTATTATTTGTATTATGCATTGCTTAGATTGTACACCTAACTACTACTTTTATGCGTGAAATTTGTTTTGCGAGTCGAAATAATGGCCATGTTAAGTATTCATTCGTCATATGGTGGAGAGTCTAGTTGTCACGTCAGTCCCACCAAAACTTCTGTTACTGGGGGGGGGGGGGGGTGAGGACAAGGAATGGAAACCGAGAAGAGTCGCAACTGGTTGATGTTTTATGCTAAGAAGGTTACGAGCCTTCAGCAGTGTTGTATTAGGTAGGAGTTCATGTGTTCCCATCTGCCAATCCCCGGCCTACCTCTAGGCTTGGAACCAAAACCTTTTTTTTTCGATAATGTAAAAATCTCTGGAATTATGTGTTATATGGGGAAAAGCGTTGAAGTATTATTATAAAATTCAGTAAAAACCATTATAATTAATCCGTAAAACAATTTTTGTTTGTTCTTTGAATTTCCTTCAAAACTATCGAAATGAATTGAAAATCGCTCTGAATACCTCAAAATAATTCAGAACCGTAAAGATTGAGAAAAGAAAAAAACTTTTGAAATTTATTAACGGAATATTGCATTGAAAAATTGAAAAATTTTAAGTTTCAGTGGAAAAAAAAAAACAAATATGTTACCCCCCCCCCCCCCCGCGGTGCAATCATCACGTGAAGGGCTGCAGTCATAACACTTTTATCAAAAAAGAAAATTGCAGTATTATTTGAAAATTTTAGCTTTGAAAGGTTATACCTCAACAGAAAATTAATTTCATATAAATTGGTATAAATTGCTTATCTCCAAAACTAAATCCGTGGAATCTCTCGAAAAAGCCGTAAAATGTCAGAAATTCTTGGTAAAAAGAAAGAAAATTGTTTTTTTTTTTAACTTCTTTTCGAAAGCCATTAAATTAATCCAAGGAACCTGTCAAAAAGTCATAAAATTCCAGGATTTTTAAAAGAAAAAAATCTTTTCATTTTTTTTTAAATTCCTTTGGAACTATTAAAGTCAATTTAGAATTCCCTCGAATATCCCAAAACAATTTCAATTCACTATGAATGAGTAATGTACTCATCTGGCAAAATAGGCTTCAATATTTTCTATTTTCTTTCCGATTTTCAGGTCACACTTGAGTTACACGCATAGAAATCATTTATGAAATCGTCTGTACTTAGCCACAATTTATGAAAATAATGAAGCTTTACAATTTTACATTTTATTTCTTTCCCAAACTCTGGGATACACGATCTTCTCCTTAAAAAAGACGCCCGCCACTGATTTTAAGAACAAAGGGTGCCTATCTGTGAAGGGTCAGTTTACAATAACGTATTTTTTTTAAGTTAACTGTTGGAAATATTGAGTGCTTTAAGTGGATTTTTCTAAGATATTCTCGAAAATGTAAAAGAAAAGGAATCCTTGAAATACCGTGGAGGTCTTGATTTCTTCTGAGCAAATTAATTAGAAAATTCTAAAAATATTATTATAAAATTCGAAGAAAACCATTAAATTAATCCCTGGAGCCTGTCAAAAAGTAATAAAATTCCAGGATTCTTTAAAGAAAAAAATCTTTCCTTTTTTTTTTGTTAATTCCTTTCAAACTATTAAAATCGATTGAGAATTCTCTCAAATATCCCCAAAAAAATCCAAATCACTATAAATGAGTATCTTGAAACAACCAATAAAAATTAATGGGTTCTAGTGAAAAATATCAAGTGTAAATGTTTATTAAGAAGAAAAATTCAGCGTTATTTGAAGCTTTTAGCTTTAGAAATTATATTTGATCGCAAGATTAATATAAATTGGTATAATGTACTCATCTGATTGGTATCAGTAATAAAATTTTTTTCATAGGATTTGAATTATTTTATGGTATTTTAAAAGATCTAAGGTATTTTCAAGAGCTTTAAAATGTTCCAGTTGATTTCCAAAGATTTTAAAGGATTCGAAAACTTCAAGAGTATTTTAAAAAATTCTAAGGAATATTCAATTGGTTTCAGGGGATTTGAAATATTTCAGAGTATTTAAAAAGATTCTAAAGCATTTTCAAGAGATTTGAAAAAATTTACATGGGGTATTGTATCAAAGATTTTCCTAAAATTTTGAAAATACAGATAAATTTAATACGACCTATGCCATGTTTTAGGGTATATCGACAGAATCAAAGGAATTTTCAATTTATTTCAGTAACCTGATGGTATTTGAAATGATTAAAAATATTTTCAAGTATTTTTGAAGATATCAACTTCGGAATATATTATTATATATTTATTATTATTTATATATTATTATATATTCTTCTGCGAAGAACCAACATTAGGAAGAAAAGGAAATAGTTGTAGTTAGCGTTGGAAACTCTAACGCTGTTTTTTTTTAGGGAGTTTCCACTCCATTTAATACTCTGTACTCATTCAAATTGTAAGCCTTGCAACTACGTCTGTGACTTTCAAAGTTGAGGTTATAGATGACAATTTTTGAGGAAACTTATACACAGCTTAGCCTTGCTGGTGCAATTCTAAGGAAAAGAGTGGGACAATCATTGATCGAAATTAAATAGCTTTTTATCTAGCTTCGGCAACGCTAATTGAAATCAAGCCATTAGAAGTGGAAAAGTGGAAATTCAAATTGCAAACCTTAATCTATCTTTAACCTCGCTGCTGTTATCCTAACCAGAAGAATAAGATAAGCCTGGATAAAGATTTCAAAGTTTTTTCTAGATTCAGTAACGCTGATTCATGTCAAATAATCAGCAGGAGAGACGCTAGAAAAAGGAAAATCAAAGCTTATATAAATTCCTGAAGAATAAAATAAATATAACTTAATGAAGATTCTCAAAATTCACTTCCTGGGTCAATAATTCAAAAAAATACTGACTTTTCGTGATTAGAAGGAATGACACAAATTTTTGACCATTACCAATTGTTTGAACAATTTAAAATTGCTCAAAAAATACTTGAGAACTTTTCAATGATCAAGCATAAAAAAGCATGATGTAAAAATTTTAAAAAGCCCGATCTGAGCACGAATTTTGAGTAAAACAGCTATTTTGCATTCTCAGGGAATTTTCCGAACGAAATGCAAAGAGGTTTAGGCGCAAAATTTGAAACATATGGGGTAGAAACGATTCTCCAAATATTTTTTGAGAATTCAGTGAAATTCAATTAACAAATTGTTAATAAAAAGTAGTTTCGTTCCACATTTTTGAAAAAACTGAGCTTTTCCCATTTATAAACTTATCTTAACTTTGAAGTTATGCAATTTTGTTTACCAGAAAGCTTCTAAAATTGGTGAGGGGGACTGATCCTCTAGGTAAATTTCTTTTTTTTTTCAAATCACCCTGATATACATACGTCAGAATGTACGACCTCTTCTCTGGAAAAATTAAGGATTCTTCTTTGTGTCCGGGCAGAATAACGATCAAAGTCTTGATTCCAATTCATAAATAAATGCAATGTATGGAACGGGAAAGAAAATCAAAGTTTGCCAGTGGTTATTTCAAAACAAATTTGGCATGTTCGACTTTTTTAATGTAAACAGAGTGTAAAAGACTTAAAGTTTGCAATAGATTGACTTCCGCTGTTAATAATGACGACAGCACTGTCAGTTACAACAATATTGAATAATAAATCCAGAAAAAAATATAAAAATGGCAATTTACTCATTATTGGTCCAGTGGCAAATAACTAGATCAGTTACCGTTATTGAGGAGAGTCCAGAGTTCGTAGGCAAAAAAGTTAGAGATGAAGTAACCCTTCCCTTCAACGGAAAAAATTCTAAGCTATCCTGAAAATGAGGAGCGGTAATCAAAATTTATGTTTTAAACTAAACACACGACTATTCAATTTGTCGTTTGAAATTCATCTTTTTTAGTTGACAACTCAAATATTTTGATGAGAAACTTATCTAATTGATGAAAAATTATCTTTTTTGTCAACATTTTATACTTTTGGGTTGAAAATCTGTTATTTATGGATTAAAATATTTTGTGGATTTACCTTATATTGTTAGAATATCAATTCTTGCATAGTTCAGTGAGAATTTATGTTTCTTGGTTAATCTTACTACTGTTTATTTAGAAATCAAACTGTTCAGTTGAAAATTGACTTTTTTTTCAGCATTATTATTTGCAGTCCCCCCTACCTATTTTATGAGCTTCCTGGCAAAAATTGCATTACATCGAATTTAACATAAGCTTGTTAATGAAAAGAGCTCAGTTTTATGAACAATTGGAAACGAAACTACTTTTCATTATTTTGTCGTGGATTGAGTTTCATTGAAGTCTCAAAAAATATTCAGAGAATCGTTTCTAGCCCATAAGTTTGAAATTTTATGCTTCAACCACTTTGTATTGGTTTCAGAAAATGTCTTGAAAATGCAAAATAGCAGTTTCACTTAACATTCGAGCTAAGATCAGGCTTTTGGAAAATTTTACAGCATGATTTTTTAGGCTTCATCATTGACAAGTTCTCAATTATCTTTCAAGGAATTTCAAATTTTTCAAACCATTGTTAATGGTCAACAGTTTATGTTATTCTTTTTCATCATAAAAAGTCAGTATTTTTTGGAATTACTGACACAGGAAGTGAATTTTGAGAATAATATATCTTCATTAAGTTATATTTTTATATTTTTTAGCAATTTATATGAGCTTTGATTTTACTTTTTCTAGCTTCTCTCTTGTTGATTATTTGACATGAATTATCGTTCCTG
This sequence comes from Andricus grossulariae, assembly GCA_011634705.1. Classification (NCBI taxonomy): domain Eukaryota; kingdom Metazoa; phylum Arthropoda; class Insecta; order Hymenoptera; family Cynipidae; genus Andricus; species Andricus grossulariae. Next base: position 87,413,088 of record JAABKJ010075445.1, on the reverse strand, counting down.
CAGCTACAAAAAGCTTTGCAATTTTGATCCAGGCTTGTCCCACTTTTATTTTTATAACGGCACTAGTAGAATAAATATAAATATAGGTTTCCAATTTCAAGCCAAGCTGTTTCCATTCTAAATGAATGACATGATCTAAAATGGCCACTTACTACTATCCAACCGAGCAATTCACGCCTACCCCGAAAGGGAAACGGCTTAATGATATAATAATAATAATAAAAGAAGATTATAGTTTAAAAAAAGGAACTGAAACTTTTTGTGTTGAACATTTATTCACTTTGTTGCAAATTCAAAATTTCGTTAAAAAGTAATCTTTTATGGTTGAAAATTCAATTTTTTCCCCTAGAAAAATTAAACTATGTGATTGAAAATAAATTTTGTTGTTGAAAATGCATAATTTCGGGTTGAAAATGAACTTTTTGTTCAAAATTCATAATCTTGGGTTGAAAATACAACTGTTTTGTAGAAAATTCGTCTTTTCGGCTCGATAGATTCAACAATATGGTAAAAAAATCTTCTATTATGTTAAACATTTGTTTATTTTTTGTAAACTCAAATAGTTTGTTGTGTGTTCATTTATCTTTCAGGTTTAGTTTCTCGATTGAATCGTTAAATATTTTTTCGCGGTCAACAATTTCTTTTAAATCTACAAAATTAGCATATAATCGTTAATGAAACATTGGAAATTGCACGGATAAAAGTGGCTAATGAGCCTGAATATCCAGAGTGTTAGTACTTGGTACTATCCAGAAGATAAAAATGACCATCTAAATTTGGATACTCCAAGTTTGACTATGCATTTTTGTGCGTGTGGTATCATCAAAAAGAATCTCTTTCGAAGGATCTTGTTTTTTAATGTCTTGAATTTCTGTTTATAATTCTTAAAAAATGAATTAAAAAATGATCAAGAAGAAAGGGGAATATTGGGCCAAAATTCTTGATTTTAGGTGTTTTCGGGGATTATTTTAATTTAAGGGTGGGGGCAAAGAGGGACGGACTACGATCCCTGTAAAATATAAATATAATAATTAAATGATATATCCTCCTAAGAACTAAAATGCTGAAATTAAGCAATAAATTGCAAGAAAGTTTAATTAAATTTCTGAAATGCGTGGCCAATTAATTTTTTCTGCACTCGCATTTCCTGTATTTGAAAATGGCATGGACAAGGGATGAAAAAGGAAATGAGGAAGAAGAAAAGAAACGGAGATAGGGATTAAAAAGGCAGGGAAAAAATGATGAAAAAATAAGTGGTACCAAAGGAGGAAAGAGAAAATCTGATTTATGCAAATCGTGCATAAAGGGTACCGTAACGATTTCAAATCCCTGAGATTTAATTGGACGTACAAGAAAGCTGCCAGTGCAGTGGAGTTGCTATTGCTACCAACAGAGTGATCTATAGATCTATTCGAGGTTAACGATTCACTCACGCGAACGATCTATATGTACCATACGAATCTTTGAAAGTATCTCGACGGATCATCTAGTTCGTACCACAATTTGCGAATTGAGGGAAGATTTCTTATCACAGAAAAACCACGAACTATTTTTTGCTAAAAAAAAGTGGTTATAACGATATGTCTTAAAAAGCTCGCAATCATTGTTGTTGGAAGCCTGATTAGCTTTTCATTACATACTTGAATTTTCTTTGTAGAGAGTGTGTACTCAAATCCTCGTAACAAATTCCCTAAGAATTCCAAGTTTTTTTCCGGTACAATTTTTTTACACTGGAACCTGGATTTCCGTAAACTGGATTTGTGCGATCCTAGAATGAATAGCCTCCGCATTTTGATGATAAGAGGAGCCGCGGAGCCGGAAGAGAGGATGTGCTCAGTCAAGCGTGACAAGCAGCTTGAGGGCCGCACTCTCAGCGCGTTAGTTGCATCAGGTTGCGTCATGCCTCCAAAGAAAAAAGAAATCGTTCAAGCGGCCCCACCTGTTTAAGTTCGGAGTCCCAGGATTTGCGTAGCGAGCCATGGCTAAAACCGTGCAGAAATCTAGGTTCCAGTGTAGTACGGAGCCATTCAAATATTTCGAATTTTTTAAAACAATCGTTTTGGAATATGTATACAGTTTCGCGAGTTTATTGAAAATAGTGTTCTTTTTCAGTTTCTAGAAATTCAATTAATATGTTTAATTTGGAAAGCTTTGAAAAATTATATTAGAAGATATTCTTAAATATATTAGCACCCTCAATTATTTAAATAATTAAATAATACCAAAAAACATCATTAATCATTCCTTGAATTTGTCCGTAGAGTCTAGGAATTGCAATAAAAATTCAAACAAATTTTTCAATGAAAAATATTGACATTTGAATGAAATGGATGAATTTTTAAACAAATAGATGAATTTTCAACCAAAAAGATTTAATTTTCTACTGAAAAAGACGATTTTTCAACAAAATTACTTAATTTTCAACGAAATAGTTGAATTTTGAACAAAAAGATATCAATTTTCAACCAAATAGCTGAATTTTGAACTAAAAATATCAGTTTATAACCAAAAATGGAATATTATCTAACTGAAAAAATTAAATTTCCACACAAAAAAAAAGACACAAATTTTGTACCAAAGTGATGAATTTTCAAATAAAATTATGAATCTTCAACTGGAATAGATGAATTTTCAACCAAAAAGATGAATTTTTTAAAAAAGAGTTCAACTTTCAAACAAGTAGTTTTGTTTCAACCAAAAATAGGAATTTTATGCTTGTTTAGTTTACCGGGCATGAAGACATTTTTTTTTGCAAAAATATACAAGAAAAATCGCTGTTTTCGTCGAGTTTACGTCTATTTTTGCGTTTTTCGGAAAAATTTTAGCCAACTGGGTTATTTGGACCCCGGATTAGGATTCATCGACCCCAAAAACATATAGATATGCTGGTTAAGTCCACCGGGCATGAAAATACTTTGTTTTTTGTTGAAATATACCAGAAAAATCGCTGTTTTCGTCGATTTTATGTATATTTTTGCGTTTTTTGGAAAAATACGAGCTAACTTGGGTATTTGGACCCCCGATTCGGATTAAGAGACCCCAAAAACATATAGATATGCCGGTGTAGTCCGCCGGGCAGACCACTTTTTTTTTGTGTGCCGGTGAAATTGTCCATTTTTGGCAAGCGGACCTTGTATCAAGTGGAATTAATTCTACAAGATCTCGCCTTAATTTGATGCGCACGAAGCTCACTGGGCGGGAACGACATTATAACGTTAGAAGAATTTTTTCAAGTCATCTTGATCCGTAAACAACGGCGATTCGCCTTTGCCGAGATTTTTTATCGCGCCTCGCAATCAAAATAAGAAACGCCACTTCCTATTAGACCATGCCGCTTATTTTTCAATGACGCGGTTATTATTTAATTGCCACCTTTCAGCGTTTTATCCATCAGATTTATTATTGGAAAACCTCAGAGTATTTATTTTTCCTTGGTTAAGGATAGAAGTTCTAATAAATGTTGAGATGGTGTACGAATTTTTTTTTGTAATGGTGATCCTTATCTATCGAAGACGATTGGTAGTCGATCGATGTCCAATTCAGGAGCTGCCAATTACCTCGCATCGCTCTTCGATCCCTTTGACCCTCGGCGATCCTCAGTAAACTCTGCGGAAACGTAGATGGCGATGCAATAACTGTACTAACTATAATCCCCCAGAACAATAATTATCAATAATCACCGGCAAGATTATTCCGCATCGAATCGGTCCATGTTCTCCTGACGTCATTTCTGCTTCTTTGGAAAGAAGTGACGTTACTTCAATTAATAAAATTCTAGAGAAATTAAACAAAATCTGAGTTAATGAAATAATAGTTTCGATTTTCAAAACCTTAATTATAAAATTAATAAAAGGATTTTTGATACTATAATCAACTAATTCACTATAACCTTTATACTGTCGGTCGAGTGTCCCTTCGTCGTGTTTGGCCTGAAATTGCTGAATAAGTTGCGATGAATAGGCAGGTGCGTTATCGTGGTGAACGACCCAGTCACCACTGACCCAGGCTCATCCCCAAATCTTGGGTCAAAATTTCCGAAACAATACTTTCTGGAATCCCGAGGTCTTCCTCTATCTCGCTCACGGTTAAACACTGAAGTACGACTACACTTAAATCGCCTAAACCGCTCTTCAGTTAGAGTAACACTCGTAGACTTATCACCATACACTTTCCGAATGATAACGATGGTTTCCCAACATGAATAACCAAGTTTTTGGCAAAATAATTGTACTCTCTTTGTTCGATGCGTTCCGTCATCCTGAAATGCGACGCGTGCGTGGTTAGACATTTACGCCACTAAGTACACTAGTCGACTTCAGATTTCGAGGTCCAGAGGTCCTGCCTAAATGGTAAGGACCTGTATTTGACAATTGGGCCTTATAGTTTTGGACTTGCGGTTTGGTACTTACGATTTTGAACATCAAGTTTAGACATAAAGCTTATTGAGGCTTCAGATTTGGGAGTAAAGAAAACAATTCTAAAAACATTTCAGAACTGAACTGACTGAACTGTTTTATTGATTTAACAAAATCAAATAAAAATTAAGATTTTGGTTTTGCAAGACAATAAATTAGTTGCGCGAATGTGAACAAAACAGTTTTTTTCAGTTAGGAAAAAAAATTGTTCAAATTTTTATTACTTAAAAGGTTTAGCCTCAAATTGAGAACATTTTCTCTAAATTTAACTAACTTTAACTAAGAAGCTTTAAAAATTTATTTATTTCAAATTTGAAAGTGTGAAACATTCAACAACTTTTATTTGAAACGATATTTTAATCGATGTAGAATTGTCTGAAGATTTGTTAAAAATTTCATGACGATCCTTTTTTATGAAATGAACAGTTTTAAAATTGATATATATCTTTCTTTAAAAAAATTACTTTACAAAGAATACCTTTCTAACCAATCTACCGATGAGGAATTAATAGTTAAACCTTGTGAAGATACATTTTCACAAAAAAAAAAAGTAAATTACAATAAAACCATTGTACCATAATATAAAAACTGTAATTTTTTGTAAAAATTTGATATTACTTGTAAATATTCGTAAAAGTATCCGAATTCCAGTGAAAAATTTTAGTTCCTAGTAGATTTTGTATAATTTCCTCAGATTTCTAAAAAAAAATAATCAGCCCGCCGCGCGGGCACATTCTCATCGCGCGCCTCGCAAGTTTGAGCGCGCCTAGGGCGCGCGATTGTTGGTTCTCGCGCTTCGCGCTCGATAATATATTTATCTCGCGCTTCGCGCTCGATGATGTGTTTACCTCGCGCTAACAGTTGCTCCCAGTGGGACCCTGCGGTGGTTGTTAACCTTTAGTTTTTAATTATATATATATATATATATATATAACAACGTTGAACATCAGTCAATTACGAGTTTTATGTTATCCAAAAAAGCATATTTAATATTTTTCTATTTCAAATAAAAATATTTACTTATCGTTGAAATGATATCTTCGGAACAATATACTGTTGTCCTTAAAAATGTTGTAGGACACACGTCACGCCGAAAAAATTTGCACTATGACCCTATTGGGAAAAATTAGCCGCAAACGATGTTCCTGATTTGATTACTTATTTAGAATGAAAAAGTGGTTGTAATTTATAATTTCATTTTGATTGATGGTTTGACTTTTTTCCCACTTGAATCCCGCCTTTTCACACGTCATAATGCTTCCGTTTCGTACAGTGGTATAAAGTAAAGGAACTTCTTGTTTAAGAAAAATTAGCTTCATTAAGACCTAGTAAGTTAGGCCTAACAAAATATATTCTTAAGGAAAGTCTAATCATAATCTAAAAAAATGTCGTTGAAACGATCAAATTTAAATTGGATTAACAAGATTGTTCGAAATTATTATGACAAAAATAGTATAATTGAGTCAACTGAACGATTTCTTCAATAAACTTTGGAATATTTCGACAAATGTTTGCTTGGCTGATTTAACGAAGTATTATGATAAGCTATTATCAAAATATAACCTTTTTTGACATTTGACATAAACTCATTCCACAACTCATGGTAACGGGGGGGGGGGGGTTATTGTAAGAATTGTTTTCAATAACATGTTTTTAAGTATCATGCTACGATATAAATAGCATACCTTCAACTTTATTTTGTAATGTTGTTGATGAAATTTTGATAACAAAATTAAAGTTAAGCATGTGTTCTAACCATACAGTAGAACTCGTCGGATCAGGACAGACGGGGTCTCCACTTTTGATCACGCAGGTCGCAGAAACAAATCTCAGCTACACCTTCTGGTAGTAATGTATCTCAAAATGTGCAGCAGTGGGACTCCGATGCTGTTTCAAAGTCGAAAGTCGAACGAACCTCTCTTTCTATATTCCCACGTTAGAAAAAGAGATCCGTTCGATTTGCGACTTTTGACATGTTATAGGAGTCCCACTTCACTGTGACTGACCGTTAGATTTTTGTATCTACGGCACTGACTCCCATCGCGTGCCGTCTGCATCGACTCTGTGCGCATGCGCCTACCTATCACGGCTAGTGGTGAGGTTTAAGAGTGGGGATTATTGTCTTCCGAGGATTTCGATGCGACGATTTTCGATTCGACGGGTCCTACTGTATTTAAGTTTGTACTATCGTAGTCGAGTTTCGAGAGTTCCGCCGGCTTTTACGCGATTGCGCCGGTCAAACCGACACAAACCGGCCTAGGTGGCAACCGTACTTGAAATGGGTATATTCTTTTACCGAAACCTCACCAGTATATTAATTTTTTTATTACTAATTTCTTATTGCAATTGACCAGCATAAGCCATTTATTGGTAATTCTTTTATATGGGTACTTTAAAAACCTGAGATATTCGTTCATAGAAAGATCGTTGGTCATTATCCGCAACATTTTTTGCATGGAAAATTATTATTAGTTTGCAATGTTTTAACATTCTAAGACTTTTGATTTTCCTGTTTAATTTAATCCTAAGCGATATCACTTATCTTTTTACCTCATTTGAGTCTTGTTTTAACAACGTAACCGTTTCCATCGTAACCTTTTTATTAAGTCTAGCAGAACACTTAGCCTTACATTCAGATCTTATCTAAGAGTTAAGTTGGATTGAAGCATCTGTACTTAGCGTTACCTAGCCTTGATAACATCCACTCACTACGTGGAACCGCCACCCTCCGGCGAAAACAAAAATAGATAGCCCGTGTAGCGGAAACGGATTTCATATGTACATAGCCAGAGCACGTTGCTTCCTCTACTCTTGCCTACTTCTCAACAAGAAAAAGGTTTTTGCTTTTTCACTATTCTTGTTATTTTATCCCTCTCATGGTTGACATTTCAGGAAAAAAGTGGGTGAAAACAATAGAAAATTTTTGTCTATTTCTTTCTGCCCTTTGTAAACTGCTGTCTTTCTTAAAAGAAATACTGTGTTTGTGATACATCGGAAACTCACCGATGGCAATATATGGGGGATTTTAAAACAGATTAAAATTTTTGTTTCTGCAATTTGAGCAACATGAAGTTCTAAATAATGTAATAAATATTTTCATTTCAAATAGATATATGTGTTAGAATGTACTTTATGAAGTAGAAAACCTATTCGACCTAAACTACTTTTTTTTAAATTAAAAGCTTTTTCGGGTTTCAATCGTCTTTTTTAAAAAACCCGGGAGGACGAAAAGCCAAATCGGATTGGTATTATATCCGTTGTCCCTATTGATGTTATCAGAGTGTTTTACGATTTCTATTGCTTCTCTATGTTTTCTTGGAAAAATACTGTACGTTTTTGCGATGACGGTTGTTTTGTCAAATAAAATTCTATGTCCGGTTTCAATATGATGCTCAGCTAGTGCTGATTGCGTGAAATGTTAAACAAAATATATTTTATTACAATCTTTTACTTTATATTTGAATTTTAATCGTGCATTTTCCTTTATATGCGCCGCTCCCCTAAGCTTCATAACATTCTTAAAAATAAAGAATCTGTACACGTTTCCTTTCTTTTTTAAAAGTTATGTCCAAATACGTATTATGAAAGCTGTCAAAAATTTCATAATATAAATGCAGTAACAACTTTTACTTAAAAAAATCAGATATAATTTGTAGAATAAATCTTCTATTGTTTCAAAGTGATAGTTATAAGCTTAAAATAAAGAAAGTCTGGTTAAATTGACCAGTAAATTTACCTAAAATTATTTGTTAAAGTCAAAAATCTTATATTTTATGTTTTTATTGAAATAATTAATATTTAACAATTAAAATATGCGCTAAATATATTAGTTCTACTTTAACTTTTTAGCTTTATTTATCTTCTTTAGTTTATTTATTATATATTTTTATTTTAATACTACAAAAAATTTAACACTAATTATTCTGAATTATCATTATCCATTTTATGTAATTTAGGATAAGTCCTGATTTTTCGTATTTTTAATAAAAATTATTTGAATCTGAACGTCCTCTGAGACGGAGTTTCACCTATCGTTGTGTAGTAGCGTCTTACCGACCGGACCACAGCCTACTCGGGAGATATTCCATCGCGCCGGAAAATTAAAAAATCAACATTTTGTTAACTACTATTACAATTGAGCAAAAAATTTCCAGAAAACTTCTTTTAAAATTCCTGACCAACTTTCTCACTGGCAGTTTTTGCTTGCTCAAAATTCGCTCGACGTCCGAAACGATTAAAGTTGTTTGTACACGAATTGTGCAACACCTTGGCAAATAATTATTAACATTTTTTCAAATAAACATTTTCAACTTATTCTAACCTCATCGGTCGCAGAAGATGTCAATGCATACTTCTTAGGAATTTAACTAAAAAATAGCACAAAGTTCCGACTTCGTCGCGAGTTAAAGTGAAAAAAGGCGAAATATTTTAATACGATAAAAAAACAGTTTGCTGTAAATAATTCAAAAACTAAAAAAGCTACAACTTTTTTTTTTGAAAAAAGATGCAGCATTCAATTTACGATGTGGGCATGTATTTAAGAAATTCAAATTGAAAACTTTATCCTCAAAAGCTCAGGGGCTTCCCCACTCCAGAAAAATAATTCAATATCTTCTTTTTGCATCCGGCGCCTCAATTTACTTTCCGCCCGAATCTGCCGGATAACTCGAGCTCATTCTGATTAGTTCCGTGTCATTCCGAACTCAGTCTGAATGATTCCACACTTATCAAAATCAAATGCCCATTCGGTCTGAATCCTCTTATTCCGTTTCATTCTGAATAAAACTGCCATTCTGTCTGAATCCCCAGAGTGAAGTGAGAGATCATTCCGAATGATTCCGATTCGATTTGAATATGATTGCCATTTTGCGTTTGAAACGTAGATTAAAAGAAAATAAGGAATATATTAAAAGAATTGGTTAACCATGAAATAAATGATTAAGACATATATTCTATCAATAATTGCACTGAAATAAAATAGTCAATTTAAATACAATATTACTGTATGCAGAAGATTATTATATGTAGAATTTGTTAGGAAGCCTAATGACATAATCATAAATTTCTAAGTTCGGATTCATTCGGAATTAATTTCTCGTAAATTTTGGAATCATGCGGATTCAATCGAAATGTTTTTTTTTTAACTTTTGAATCATTGGAATTCATTTGAAATGAATTTCCTACAAAAGTTCCGAATAATGCGGATTTATTCCGACTTGAAATAATAAAAAAATTCCTGCGGAGTCAGTCAGACTAATACGGAATTAGTTTTCTTCAAAAGTTTGGATTAACGGGGATTGATTTTCACTGATTATAGACACGCCCCTGCGGAGTAAGTCGGACTCATTCGGAATAAAACGGATTGGTTCCGATTGGATTTATAAGATTCTTCGCGGACTCAAACGGAACCAGGCGAGACTTCCACCAGGGTCATTACGACTTTTGATACACAACACTTAAAGCATCAGACAATCAAACTTTCACCCAATTTGACCAAAAGGACTTTTTCATGCATTTCGTACAGAGTCCTTTAGGTACAGTCGAAATAACATATGCCTTATTGCGTAGAAAACAAAAAGAATAAGAAAATTGAGTCTTTTTGTTCTGCGCATTAAGACATACATCAATTCTACTGTAGGACATGGAAAATGTTCACTTAATCTACGTAGATACCGAAAATTCCTGTTGTATCCTTGAAGTTTACCGCAAAAGAGATTGGGCTTAATATGATATTAATTCAACCATAAACACGACGTAAAAGGCACAATAAAGTTTTTATTGCAAAATCGTACAATTTGTTATTGCCGATATATATATATATATATATATATATATATATATATCCGACCTCTGGACCATCAATTGCTCAGTTTATGGTGCTGCGAGGGCTTTGGCTGATGCAACTCGAAGGCTCAAACCGACGATGGATCAAAAGACCAAAAGACGCTTGCATCAACTGAACAAGAAGATTGGATGGGCAAATATATATATATATATATATATATATACATACTCTACTTTTTGAGAACTGAATCATCGCAAGTTAAGCAAATATTATTTAAATGGTTTGAGACTTTGATGTAAACACGAAATTTAACTTAACGATGCCTGCAAACTAAAGAAAAAACTGAAAATCGACTATTGTTTAATAATATTTAATCGCAAATTGATTTAGATCAGTTATCCCATTTTTCTGTTTCGCCAATAAAAAGTGTCGAGCTTTTTGGAAATCCAGTCCGAAATTCTTCAGTTTTCAGGCATCACTAGGGTATATATTGTGCGTCAACGTTTTAAACAATTCAAATAATATTTGCCCAACTTACGATAATTTATTTCTTAAAAAGTAATTGAATTGGGGCACGTTTCTTTTCAGTTTTTCATCCTTATTATTAAAAACAATGATCCGTTGAAAAAACAGCAAATAGAAAAAAGTTCCGTCTCGTCATTTTCTATGAGGCTATATTTGAAGAAAAAAAAATTAATGTTGTGACTTTTAAGATTTCCGTCCAACGACACGTTTGAACAATATTTTCACTTGATCTCGAACGCCGGACGTGTTTTTCGATCCAGACACTCAATTACTTTCGGTTTTCAATTTACTTTTGCTTAGAAAACACAAGCAAAGGACATCGAACGAAAATTAAAAATAACATGATGTTAACGTTTTTTGTATACATTGTCAATAATCAATATTTTTGTGAATATTGATTATTAATTTTTAAAGTTGTGAAAAAAATGTTTCTAGCTCCGCTGAGATTTGAACACCAGATGACATGAGATGATATCATGATGACACGATGTTCAAATCCCATCGGAGCTAGAGATATTTTTTCGCAACTTTAAAAATTAATAATCAATATTCACAAAAATATTGATTATCGACCATGTAGACAAAAAACATTAACGTCATATTATGTAAAATTATTCACTGGTCAAAAAGCTATAACATCAGATAAAAAAAATTAAAAATATTGGTTAAAATTAAAAAAGAATGCGCTAGTTTTCAGCTTTGTTTGCCTGCCTGTCCTCGACATGTGTTTGTTCTTTTTACTCTCGCAAACGCTCACGCTCGAGATGGAAGACGATCGAGTTTTTCCGCGTTCACTTCAACCTACACTGTCTCGCTTATTTTTCGCTTGAAATATCTAAATCTTGCCAGAAAAACTTCTTTCGACCCCTATGAAAAACTGCTCCACGGAAAGTTGTCCGAACTCGAAAATTCCCTCGATCCTTTTTTCCGCCGAACATGAAAAAGCATGGTATTAAATAGCTATTGACAAACATCGATATATTGTTAAACAATTAACTTTTTTATACACGAATCGAACTATGTTGCCATTGATAGGGCTTAATACGCTTGGGGTTCAAATTTCAAGTCATTTCATTGTAATGAAAAAAAGTTATGGCGATTTTATTTTAAAAAACGCATCAAATTCCGCTCGCAGAAATTTGCAGTTTATATTTTATTTCTCACAAAGTTGAAATCGGAAAACAACATTTTCTACACAAAAATTGTGCTCTTCATTAAGCTCTATATGCTCATATTTTTTTCGAGTGGTTTTTTTTAATTTGAGTTTCAGATCATTTTTCGCGTTACTTTATCTCGAATGGCAGGCAAGGAATACAAAGTCGAGCGTCCCGTCGGTTATTGCATCCGGACCCTCAATTAGCCACCCCTACAATCTATTCTTTAGAACTGATTAGTAAAAAAATTTTTGCTGCAGTTATATCGTTATCTCGTGACCTATTAGGGCTAGGACACTTTTTTAAATTACGCTAAATTGACTCCACTTTTATTTGTTCTGTATAAACTTTGTCGTAGGATCCACAGGAAACGAGGTCCTTTACAAAAATACACGTTTTTCGGTTTTAGTCAAAAATGCAACAAAAAAAATGCAATTTTTGAAACCTTGCAATTCCCAAAATAATAGGTCTCAAAGACCTTTTTTTAGATGTACGCAGAATTTTATAGACTCTATTTCACCCTCTGGCATCATCAACGCAAACTAAACCTGACTCTCAATTTATTTTGAAAAAACTGACCTCCACTTTTTTGCCCGTAAAAACAGGCAAAAATGGCGGACTTTGATTTCATTGATTCGTACCAAAATTTTATAACAACTCTGTTGTATAAAATTCTTGATACATTTTTCATAAAATTTCGATTCATAAATCATTTTTCGATAGGTTGTTCATTGTGTGCAAAAAATACAATTCCTTAGTAATTAGCCACCCCTACAATCTAATCTTTAGAACTGACCAGTACCAACATTTTAGCTGCAGTTGTTTGTTATTCTCGATTCATTTTCCAGAAATTTTTTAATTATCATTTATTTTTTGATATTTTCTACATTTTATGCAAAAAATATATTTGTTAATAATTAGCCACTGGAACATCTTACACTGTTAAGCCGATTTTTACCAAATTAGAATGATTTTCGTATTGTGTTTAGTATTTAAAGATTGTAATTAATTTGACAATATTATTTCATTTCATAACCATTTTTATTTAAAAAGAAGTGAAATCTCACCAAACTCATCTAAGGTTACACCGTTACAAAAAATCAAACTTTAGTATTTTAAATTTTGATTGTTTCTCAAATTCCGGGAGACACGACTTAATAATATAATATAATACAATTATAATGAATAATAATATATAATAATAATTTTTTAATACTGTATAATATCCTTCGGTAATGAAGTCATCTTTTTCGTAACTTACGAACGAAATTTAGTGCAGAGTTCAAAATAATAAATTAATAAATAATAGTAAATTGAAAATGTAAATATTTGTCAAATACTATCCCTCAAACCTGTCTAAAGAATTTAAGAACGGCAAAATTTATTTCAAAAAAATGTTCTTTTATAAGGCTGTTGGGCAGAAGCTCTAACTTCAAAATTCAATTGCCTCATTTTCCTCCATAAATACTAGCAATACAAATTTTTCAAATACTATTATTATTTTTAGGCTCGGTAAGGGTTAAGCTTTGTCTTTAATAAACTTTGCCCTGAAATTTATTTCCTCAGCTGTTACAATTCTTAATTAAAATTGTGACGTTAATTAAAAGCTAGAATTATATTACGCCATATCCTTTTTTGCATTGCTATAAGTGAAAAAATGCCAACTTCGTAGTGTATATTTCATATATGGATAACCTAAGTTCAATCCCTAGCGGACCGAATGAACGAAACGGATATGCTACAGCGTATCCTTATAGTATCCACATCGTGTCCTCTCCGTATCATGCAAGAAAAACTCATTAAAAAGGGAAGATGAACATTCAACTTGTTAAAATTCGGATTCTACGTGAACTTTTGCGTTAGAAGGTCACGGAGTAATTGCAATAGTTTTTCTGGTAACGATAAAAACTAAAAAAAAATAAATAATACCTATCGACAACGTGGGCTGAAGGCGACTTCAAGCGCATCCATAATCGTGTAGGCAGTACTGCTTGAACGATTATGGATGCTTGATTATGGACTCTTGAAGTTGCCTTCAGCCCACGTTGTCGATAGGTATTATATTTTTTCAAAATTTTTATCGTTGCAAGAAAAACTATTGCAATTACTCCGTGATCTTCTCACGAAAAATTTCACGTGGAATCGGAATTTCAACAAGTTATATGTTCATCTTCCTTTTTTGATGAGTTTTTCTTGCATGATACGAAGAGGGTACGATGTGGATACTATAAGGATACGCTGTAGTGTATCAGTTCCGTTCATTCAGTCCGCTAGGGATTTGAGAAATACAATTTTTCAAAAATATATTTAACCTTAAAAGTGACCATCGGAATATTACTCAAAATTTAATAATTTGCGAATAACTCATTTAATTCGAGGTATGTAATAAAACAGAATAATGTACACTATCAATGTGTTTAACTTTTTACTTCAGAATACCATTATAAATAGTTCATTTATAAATATTTCGTTGACATGGCGTACTATAATTTTGAGAAAAAATGAAGTTTTTGAATCTCATATTACGTCATGTCTTAAACCAACTTTCCACATCAGCTGAAATACGTTCATAATAGTATTAAAATTTGTGTAATGTGTTCTTGATCATGAATTATTTTTGATGTCGCGTAGAAATGTAAATAAAATTTTTTTATATATTGAGTAAATGCTATTTTTGTAAAAGTCACCGGAAAGAATGGAAAATTTTGTAATTGAAAAATGTTAATTTGAGAAAAGTAGTAGGCATAAAAATATGTGTATTATGTGGAACAAATATTGCATTGTTATATATGCCCTAATCGTACGGAACGTTCCAAACAGAACTTACCGTTATTGTTATTATTATCAATAAATACTGCGTAAACCGTAAGTGATAGGTCAAAATCAATATCAGTTTATAATACAGATATCATATTATAGTGTAGTATATGCGGTACTCAAAACTAAAAAATAACCTCCATTTCTGCCTATCGCTTATAGTTTACGAGATAATTGTTGTTAAAAATAAAATAAAGCAAAATGTTCCCCGCAGGTCCTAGTGAAACGTTCCTGGAACGTTTTTATACGGCGGACATTTTACACGTTCCGGGAACGTTCCTGGACCATTCAAAAGGTTTTCGCGGAACGTTCCAGGAACGTTCCATGCTATTAGGGTGACGCATAGAAATGCAAATATACAAATACAAATATTTTATACATTCCGTAAATGCTATTTCTGAAGTCATACACCATTCTTTATATTTCCTGCCTACCTTAGAAGTGTAATAAATAATATGAATGAAAACTCATTAAATGTATGTCAGCGGTAAGTAAACTGCTAATTCTAATCAACAATGAACGTATATGTAATGCACAATTGGCAAACTTTAGCTCCTTAAAACTAAAATTTCTCACTGATTAAGATTTTGAGAGAAAATGGAGGGGAAAGAGCTGTTTAATATTATAATTTTTATGTTGAATGAATTTTTCGAATGGTAATCTCAAGTAACGTGAAAATTACAATGTTTGATATTACTATATTATTATTATTATTATTATTATTATTATTATTATTATTATTATTGTGAGAAGTTTCAGGCTCCGGAAGCTACGATCATGGTTCCTTAAAGCAACCAATCCCGACGCAACTGGAACGTGTACGTAAAAAATCAAACTTTAGTATTTTAAATTTTGATTGTTTCTCAAATTCCGGGAGACACGACTTTCCTCTACAAAGGCACGCTATATAATCCGGCAATATATATATATATATAATCCCTAGGCATTATATATAATGCCCACTAGAGCCTAGGCAAAGTATGTAATACTCTCTAGTATACCGATTGCCTAGGCATTATATATAATGCCCAGAAGAGATCAGGTAAAGTGTGTAATAAATATTTTCCATTTGAAGCGTACTTCCTTTTCTTTGAACCATCATTACTTTGGCGATTTTAAGCATATCGAGACGTATTTTTTTCATGATTCATAACAAGAGGCAGTTGAAAAAAAATATTCGGTAAACAGAAATTTAATAAATGTTTTGACAATTTAGAAACAAATATTTAAACTTAATTTTTGAAAAAAATCCACTTTTGATTTTCTTTAAAACATTTTTTAAGATAGCTTACGATGTGTGCTAAAAGCGCGGTAAATCTAAAAATAGGATCTCCCTTAGTTTTCGAGAAATAATGAAAAATGTATTGGATTTTTTTTTTTTCAATTTTCATTTGTTCAAATACGAATCAAAACTTATTTGTTAATTATCGCCCCCAGAAGTCTGTTTTATAGGTTTGATTGACTGTAATTGGATTTTGCGAGTTTTTGGCGCTAATTATTTATAAAGCATCAAATATTACTTTTTATGAATAATTAGATGATTATATACATTAACTAAACAAATAAATATAGTTTTTAGGAATTTTCACTTGGAATAGAGTTCGGAAGTTGCAGTTTTTCCGAATTTTTAACTCATCTCAAATTTTCGAAAAAATATTTGTTTAAAGAATTTAGTATTATTTTTAATAATATTACTTTGAATAATGCTAGGAAGTTGTGGTTTTTGATGAAATATTCAACATTTTTTCCACTTTTCAATTAGTGTGAGGTAATAATGGATACAATTTAACAAATCTAATTTTTTTAACAAATTGATATTGTTTATAACTATCTTCTCCTATAGTCTTGCTAGATAGTTGCGGTTTTTTCTGAAATTTTCAACTTATAGTCCACTTTGTACTCAGAGTTAGGTAATAATTAATGCAAATGTGAAAATTGAACAAAAAGTTCAAAATTTCAGAAAAAAACCGCAACTAACAAGTAGTAATAAGAAAGATGGTTATGAACAATATTTATTCAAGCAATTATGATTGTTGGATTGCATCCATTATTACCTAACACTAATTAAAAAGTTGATAACAAGTGGAAAATTATAGAAAAAACTGCAACTTTCTAGCATTATTCTAAGAGAATATTGGGATAAATTATAATAAATGGTTTAAACAATTATTTATGTTGAATTTAATTAATTATTGTTTTGCTTTAACTAAACAGTTGATAATATGTTGAAAAATTTGAAAAAACCCGTGACTTCATAACTCAAGACTACTTCATAACTCAAGACTAAAAGAAAATTGCTAAAAAAAATAATAAATTGTTTGAATAATTAATATCAACATCTAATTATGAATAAAAATTAGAATTATCAATCATTTGTATTTAAAAAACTTCAAAAAAAAAACATAATTATCGCCAAAAAATGGCAAAACTAAATTTTTACTTACAACGTTTTTTTGGAACCCTTCAAAATAGACTTATGGGGGAGATATTTAAAAAAAAACTTTTATTCGTATTTAATGGTTTATTTTGAAGGAAAATGTTGAATTTCAACTTCATTTACCTAATATTCATGATTCTAAATCAAATTCACAAAAATGTATATTTTTCTTATGGGAAATCCGTGTTAAACTTCATGATTTTACATGGAATTGCTCATTTCACAAATTGCCCGGGCATTATAAGTAATGTCAGACCTAACTCAGGTAATGAATATATATTATTCCAATGAAAATTTATTCAAATTAAAATTTACAATATTTTTTAAATTAGTTCTAAATTGGCATGTAATTAAAATCGAAGCTCTCATACAAATTTGCCGACTTTCTCCGCCCACTTTATTGAGACGTACGTACAGGTATAAATTTGGACCATCCTATTATTGCACTTATGCAGGATGTTTTTTTTTAAATGCAAAAATCTTTCAAAAATGGTTATTTTGAAAATTATAAAAAAATCAACTATGTTGTTAAATAAGAAATGGTTAAAATACTTCTGAAAAATCGCCTGTCATGAAAGTTAAAAAATATAATAAGCTTTTATTTAAAAAGAAACATCAAAATCTGATGAAAATTGTAAGTTAAAAATTGATGATACTATTCAAGAATTTTCAACGGGGTAAAGTTTTTTCCAAATATTTCTGCAAAACAAAGTGTAAAACCAATAAGTGTTTGTGTGTAAAAAACAAAGTTTAGTGTCAAGCAAAATATGATTCCAGTATGCCAGTTTTTTTAATGAATAGCGAGTAAACGTGTGTTCACTTCCATAAGTGTTCGTCAATGTATCATGCTCTTCTTTAACTGTATCATTATTTTTAAAATCAAGATTATATACTTTACCTATCTCGTGTCGGGCATTATATATAATGCCTAGGGATTATATAAAATGCCTATTGTGTGAGGTGAATTTGGTGTAAAATCATTTTTAGTACGTTTTACAGCAATGTTCGGCCAGCTTAACGTTAAGCCCTAAATTTGGGAATAGGGGCCCAAATTAGCCCTAAATTATGAAATGGGTTACATCTCTATACCTCAATAGTATTGTGCCAGCTTAAAACATCTAAGGACTGCTGGTAGAGTGGAGATTCGAAGATTATATTATGCCCCTCTTTCAAAGTAAGTACTTTTAGAAAATTGTTATTGTCGTGTAATATATTAATATAACGTAATTTCGAAGGCCGCGGCTAGTCGCCCAGCTTGTCAGGAAAAACAAATGAGCCCAATGACTTTAGATCAAATTCGATATAAGAAACAAAAAAAAACACGAAGCAGACGAAGAAATCACATAATTGTCCAATAATTAATGTGCTTGAAGTTCTGAACGTTCAAATGAACAAAATTTTTTACTGGTGACTGTTAACCAGAAAAAGTGCTCAAATATTTGTTTATTCATATTGGTAATAATTTAATATTGAAATAGAATTATAATGCATATTTGAAATTGCAATTGGAACAATATTTATGGGTGAAATAGAAATGGGGAAAAATATTTCGTTCATTTGAGCGTTCGGAACTTCAGGTACATAACAAAAAAAAAGTTTCAACTAAAATGAATCTGCAACAACAAAAATGAATTATCAAAAAAGTAGTTCATCTTTTAAACAACGAAAAAATAAATTTTCAACCAAGAGGGCAAATTATCTACAAAAAAGTTGAATTTTCAACCCGAAAATATTAATTTTGAACCTTCAACAACAAAAGACCTGGATTCGGATCCCAGCGGAGCTAGAGATATTTTTTCACAACTTATAAAATTAGTAATCAATATTGAAAAAATATTGATTCTAGACCCTGAATAAAAAAAAATTAGCATCATATTATTTACTACATTTCGCTGGTCAAAAAACCATAACATTAATCGATAATTAAAGTTAATTTTCAGACAAAATGTTGCATTTTCAACCAAAAAAGATAAATTTCCTACCAAAAGAGCTGAATTTTTAAACAGAAAAGACTAATTGACGAAAAAAAAACTAGTTCAATTTTCAACCAGAAAAAGTTAATTTTCTACCAAAAAGGATGAATTCTTTGACCGGAAAGAGAAGTTTTGATCCATCTTCAAGATGAAAGTAATACCCACGGATTTTCTGTATAGAGAAGAAATTGTATAAACATTTGATAAGCGTTTATGTTGACAGATGTAAAAAGCCCCTTAACAAACTCCTTTGTACTCTAATTTATGGCTTTCAGGAGTGCTTATAAAGTCAAGAAGCTTTAAGTGATTGTAACACAAGCCAAGCTCTCTTGTGAAATTGTTTGGTAAAAGTCTAGGCTTTCTTTGACGGATATACCTTGCGGCGCGCGGTGAGACGATATAGAAAGCTAACAAGTATCAAGCAAACGAAGTCGGGAAAAAAATTCTAAGAGAATAAAAAATGTTCAACAAGTCTAACATTGAAGCACTTTATCCACAGTTTTACTCCACTTGTTAACTCTCCTCAAGAATCAAAATTTATATTAAAATTAGATTAGGGACATAATGAGAGACTAATGAAGGTTAATTAGTCTCTAATGACAAAAAAGGAATGATCAAAAATTTTTAAATAGACATTTCGTGTTTGGAAAATGTAATAAAGTCCAAATAATATGTAATAAAATTTGACGTTTCGTCACTAGTCATAGTGACCTCATCAGAAATCCATGGTTAAATCTAATCAAGGAATTACATAAGAAATTACATAAAAAGTAAAAGTGTTTGATACCGTAATTTTTTAACATCGAAATATAATGGCTTACCATCAGGTAGAGCTGGGAAGTTCAGTTACAATAGTAATTTTTTTCTTTGAATTAAAGAAAAGGAGAGTTTCCTCCACGAACAATGCAAATTCGATCTGACATCGTGAAACTTTGAAACGTTAAGGTTTCGTAAATAAAAGAGTCAATAATATAGAAAAATTGAGATTAGCAGTTTAAAAAAAACTATTTTTGGTAATTGTTACATTATGATGATGAGTTTGTGAATTTAAATAAAATTCATGATTTCTAGAAAGAGATTTTTAAAAAAGGATGTTCAAGAGGCAGAATGGTACAATGTACCATGTAGGCCCCGAGTCGATCGAGTACTGGAAGGTTTGAACATTCTGATTCGGAAGAAAGAAAATTTAGGCGCCAAAAATTTAAATTTTTTAGCGAATTTTAAAATGTAAATTCCATTAACAAAAAAATTACATTATAAGCAGGATTATAAAAATTTCAAATCAGTAATATTGTTCAAAGAATTGTCATTTTCATTTTTAATATACATCATCTCGACAAAGATTCTTTTAATATAATTTGACTCAATTTTATTCAGAAAAAAGATCTTCTCCTTTCACTCCGCTGGGATTCGAACACCAGGTCAACTGATTTCCCGCCAGGTACTCTAACCACTGAGCTTCAGAGAGATCAGAGGAAGAATTCTTTTTTCTGAAATACGCTTTATTTAGCAAGATGTTAATATCAATTTTTAATAGAGTGTTTATTTACTTAGTGAGTCATAGGTCTAAATTTAGTATCATTAATGAGTGTATGGCGCCAGTCAGACCGGATGTAAAATAGACTTTGGACTTATTTAGACTTTTTCGTGTTTAGACATGTTAATCATCGAATGACTCATTTTCTGACTCGTATCCTGTAGGCGGGGCAAATTGACCTACTTTCTTATTGGTTAACCTGTAGGAAAATTCCATGACGTAAGCAATGTGTTTGGTTCTTGGCCCACGAGAGGGAATAAGTCTCCTCTCATTTGAAGGTTATAAAAGAGCACACACAGCCAAACAAGGGCAGCTTCTGTATTTCGGAAACCGATGTAAGCAACTTTGAACCTGCGACTTTCAGTTCCACCACTCGACGGCAGCATTCCGAACTCTTCTTCAACGAATCAGCAAATGGATACAAAGGAATGATATTCGACTGCAGATCCTGGGACGTAACATTGGTGTCAGAAGTGGGATGCTGCACCGTGAAAAAGGTCATTAACATTTAACGTTAAGTGTACGCGTCTTACCAAACACATACTGTTATACTAGTGTTGCATAGTACGTGGATTTAAATTATCGCTCAAGACTGAAATATCGACAGAGTAGAGCCGCAATATTTTAAATTTGAAAACTTTTCGTGACGTGAAGTGAAAGGACAAAAGCGAACAATACAAAGTAAAATAAAAGAACAAATTTTGAAATGAACAGCGACATTTAATGAATTTTAAAAGTGCTCACGTTAAATTTTGAGAGAAGCCGCGACCTTCTACCCAGATTTTGCGTGGTTTCACTCCTGTTAGCTAGGGTGTTGTCAATTGCACCGAGGTCGTAGTCAGTTGAGGAAGGTTCCACGAATTAATTCCTTCTGTCTACTACGAGCTTAAAGGATTTCGCACGCACAATAAAAAAATCCCAGGATCTTCGAAGGAAGGCTACCAGAACGAGATTACTGGCCCAGAACGAAAGAGGGTTACAGCAACGTTGGACCGGCCCGGTACGGAAGCGGGTTACGGCACCGAGGGACATAGAAAGGACCAGAAGGACTCTATGGGATAAAGGAAGGCGTCATCAAATTCAAGGACCTTCATCAAATTCCAGAAACTTCAGACTTTGCTGAACCAGATTTCTGTGGAATAAGTGTCATAGTGAAAGTGAATAAGTTTTAACTTTATTGAGTGGCCTGAACCATCAAAAAACTGTAAGTTTTTCAATTTTATATACAAAATGCCGCCTGTAGCTAGGAAAAGTCATTCAACAAAACTTATAAGGCATGCAGACGAAGCGACACCTCCGAAGAAAGCTAGAATAAATAGCAAAGATCGTCCTGTAGGACCTTTAAAGTCAAAATTATCACGTCGGTTAGGTGAAAGCGATAGGGTAATCTCTACGGTATCTGACCAGAATGACGGGGTTGAGGGTGATTCGCAAATTCAGAGACCTCAGATTCCTGTTGCCTCTTTCTCAGGATCTGCTTTAGAGATAAATACAATTTCAAGACCGGAAAATATGTCGCGAATTGTTAGAGACATCATTCCAGAATTTACAGGAAAAAACATGCCTCTGAAATTATTTCTTAAACACTGTAAAGCCGTAATTGAGATGGCAAATCAATTTGAAATACTATATATTACCATGTTGATCCTCATGAAAATCACGGGTGAAGCGCGAAATCACATTCAAGACGAAAGTGATTTAGATATGAACGATATTTTGAAAACTATTGAACGAATTTATTCTCAAGAAGAAGATGTCAGCCAATTATTAGAAACTTTGGCCAATATTAAACGAAGTCCCGGTGAGACTATTGAAGAATGTGGGATGCGTATAAATTAAAATTTGAATAAGCTCGTAAGTCAAGTTTTAGAAAACACTCCTGGGGAAAAGGGGGTCGGCAGAAGTGAAGCATATAAAGAAACGGTTGTTGGCAATTTTTTGTGAGGATTGGATATGGATCTTTATATGAATATTTCCGACAAAGAAAAAACATTCTTTAGATGACGCTATTGCACTTGCAATTAAAGCTGAACAAAGGGTTAAGAGTTGGGGAAGGGTGCATGTGTATGTTGAATCTGATGCGGTCTCTTCTACTTCGTCACAAGCAGACTTTGAAACGAAGTCAATTCAGAATGCATATAGACGTATAGCTCATATGCAAGCTCAAGAAAATTCTAAGCCTGAGCGTAACTTGGATTCCATACAGGGCTTTAAATGTCAGGAATACGGACACTTTCAGCGGAACTGTCCAAAAAAAGAGAAAGAACAAAATGTAAAGGATAGAGAGAGCAAATAATGTTCCTATTACGAGAGAGTAGGTCACGAGTATAACTATTGTAAATTGAGGAAAAGGCACGAACTCGAAAAATCTCCAGCTAAGCTAGGAAATTTATAATTATAATTATAGATTTCCCTAATACTTCTCTTTATCTTACAATATATTTCTTATTTATCAAACAACTGTAATTGAACGTCGTATGGGAGAAAACTAACAGACGTTTGTCTGATAACGCTGCACTGAATTTTGCTTATTCCATTGATTTTCAGCTCCTGCACCCTCACCCAAGTGGATGTCTGTATACTACAAGTCTTTTACTCCAGATTACAAGTCGATTACACTGAAATACAAAAGGCTTACTCTGAAATTGGATTACCTTTGATTATAGGTGGATTGAGCTGTTTACAAATGGTGTACTTGGATTACCTGAATCACTCCGAACGATTTAGATTACAAGTGGATTACTTGGATTGCCTGAATTATCTCACTTACAAGTGGATTATTGTTAATTATAAGCGAATTTCACTGGATTACAAGTGGATTACTCTGATTTACAAGTGGATTTTCCGGCTTACTAGGCGATTTCACCGAATAACTTGAAATAGCTCGGATTACAAGTGGATTACTCAGATTACAATGGAATTATTCCGGTTATCTAAATTACTCCAAATTATCGAAATTACGAGTGGATTAGAAGTGGAGTTATTCGGATTAGATGTAGAATGCTCTGAATTACAAATGGATTCCTTGGATTACAATTTGACTACTCATAATTATTTTTATTACAAGTGGATTATTCTTGAGCATTCCGGATTACAAGTTCATTATTCCAGCTTATAACTGGATAGAAAGTGGATTACTTGGATTACGTAAATTACTCGGAATCATCTGAATTACAAGTGGATTACCTCGAATTACAAGTGGATTACCTCGATTGAAAAGTGAATTACGGCGAATTATTTGGATTACAAGTGGAATATTGTTGATTACACTAGATTACAAGTGAATTACGTCAAATTACAACTAGATTAAAATTGGATTACTCTTGACTACACTCATTCGAATCGGATTAATGCGTATAACAGGTATATGACTGTAGTTTACAAGTGGATTACTCCATATTACACATGGATTAAGCTGGAATACAAGTAGATTACTCAAAATTACAAAGGGATTACTCCTAATTGCTTAAACTAGTCGAAATAAAAGTTTATTAGTCCGTGCTATAGGTGGATTAGGGTGGATTACAAATGGATTACTAAGATTACCTCAATTACTACGAATTTTTTGGAATACTACTGTATTACTGATATTACCTGAATTATCTGAATTACAAGTGGATTACCGTGGATTAGGAGTAGATAACGGCTCATTACAAGTGGATTACTCTGGATCACAAGTGGAGTTTCCCGGCCTGCCAGAAGATTACTTCGATCTATTCCAAATATTCCAAATATTTTGGATCGCAAGTGGATTAATCTTGATTACTCTAGATTACAAGTTCATTACTCCGACTTATAACTGGATTGAAAGTGGATAATTTGGATTATTTGAATTACTACGAGTTATCTGAATTACAAGTAGATTACCCTGGGTTATAGGTGATTACACCGGTTTAAAATTTGATTACTCCGAGTTTTAGCTGGATTACGATGGATTACAAGCGTATTCTACTGAATTACTTTCAAATTACCGCCGATTACAAGTGGATGACTGCAGATTACAAGTGGATTACTCCATATTACTTATGGATCAGGCTGAAATACAAGTGGATTACTTTGAATCACAAGTGGAGTTTCTCGGACTACCAGGGGATTTCTTCGAATTACTTGAATGACGCCAGATTACAGGTGGATTACTCTGGATTACAATAGGTTTACTCCAAATATTTTGGATCATGAGTGGATTAATCTTGAATACTCTAGATTACAAGTTCATTGCTCCGGCTTATAACTTATTTTTAATTATTTGGATTACTAGTGTATTACTGAGATTACCTGAATTATCTGAATTACAAGTGGATTACTGTGGATTAGA
Source organism: Andricus grossulariae (assembly GCA_011634705.1). Classification (NCBI taxonomy): domain Eukaryota; kingdom Metazoa; phylum Arthropoda; class Insecta; order Hymenoptera; family Cynipidae; genus Andricus; species Andricus grossulariae. Next base: position 87,388,130 of record JAABKJ010075445.1, on the reverse strand, counting down.
AGTAGATAACGGCTCATTACAAGTGGATTGCTCTGGATCACAAGTGGAGTTTCCCAGCCTACCAGGGGAATTCTTCGAATTACTTGAATTATGCCAGATTACAAGTGGATTACTCTGGATTACAATGGGTTTACCCCAAATCTTTTGGATCACAAGTGGATTAATCTTGAATACTCTAGATTACAAGTTCATTACTCCGACTTATAACTGGATTGAAAGTGGATAACTTGGATTATCTAAATTACTACGAGTTATCTGAATTACAAGTAGATTACCCTGGATTATAGGTGATTACACCGGATTACAATTTGATTACTCCGAGTTATAGCTGGATAACGGTGGATTACAAGCGTGTTACACTGAATGACCTTCAAATTACGGCGGATTACAAGCGTGTTACACTGAATTATCTTCAAATTACCCCAGATTACAAGTGGATTACTGCAGATTACAAGTGGATTACTCCATATTACACATGGATTAAGCTGAAATACAAGTGGATTACACCAAATTACAAATGGATTGCTCCGAATTGCTTAAACTAGTCGGATTAAAAGTTTAGTATTCCGGACTGTAGGTGGATTGTGGTGGATCACAAATGGATTACTGGGATTACCTGCATTCGTAATTCAAATATTCGAATTAACCCGATTACTAGTGGATTACTGGCATTACCTGAATGATCTGAATGACAAGTGGATTACTCTGGATTACAATGGGTTCACCCCAAATATTTTGGATCACAAGTGGATTAATCTTGAATACTCTAGATTACAAGTTCATTACTCCGACTTATAACTGGATTGAAAGACATATAATAACCGAATCTTTCACAATCAAACCAACTCGAACAATGTCCTCACAGTAGAAGATGAAAAAAGTGATTTTGTCAACTTGATCGAAAAAATTTGTGGGGGGTAAACTACCCTACAATTATTTTTAAATATATAAAAAAATTTCAAACGACATGATTTCAACCCGAAAAATATGGGGAAAATATATTTTGCACACGATAATAGAATAAAGTTTGCGTGTTTTCACATTTTCCCAAGAAATTACTTTATAGGGGGTAACCACCCCCTAAAAGACCACCCCCTATATAAATAATATTATAAAGTTACAGTATTTAGTACATAATCAATTATCTTCACGAAGGTACCACAGTCTTTTTAAGTACTCTTGGTTTGAAATTGGTTACGTTGCAGAAAATCCAGGAGAATTTGAGAATCCGGTAGACTTTTCCTGCAAAACATTTTTCAACACATTATGTGAAATTGAGGGATGTGAAAATGTAGCCGTTATTAGATGTTCGTGGTGCAAAAAATCTTTGTGTTTTAAATATTTCTCTGTAGAGCATCACTACTGTACCATGTACAGTGAATAAACAAGTCTAATGATGATTGTTTGTCTGATCAATTTTATTTAGTTATCACGTGTAACATATATTTTTTTCAGATTTTTCAGCTTGAATTTACACTCACTTTGTAATTTTATTGTATACTCGTGAATTCCTTTGGGGTAGTTCACCATCATAAAAAATGTCCACTCAATTGACGTAAACTTTATCTCATTATCATGTGCAACATATATTTTTCCCAGATTTTTTGGGTTGAAATCATGCCCGTTTGGAAGCTTTTATAAAATTAAATATAATTGTGGGGTAGTTAACCCCCCAAAAATTTTTTCGATCAAGTTGACAAAATCACTTCTTTCATCTTCTACTGTGAGGACATTCGACGAGTTCGTTTGATTGTGAAAGATTCGGTTATTATATGTGAAACAATTAAATGGGTATTTGTTACCACACATTTCGGGGGTGGTTTTCACCCCCTTAAAACCATTCTGGGCAATTGAGAAAAAACACGTGTATCTTAATTTTACGAGTACTACAAAATATATGAGAAAGAAGAAAATCGGAGGGGGACACCAACGAGGGTTCCTGTTAGTTAACTGCTGCTCAAAAAGCCGTAGCAAATGTCCCATTTCCCGATAGGATCCAAGTCAGTCACTAGGCCTAGATCAAAGAAATCAGTATCTATGATTTCAAACCCTTGAGGATGGCAACGGGAAACTAATCCGTTCGGTTTGTGCGTTCAAACGTCGAAAGTCTACAACCATACGATCCGTTCCGTTCTTTCTTTTTGCCAAAAGGACCAGGCTCGCATAAGACGAATTAGTATCGACCACAATTCCTGCGGCTCTCAGTGGTTCGATAATGTTTTTAAGTCTAGTACGCTCATCGTCGCTGGCTTTATAGGGTTTTGACTGGAAAGGTATACTTCCTGGTTTCTCACGAATCTCCATGGTTACTAGATCGGTACATCCCAACTCGTTCAACTACATTGCTAAAGTGTGTCTGCACTTGTTCAGTACGTTGATGAGATCCTCTACTCGTTCTTTTGATTAATCTTCTCCCAGGTCCAAATCTTCCTTAGTTACCTTCTTAGAAATTGGAGGTTTCTCGCACACATTCATGTGTTTCAAATCAATTCTCTCTAATTCCTTCGTCGACGGAAGGTTTTCAGCTTCTAGATTCAAACACGGTATTTGAAATTCCTCTATTGAGTTTTTCACCGAGATAAAATTCACGGAATGCGCCGGTAAACATTTACTTTCCACCAAATTTACTTTTGGTTCTTTGATTTCGTTTCGAAAAATTCCAAAAATGTTCTCGGATTCCACAAAGCGAAGTTCGTTTCATACTCTAGCGTAGGCTAGGTGTGGAAGTTCTGTGAAGGTCCTCCCGATGATCAAGTCCAGTAATAATTATCCAGCTGCACTTGTTTGATATATTTGGAACCTGAACCGTTCTGACTTACTTTGACAGATTTAATTTCACCTTCGGTTGGAGTCGATTGTTCAGAGCCGTAGTTAGTTCCTCTTGTAATTCCAGGCAGTCTCTAGATATGTGACCAAATGTTTTGCAGTTATAACATTTTGGATCTCCATTTTCGTTTCGAATCGGCGCTCCGCGATCTGGATTACGACTGTTTTCAGATTTTACCGCTTTTTCCGCGCCTCTGTCTGTCTTAGGACGCGGTTTCTCTTGACGATCTGTCGCTTCATCATCTGTTTTCTTTTTCATCATATCCAGCGCACCTCGAATTCTTTTACTGCGTTGATGACTAATCCTTTCTTTCTGTTGCAGTTCGTGTAGAAGGTCATCCAGATCCACATGATCCTTGGCTGACATCGCTAAACAATGATCTCGTGACCATAGACCAATCAGGATTTGTTCCTTCGCTTCTGATTCGGTTAGACCCAGTACACCACAAAGTCTCGTTTTTTCGTGAAAGTAGGAGGTGAGCGACTCCCCTTTCTGCTGTACACGCTCCTTCATGCGAGTCCATTTATCTGTTAAATTTTCAGATTGTCGCTTCGTGTCCTCAAAACACACCAGAGTTTCGCCGACCTGTCGTTGTGATTTCGTCGTGTCCTGTGACCACCCACCTCACGGTTGTGAGACGTGGTCATGCATGGGATTTACCGCGGTCCTACTGGGAGCCGATGTCATTTTTTTTTGTTAGATGACAGTTGCTCCCAGTGGGACCCTGCGGTTTGTCTAAATTTGGTTCAGATTCAAGAATTAAAACATTGTTAATATCAAAATCGAACGTATGTGAGTGTTGATAAGCATGTTTTGCTAAAGCTGTATTTTGCATATTATTATCAATCGACCTTTCGTGTCCTCTATTTCTTAGATATAATGGTCTACTAGTTTGGCCAATATAGTTTCTTTTACAATTTTTACACGTATGTCTGTATACGCAGTTGAATTTTTTCCCTCTTTCTAATTCATTTTTAGTACTTTGAAATAATATTTTATTGAATGTTTGTTCAACTGAAAAAACTAATTGGATGTCACTTCTAAAAAGACATTCTTCATAACCTGAAATATATGGTAAAACTATTAATTTTTTCTTTTCTGAGTTTAAGTTTAAATTGTTATTAAATTTTATATTTTGATTGATCTTTATGGTTTTCTCATAACGTTCAGCGATTTTAATTTTCAACAATTCTAGTGGGTAAACATTTTTTAAAAGAGTATTTCGTACTAAATTAAGGTTTTCCTTATGGTATCTTGTATCAGCTAATTTGATAGGTTGAAACATTTCGGCAAATTTTTCATAAACAAATTTTTTAACACCAAAAGAAGCGGAATAGGCCTTAATGAATATTATTTATTATATACCGCAAAAATACATTCATCTATATATTGGCCTTAAAATTTAAACATCAAATATGGACAACGAAGGATTTTACAAACGAATAAAAGAAGAACATGGAGATTATGCAGTCTGGATTATAAGAAAGTGGAAACACCTGACTTTTTATATGGAAAAAAGAAAAAACCAACGTAGATTTTTGTACAGGTGTAAGCACGAAGATATTTTACCAAACCATATTATTTGTAACAATAAACCTAATATCCGTTGTTTTTCCAAACAAAGTCTGCTTAAAAATTGAGAAATTTATTAACTTTCTTGGTAAAATAATATTAAATACTGAAACCACTGATATTTCTTTAGAAATTAACGACATCGCTAAAGACCTATATTATTTGAAAAATCAAATTACAATCAGTTTCTCATATGATTTCTATAATAAGCTTTTAATAAACACTACAGCAAATATCAACAATTTTGTTAAAAAATTAATTAACATGTCACTAAATAAAATTGAAAACTTGAGATATCAACAAAATCCAAAAATAACCACAGATTCTAAAAACTGGGTTGTTAATTTATCTAATAAAAATATACCAAATGATGTAAAAGAAATAATTAGTCCGGGCGGAAATTTCGCTCTACCATATAATAAGAAAAATTTTCCTATTGCAAAGTTATTAACTAATGTTGAATATAATATGAAGAACATAACACTAGATTTGAGAAATATTGTAAGAAGTGATATTGTTTACTGGACTCAAAGTTGGATATATAAAGTTAACAGTTTCACTGTCAACAATTATACTTTACGTCACAAATTCAACAAAACAAAAGAATTTATAAAAAATAATAATGACATCATAATAACCTCAGCTGATAAATGTAACAAAAGTGTCATATTGAATAAAACAGACTACAACAATAAAGCTCTACAATTATTAAATGATAATTCAACATACAAGATTTTAAAAAAAGATCCTACAAATAAATTTCAAACTAAATTAGTACAACTTTTAACTAGTTTCAAAAACAATAACATAATAAATGATAACACCTACAACTTTCTTAATTGTACTAATGGTACAGCTCCACGCTTTTACGGACTACCAAAACTTCATAAAGACGATTATCCGCTCAGACCAATTACATCTTTCCCAGGTTCGCCGTTGAATAAACTGTCAAAAGTTTTAGCAAAATCTTTACCAAAATTGTTGGACATACTAATAAGCACATAAAAGATAGTTTGGACTTCAGAAATAAAATAGACAACATTTTTATTCCAAATGATTATACCGCTTTCTCTCTCGATATTGTTTCTATGTACACTAAAATATCTTGGAATTTTATTAGAAGTACTGTTATGAAGAGATGGAAAGATCTTGAACCACACACTTTTCTTAGAAAAAAGGATTTTGATAAAGCTTTCAAAATGTGTCTAGAGTCATCTTATTTCCAATTCAATGATAAATACTATCAACAAATCTATGGCCTACCAATGGGATCACCCATATCAGTAGCTCTAGCTAACCTAGTTATGGAAAATATTGAACAGAAAATCTTGAAATCAATTAAATATCCGGTTATATTTTATTTCAGATACATTGACGACACTCTTTCAAGTATTCCAAAAGACAAAATTCAAAATATTTTACAAAGATTTAACGAAGCAGATCACAAATTAAAATTTTTAAGGAAAACCTTAATTTAGTACGAAATACTCTTTTAAAAAATGGCTACCCACTAGAATTGTTAAAAATTAAAATCGTCTCCAGCTAAGAATAATTTTCTTTGTACATTTTCCGAAAAATACTACAAATTTCTATTTTCATTTTATGGTTCGGATACTTAAAATTGGGCTAATAAATAATGTGCCATAAGTGTTTCCCCATAGAAAACAGAACAGAAGATATTAACGAATTTCAAAGTATTGACTTCTTTCGAATTTCAGAGAAACCAACTTTAAAGCACTGCCTGATATACCATAACTGTTTTTATTATTCATATTAACAAATTAAGTAAATAAACTAATTATAATAAATCTGTAATGAAATAGAATAATCAAATTATATAAATACGAGAAAAGCATATAGGTCGTCACGACGTAAGCGAATCAAAAGAGGGCCTCGAGGTCCAATGGGATTCAAAAGAGGACGTGGAGGGCCATGCAGGACTAAAGGAGGCCTTAAATGGAATCATGCAGGGCTAAATTAGGGCCAAAATTTCGACTCGGGATGTCACCGGATATAATCTTGGACTATTAATTATGGGACAGCGATCTAGATTATGAGAACTACAATCTATAGATATTAAGAAATAGATATTACAGGATAGTATCTTCGATTATAAAACTTTTTAATCTGAGGTAATAACATCCATAATCCAAGATCTCAAAATCTAATATCCACATTAGAATCATGTGATATATAATAAATAAAATATACATACAATATATAAATATACCATTTGAGACTACACAGACGCACTAATATACTTTTCTATACGGTGTATTATTCTTTAATACTATTACCCAGTTCGTAGAATCTATTTCTCTCAGTGCAGCTGCTGCAGCCAATATTGTCATAGAAGAAATTGAAAACAAAATTTTTAAATCACTTGAATACCTGATAACATTCTATTTCCGTTATATCGATGACACCTTAATTTGCCTACCGAAAAATATAGTTAACGAATTTCTCAATAAATTTAATACTGCTAACACTAAACTTAAATTCACCATGGGACTGGCTAAAGATGGTAAAATAAACTTTCTGGATCTATTATTAAAAATTAAAAACTATACAATTATAACCAGCTGGTATCGAAAATCAGTTTGGCCAGGTCGATTTTTAAACTTCGACTCTTGTCACCCAATCTATCATAAAATTAACATTATTCATGGTTTATTTGATAGAGCTGTAAAACTGGCTGATATTGTATTCCTCAAAGAGAACTTAGATCTTGTGCAGAAAACACTGGGGAAAATGTCTATCCATCTGATTTGTTAAAAAATAAAATCGCTGTAAGATACAAACACATAATTAATTTACAAAAAACTATATCCACGCAACCTAAACATAGCAACTTCAAAAAAACGCTTGCATTACCATATATTCAAAACTTAGACGAATATTTTTTCAGAATTTTCAAAAAAAGTAGTCTTCAATTAGCTTTTGCAATCAACAATAATTAAAGAAAAACCTTACTTAGAAGTCTTAAGTTAAATTAAAAAAGAAAACAGATGTAACTGCGTTTATAAGCATACATGTAAGAATTGTAAAAAAACATACATTGGTCAAACGAGCAGACTTCTGCACACAAGGAATAGGGAACACGAAATATCTATTGAAAACAACGAAACAAACACAGTCAGAGATAAACATGCTTATGACTCTGCACATAATTTTGACTTTGATTCAAATAATGTTGAAATTTTAGAATTGGAGCCTAACCTTGATAAACGTTTAATATTAGAAATCATACATATACAAAGAGATAACAACTCTATTAACTTCAAATTAGGCATCCAAGGCTTAAGTACCATATACAATAGTTTAACTGCACAAATATACATGCAAAAATGCAAAAAGAAGAGCGGAAAAAGAGGTAAAATTAGGAAAAGAAAGTGGTTCTTTTGAAAATTTTTTAAAAATAAGTAATGTTACAAGTGATATTAGTGATAAAGATAGTGATAATAAAAAAAGTTCATCGCCGTCCACTTCAACTTGCCAGGAAAAACATTTTGAAAGCGGGGTACATGATGGATTATTAAATAGCGACGCAGCAGAAGTCGAGGTAACAGAGGAAACGGTATCAATTTCGAATCTGGATTTGAATTCTACCAGTACGGAAATTTCTCAAGATCCTTCAAAGTGGCCACTTGAAATGAACGACGACATAAGGTTACTTATAGTCAAAAAAGGACCTATACATATACGCGAAAAAGACAATGCAAAGTGGAAGTTTCCGAAAGATAAATACGGCCGTCGTTTTAATGAATCATATTATCAAAGGCGTATGTGCAATGGGGAAGTGATTTCAAGATCATGGCTTACCTACTCGAAAAGTGCGGATGCAGTGTTTTGTTTTTGTTGTAAACTTTTTACCACCATTCAAAACGCTTTAACTTCGAGTGGTTGCAATGATTGGAATCATATCGGTGAAAGACTCAGCTCACACGAAAAGAGCAAATCACATTTAAGTGCCCATAAGCAGTGGACTGAATTAGGATTAAGAGTGAGGACAAACAAAACAATAGATGCTAATCATCAACGCATATTGGACGATGAAACGCGACATTGGCAAAATGTGTTAGAGCGACTGCTAGCAGATTTTTCAATATATAAAAGAATTTTCAACAAAGTAGTTAAATTTCCAACCAAAGAAATAAATTTGAAAAAAAAAATTATAAATCTTCAACCAAAATAAATTCTTTTTTAACAAAACAGTTGAATTTTCAAAAAAACAAAAAAAGGAAACTTTTGAACAAAATACATGAATTTTAAACTAAAAAATATAAGTTTACAACTAAAAATAGAATAGTTTAATTTAAAAAAATCAAAGATGAATTTTCTATCCAAAAAGACCAATTTCCTACCTAATACGTGGATTTTTAATTAAAAAAATTAATTTTCAACCAAAAATGAAATAGTTATATTTCCCGCTAAAATAATTAATTTTCAATGAAAAAATGAATTTTTATCAAAATAGTTAAATTTTCAGCAAATGAAAAAAATGTTTAACCAAATAGTTGAATTTTCAACTGAACGTAAATTAAAAGAAAAAAATTGGAAAGAAATGAATTTAACTTAATTGATGAATTTTCAAAGATATAAATGAATTTTCAACCAAATAGTTGAATTTTCTATTAAAAAAAAAACAATGTTATACAAAATACATGAATTTTTAACTAAAAAAAAAATTATTTTTTAATAAAAATACAATAGTTAGATTTTCAGTTAGGAAAATAAATTGTCAATATATAAAAGAATTTTGAACAGAGTAGTTAAATTTTCTACCAAATAAATACATTTTCGAATAAAATTATGAATCTTAAAAAAAAAAAATTCATAACTAAATAGTTTAATTTTTAATAAAAAAGATGAATTTTCAACCAAGAAGAATAAAAAAGACGAATTCTTTACCAAATAGTTAAATTTTCAATCAGAGACATGAATTTTTAAATAAAATTATGAAATTAAAAAAAAAATGAATTTTCAACCAAAAAGATGAACTTTCCAACAAAAACGTAATTTTTGAAAAAAATATATAAATTTTCAAATAAAAAAGATACATTTTCAACCAAAAATGGATTAGTTAAAATAAAAAAAAAATCACTAAATGACCCATTTTCTATAAATTTCGTCAATTTCTAAATAAAAGAATATTTTCAAATAATAATAGAATAGTGTAATTTTATGTTGAAAAAATTAATTTTCAATAAGTAAACGAATTTTCAATAAAAAAATGAGATTTTCAACCATTCTACATGAATTTTCAACTAAAATTATGAATCTTCAACCAAAAAAATTATTTTTCAACCAAAACGCGAATTTTATGTCCAGAAAAACCAATTTTATATAAAATACGTGAATTTTTAACTGAAAAAGATAAGTTTCCAACCAAAAATAGAATAGTTCAATTTAAACAAAAAAATCAAAGATGAATTTTTTATCCAAAATGCGCAATTTTCTACAAAATACATGGATTTTTAACTAAAAATAAACAAAATTTCAACCAAAAATGGAATAGTTTATTTTTCAGTTAAAATAATTAATTTTTAAATAAAAAATTACTTTTGATCAAAATAAATAAATTTTCAGTAAAAGAAATAAATTTTTAACCAAATAGTTGGATTTTCAAAAATAGAATAGGTAAATTCAATTTTTTGTTTAAAGAAATGAATTTAACTTCATTGATAAATTTTTAATCAAATATTTTGGAATTTTCTACCAAAAGATTAATTTTCTATCCAAAAATACAAATGTTCTACAAAATACATGGATCTTAAATAAATACATAAATTTTCAACCAAAAATGGACTAGTTATATTTTCAGTTAAAACAATTAATTTTCAATTAAAAAAATGAATTTTTATCAAAATAATTAAATTTCCAACAAAAGAAATAAATTTTTAACCAAAAAAATACATTTGCTACCAAGAATATTAATTTTCTACCAAAAAGACGAATTTTTTAAAAAATACGTCAATTTTGAACAAAAAGGTCCAAGTTTTAAGCAAATAAATGAGTTTTCCATTAAAATAGTGAATCTTCAACCAAAAAAATGAATTCTTATAGAAAAATTCAATATTTGATATTTCAATCAATAGTAATTTTAATTTTAAGCCAAAAATAGTAGGATTTTCAATCAAAACTGAATAATTTTCAACCAAACAGTTGCATTTTTAACCAAAAAAGAATCAATTTTTACTATGAGAGATGATTTTTTAAACCAAAAGAACATTTTTTAACAAAAGTGTTGAATTTTCATCCAAGAAAGAATGTTCAGTCAATAAGGAAAAAAATGTATCCAAAATGTTAAATTTTTGTGCCAAAAAGGTTAATTTTCTACAAAACAGTTGAATTTTCAACAAAAAAAGTTTATTTTCAACCAAATAGTTGAATTTTTATCGAAAAAGAATGATTTATTAACAAAATTGTAGAATTTTGAAGAAAATAAAAGTTTCAACCAAACAATGAAATTTTTAATCACAGGATGGATTTTCAATCAGAAAAGATGAAAAATTATATCTTCAAGGCTTACTTGTTATTAACTCAATTGTTATAAATCTAATTTTATTAAGGTACAAAGTTTATTTAATTAAAAGAATTTACATTTATGTTCATTCGGTAAGTTTATAAAATCTTCTTAAAATTGTGTTGGGGGGGGGGACTTAAATCTTCAACCAAAGAGAGGAATTTTTAACCAAGGAGATTAATTTTTTACCAAGAAAGACGAATTTCAATGAAATACATGAATCTTTAACTAAGAAAGATAAATTTTAGGATAAAAAAAAATTTCTAAAAAAAAAATTTTAATTGAATAGTTAAATCTTCAACCAAAGAAAAGAATTTTCAACCAAGAAGATTAAATTTCAACAAAAAAGGACGAATTTTCAAACAAGGAGATTAATTTTCTACTGAAAAAAGAAGAATTTTACATAAAATATATGATTTTTCAATCAAATTGTTGAATTTTTAACTAAAAAAGTTCGATTTTCTACCAAAAATAAAAAAATTAGGCTTTAAGTTCAAAAATTCATTTTCAACAAAAACAGACAAATTCTTAAAAAATAATTAAATTTTCAACCAAATTGTTGGATTTTTAACTAAATAAAGTTCAATTTTCTACCGAAAATAAAATAATTAAACTTTAAGTTGAAAAATTAATTTTTCACCAAAACAAACGAATTTTTTACAAAATAATTGAATTTTCAATCAAAGAGATGAATCTTTAACAAAAATAGAATAATTTTCAAACATAATTAAGAAAAAAAGCTTTAGCTAAAAAAGATAACTTTGAAGTTGAAAAAAAAATATTTTCTACCAAAAACTAGAATTTTGAACAAAATAGTTACATTTTCAACGAAGAAAACTGATTTTCTACCAAGGAAGACGAATTTCATTAAAATACACGAATCTTCAACTGAAAAAAAATAACTTTTAGGATGAGAAAAAAATTTGTACCAAAAACACTTTTGAAATGAATAGTTAAATCTTCAACCAAAGAGAAGAATTTCCAACCAAGAAGGTTAATTTTTTACCAGGCAAGACGAATTTCAATAAAATACATGAATCTTCAACTAAGAAAGATCAATTTTAGGATAAAAAAATTTTTACCAAGAAAAATTTTTAATTGAATAGTTAAATCTTCAATCAAAGAGAAGAATTTCCAACCAAGAAGATTAATTTTTTACCAGGCAAGACAAATTTCAATAAAATACATGAATCTTCAACTAAGAAAGATAAATTTTAGGATAACAAAAATTTCTACCAAACGAAATTTGTAATTGATATGTTAAATCTTCAACCAAAGAGAAGAATTTTCAACCAAGAAGATTAATTTTTTACCAAGAAAGACGAATTTCAATAAAATACATGAATCTTCAACTGAAAAAGATAACTTTTAGGATGAAAAACAAAATTTGTACCAAAAACATTTTTGAATTGAATAGTTAAATCTTCAACCAAAAAGAAGAATTTTCAACCAAGAAGATTAATTTTTTACCTAGAAAGACGAATTTCAAGAAGATCCATGAATCTTCCACTAAAAAATATAACTTTTAGGATAAAAAAAATTGTACCAAAAACACTTTTGAATTGAATAGTTAAATCTTCAACCAAAGAGAAGAATTTTCAACTAAGAAGATTAAATTTCAACAAAAAAGGATGAATTTTCAAACAAGAAGATTAATTTTCTACTAAAAAAGAAGAATTTTAAATAAAATATATGATTTTTCAATCAAATTGTTGAATTTTTAACTAAAAAAGTTCGATTTTCTACCAAAAATTAAAAAATTAGGCTTTAGGCTCAAAAATTCATTTTCATCAAAAACAGACAAATTTTTACAAAATAATTAAATTTTTAATCAAATTGTCGGATTTTTAACTAAATAAAGTTCAATTTTCTACCGAAAATAAAATAATTAAAATTTAAGTTGAAAAATTATTTTCCCACCAAAACAAACAAATTTTTTACAAAACAATTGCATTTTCAACCAAAGAGATGAATCTTTCACAAAAATAGAATAATTTTAAAACACAGAAGAAAAGCTTCAGTTGAAAAAGATAACTTTTAGGTTGTAAAAAAAATAATTTTCTACCGAAAACAAGAATTTTGAACAGAATAGTTAAATTTTCAACCAAGAAAATTGATTTTCTACCAAGAATGACGAATTTTCAGCAAAATACATGATTTTTCAACTTAGTTGAATGTTCAACTACAAAAATGTTGGTTCGAAAAAATAATTTTAGACTGAAGAAAAAAGAATTTATAACCAAATAGTTAAATTTTTTAATTAAGTTCATACATTTTATAAAACGAAGATTCATATTCTACCGAAAAAGCCGAATTTTCTACCAAAAATAAAAAAAATTTACCTCTAATTGTAAGTTGAAAAATTTATTTCCAACCAAAACAAAGAAATTTTTTAGAAAGTTATTGAATTTTTAACCAAAGAGATGAATCTCTAGCCAGATTAGACAAATTTTCAAACATAATTGGAAAAAAAGTTTCAGCTAAAAAAGATAACTTTTGAGTTAAAGAAAAATAATTTTCTACCAAAAACACGAATTTTGAATAAAATAGTTAAATTTTCAACTAGAAATGAAGTTTCAACCAAAAACATTAATTTTCTACCAAAAAAGAAGAATTTTTAAATCAAATACATAAATTTTCAACTTAGAAAGATAACTTTTGAGTTGAAACAAAAAGAATTTAGCACAAAAAACACGAGTATTATTGAAATTCTATTGTAGTTTATGACATTCTATTTTAATTCTTAAAAAAATTTATTGAATTTTAGTAGAACTCTACTAAAATTAATTAGAATATGGTCATAAATGCCGTGGTAGTAAATTCAAATTAAATATTAGCTAATTCAAGTTGAATTCTAGCAATTCAAGTGGAATTTCATTAAGTTCAAAATTCATGCAAGTATTTGCTAGTAAAATTTTACTGAACTTTATGAAATTCTGTTTGAATTCTACTAAAATTCGACAAATTTTAGTAAAATTATGCTAAAATTAATTATATTGTAGCTATACATGCAATGCTGGTAAATTCAAATAGAATTTTCGCCAATTAATGTTGAATTATAGCAATTCAAGTGGAATTTCAATTATTTCAAATTTTTCTCTAGTATGTCCCATTAAAATTCTACTGAATTTGATGAAATTCTACTTGAATTCCGTAAGCATTTATTTAATTTTAGTAGAATTCTACTAAAATTGATAATTATATTATAGTCATAAATGCCATAGTACTAAATTCAAATTAAATATTATCTAATTGAAGTTGAATTCTAGCAATTCAAATGGAATTTCATTAAGTTCAATTTGCATTCTAGTATGTGCTAGTAAAATTCTACTGAACTTAATGAAATTATATCTGAAATTTACCAAAATTCATCACATTTATTCTATTCAAATTCTAAAAAAATGCATTCAATTTCAGTAGAATTCTACTAAAATTAATTATAATATGGTCATAAATGCCATGGTAGTAAATTCAAATCGCATATTAGCTAATTGAAGTTGAATTCTAGAAATTCAAGAGGAATTTCGGTAAGTTCAATTTTCATTCTAGTATGTGTTAGTAAAATTCTACTGAACTATGTGAAATTCTATTTGAATTCTACCAAAATTCATTACATTTAGGTAGAATTCTACTAAAATTGATTATATTATATTCAAACATGCCATGCTGGTAAATTCAAATTGAATTGCAGCCAATTAATGTTGAATTCTAGCAATTCAAGTGAAATTTCATCAATTTGAAATTTCATTCTAGTATGTGCCAGTAAAATTCTACTGAACTTTATGAAATTCTATTTGAATTCTATAAAAATTCATCAACTTTAGTAGAATCCCACTAAAATTAATTATACTATAGTTCTAAATACCATGCTAGTAAATTCCAATTAAATATTAACGAATTAAAGCTGAATTTTAGAAATTAAAAGTGAAATTTCATTTTGTTCAAATTTAATTCTAGTATGTGCTGATAAAATTCCACTGAACGTTATGAAATTCTATTTGAATTCTACAAAAATTACTTATATTTCTGTAGAATTCTACTAAAATTGATTATAATATAGTTCTTAATGCCATGTTTGTAAATTTAAATTGAATATTAGCCAATCAAAGTTGAATCCTAGCAATTCTAGTGAAATTTCATTGAGCTCAAAGTTCATTCTAGTATGCGCTAGTAAAATTATACTGAACTTTATGAAATTCTTTTTGAATCCTACCAAAATTAATTAATTTTTAGTAGAATTTTACTAAAATTCACTATATTAGAAGTCGAAACTCTATTGTAGTAAATTCAAATTGGATTTTAGCCAATTAGTGTTGAATTTTAGCCATTTAAGTGGAATTTCAATTATTTCAAATTTCATTTCAGTATATGCTAGTAACATTCTACTGATCTTTATGAAATTCTATTTCCATTCTAAAAAAAATTTATAAAATTGTAGTAGAATTCTACTAGAATTGATCTTAATATAGTTATAAATTCCATGCTAGTAAATTCAAATTGAATATTAGCTAATTGAAGTTGAATTCTAGCAATCCAATTGGAATTTTATTGAGTTCAAAGTTCATGCTAGTACGTGCTAGTAAATTTTACTAAACCTTATAGAATTTTATTTGAATACTACCGAAATGCATTACACTCAAGTAGAATTCTACTGAAATTGATTATATTAGAGGTCTAAATGCCATGGTAGTCAATTCAAATTGAATTTTAGACCATTAAATTTGAATCCTAGCAATTCGAGTCGAACTTACATAAAATTAAATCCTCGTCAGTTCTAATAATATTGTAATACAGTCTTATTCAATTCTATTATCAAAGTTCATTTTTTTCTAATTAAAATTGAACATTAGGAAATTCAAATTCTACTACCCAGGTTAAAGTGTACCAATTTAAGTTACATTTAAATAAATTAGTAAAATCAAAATTCAAATCATGTTTATTTCGTAGAAACGGTATGAAAATTTGTTATATGTTTGAGACAATAAAATTTTTTAGTAAACAAATTATATTATTTTTATGTATGATCAAGTTGTTTTTAAAATTCAATCAATGTAACGATTTCATAATTGAGCATTCGAAACTCAACTTTGAATTGAATTTTCATATGTCTTCACCTTTTTATTCCTGTTTCAAACTGGTTTTAAATCTTTAATCTTTGAATCTTCAAAATTCTACAAAAAAGTAAAAGAAATAATAGGTAACTAATACTTTCTTCATAAATATATGTGACGTTTTACTTAATATGTTTCATTAATTTTGTGATAATGAGATTCCCGAATTGGAAAATTTCTGATAAACGACATTCCTTAATTATAAAATTCCCGAATTGGAACATTTTCTAATATTAAAGTTTCTGAATTGCAAAATTCCCGAATAATAAAATTTCAAACAGTTCCTAATATTACTGAATTTTAAAATTCCCGGAAAATAAAATTTTCGACCCTGTGAAATTCCAGAATTGGAAAATTCCCTATGAATAATTTTCCGAATAATAAAATTTCGCAATTAGAAAATTCACAAATGATGAAATTCCGGAATTATAAAATTCCTAAATAATAAAATTCCCAGATTACCAAATTTGAAAATTCCCGAATAATAAAATTTGTGGTAGAAAATTGTCGATTATAAAACGTGCGAACCAGAAAATTTTCAACTTTGAACATCAAACAAATTTTTTGTTCTTCAGATTAAATTTTTTAAATTAAAAATGCAATAATCAAATATGTTTGTCGAACAAAATTTTTTTAAGGTTCGAAGTATTTAAAATTGTTGAATAAATTATTGTATAAAATAAAATAAATTTAAAAAACGTGCCCTTCGAACGAAAAAAAACTTCTTAAATTGTTTCCGTCCCTAAAATTTATATTTAATTAAGTAATGAATTATTTTTGTTAGTTTTAATTTTTTCAAATAAACTGGAATTCAATTCATAACTGATTCTTCTTGAAGACACTTTCAAAAATTTCTGTATTTACAAACCGAGTTTTTAAAACGTTTCTCGTAATTTCAAAAAAAATGCTATGCAAATTTATAAACAACATTTTTCATCCATTAACATATTTTTTCAATTATTTTTCTTTTGGTTTAAAAAAATTATTTTTAAATAACTTTCAAGATAAGAAATTGTTCTTTGATGAAAATATTTGATCATTTTATTTTAATTGAATAAATAAAATTGTCTAAAAAACAATCCTTTTACTTGTTTAAATTCGGAAATTTTCTATGTGCGTGTATTTTATAATCTGCAATTTTCTTTCGGGAATTTTTACAATCGGGATTTTGTATGGAACGACCGAATAATCTTTACACTGAAAAATTCCCGAATTGGAAAATTCTCGAAAAATAAAATTGTGGAAGAATAAAATTCCCGAATTGGAACATTTCCGAATAATGAAATTACCGTCAGAAAATTTCCGAATTATAAAATATATAAACTAGAAAATTCCCGAATTATAAAATGCCCGAATTCGAAGAATTGGAAATTTTCTTTCATAAATATTATTTATTCATTTAAAATACAGTAATCAAATATTTTTATTGAAAAAAACAACATTTTTAATGTTCACTGATTCTCAAATTACAGTTTGAATTTAAAATAATAATAATTGAAAAAATGTTTTTCTGGATAACATTCTTTTCCAATTATTTTTATTTAAAATTCAAATAATAATTTTAAAAACTTTGACCATTGAAAAAAATTTCTGGTAAAAATATTTGATTATTGTGTTTTATTGAATAAACAATATTCACTAAAAACCAGCACTTAATTTTTTTAATTCGGGAATTTTTTATTTCGGATGTTTTATAATTCGACCATGTTTTTCGTGAAGTAGATCATGCGGCAATTTTCAATTTCGGAAATATTATAAACCATCGAAAATTTTATTAATCGGGAATTTTCCAATTCGGGAATTTTACCGTGTCGGGAGCTTAATTTTTCGGGATTTTTCATTCGTCCCATTTTTATATTCGGGCAATTTTTTAATTTTTAAAATTTTATTTTTCGGGAATTTTTCGATTCGGGAATTGTGCAGGGTCGGGTATTTTATCTTTTTAGAATTTTCAGTCGTCCCGAAAATTCATAATTCTAAAATTGTAAAAATCCAAAGTTAAATAAATTATTTAATAGCTAAAGTATCAATTTTAGATATTTCTATTTTGGTTTATTTTTATTTGAGACAAAACAATTTTAAACTTTTTAAATTCAAATCCATTAATTTTCAAAACATAATTTAAAATTATTATTAATCCTTCATATCTTTCAATAAAATATTTTTCAATTTCAAATAATTCATTTTTTCAAATTTTCAATTAAAAATTAGAAAATTTTAATGTATTACATTGAAAATTTAAAATTGAAAAAAAAGAATATAAAATAAAATCGTTATGATTCCGAGTTTGGAAATTGCATAATTTCAAGCCTTTGAATTCAAAATTGTTTTGTGTTGAAGTTGAGTTCAAAATGTGGAATTTTTTTAACATTTACAAATAAGAAATAATTTATTCAATTCTCAATGGTACAAATATAATCTAGTGACTATACATTAGGGTGGTCCAAAAATGCATTAAAAAATTTTTGTTGTTGAATTTTTATCGGGATACCCCCCAAATTTGTTCAAATCCACCCAAAAATAAATCCATTTTTTTTTTTCAAAAAAAAAAATATATTTAGGGATGCCGTAAGCCACATGAAGTTTAATGCGAATTGTTTCTAATATATGAAATGTTACCTTATACTGAAAATTGGATATTTTCATGAATTGTTTAAACAATTTATTATTGTTTTTAGCAATTTTCTCATAGAATGGAGTTAGAAAGACGCGCTTCAGAATTGGTCTATTAAAAAAAAGTTCAGAACTACAAATTTTGAAAATTGAATAATTTTTAATTCTGTATTTTCAAAAATTCAAGAATTTTATAATGTACCTCTTTAAAGTTGTAGAAATTTTAATTGCAAATCTTGAAAAGTGAAGAGTTTAGAACTTTTTTAATTTACAATTGAAAATTATGCAATTTATAAGTTTTAGAATTAAAAATGTTGTAACTTTGAGGTTTAAAATGTGAAATGATTTCAATTTTTAATATTTATCATTGAAAACTCCTGTCTGTTGATCATGAAAATCATCAAAATTAACATTTTTTTATTTATACATCTTTAAAATTGAAGAGAATTTAATTGCAAATCTTCAAAATTAAAATATTAAATAACATTTAAAATTAAATAATTCAAAATTATACATATGCAGTATTGAAGAATCTTCAATTGACAATCTTTAAAATAGAACAATATTTCAAAAAGATATTCAAAATTCATGATTTTAAAATATAAACATTCAAAATTGAATAAATGGGAAAATTTTCAATTGATCTTCAAAATCATCCACATTAAAATTTTTTTTTATACATCTTTAAATTGAAGAGTTATTGAGGTAGTTGAAGAGTCTTCAATTGCAAATCTTCAATCTTGAATTACTAAAATAAAAAATATTTAAAATAAGATTATTCTATAAATTACAAACATGACAAATTTAAGAATATTTAATTGAAAATCTTAAAAATTGAAGAAATTTCCATGGTGAACCTTCAAAATTGAAAACTGTTGACTTTTGATCTTCAAAATCAGCCAAATTTGAGAATTTTCATTTATACATCTTTAAATTTACATAATTTAAAACCATAAATATTCCAAATAAGTCAATCTTTAATTTTAAATATTGAAAATTGAAGAATTTGAAATTAAAAATCGCTCAAATTAAAGAATTTTCTATTGTAAATCTTCCCAGTTGAACTATTTCAAAAATCGTTCAAAATTACAAATCTTGAAAATTGAATCATTTTCAATTCTATATTTTCAAAATTCAAGAATTTTCTAATGTAAATCTTCAAAATTGTAGAACTTTGATTATTAATCTTGAAACTTGAAGTTTTTAATTTTTTAAATTCGAAATTATGTAAGTTTTACGTTTTACAATTAAAAATTCTGTAATTTTAATCATTTACATTTGAAATTTTTTCAATTTGGAAGATTTAGAATTGAAAACTCTTAACTCTTATTATTATCCTCAAAACAATTCAAATGTAAGAATTTTTATTTATAAATCTTTAAATTGAAGAATTTTCAATTGTAAATCTTCAAAATTGAGCCTTGTATTATAAAAAAGCATTACAAATTACATTATTTTAAACAATAAATATTCCAAATAAGTGAATCTTCAATTTTAAATACTAAAAATGGAAGAATTTTAAATTACAAATCGCTTAAATTAAAGAATTTTCTATTCTAAATCTTCCGAATTGAACTATTTCAAAAAACGTTCAAAATTACAAATCTTCAAAATTGAACAATTTTCAATTCTATATTTTCAAAATTCAAGAATATTCACATGTAAATCTTCAAAATTCTAGAACTTTGAATTTTAAATCCTGAACTTTGAGGAGTTTTTAATTTTGAAAATTATAAATTATATAAGTTTTACGATTTTCAATTAAAAATTCTGTAATTTTGATCATTTACATTTGAAATTTCTTCGATTTGGAAGATTTATAATTGAAAATTCTTAAATGTCATTATTATCTTCAGAACAATTCAAATGGAAGAATTTTTATTTATAAATCTTTAAATTGAAGAATTTTCAATTGTAAATCTTCAAAATTGAACCACGTATTCTAAAAAAAAACATTAAATATTGCATCATTTTAAACCATAAATATTCCAAATAAGTGCATCTTCAAATGTAAATATAAAAAATTGAAGAATTTTAAATTACAATTCGCTTAAATTAAAGAATTTTCTATTGTAAATCTTCCGAATTAAACTATTTGAAAAAACGTTCAAAATTCAAGAATTTTCCAATGTAAATCTTCAAAATTGTAGAACTTTGAATTCTAAATCTTGAAATCTGAGTATTTAATTTTGAAAATTTTAAATTACGTAAATTTTACGTTTTACAATTAAAAATTTTTGGTAATTTTGATCATTTACATTTGAAATTTTTTCAATTTGGAAGATTTAGAATTGAAAACTCTGAACTGTTATTATTATCTTCAAAATCATTCAAATGTAAGAATTTTTATTTATAAATCTTTAAATTGAAGAATTTTCAATTGTACATCTTCAAAATTGAACCCCGTATTCTTAAAAAACGTAAAAAATTACATTATTTTAAACCATAAATATTCCAAATAAGTAAATCTTCAATTGTAAATATTAAAAATTGAAAAATTTGAAATTAAAAATCGCTCGAATTAAAGAATTTTCTGTTGTAAATCTTCCGGAAAATAAAATTTCATCATATTTCAAAAAACGTTGAAAATTACAAATCTTGAAAATTGAATCATTTTCAATTCTATATTTTCAAAATTCAAGAATTTTCTAATGTAAATCTTTTCAACTCTTTTATTGAAAATTAACTTTTTTGATAAAAATTCATATTTTAAGATAGAAGATTTAACTGTTCAGTTGAAAATTCGTATTTTTAATTTGAAAATTCAACTTCTTTGAGTGAAAATGCAACGATTTGGTTAAAAATGGTTTAAAAAATTTAGTAAAAAGTTCATTCTTGTGGTTGGAGGTTCATTATTTTAGTTAAAAATTATTCTCTGCTTAAACATTTAATTATTTTCTTGAACATTTTTTTTTTCATTAATTTTTTTTATCTGAAAATTGAACTATTCCATTTTTGGTTGAAAATTTATCTTTTTTAGTTGAAAATTCCATTATTTGGTGGAAAATTTATGTATTTAGTTGAATATTCATATCTTTGGTTGAAAATTTAATTACATAATTTGTTGAAAATTCGATTTTGTTGTTGTTGTGGGAATTCATTTTTTAAACTGAAAATTCACATTTTTAGTAACTTTTTTGTTCAAAATTTAACTTTTTTGTTGAAAATCCTTTCTTTGAAC
Source organism: Andricus grossulariae (assembly GCA_011634705.1). Lineage (NCBI taxonomy): Eukaryota > Metazoa > Arthropoda > Insecta > Hymenoptera > Cynipidae > Andricus > Andricus grossulariae. Next base: position 87,366,300 of record JAABKJ010075445.1, on the reverse strand, counting down.
TGAAAATTTTGAAATAGAATATTTTAACTTGAAATATCAGGAATTTTAATCCTTTCAAATTGAAATTAACAATCTGTTTATGATTTTTTTTAAATGATTCAAAACTTTGTAAAAAAAAGTGGGAAAAAGGGAAAATTGGATCAAAATTCTCGATTTAAGGTGATTTATCTAATTTAAGGGGAAAAAGGGGATTAGGTAAAAAGGGGACGGATTGTGATCCATTTAATAATCAAATTTTCAGAATTTGAGTATCCACTAAGAAAATTTTTTTCTTACCTGGCATTTATGACCATAATTAAAGAAAGAAACATCATAAAGAATGGATCTGCCTGCATAAAGTAAAGATCCCACATTGTTGAAACAGCTGGTAAGGAACAAACACCAGCGAATAAAGTACTTATCCATCCTTTTGTGTACTGATCGGGCGAAACTCTTTTCGTATCCAAAAAGGAACATAATTCTGGTTCGTGGTATAAGAGCAGCAGCCTCAAAACGGAACTATGTGTGTCGCCCCTAAACAATTAATTAATTAATTAAACAAATAATTAAATAAACATTTGTTATACATGTAAAAATAGAGCCATTTCATTTTTTATTAGCCAAAAATTTCTAAATAAAGCCGAATCATAAATAAACAAATTCTTAGTGAAAGCTTGAAATTTTTGTGAAATCTTTGACAAATCTTTTGCAATTTTCAGGATGGCTACAAATTTTTTCATTTAAAGTAATAAAATATAAACTACAAATTAAAGCACTCAAAGTGGAACTCTTGAATTTTAAACTTTTAAAATTGAAGTTTAAAAGTTTAATTCAAACATTTTATATTTAAATGCTCAATAAAAATAAAAACATATAAAATGGAAGGTATTAACACTTTTCAATTGAATAATTTTTCACGAAATGCAGATAAACTGTAAATTTAGCATTTTTAACTTTTACAAATTATAGAGTTCAAAGATTCAAATTCAATTCCAAAAATATAAATCTACGTTATCATTTTCAATCCTCTAAATTAAATAATCTATAAATGGACTTTAAAATTTTCAAAATTATATTATTTTAAGCAATTTTAAGCTAGAGACATTGAAAGTTTGAAAAATTAAATTTTTTTTAACTGAACACTTCTTAAATTCGAAGTTTATTTCATTTTGAATAGTTTAAACATCGTTGAAAAGCTTCAAAATTTTATTTAAAAATTTTGAAATCTAAAAGTTTTAATTTTTTTCAGGACTTCTAAATATCTTTTAATATGAATCGTATTTTTCCTAAATTTTTTAAAAGATCCTGCATATTTAAAAAAATTTCCTTAAAATTTTCCAGATTTTTTGTTGCCAATTTTGGAAACCTTTTAAAATCGTTTTAAATATGCTCTTAAAATAATTTTTCAAACAAAAAAAGCATTTTCAATTTTCCTAGGAATCTTAAGAAATTTTTTGATTCTTTTGAAAATTCTTAAATTTTGAACGGATTTAGAATCGTTTTGTCAAATCAATTATTATTCAATTTTAAATACTTAAAGTACAGATCCATTTTAAAAAGTATTTATTTATTTATACTTACAGTTGATAAAATAAAAATGTTTTTTATCAAAAATTTTCAACTTCAAACGCTTTTAATTTTTAATTGTTTAAGTCTTCAAGAACGAATTTTAAAATTCTTTAAAATTAAAATCGGAAAAACCGGATCATTTCCCGGTTTTCCCGGTCCAGCAGCCACCCTGATTTTTTTAAAGCTTTTATAAAATCTTCAAAATCCTTGAAATGTTTGAAATCTTTGTGTAATTTTTGGAAATCTTTTGAAATCCTTATGAATTCTTTGAAAAATTTGTGAAATCTTTCTGAAACATCGTGTATTCGCTTGAAATCACTGAAATATTTGTGAACTCTTTCTCAATTTTTTTTTAATCGTTTAAAATGTTTTTTAAATTCTTTGAAATCTTCTAAAAAAATTTGGTATCGTTTGAAATCTTAAAAATTTTTTTGATATCTTTGAAATCTAATGTTTTGTTGGAATCTTGGAAATCTTTTTGAGATTTTTTGTAACCTCCACACATCACTACTTTACAACCGAGCAATTCACGCCTACCCCGAAAGGGAAACGGCTTAATGATATAATAATAACGTCTAACGTGACTCCTCTAAATGTAGTACCCATGGGTAGTACATAGCATGATCCAACTACAGAGGGTTCGCAGTGCGTCTTGTTGAACAAGATTGTACGGCCAGCGCTCGACTCGTCCGAAACAATAGGTCTCCCGACGGCAGGTCAAGTGGCTGGATGCGAACCCCATGGTAGCTTTCACCCAATAATTGATTTATTTTAACCTAAACCTAAACCATTACTATGTATTTTTCGGAGAAACAAGGCATCCAGTAATGAGTATATCTTAACTAAGGTACTGAAAGGAATAAAAATTAAAACTAAATGACAAAATAATGAGCATAGGAAGAAAGTAATTATTGAAATGGACCATAGGAACGTACTCGATGATTGTTCCCTTTACCTATATATTCTATCGTTATAAAATCTATTGTTCTTATAAAAATAAAATTTCATGAAATTTTGAAATAATTATGGTTTATATATTATAACACAGGCGGAAAAAGTTAAACTTGTTAGTAAGGGGCCGTACTTGAATTACGTTACGGATGATTTTTCTTTTACCAATTTTTCATTTTTCCTCACCAATATTCCAATACCAGCATTTTAGTCTTGAAATATTTGTAATATAGGATCTTTTATACAAATTAAAGAGTTTCAAAATTATTTATTTATTTTAAACAAAAAAAATTACTTAATAAAAATACTTGACTTTTCAACAAAATAATTAAATTTTCAACAAAATAATTGAATTTTCAACCTTAACAGATGAACTCTCAACAAAAAAGTGTAATAGTTAATATTTTAACCAAAAAATTATGAAATCCAAAAAAAATTAATTTCAAACCCAAAAAGACGAATTTTCAACAAATAATGATTTTTCAGTCATGAAAGAAAAAAAAGTTAATCTAAATTGTTGAACCTTCAAGCCAAAAGACGAATTTTCCGTACAAAAATTGAATTTTCAGTAAAAAAATTAATATTTAACAAAATAGTAAAAAAGTTAATCAAAGGGATAAACCTTCTTTAAAAAAAATAAACTTTTCAATAAAATAGTTTAACTTTCAACCAAAGAGTTGCATTTTTACCGAAGATGGATGAAATTTCTACTAAAGAAGATGAAATTTTCAATCAAAAACACAAATTTTCAAGATCAAAAATTTGAATTTTCATCAAAAAACATTTTAGCTTAACTTTTCAACATCGAAATATGAGTTTTTCAACAAGAAGTATATTTTTTACTAAGATACTTGAATTTTAAACCCAAAAACACAAATTTCCAACAGAATAGTTGAATTTTCAACCAGATAGGATGACTTTTTAACAAAATGGTTGAATGTTTAACAAAATAGTTGCATATTTATTCAAGAAAGATGTACTTACTACTAAAAAAGATGCATTTTTAAATTGAATTTTTTTTTAAATATTTGAATTTTCATAAAAAAAAATTCAGTTGACTTTTTAACACCAAAATATGAATTTTAAACAACAAGTAAATTTTCTATGAAAGAGTTGAATTTTCAACAAAACAGCTGAATTTTTTAACAAAAAGGATTACTTTTTTACAAAATTGTTGAATTTTTAACGAAACAGTTGCATTTTTATCCAAGAAAGGTGCAATTTCTACTAAAATAGATAAATTTTAAATCAAAAAGAGAAACTTAAAAAAAAAGTTAAAGTTTCATCTGAAAAAGATTTCAACTGAATTTTCATCAGCACCAACATATAAATTTGAATTAAGCAGTAAATTTTCTATGAAAATAGTTGAATTTTTAACCCAAAAAAAAAAGAATTTTTAACTTAATTGTAAAATTTTCAACCAAACATTTGCATTTTTATCCAAAAAAGATGCAATTTCTAGTAAACTAGATCAATTTTAAATTAAAAAAATATATATTTTAAAAAATACTTGAATTTTCATCCAAAAAAGATTTCAGTTGACTTTTAAAACTAGAATATGTATTTTAATCGAAAATTAAATTTTCTACGAAAACAGTTGCATTTTCAACCCAACAAGACGAATTTTCAACCAAAAAGGATGACTTTTCAATAAAATGGTTGAATTTTCAAGCAAGCAATAAAATTTTTAACTGAAAAGACAATAAAATATTATAAAATTAAATAATAAACAATAATAATATAATTAAAATATTTTATCAGGGTTACCGCAAAAACTCATTTTAAAAACTACCTAATTTTTCCCTGACCAATATTTTATTTTCCCTGGCTATTTTTTCTTTAGACATTTTTTTATGTGACTCGATGCATAAACGCGCTTTTATGCGACAGCGCAGAGTATCGTAATGCTGTACATTACGATACAGCGGACGATCACTCTTCACATTACACTCCGCTGTATCGCAACAAAACTTGTAAATGCGTTGTCGTCACATAATTGTATATTATGCGCCAAGGTGCACAATTAGGGTTTTTACGCGACGAGCGGCAACGCTCTCAGGACGATCGAAGCCGAGGCGAGATAAGTCCTGCGAGCATTGTAAGCGAGTGGGTAACGCTAAAAGTAAATAGAACTTATTTAGAAAAAATCCTACTAATGCCATGCAAGGGAACTAACGCAAATTAAGCACCTCGAAACGTGAGAGGCAAAGGAAATCTACAGTAAACAACAATCATATAGATATGTTGATTTATTCCACTGACGTAAATTTTTTTTTCCATCTGAAAAATAGAGGAAAAATCACCATTTTTTGTATTTTCCGGCTAATTTAGAGTTTGAAAGACAAACTACAATCTAATTGGGTTATTTTTACAGCGAGATAGGATTGAGCTACCCAAGAAATTACAAAGGTATGGTAATGACGTTCACTAGACATGAAAAGTTCCATTTTTACCCAAGAAATACAGCAAAAATAGCTGCTTGTGTCATTTTTACGTTCACTTTTGCGTTTTTCGGAAAAATATGAGCCAACTGGGCTATTTGGACCCCGTATTTGGATTCAGCGACCCCAAAAATATATAGATATCCTGGTTAAGCCCTCTGGGCAAACCACTTTTTTTTGTGTGCCGGTGTTATCAGCATCAATTGAGAACAGGAGGATGTAAATTTATTATTAATTTTATTACTATTATTATTAGCATTTCAAATCCTACACAAATATTGTTTCAGTCAAAAATATTCCATTTTTAACACATTCAATTTTAAACTTTGTAATTAAGAAAATAAGCAATTTTTCAATACTTAGCAATGCTTGAATGTTCATTCAAAATGAGCAATTATTGATGAAATATTTAAAACTGGACAATTTTACAAGGAATTGTTTGAAACACAGTGCCTTAAATCACTAAAATTTAGATAACTAAACTTAAACTTTGAATGATTAAAGTTTTGATTTGTCAATGAAATTGTGAAATTTTGATGTATATAATAGTTAAACAATTATTAATTAAAAAAAAATTGGAGTAAGTTCAGGAGTTCCTTACAAATTTTGAAAAGATTCAAACTTACTTTTAAGATTGAAAAGATTTTAAAAGATTTAAAACAAAACGTATATTTTTGAAATTTTCGAATTGAAGTTTTCAAGCTTTTTGAGGATTTTTAAGGGTTTTAATATAATAAAAAATTGTTCTTAAGATTACTGTGAAAATTCTGAATGACTTCTTATTTTCAAAAATTAATTTTAACAGAATATTAAAAAAAATAAACATATTTTAATGCACAGATGTAGCAATTGAACAATTTTTATGACTTGAGACAAAAATGAAGTAAGTTTAAGAGATATTTAGATTTTGTTATTTTGGAAAATTAGTTTTAAGAAAATATTTAAAAAGATTTCAAAAAGTAGCAACTGAAAAATAATTAATTTTTCACGACTCCAAAGTGAAATAATTTAACTTCTAATTAGAAAGGTGTTTAATTAAGAAAAAATTGTAATCTTTCAATCTTTAATGTTTCTACCTTCAAATTGCTTGATATGATATAATTTTTAAAATTTAGAAATTTATTGATTTATTTCTGAATTGAGAGCATTAAAAATAATAGCGCGGCTTTATATATATTTTTTTAACCTTTGAACTATAAAACTTATAAAAGCTGAGAGTTTCCATTGTATACAAGTAAGTTGTTGAGCTTTTAAATTAATAAATTTTCTAAGTTTAAATTACAAAAGAGTTCAAATTTGAATGTTTTAATTTCTAAACCGGGAAAGACCGGGATATATAGTTCCACTTGATGTGGTATCTATGTATGCTAATATTTCATTAGACCTTGCAAAAATTGAATTTTTAATGGCGACTAAAACAGTATGAAACAACACAGTTTTCTCCTTTAATAATACATTTTTTCAACAAAGTTCAGGTTGCCCTATGGGCTCTCCATTACCCCCTATTATTTCGAATTTATTAATGGAAGATATAGAAAAAAGGGCTATAGTATCATCTCAAAATATATAGTCTCATCCTTTGAGAGTCTATGCCCACATCCTTATAAATAGATATGGTGTTTGATCTAAGAAACACCAAGGATTGAAGGTTGTTCTTTTTGCCTTTTCACGCAGATCAGCAGTCGTAAACAAATATTTATACCTCTGGTTGTGATTGAAATGACTCAATTAAGATTGCTTTCACGTGGAATTGATGTAGAGGATTTTGAACAGATTGAACCACCAACCATGATTGAGCTGGGGAATTTTCATATTTATACGCCCACCAGTTAGACAAGCAGACTTTGTACTCTTGAAGAAACTCCAAAGTCATCATCTATTCAGGGTTAGCAAACTTTTAAAGTTTATGAAAAAAAGTGACTGACGTCTCAGGATCCTCACTTTCTCAACAATGGATACTCTCTTCCTCAACAACAGATCCTTCTCCTTATTTCAAAAATTGCTAAGGTGTGTACACGCGTGAAACTTACTAACGTGCTTTGTTAAAAGTACAGGTTCATTCCAATTTATTTTAAACAACATCTAAGTCACATAACTGATTGTTGAAATGGTACAGAAAATTGGTGCAATGAAAAGAACACCCAGAAATTGTGACGTTAACAATATACAGTTCGCTTATCATTAATCATTCGGTTCAGTTCATCACTCTTTCGCGTCTCCAAGAGCACTGGAAACTTATTTCTTTAACTGAAAATTAAACTATTTTATTCTTTGTTTGAAATGTATGTTTTTAGTTTTTTCAAAAATAATAAAAATTCTGAATTGGATCCGAGAATTTTTCAAAAGAATTCTAATTCTGAGTTGAAATGGAATTTTCAAATTTGAATAAATTCTTAGTTGGAACAAGGAGTATTCAAACTTTAACCAATTTTGATCTATAATTCGACATTTTCAAGAAGAATTAAAATTCTGGCCTATAGCAGGGAATTCTTTAAGATAATTCTAATTCTGCGTTGAAACGGAATTTTCAAATTTGAACAAATTCTCAGTTGGAAAAGGAAATTTCAAATTTTAATCAATTTGGAGCTGGAATTTGAAATTTTCGAAAAGAATTAAAACTCTGGATTAGAACAGGGAATTTTTTTATTTTGAAAACATCTGACCTAGAACGGGAAATTTTGAAAAGAATTTAAATTCTGGATCAGAGCCGGGAATTTCTCAAAAGAAATTCAATTCTGAGTTAAAACGGGGTATTTTCGAAAAGTATTGAAATTTCAAGTTTTTGGAAAATTCAAATTATAACGCCTCAAAATATGTAACAATTAAAATATTTTTGAAACTATAAGCTTAAAATTTTGAATCTTGAATTGAAAAAAAAAGGATACTGCCCTTCAAATTTTCGAAATGAACAAAATAACTATTTAATTAATAAAAAATATTTGAAATATTGTTATGAAACTGAAATTACAGGATAAGAATGACTCAACCATGACCATTTTTCTTTAAAAATAATCAATTCATCGTAAATTTCAGTCAAAAAACGATTAAAATATCAAGATATAATCAACATTTCAACTTACTCCGAAAACACCAAAGCCTTCTTGCCCGACGTTATCAGCTGTGGGTAGAAAGTTTGCAAGTTGTGTAAAAATATATATGCCACCCGCTTGTATACATTTCCAAAATGCTCCATATTCCGCTCTACAATCTTCGGTAAAATTAAAATAAGAATTAAATAAAATTTGTAGGTTATGTCGAAGAAAACTGAATTTCTGAAATTTACAATCCTGAATATTTGTAAGTTAAATAGTATGACACGTAAACTAAAGCAAGACAATTTCCGAAATGGTATAATGTCATCTTTAGAGTTATAGATACTATACTTTATCTATTAATTATATCAAACACTCAACACGTTACTTTGATCTTCTATATATTCCTGGAACTTGTATTTCGGGTTTCATCTACATAATTTTCAATATATAATCAATAACTTGGGTTAAAATTTATACATAAATTAATAATATATGAATAATAATAAAAAATAATAAAATAAAATAAATATATATAAATAAAATGTATATATACATTTTTTTGTTTGTGTAACTTTAATGCAAACTCAAAATATCTTGAAAATATATAATTCATTAAAACTTTTCAAATAAATTTCAAGTTTGAGGTTAGGTTTTGATTCAATTAATACGATTTAACGATTTATTTGCCCTCTTTCATACAAGGAAACTTGTATAAATACACTAACGCGCGATGCTTTCGAACTCGTGGTGCTCTAGGCTTCGGCATATTGTTTATTGCATTATACACTTAAACTCAGATAACAAACATGAATTTTATCAACATTAATAATAAAAATTTTGATCAATAAAAAATAAACGACTTATAATTATTTTTATATTTAAGTTTTCATTTTCGACCATATACGTAACAAATAATTTTTCTTAGGTTTTAGCTATCAATTGTTTGAAGGAGAGTAATAATTCTGTACGCATTGATGCAGAAATCGCCATATATTTTCCCGATGAAAGATCTGACCCTGATCGATTTAGTATCTTTGGGCCAGATGGGGATAATTCCATGGCCCAGACCCTAGCCAGACCAGTTCAAGTATTGCAACGCCACCAAGTTGCAATTTTAGGTAAATAGCCTTGCTGTCCAATAAAGTGTGTTAATGTCGATCAAATTCTTGTTTGTTATCTGAGTTTAAGCGTATAATGCAATAAAGAATATGCCAAAGCCTAGTACACGACGAGTTATTGTAAATTGTATATTTTTAAGATATTTTGAGTTTGCATTCAAGTTACACAAATAAAAAAATGTATATAAATTTTAACCCAAGTTATTGATTAAACATATAATTATACCTCAAATACCTCAAATAATTCTCATCCTATTTGCAGACGTGTTAAAAAAATTTCCGAAAACAATAGTTTTTAAAACTGATTTTATGTTACAGATAAATTTTTTATTAAGGATTTTAGACACTTATTCCAAATTTCTTTTAGAACACGTATACTTGTTTATGCATAATTTTTTCATATTTTAGAAAGTTTGAACAGATTTTGCATATTTAAAATAATGTTTATACATCTGCGAAAGATTATAAAAATTGTCAGGCCCTTTCTTGTTCAGAAAATATTATTTTATTAATCATTTAATTATTTTGCCCTTATAACTAATGCATTTGTCAGCAAGAAGCAAAGCAGCGCCGCCAGCGGATTAGTTCACGGCTGGCATCAAACTTTAGCCAGAGCTCCTATGCAAAATTCGGGTCGGTCCATGAGGATTGGCATGGGATGACTTTGGCGACTCGGTACGGACCTCTAAGTACCCTCTAATGACTTTTCATCGTAAAGTCACCCTTGGAAGGCATTGGTATCGATTTTGAGCCCATTTTTGCAAAACCTTAAATTTTAGTGTTTTTTAGTGAAATTTCGAGATTTCACCCTCAAAGAACATACTGAAGATATTATCCGATTTCAAAATTTCAAATTGCGCTGAGTTGCGGATTGGACTGGGTCACTTTTGCACACCCAGGCGTTTTTCTGGACGCACAATGTTGGTTTTTCGCCCCAGGCTAATAAGCACAATCTTCAATTCACTTTTATAACAGAAGTCATTTGCTAAGGTAGTTATTGACTCCTTATTCATGAATAATTTTAACATATATCTAATCCACACTTGAGTTCTCACAGATGCCTCAACCTTATATAAATAGGTCTCTTACAATAGAAACAGTTTTTATAAGATATTCAAACTATAACGATTGTTCATAGTGAATATCTGCCCAATCATCTAAACAATAACCAAATAAACTTCCAAATACTAAAAAAATTATTATTGATTGCAATTACTCATTTAAAACAATTAATTTTGAATTTCTGCTGTAATACACTCTCATTTCTGAACAAAAACAATACAAAATTTTTGACGATCCTAATCAAACTCAATTCACTGGCGATATTAATCGTACACGTAGTGAAGAAATTATGACATCCATGACAGAATGCTTTGTCGTACCACAAGGGCTTGTAAACATCCCTAGTTATGATGGCAAGGACATGCCCGTTAGAGATTTCATGCAAGATATTATAAACGGTGAATCATCAGTGCTAGTTAACTGTGAAACGCAGTATCTTAAAATGGTTTTAACTCGGTGAAAAGGAGCAGCCCGAGACAGTATTCACGGAAAAACTTTCACGACTCTCAAGGATTTAATTAAACATCTGAAACAGCGATTTGCACCCAGGAAAACTTATTCATGGTATTTACATGAAATCTGGACTATACGAATGAATCGAGAGGAAAATGTTAGTTAATTCTTCGATAGAGTTATTCTCCTTAAATGAAGAGTTCTAGCAGCTCTTGAACATGAATATCCTAATTTTGAACAAGTATTAGCTCCCCTTAACGATTTTGCCCTTAAGGATTTCAAACGCGGGTTGCATGATAGTATATCATGGTATAACGTAATTGGTAGAAGCGAGAAATCCCGAGAATTTAGTTTCAGCTTTAAAAGTCGCGCTTGAATATGAAGTCAAACATAAATTATAAACTCAATATCCTGTGAGCTCTTATCGCGAAATAAGGTATCCTCAACCGAGTTATTTAGGATCAAGAGACCGCAGTCTTAGTCCAAGGTAATATATACTCTAATCCTAATTATTCTCATAGTGGATCAAATACCCCCCCCCCCCTTCTTAATCTCCGGTCTCCCCAAATAATGAGGCTTTAAACTACAACTCCGCTCGCCTTTCAGACGCGGCAACGGGCGATACCAGAAAAGAGCTTCAAATGAGCGTAAGAATCTTAATGACGTGAGGAAAATTTCCCACACAAAAATAAGTAGAAAGTCCCCAGTAGTGGAGTTTTCATCGCCAAAGTTTATCGGAAGGGAATCCTAATTTCTGATTGACACCTTAGCCAATGTCAAAGTAATGAAATTAAACTCTTTACATGAAGAGCTACTAATCACCGAAGATAATACCATAGGACATTACGAATATTACGCCGAATAGAATTTGAAATATAGGGACACTAAAATGAACTTTACAAAATTCAAAGGTACTGCTTCGCGTAGTTTACCCGGAGTTCCAATAAACACTGACGTAGTTCCAGGTAGAGAATACCTTTGTCAAGAAAAGTCGAAATTTCGTTCTGGCATAACATTATAGTAACTCATTTAAAACCTACAACACCCATTCATTATATTGATAATAATGAATGAAAAATCGCGCATGGTCCATCAAATTGAATTAAACCCGGATGACAGACCTAAGACTGCTTTCTCATGTTTGAATGGATACTACGAGTATATTAAAATGTCCATGGTTTTAATGGTTCATATAATGCAGCCAGTACATTTACAGACTCCAATTTTGCAAAGGCGTCACCATTAAATGGTTCCATTATCGGCAGGAAAAGTGTATCTCCGAAGTTCGAATATCTGGAGAAGGGGAGGAAGGAGAAGGAAGCCTTATAGGTGGTCATCGTTTTAAAATTTCCCAAACCTTGATAATGAATGCAGATTCATTAAAAACTGAATAAAAAGCCTTTTTCTGTAATTTTCAATTGACCGTTATTTTGTATTTCTTCAACACTTCGAATTCCCTTCTCCACTTGAAATATTTCAAGTTTTTAAAAATAAAAATCCAACTTTGAATTTTTCAAAAGTAGGAATACACAAATTGGAAATTGAGTAGCTAAATCGATACATCAAAAAACTTTGATTAAAAATATCATTACTCTTAAAAAAAGGGAGGGGGAGCTTTTTCCACTCGAGGGGCACATTTTCTCAATATTGGGCATATATATATATATATATATATATATATATATATATCGTGTGAAAATAAGTTTACAAATAAAAAAGTGTCGGTAAGGTAGGAAGCCGGTCACGTGACCCACTCGTTACATGGCCTTCTGTTCCTATCGGACCTCGCGAACGGAACGTTTACACTGCAACCCGATGCACAATATTGCACATCGGGTTGCCGCACACAGAATGTAACAAATAATGAATTATTAATTAATAATTATCAATTAATTCAATGATTATTCATTATATTATTTCACGTGTATGAATCAAATAATTTGATAATAAAGTAATAATCCACTCAAAGCTGAATTTTTTATGGGTACCCTGGGTAGGTCCGCGACATATATATAATTATATACTGTGAAGACGATTATTTTCGCAAAAAAATTCCTAAATAAATTCGTAATACGCTATTTGCTTAGAGTTGAGCTAAATAATGACAATTTGGAGATCCCGGTCGAAATATTGATTTTTACTTCACTTAAATGCAAAAATGTACCGTAGTGGGCACCCGGGTACCCGGGTGTGCACACAAGGGTTAATAACCAGATAACTTCACTTCATTGAGTCCTCAGGAGGAAGCAGTTGACCAAATGCATGAGATTAAACCTTATTTTGTTAATATCTTCTTAAAAAAATAATTTTTTCGCTATAAGTGTATTCGGAAATTAGATTTTATTTTTCAACAAAATTTCGAAAAAAAAACTTTTTGACAGTTATAAGTATTTAATTTGTAAAAATTGAAAACGCGGATTATCAAAAAATGTTCCAAATCGTTAATAGTGCGATATTTTTTTATATAGTATAGGTACTTATCTTTTTCTTTCTGGTCCTGATATAACTTCTCGTGCTCTTGCGAAATTCGTTGGAGTATTTTTAAAAAGTTCAAAGGTGATAAAACTGAGGCGGTTTTTATGAAAATATTCGAAGCCAATTTATTCAAAATTCCACCGTTCTTTTTTTCTCTTGATTTTTTCTAGATTCATCCTAATGTAAAGACTATATTTTTGGCCAATCGATGGTCCAGGTCTGACTCTAGTCTGGCCCAGGTTTGGATTTATCTAGACTGTCTAGTCTGAAAGATTTGACCTGGCTCAGGTCCGACGCTAGTCAGGCCAGGACTGGATTTATCTAGACTGTCCAATCTGGAGAAACACTAGTCTAAAAGGTTCGACCTGGCCCAATTCTGACGCTAGTTTGAACCCGGTCTGCATTTATCTAGACTATCTAGTCTAGAAAATCTTACCTGACCTAGGCCTGACGCTAGTTTGGCTCAGGTCTGGATTTATCTAGACTGTCTAGACTGGAAGGTTTGTCCTGACCCAAGTCTGACACTAGTAGGAACCAGGTCTGGATTTATCTAGACTATCTAGTCTAGAAAATCTGATCTGACCCAGGTCTGACGCTAGTTTGGCTCAGGTCTGGATTTATCTAGACTGTCTAGAATGGAAGGTTTGTCCTGACCCAAGTCTGACACTTGTCATAACCAGATCTGAATTCATCTAGACTGTCTAGTCTGGAAGGTTTGACCTGACCCGTGTCTGACGCTAGTCTGGACCAGGTCTGGATTTATCTATACTGTCTAGTCTAGAAGATCTGACCTGGCCCAGGTCTGATGCTAGTCTGGCTCAGGTCTGGATTTATCTAGACTATCCAGTCTGGAAGGTTTGACCTGCCCCGTGTCTGACGCTAGTCTGGACCAGGTCTGGATTTATCTAGACTATCTATTCTAGAAGATCTGACCTGACCCAGGTCTGACGCTAGTTTGGCTCAGGTCTGGATTTATCTAGACTGTCTAGTCTGGAAGATCTGACCTGGCCCACAGTGCGGTGAATTAGAAAATTGGGGTTCAAAATGATCCAGAGCCTACAATTTTTACTTGATTTTATTTTTTTTTATATTAAAGCTCATTATATTCTAAAGAGATCTGTCGAGGCCTATTTTGCAACAAAGGCTCTCTTTGTTATTCAAGTTGCAAAATGACAAAAAACCATAATTTTTCATATTTGAGCTGACTGTTCTGTATCATTCATTGATATTACCTCAAAAAGGTTAAAAAGTGATAGATTTACAATCGATTAAGAAATCTTGATAACTTAGATGAAGTTGCGGCAATCCGTTCAATAGTCAGAAATAATACTGATTAACAAATGCATTAAATGGTCACTCTTTAATAGAAAAAAATCAATTTTTTTGCCTAATTGTTCATTTTATGCCTTAATTAAAATCCTGATGGAAGAAATTGACATTTGACAATATTTTTCATTGTTATTAACAATTCTGATCAACAAATGCATTTAATAGTCGCTTTCAAATAGGAAAAATCGCTTTCTTGCTGAAATGTGTATTAGATCAGAAAAAATGAAACTCCTACGAAATATACTGACATCCAATAACATTTCCCATTGTTATGAACAATCTTGATCAATTAATCCTTAAAATAATTCTTTCGTTCAGAATAAATCTGTTTTTTGGGTTCAATAGTTGAGGTTACCTTGAAATAAAGAATCGAATCGTAAAACGTCTACACTCAACATCTTTTTCCAATATTATAAGCAATGAAGATGAACGAAATCATGAAGCTTAAAAATTTGACCATTTTAATAAAAATTAATTTTTCAACTGAAAGTTTAACTTTTCCATTTTTGTTGAAAATTCGTCCTATTCTTTGAGAATTCATTCTTGTAGGATGTAAATTCAACTATCTTGTTGAAAATTTAATTATTATCTTGAAAATTTAACTGTTTTAGAAGAAATTTGACCTTTCTTGGATAAAAATGTAATTTGGTTAAAAATGCAATAACTTGGTTCAAAAGTCATCCGTTTTGGACTGAAAATTCAATTATCTTCGTAGAAAATTTGCTTATTGTTTGAAACTCATATAATGATATTGAAAAGTCAAACTGAAATCGTTTTTGGTTGGAAATTCATATATTTTTTCTTGTTGAAAATTTGTCTTTTTTATTTAAAAATTCAAATGTTCTAGTAGAAATTTTATCTTCGTTAAAAATATTTGGTGGCCCTAAGAAGGACTGATTGTATAATATTTTCTATATGTTTAAAGTCTATAAACCTATAAACAAATGTCTAGTGTCAACGTTTAAAGGCAGAAATATTCGCTTCTTCTCTTACTACTTTTTCAAATTATGTCGCCAATGATGTTCATTTATGACATTTTATTATTAAAGAATAAATGTTCAAGTTTATATGAAATTTTTTGGAAAATTTTTCAGGATATTTTACTCAAATCCACTGGAGTATCTTTAATTTATTGGTGAAATAACTTGTTGTCACTAAAAAACATCATATATTTGGCTTATTTCTTCAACAGTCGAATTTTTCAAGATTATCCTTTAATGATGTTCCACGCCCCGTGCAAAAGTATCAATAGTCCCATTCCTGGCCTAATTTTGAAACTCACTAATAAACATCATAAATTTGGCTTATTTCTCCAACAGTCGAATTTTTCAAGATAATCCTTTAATAATTTTCCACGCCCCGTGCAAAAGTATGAATAGTCCCGTTCCTGGCCTAATTTTGAAACTCATTAACAAATATCCTAAATTTGGCTTATATTTCAAACAGTCGAATTTCTCAAAATTATCCTTCAAATAGTTTGCATTTAGGATACTAGTCTCATTCGTTTTCGTTCATTGATTTTGAATGCAAGTGAATGTTGTCGTCTACTCTGCTGCAGTAAAAATCTCGACTTGGATATCATTTTCATTTTGGAAGAAAAATGTCTTCGGAAACTGCTCCAGTTGTTATTGAAGGGACGTCTGAGAAAGGTAAAACTATTCTAATTATCAATGACTTTAAATTCCACTTTAAGAAATTTTTAAAAACGGGAGAAGGAAGATGGAGGTGTAATGATAAAAAAAGGCCACTCTTTTTTACGTACTTCGGGTGAATCTCCGCGAACAATTAACATTCTTCTTAGCAATTTGAATCATAACCATGATCCCGTGAATAAAAAACTTTTGCAGCATCAATCGCTTTCAGCAAACGTAAAAAGAAAAGCTGTAGATCAACCGTGCGAGAAACCAGCTAAAATCATCAACTTGTGCGTAACTAGTGATCACCGTAATTTACAAGTAAATGACATAGAAAATGTTAGAAAAGCTGCATATAGGGTCCGTCAAAGCGTTTTACCGTCACTTCCAAAAGATTTAACAGAAAAGCATGAAAAAATAAATGAATGAACTATAAAAACTAAATTTGATGACGATTTTGAAATTTTGACAAATTTTGACCGAAAATAATTTAAAATATTTAACTCAATCGAAGAAATTGTATGCCGACGGTACATTTAATTATTGTACAAAGTTTTTCAAGCAACTTTTCGGTATTCACGGTTATTTTAACGATCATTATATTCCTTTAGCTTTTTGCCTGCTGAAAGATAAACGCGAAACTACTTACGAGGAATGTTTCGAATCAATTAAAAAATTATGCGGAGAAAAAGGGATCTGCTTAAATCCGGAAGAAATCATCTTAGACTTTTTTTAATGTTTTCAAATTATACGGAAGTCAAATTTTTTTGCTTTTGAGTTACTACCGATCATGCCATATGATGAAAAAGTTATAAAAATCGTGTCTTATCTTATAGATACGTATCTGAAAGATAATTGTACTTTTTCACCTAAAATCTGGTCCGAAAGAACTGCGGATTCAACGCGGACAACGAATGCGTGTGAGTCGTTTCATTCCCATTTTAATAATTCATTTTATCACAGGCATCTTTTATTTTCAAAACTATCGAAACACTGCTCGAAGTTCAAACGGGAACTTACTTTAAATGCAATAGCATTGATTCGCCTTATCAGTGTCAGAATTTTCAATCCAACAACAAGCGAGAATTCATTCAAAATCGGATTAATGACTTCGAAATAGGAAAGATTTCTCGTTTTGATTTTGTAAAGTCTGTATCTTCATACTATCGCATTCACTGAACTAATCGCATACGCAATCAATGAGATAAAGTGGAATTTATGCAGTCATTGATAATTAGAATTTATTTCAGGCTTTAGGTTTTAATAATGTATTTATGTATCCAACTTGCCCTTTTCAGGGC
The DNA here is from genome assembly GCA_011634705.1 of Andricus grossulariae. Lineage (NCBI taxonomy): Eukaryota > Metazoa > Arthropoda > Insecta > Hymenoptera > Cynipidae > Andricus > Andricus grossulariae. The sequence continues at coordinate 87,348,953 of JAABKJ010075445.1, read as the reverse complement.
CAAAATCGGCCCTTTTCAGGGCCACCAAATATTCTTAACGAAGGAACATATTTTCAACTGTTTTAAACATGTGTATGCTCTTAATTTCGGTATCATTTTTGTTGCATATCAAAATGATGTTGATTTCGGTATCGTTTTGAACAATTTTTTTTCCTGTGTACATTTAGCTTTGTAATTCACAATAAATAATATTGCACTGGGAAAAATTTAATAAAGAAACTAAAATTATAGATATTAGTCATTCTTGAACGGAAGATAGTGCACATGAAATATGGCAGTCTTTAAGGTTATGTTGAAAATCCGACGTTTTCAATTGCACATGTACCAAAAAAGCGCCGTACTATTTAAAATTATATAATATACACTTGCAATATTACGTTATAATATTACAGTTTTTAGGAAGGTTGATACTTCTGTCATTCAATTTAATTTGTTTCTAGAAAGAATAAAAAATGTTTGTTAATATTTATCTGTATGATTATTCATAGTCTGTATTGATTTCAAATAGGCCTGTGCTTTTCGGCACATGCGCAGTTGAAAATGTGTGTAGCCATCTATCGTGTATCAACGAACTAAAAAGGAACCCTCAAAAGGAGTTCTATTGGAGTCTCAATTCTAAATGATGCCAACTTTTACTTGAGCCGCAACTTTACTGAACCCTCAATTTTTTCTGTGAACTAAAGCGAGACAGATTCAAAATTAGCCTTTGAAAATATTAGGCCTTAAAAGTGAAAAAAATTTATTTTCGAGCCATTCCAAAGCATACAAAGCTAGTTTAGTGGTTTTCACGAAAATCACGAACATTTGAGCTTGTTTTTTTCCAAATAAAATAAAATAGTAGAATGAATTCTCACAATGAAGCTATGAAAATTAATAATAATTAAAAACTATATTTCAATAATAAACCAATTTTAATTTAAGGGTTTTAAATGTTAACGATTTCAATTTAAAAGCCTGACATTTTTAATTTACATTTAAACTGCTCGTAATTAAATCCTAAACACAAAAAATCAACAGAAAGTTATAGACTTAATTTTTGCCTAGGCTAAACATTTGGACGGACCGTATGTTTATGGATGTTTATATCACGGGCGAGTCTAAGCGTACGTACCTGGCAAAGGGAAGGGGGAGATGGAAAATAGAAGGGGGATTTGGAAAAGGGAAAGGGGCGTGTCTTATGTCCAGACGAATAGGCTATAATCCAACCCATTCATGGTCTAGCCGAAAAACGTTCCATTTTAGTCCAACTCGGGCATACCAGCTCCACGGCCATCTTCGTTACCATTCAATACATCGCCAGCTGCTCACTTATTCAATATGAAGGTGTAGCTGGTATCGTTGCTGATTGTCTGCAACTTTTTTCACTTTTCCGTGGCTAGACATTGTGTGGGTTGGATCATGGTATAGACGCTACTTTAAATTTTTCAGATCAAGTTAAGAAATTCCACACAATAAAATTTGAAAGTGTTCGATATTAAACCATTTAGGCAATAAGACTTATTTTAATTCACTGCTCATATTTGAGCTAGCATGGGGAAGCGAGGGATCAGCACACTCTCAATTTAAGGCTACGCCAATCGACCGGAAAAAATTTTGAGTTAAAATTCAAGACAACTGCCATTTGAATATTACTTATGGTTTTCACTTACTTGAAGCCTCGTTGACTTTAATCCAATCAATTGTACATCGATTTCAATACCTTATCAACTTTTCAATCCGAGCTTGAATTCCCGAATCCGTCACACAAGTTATCTTAATCGCATCAGAAAAATTGTTTTGGTTTGGTTGTGAAATTAACCCAGATGCAGGCTCCGGTAGTAACGACCACAATTGTTCTTCCAGAACAATCGATTCCGACGCAACTGGAGGTATAAGTCTTCAAACTCGTCACTTCCCACAACACCAAAAGACGACTGACTCGGGAAAATCACTTCACAAAATTATAATCAAAGATCGAACTGAGTCAAAAAAAATAAAAGGGAGGAAGTCCCCCATTCGAGCGAGACACACCTTGCTAACAGGGAATATAAACATGGGACATAATTTCTCAAGTGTACCCACCTCGCAAATGAAAGTTGTCCGATCGGGCTAAAAATTGACCCAATTGTAGTCTTATTAGATAGTACTCCTCACACAAAAAAATTAATTAATTTTGATAATCATTTATCAAAGTGGAGGGGGTACAATCTTTTGTTTTTTAGGAAAGGCCTTACTTTCAAACATTTGTAACTTTTTGCCTATTGCTTTAAACAAAATTTCACTACAAATGTTTTCGATCGATTTTTTCAAAAACTGTTTAGTGGTCGTAACGATTTTTAAAAAAAGTCAAAATTTGACCCTACCTTTTTAAAATCAAAAATAAATTTGACTTTTTTTCAAATTTCGATACTTTTTTTTCTTCAAAATAGTTTTAAAAGAAAGCTGAGATTTTTCCCTATGAGGCGCCCAATTTTCAGAGTGGCAAATTAATATGTCTTTGAGTAATAGAACGATACGTAAACAAGATTCCACGATAGGGCGGGTGGCGCGCGATATCCCCTAGTGTGCTCACGCCGAGGATATTTGTACAACGTTTTAGTGCCAGTTTTTTAAGTAAAGTAATATTATATGGTAATATTATGTGTCTTTCTGTTCAATTCGGTAAGTAGAATAATTTGCCATTTTTTCTTTTCAATTGATCATTATATTATAAAGTTTAAAAACATTGATCTTCCTAATGATATTATTATTTTGAAATATTACAGCTAACTTTACTTAAATTTTGTTACACATTACTAATTAATTAGGTTCTAGACCAAAATTCTTCTCTTAAAAATTCGATATCAAGTTAGAGATTTTGAATTTCGCGGGGAACCAAGATGGCACCGTGCATATCTTCTTCTAATATAGTAACTTTTACCCAACCCGGGTGATCCGTTCAGAAATCACTAGGGTGAAGAGTAGGGGTCACTCGATGGGTGACTATTTCACCCACCGAAAATAGGTAGGTGGGAGCGAGTGAACAGTGAAATTAAAGTGCGAAATTATGGAATATGTGCAGGAAAAGCACGTTGTGGTTATGTACAAAAAATCACAGAAAAATATAGTTGAATTTTAAACGTACAAGACGAATTAAAAAAAAAATATTCAAGTCATGCGTCACAAAAGGGCCTAACCACTAAAATATCAATTAAAATAGTTAAATTTTCAAACAAAGAGATGAATCTTCAATAAAAAAAAATGAATTTTTAACAAAGAAGTTAAACTTTTAACCAAGCAGTTGAGGCAAATTAAATAGTAAAAATTTCAGTTTAAAAAATTAATTTACAACCAAAAACCTGAATTTTCACCCAAGAAAAATTTTTTAGTCAAGCAAGAATAAAATTGTCGACCAAATTGTTGAATTTTCAAGCCAAAAAGACGAATTTTCTGTTAAACTGTTACGTTTTCTACAATAACCAATAGACAAGAATTTTCAAACCAAAAAGACGATTTTTGAACAAAAAAGTTAATTTTCAACCAAGAAAGATGAAGTTTTAAACAAATAATGGAACTTTCAAGCAATAGGGCCGGATTTTCAACTAAATTATCGAAATTTGAACCATATAGTTACATTTTCAAGCCAAAAACAAACAATTTTTCAGAACACAGTTGCAATTTCAACAATTTAAAAAAGTTTATTTTCAATGAAGAAAGATGACTTTTCTACCAAAAAAGATGAAGTCTTAATTCAAAACGACGAATTTTCTATACAAAAAAGGCGTATGTTCAAGATAACATTTGAATGTTCAACAGAAAAGATGATTTTTTTAAAAATAGTTGAATTTTTAACAAAATACTTTAATTTTCCATAAAATAATAAAATATTCAACCAAATAGTAGAATTTTTAACCAAAACAGATGAATTCTGAACCGAAAAAAAAAATGTTCAATAAAAGAGCATAATTTTCGCCAGAAAAATATGACTTTTGAACAAAGAAGTTTAATTTTCAACAAAATAATGACATTTTCAGCCAAATAGAAGAATTTTTATGTAAAAATTTAAAAATTTGTTAAAGATATTCATTCTCATTGAAGCGTTCTCAGTTTAGCAGTACATTTTTTAAAGAAAAACTTATAAAGTTAAACAATTTTGAAAGTTCATCGCACAAACTAAACAATCTGAAAACTTCAAGCTTTAGACATTATGAAACAATTATAAATGAGTGGGAAATATGTATCAATTTCAGGTATTCGTAGTGGTATAAGTTGACAACTTCTGCTTGGAAGAGTTCAAATAAAAAATTTCGAATTTCAAGACTGCACGTGTAAAAATAATATTTATTCAAACTGGCGCCAAAAAGGATAGTTGAGCTACAAAGACGAATTTTTATAAAAAATAATTCAAGCCGTGCGTCACAAAGAGGCCTAACCACTAAAATATCAATTGAAATAGTTACACTTTCAACCAGAGATAAATCTTCAATAAAAAAATGAATTTTTAATGAAGCAGTTTAACTTTTAATCAAGTAGTTCAGGCAATTTAAATAATAAAATTTTCAGTTAAAAAAATTCATTTTCAATCAAAAACATGAATTTTCAAACAAGAAAGATTTTTCAGTTAAGAAAGAAAAAAACTTTTCCACTAATTTGTTGAATTTTCAAACAAAAAAGACGATTTTTCTACAAAACAGTTGTGTTTACAAAAATGCTCTTGTATGTTGATAAACTTTTGTGTAACATAACCTCAATTATCTTTTCCCAAACATTACGCACCAAACATCTAAATTCAAGCATATACCCGGCGCACACTCGAAGCCGTTCATTCTACCGTGCCCCTTCCACTTCAACCTAGTAAACTCCAACCACTTCTTTACTTCACCCACCAATTCATCCAGGTGTACGGTTGTAAAGTTTCATGAAACTTTGACGAAATAAAAAGTTTCATGAAACTTTGAAAACGTTTCAAGGTTTCCAAAGTTTCAAACATTAGGGCGGGAATATTCAAAATATAAAAAATACTATTAAGTACTAAATATAAACATTTAATAGTATCCTTTGTGTTTTAAAGCAAATCGTTTCAACTAATTTAAATAAATAATGCACGTGTTAATTGTTAATAACATGTAATTTTTGCAATATTCTATTTAAAAGATTTGAAAATTTATTTCAATAAAATGAAAATAAATGTCGTATTTAATACATATTTAGTTTTTAGAATGTTTCATTTTTAAAACGATTTCCGAAAATATATATATATATATATAATATATATATATATATTCTTCTCTTTAGATTTTGTTTATTCTTTCGAGGTTTTTGAATATTAATCTTTCGTAGTATAGGGTTTCACCCTCACAGATTAATATCTTACTCGGGTTTCGGGTTATGGTGTAGCAAGAATCCGGAGTCTTCTTGAATTTCTGTAGAAATTCTCTCTGCCTTTCTGAATTCCGTAGAATCCTTGTCTTCTTTAACCAATACATGATTTCCGTAGAAATCTTCCGAGGTTCGTCTCGAAGATAGGGTCGTTAGCTCTGTGAATTGCTCTGTAGCAACAAGATTGTGAACTCCTATCCTGGCAGGATCGCCAGAAAATGTAATGCTTCAGTAACGTGCAGGGTCAGGATTTCCAAATGAGTAATTAATACTTATTCATCACGACTTATTTAGTACTTAATACATACCAAGCGGTTTGTCGGTGTACATGAATTATTGATGTAGATACCATACATGTATTAAAAATAGTATTTTTGATTAACTTCAATAAACAAATTGGTCAAGCAATAACAAAAATTATGATATTTGTTAATGAGTTTCCAAATTAAGCTAGGAGTGAGACTATTTATACTTTTGGACTGGGAGTGACATATTATTTAAGGATCATTTTGAGAAATGCGATTGTTTGAGAATCAAACCAAATTTATGATGTTAGTCAATAAGTTTTAAAATCTGGCCAAATATTTTCTAGAATTTCCAAAGTTAAGTAAAATATTGGACAAATACATTAAAGCTACTGCAATGGGGCGTTATTTATCAAGTCTACCCACTCAAAATGTCAACGTTGTCCGATCCAAGTTAAACTTAGGCAAAGTGTTGTGCTATTGGATAGTACTTTATAAGGGAAAAATTTTGTCATTCGAATAAGTATTGACCGAGGGGAGGGGGTGGAAGTTTTGGGATTTTCGTGGATATCGTTTATTTCGGCGATTTTTAACTCTTCTAATGGCGGTAAAAAAAATGTTGTCTAGTGCAGTTTCGATAGGGGTTTTCACGCTCTTTAGATTGGTCGTACGCATTTTTCAAATAATGAATATTTGACCTTCAAAAATAAAGGTCAAAAATAAATTTGTCTTTTTTTCGATGTGAGACAGGTTTTTTTGATTTTTTTTTTAAATCTCAAAAGAAAGCTCAGGTTATTTCCTATAAGACTCTGTAGATTAGAAAGAAGGATTCAAATTTTTAGTTTATGAAAATAAGCGTTGAGTACTCCGGTACGTGCATGACGCTGGCGCTCGAGCTCCGCGGCGCGGCGCACCGTGATGTCTTCATGGTATTGTTTTTACGAAAAGTAAAAATATATACTAGTATATTCGATCACTCTATGCATTTTGAAGGGTTGAGACTGCCATTATTCAAATGCCTGCATTGCGTTTACTAGTGAATTTTGGAAAATCAAGTTATTGAATAAGAGGTCGGGTCGAAAAAGTTGTTTTATGGAGCTCGGAGATATTTTCATGCAGATTCTGGTCTTCTATCTGCCTTTCTTTCCGCCTTTCATTTTTTAAGTAATAGTTGTTTTCACTTTGTTTCCTAATTTCCGTTTCTTTTCTTTTGGGAAGTAGTCGCATTCCGTGGCAGAGGAAAATCTCTTCAATGGAAATCTCCCATCTTCAGTAGTAGGCCAGTCAGTAAAGCATGAAAAAGAGTCGTAATCTTCAAAAAACATGGTTTCGCAAAACTTAAACAGCGCGTAGTTTCTTGAGTTTTTTTCATACTTCACTGACTGGCTTACTACTGAAGATGGGAGACTTCAATTGAAGAAATTTTCCTCAGCCACGGAATGCGGCTACTTCCCAAAAGAAAAGAAAAGAAAATTAGGAAACAAAGTGAAAATAACTGTCCCTAAAAAACGAAAGGCGAAAAGAAGACCAGACATCTGCATGAAAAAATCTCCGAGCTCCATAAAACAACTTTTTCGACCCGACCTCTTATTCAATAACTTGATTTTCCAAAATTCAAAAAATTTTCAAAATTCATCGGTGAACGTAATGCAGGCATTTTAATAATGGCAGTCTCAACCCTTTGAAATGCATAGAGCGATCAAATATACTAGCATATATTATTACTTTTCGTAAAAACAATGCCATGAAGGCACCACGGTGCGCCGCGCCGCGGGGCTCGAGCGCCAGCGTCATGCACGTACCTGAGTACTCAACGCTTATTTTCATAAATTAAAAATCTGAATCCTACTTTATAATCTATATAGTCTTACAGGGGAAACCCAAGCTTTCTTTTGATACAAAAAAAAAACCTGTCTCACTTGGAGAAAAAGATCAATTTCTTTTTGAATTTCATTTTTGAAGGTCAAATATTCAGTATTTGAAAAATGCGTACGACCAATGGAAAGAACGTGAAAACCCCTATTGAAACTGTACTAGACAACATTTTTTTATCGCTATTAGAAGAGTTAAAAATCGCCGAAATAAACGATATCCACGAAAATCCCAAAACTTTCACCCCCTTCCCCTCGGTCAATTCTTATCCGAATGAAACAATTTTTTTCTTCATCAGACAACTTTGACTCTCGGATTCGTATTCAGCGCGTCAAAATATATAAGGATAAAGTGGTCTTGTCAAATAGTCCTCACCTTTTTTTTTTTGTAAACCAGCGTAATTGTTTGATCGTACTCTTCATGGCCTGAAGTATGACATTTCCCCCGGAGAGGATTTTAGTCCCGCGTTGTCTCTCGAAGTGAGAAAGTGGGCCATTCTGATAATGAGATGACTAGATGTGACGTTCCGCGAAGAAAGGGTCCTTAGGTGGAAAAAATCGTTTCTCATGTTTTCGACGTTATCGATAGTATTCGAGTTGCTCTTTCATAAAAAAAAATATTTTTAATCTGAAAAATTTAAATTGTTATTCAACTACAAAGTGAGGTCCGCTTAAGGGAGTCCTGGGTTCGACGGCCTCTTCAATCGCTCATCCTGTAAAATCTGCCACAACTCTGCGTAGGGCCTTTTCTTTGCGGAACGATGGCACACAAATTGATCAGGGTACTAGTTTCATATGTTAAACTAAGACCAAAGATGTATTGTACATTATTGTTGTAGACTGTACATGAGTGCGCATGTGCACGCGATCCACAAACATAATTATAAAAGCGCTTACACGTTGCGATAATCAGCTGTTATGTGTTACATGATAACGGCTGGCATTGTGATAAAATCCTCGAGACGTCGAAGGGCCCTGAGATACAACCAGGTTTCTCATCACTAATGGACAATGACCTTGGTGGAAAACGTTTCAATCTTTATGAGGGGAATGAAAAACACAGGTTTATTTAATGTTTTTTCATACTTTCCTTGGAAAATCAAAATCTAGTTACATCTGGCCTGAAATTGCATAGAGGCCATGGATACCCGGCCTTCCTACTTATTTTCCAGGGTAAGCCGGGCGGGCCTCCGCACTTATTTTTCAGAAGTAGAACGCATGACATTTTTTTTATTGGTAAATTTTTTGAGTTTAGCAGTTTTTTAAGAATTTGAAAACTGTACAACGGGTTCGTAACTCATTGTTATGGTCGCTACAAACTTACGAAAAAATATTATAGGAAATTCAGCTTCCCAAAGGCCACCAGAATGCGGAGACCGAGGGGGGATAAAATGCCAAGTAACTTTTTCGTATGATAAGAAATTCTCCACTACAGAATCCTTTTGTGCCGTATGAATAAAATTATAGAGTTCTTTCAATACATTGCTTGCACCAACCAAATTCGTGGTGTTATCTGACGAAATTGTTTTTTTGATTTTCCTCGACGAGCAAAAAATCTGTCCAAACTTCCGATGAATGCTTTAGTTGATAAATCACTAACTGACTCAAGATGAACGGCTCAACTTGTGAAACAGATGTAAATTGAAACATAAACTTTTACTTTATTGCGGTTTCGATGGCGCTTTTCTTTAATGTAAAATGGTCCACAATAATCAACCCCGAAATTAAGACATGGTATAGTTGAGAACAATCGATTCTCAGGGAGATTTCCCATAATGTAATTGGCACCGCGTGGCTTTGCTCGAAAACGTGTCATACATTGCCGCATAATTTGACGTGTGACATTTCGACTATTAATTGGCCAGTAATTTTCGCGGATTCCGTACGGAGTAGCTTGAGAACCTGCATGCATTTGCTTAGGATACTCTTCTCGTATAATGAGCCGAGTAAGGTGATGATTATGTGCTAATAAAATGGGGTGTTTTTGATTTTCTGGAATTTTTTCATTTTCCAGGCGAACGCCTATCTTGACATCAGAATCTTGATATCAGAAAGGGATTCAAAGAAAGCAGTTTAATGTCTGAACCTTTATTTTTACCCTGTGAAAGAGACTGTATTTCATTTGAAAATGTCGCTGACTGTGTGAGTTTCAGAATTGAAAGATGTGAGGCATTGAGCTCAGCTTCTGATAATGGACCAGACATTTTTCTTTATTTTTCGCGTTGTGTATAAAACGAAGGCAATAATCTAATAACTTATCGAGAGTTTTGATGGATGAATATTTTTCTCAAATATTCCAATCAGAATTTGTGATTTTGCAAGAAATAATCTTAAGATCCTTGCGTTTCTTAGGATCGTCGCCCTGATGAAACTGCATTTGAGGTCAAGTGTCATAATCTTGACAGAGCCATTGAGAGTCATGTTGCCATAATTTGTTTGCTAAATATTCGTCTGAAGTTTTACCTCTTGAAATAAGGTCTACTGGATTTTCATGTGTGGGAACATGTCTCCAGTCACGTGGATCGGTGAGTGTTTGAATTTCTGTCACGCGATTGGCTACAAATTTGTTCAAAGTGTAAGACGGACTATTTATCCAATGCGGTGTAATGGTGAAATCGGACCACAATTGAATATTATCTACTTTTAATTTCAACGATTTAGTGGTAATAAATTTAATGCTTTCACGATGATTCATTATGATAAATTTAAATTAAAGATTTAAAGCAATCGGTCATCAATTCCCTTGTATACAGAGCTGTCTCCATAACAGATGAAGATAACTTATAAAAGGAATGAAAAAAGGTTAAGCAAATCCTAATACAAAACGATTACACAAACAAACAAATTGAGAAAGCAATAAGAAAATACACTCAATCCCGTCTGCCGCGTAAGGTCATCCGCGGCTAGAGACCTGACTCCAAGGAACAGTGTTGAACGATGTTGTCTCGCGTGAATTTTCCGCTCTTGCTTACCTTCTAGGATAGACGGAGCAGAAGTAGATGACGTACACGTTTCAGTTGCGTCGGGATTGGTTGCTTTAAGGAACCATGATCGCAGCTTTCCGAGCTTACAACTTCTCACATATATAATAACGGGTAGTTGTAAGTAAAACGATCCAAAAGTAATAAATAATAAAGAAAATCAAGTGCCAAAATGTTATAATAACCTCAATGACAAAATAATAATTTTATGATATACAAAAACTTCCATGTAGCGCACAGTCTTCAATTTATCCAATTCTTTTATTATACTTTTTTACTCATGTCAGTTTTAAATGTGGAATAACTTTTCCAAAACAATAATTTAAAATATGTAAAACAAATAATTGAAATTCACTTATTTCCCAAAAAGGGAAAAACAGTTTAAAAACACTTCAACAAACTTAGTAAAAAAAAAATTTCTGCTATATAAAAACCTCCATAAAATGCACAGTTTTCGATTGATCCAATTCTTTATAATACTTTTTAACTTGCTTTCCAATTTAAAATAGCAATTCCTAATCAATAATTGAAAATATGTATAAGTTATGAAAGCACATTGGCTACAAGTTACAATCCTAATACACAACCTAACAAATAGTTACACAACCTAATAAATACCTAATAGAACCACTCCGAAGGCTGCACTTCCAATTTTAATCCAATTAATTTGATTCCGATTAGCCGTTAATAATTCTAATACAGCCTATCAGAGAAGCAAGTTTGTACTCTGTAACATTTAGAGTAAATGAATATTCCATTGGTGCTGATAAGAATCTATTAGAAAAATATAGCACAAAGAATATTTGTTTTCGAAAGCCTAATAGACCCACATAGAAAGATGTTTTCAATTCCAATTTCTGTCCGAATAGTAGATTAAATACCGAATACAACCGGTTGGAATCAAAATGGAAATAAAAAACTCCTAAGAACCATTTAGAACCATACAGAAATGCAAGTGCATCCAATGTAGTATCTAAACGGTTTCTACTAATAACTCAAGCATCATTTTTAGTAGGGGTAATTCCGAAGGTATATTCAAGTACCTACTAGAACCTGTAGGGGTAGCAAATTCGTAGTTGTAGCACTTGGAATAAAGCAGATCCCAATAGGTTCCTAATAGAGCCGCTTAAAATATACTTCTTCAAATTTTAATCCGATTAATTCGATTCCAACAGGCCACTAAAATCCTGATAGAACCTGTTAGGGAAGGAATTTCGTACTTGGCGCACTTGGAACAAAGCAGATCCCAATAGGTACCTTATAGAGCCACTAAAAATACATCACTTCGAATTTGAATCCAATTATTGATTCCAACACGCCACTAAAGTACCTAATAGAACCTGTTAGGGAAGGAATATCGTACTTGTAGCACTTGGAATAAAGCAGGTCCTAATAGGTACCTAATAGATCCACTTTAAACACATCTCTTTGAATTTTAATCCTATTAATTCGATTCCAACATCCCACTAAAATACTTAATAGAACCTGTCAGGGAAGCAATTTCGTACTTCGAACAGTTCGAATAAAACAGATCACAATAGGTACCTAATATATTCGCTTAAAACACATCGCTTCGAATTTTAATCCGGCCAGTTTCGTTCTGAAGGTCCAATGAAATAGCTAATAGAACCTGTTAGAAAAACAATTTAGTACTTAATAATATGTCAAGTAAAAGAATACCTCATTCTATCCACGCAGATCCAGTTAGAAAAATTCAACAAAAGAACATAAGTACCAAATAATACCGCTTAGGAACCAATTTAAAATAAGAATCCTATTAGAAACCAGTTAGGACCATATAAGATTCCATCTGCCTTCTATACGTTTTCTAAACGGCTTCTATTGATACCTTAATGTCATTTTTACTAGGGTAAGCAAGCTGGAAGACCCGTCTTTGGTCCTTCGGCGATTGGATGGATTCAACCTTTTACTAAGGACAGCGTCCTGGCGAATCGTCAGGCACGATCGGCCTCAGGAAGAAGACACAGCGGAAAGTACCAATCAACTTCTAGTTGTACAAATTCCTGAATCGCAGACGTGGGCTCTTGCGGTCCTCAACAATAGGCCCTTCTACCACCTTGGACAGGTCAAATTTAGGGTTGTCGGCCAGGGATAGGAGGTGCCTGTCGGGAAACAGGTAGACCGACAGCAGACCTAAAACGAATGCTCCTGGCCTAACCATTACCCAAGTTAACTTGCATCACAGCAAAAAGCGCGTTGTTCAACGTTGTTCCGCTGCTAAAGCAGGTCTTCGCGCGATCTGAGAGAGTGGGTTCGTCTGAGACACTCCACTTCTTGATATTGTCTCTAAAACTAGCGATACAGAGAGTGATGTCGATATCTTTCTCCCTGACCGAGTTACGAAATGTCGGAGTACTCCCCGTGTTAAGAATATCTAAATCAGTAGTGATTAGGTATTCCAATAGATCATTACCTCTTGAGTTGATGTCCGTGCTTTTTACTTTTGTTTATCTCTTTATATATTATTTTCATGGTTCCTTGAAAGTCGTTTTGTAATTTCCTTTCTTCTTCTATTCTGATTTTATATTTACTTTCCTTGACTAGTGGTTTAACTTTTTTCTTTTTGTGTCTGTAATCATCTTCAAGTCTACTTCTTTCCTCATCGCTAAGACCTGTGATGTTTAACGTTCTCTCGCGCGCTTTTTTCTTTTCCTGTGATTTTAAATAAATTTAAAAGCTGTTTTTACAATGAAAAGAATTTCATTGAAATCAAATAATAAATTATTAAATACATGTAAAAATATACGAAATGTGAGAACTGTACAAACCATGTATGGAATTACATATAATCATACTAACTGGCTACCTGAAGTTGTAGGTTCTCAAAATTTATATATTATTTTAAATTTGTGCATAAGAAAAGGCACGTAAATGTCTGAATCTAGATGATCCTACAGTACGTTTGCCAGTTGCTGCAGAAGATAAACCTAGAAGATCTTTTGTTTTTCTGAAAAAAACATTTGAGTTAACCTAACTGTTTTCAAGGACACTTTCTCAGTACCCTTTAAACGTTTAAACTATATTCACTTATTACTCAGTGTGAAGATTATATTGACCCTCGATGAATATAATTGTTTATAATGTTGGATGTTAATTTTAGCTTCAGGGTCAGAATAAATAATTCAGTCAATTGTTTATTGAACCAAACGTTTCGGCGCACAATGGTGGCCCTCATCAGTGGTAAATTTTTATGCTTGTGAAAATTCCAATGCGTATGCAGTCGGACAGACTGAAATGTGAAGCAGTTCTGTTTGGACGTCTATTTCGTTTGAAAATTCATTTTTCAAACGTTCAAACTGAACTTCTCCTCATTTCAGTCTGTCAGAATGCATACGCATTGGAATTTTCACAAGAATAAAAATTAACCACTTTTGAGGGCCACCATTGTGCGCCGAAACGTTTGGTTCAATTAAAAATTGACTGAATTATTCATTCTGACCCTAAAGCCAAAAATAACATCCAGCATTATAAACAGTTATATTCACTTATTCTTCAATATTAAATTAAAACTTACGCAGTTCAAAGAAATTAAAAAGACACAAAAAATAATATTATAAGTGAACTAAATCATTCGAATTTTAATAAATTGAAGTCAGATTGCACTGATTCATAAACGAAAAATCGCGAAGGTCACGAGGTCATGGCAGCAGCAGCGTGTATACGTCTGCGCTATACAAAAGACGGCATTTACTTACAGCGGTATATTGAAAATAAATTCAAACTTATACTTTAAGGGGTTTTTCACAAGACCGTGTTAATGCCAGTTACATCCAAACAACTTTTATTGGCTCGAAAATTCTCAAAAATTCCATTCTACATATTTCTAAAAAAAATTTCAAATTTTAAAATGTTAAAAAGTGCGAGGTAAGTAAAAACTAATAGCGCCATTTGATTCAACAATTTAAAAATTAATTTTTTACTAAAAAAATTATCTATTAGTTTTTGCCTTATTACTTTCACAATGATTTTATGACAAAAACCATTCTTTTTACTTTTTTACAAAGTATTAAAATTGCAATGAAAAGTCCAATTTTATTTTATATCGACGATTTTATGAAATTATATTAATTTTAATATTTCAATTTTTGAGGACGCTGTTTTGCTTCCTTGAATTTTTTTTTTATTACTTACATGCTTTTACTAAAATCCGTTCACTTATCTAACTTCTTTAAATATTGTTTAATCATCAGGATACTATACTAACTTTCTTAATTGAAACTCAAAAGCCTTCAGAAAGTATTAAAAAAATAAATAAGTTATGTCTCCCTAGTAATTCATTGCTATAAACACTGAATTAGTAATTTACAGTAAAAAAAGTATCATTTTTGATGCAGAGCATTTTGCTCCAACGATCATTTGACTCTCGAGATCATAATGATCTGTCTGTATGGTTCATTTTGATCTGCACTTAGTATCATTTATCAGACTGAACAAAATGGCCGTCAATTTTTGGTGCCAATGTCAGAACGACATAACCTAAAAGTTGTATCTGAACGCATGCAAGTGACAACTAGACTTGACAGGCGATATATTCTAATATCAGGTCTTGTTATTATTTTAACTTTTCAAGTACACTGCACGATCGGAAACCATAAAAAGCTCGCATATGAGAGTAGTAGGTAGTAGGTATGTTTTTCGATATAATTTTATTAAAAATATAATATCAATGATTCAAAAAATGGTTTGAAAATATAAATATAGTTTTTCTTTTATTTACTAAACAGAGACATTGAGCCACAGACTTTGATTCCATTCGTTCATAATTCGGTTCTGAGTCGAACCTACAAAAATTTGTAGTCACTTTGAAAAAAATATTGCAAATCATTTCACTTCGTTTTAAAAATATCCCAATGTATTTAATCAACATATATATATATATATATATATTCGGTTTCGGTTTCTATTCCTTCGGTTTCGGTTTCTATTCCTTTCGAATAGAACTGAAGGGCTTATGACAAAGCCACCGAACGCGTCCTCGGGTTGCGGATAGAGGGTCCCATTGTGTTATTCTTGTCTCTAATGAGCCGAAAAGTGAGGTTTTTGGGAAGTTTATTTTTAAATTGTGAATCAATTTAATGCTTATTCTGCAAAAATTATTCATGATAAAATGGATTTCTTTTTAATCTTAACTTATCTAAGTCAACCTTATTTTAAGGTAGTTTAATGTAACGCCATAGCACGATGACAGTAGCGGAGGTTTCTCATCCCTTCTAACGGATAAGCACGGAGTTCACACCAGAAGAAATTGGCTTTAATCATCAAAGAGTTGAAAATCTCTCATGCCAAATTCCAATTATCTACTTATCCGGCAACATAGCGGTCTTCTTGATCTCTAAAATTTATGCTAAAAGCCAAATTCGGCTGCACCCCTTTACACCCCAGGTGAAAAAGTTACACATAGTTTATATAAAGTGGACAAATATATATATATGTATGTATATAATGTCTTTTTCACCTGAGACGATCCTCTCCGCATCCACTCCCTACTCACACAATATCACGCGTTTTTCTCTCTTACTTGCGTCTTACTTCATTAACATTACTAGGCTACAGCTGATAGTCCATACGCTTGTTTTAATCAGCCGCGCTCACCTTTTTTGTTCGTATATTCCATTCCGATTACAAGTCCTAGTGGAGTCTTAGCTTTCAGTAATCAGAAAAAGAAGTGGACGTGTTCTCTTTTTCTTTCTTCTTGACTTTGTTATTTTTTTTCTTTCTTACGCCTTAATTCAGTCAGACCACTAATGCGAAGTGATTAATGGATATTTCTGAATTTGCACCGAGGATTCAAACAATTGAATTTGTACCGTAAGCTTTATATTTTTAACTCATCAAATAAAAGACCGCCTTCACCAAAATCGTCTCTAAAGATTTTTTCCATGAAAAATCACTCAAGCGTTCATCCTATGCCATTATCTGAGATGTGCTACTGAAAATTCTACTGGAAAAAATAAGCCTATGTCTTAGCCATTACACATCAGAGAGCAATCTCCGTATTTCCAAATAAAGAGGCACAGTGAATTATATTTTAATTCATTTTTCCTGCGAAAAAGTCATGCCGTGACCCCGATCGGGCACTGGCATGGCTAGCCTTAGTACGGCCGGAAACGCTTGGTTTGATTTTGCTCCATTCGAGGTCAGCATTTCGTGCCCAATCATGGTCACGTCGGAAACCGACGTGGGTACCGACGCAGATAGACACTATATTTTTGCAATTCTTCATCCATCAAGCCAGTTGGCCTACGTTCAGTTTGGCGGTTTATGTCAAACTAATGCCTAGTTTTATTGCTACGCTTGGACCACGGCAAAAGTTTCAGACGGGTTGATTCTGCAGCAAATTTTTTTCTCAAGGTTTCAATACTTAAAATCCGTGTCACTACACTTATCCGTAAGAATGCCTCTAAATTTGAAAAATTTAGGAATTAATCGCATATTCCAGTAACTGAAATCATAATACACAAATAATAAGAGAATTTGAACAACGGTTCTGCCTCGAGATATTATTATTACTAGACTATTATGTGCGCGCGCAAGCGCGCGCTAACTTTTGTATTCATTTTTCTCATTTACTCAATTTTCGAATAATTATTTATTCGTTCAAATTTTTTTTATCAATCAAATTCTTGCTGAAATTATGTTCTCAAAGAATGTATTCAGTAAATCCATGTAAATTATAATTCACTATTACTATTGATAATAGTAAATGGCGAGATATAATTTTAAGATTTCAAGTGCACGTTGTTTAATTTAATGTTTTGAAGAAAAAAAACATAATTTTTGTACAATGACATTTACGGGTACTTTTACGGCCATTTTCTAAAATGTAAGAATCAATATACATCGCTAAATGATTAGAAAATTAATATCTATAATTTAAAAAAATCATATTCCGATCCGATTCTCAATTCATTCAACACGTATTTTCACTGGAATTTTTGAATGAATTTTTATAGAAAAGAAGAGCGTGTCAAAATACGTTGCTAAATAGTTGCAACCTATGTACATTTTACATGTCATTTTGAAAATTGAATTCAAATCCTCAATTCACGACCATTTTTGTAAATCTGTGAATCAAGAAACATAGCTAAATCATTAAAACATTATCACATTAGAACGTTCAGATAATTCAGAAAAACAACAGCGTACAATAAAACATCGCTGAATAATTAAAATATGTCCACATATAATTTTTTTAATTGAATTAAGAAACATGCCTCCCTTTTTTCGTCTTTATCTCAGCGATATATTAGGTCCCATTCCTCCATGCCTCAGGAAATAAAATTGAAAAATTCAAACTTTGATAAATTGAAGCTTGAAATCTACTCTTTAAAATGAGACCAAAAACATAATGAAATATTCACTTGTTCTCGACTTATGAAAAAAAATTTGGAAGCATGTACAAGAAGAAAATCTGCTCTTCGAGCGGTAGTCGTATGTCGAATTTAAATCTTTGTTAACGTGCGAAAAACAACAGACCAAAAAAAGTAGTCACCAATGGACCGTCCGATTTTCGTCTTGGTTATGCTTCCACATTTTCCATGACAATTCGAGAACCAGTAGACTAGGCGCGCTCAAACTTGCGAGCGAAGTGAGCCGCGCGCGAAGCGCGTTATGAGAATGTGCCCGCCCAGCGGGAAGGTTTTTGTTTAATTGAAAAATTACTCTATTTCCCCTGTTTCGAGATTACTTTGGACTGTAAAATGTTTTCTTCTTTTGAAACTTTATATAACAAAACAATTAGTAATAAATAATAATGATTAAAATTGCTTAAAAGTTATTTGGGAAAAATGTAATTTTTTACCTGGAAAACCCGAAAATCGCCTGGAAGTTTTTTTAAGTTTCAGTGTCTACGCTGTAATAATAATGCGTGATAACATCGAATAGAGGTTTACCAAAAATTTGGTGTATACCTTTTTCCCCCTTGCACTAATTTTGAAGATGAATGTCCTCAATATTTTAGAAAATGGCGAGAATTAGTAAGGGGCCGTACTTAAATTACGTAACGGATTATAAGCCCTCTCCAAGACCCCCCTCACCCCTATAACAGGCCGTAACAAAATATCCCCCCCCAACCCTTCTACACCTCTTACTGTACGTAATTAATGGCTTTGAGAAATGATAAGATATACGACTTGAATTTAATGGCAACTTTTATATTTAAGATGATAAATGCTTTGGAAAATTCCCTGATTTTGCCTTGACCAATTTATAATTTTCCCTGACCATTTAGATTAAAATAAATATTAAAATAGGGTCTTTTATAAACGCAATAAAGGAATATTTCAGATACAAAATTAAAATGTTCAAATTTATTTATTTATTGTGAACAAATGAAATTTCCACTATAAAAGATTGCTTTCAAAAAAAAACTTGAATTTTCAACAAAATAATTGAATTATCGATCTAAAAAGATGAATTCGCAACAAAAAAGTGTAATAGTTGATATTAAAAACAAAACAAAAATGAAATTTCATCCAAAGAAATGAATTTTCAAACCAAACAACGACATTTCAACAAATAAAGATTTTTCATTCATGAAAGCAAAAAAAAAACTTATTTTGTTATCTTGTCGAACCTTCAAGCCAAAAGACGACTTTTCTGTACAAAAAATGGAATTTTCAACCAAAAAATATGAATTTTCAGAAATAAAAATTATTTTTTAAAAAATAGTTAAATTTTCAACCAATGAGACTAATTTTCAACAAAAAATGTGAATCTTCAACAAAAAAGTTATTTTTTTAACAATTTTTAAATAGAATAGTTGAATCCTCAAGCAAACAAGATTAATTTTCAAACAAACAGTTGCATTTTATCCAAGAACGGTGCAATTCCTACTAAAATAGATAAATTTTTAAATCAAGAAGACAAATTAAAAAAAATAGTTGCCTTTTCATCCAAAAATGAATTCAGTTAAATTTTTTTGATAAGAAGTTAATTTTCTACGAAAATAGTTAAACTTTCAGCCGAAAAAGGCGAATTTTTAACAATGCAGTTGCATTTTTATCCAATAAAAATGCAATTTCTTCTAAAATAAATGAATTTTTAAATCAAAAAGTCAAATTTTCAAAACAATACTAGAATTTTCATCCAAAAAAGTTTAATTTTCAACAGATAAATTACTAATAAGAATCATACATAAGTTAATATTCAACTGCCAGAATTTTAAACTTGTGAAATATTTAACCTACAATCTTTTATAAACGGAATAAAAAAATTTCATATTTACTCTTCTTGACAGTTATTCAGAGCTGTAGAAATTCACTGACTTTTCCAAGATTTGTTTTTTAATATTCCCTGACTTTTCCCTGACCAATGAAATTCCCTGACTTTTTTTTCAATTTTTGTTGTCTATGTTCGTTTTTCACTCACCAGGCTTCTTTGGCGCGTACAGTTAAATTCGTATCAAATTTATGTACAATTACTGCAAGCTATTTGTTTCATTTGCGAATTTCCAAAAATGATGTACATGAATGAACGACCCCCCCCCTTCCGTAACGAATCGCGACAAGATATCTCGACCCCTCCCTCCCTCTTGAGCTGTTACGTAATTTAAGTACGGTCCCTAATAAGCAAACATTATTTGAGTAAAAAGTGTTAGCACAAATATTTTCGTTTAACCCAGATACTTCGATTTAATTATAATATGTTTCATATAAAGTTAAAAATATTAACCATTGAAATAGTTTAGTTTCGGCCACACGTCTTTTACTTACAAAATTTAAAACTTTTTCATACCGAAAACTAATAGTACCAACTTACAATTTCTTATGGTGAAAATTTTTACAATTAACTGATTGAACATTTCTAAATTTTTGAAAAATAAAAAAATGAAAACTTCCATTAAAGATTTTTACGTCTATATCTTTAATGATTACTATTTAAAGTTTAAAAGGACCCCAGCCTCCAAGGCAATGTATAATAACTACTTCTCTTTACCTGATGTAGTATACACAGTGCTGAAGGCCAAAATGTTCTCGGAAATATTGAGACAATACTGTTTGAAATAACCCTTGTATTTCAAAATATTTTGATATAATATTTTTACCCGCCCTTATTTCCTTATTTATTGCTGATAGCTTATAAAAATTATCACTTGAACTCGAGCATTTCATTTTATGAAGTTGGATGGTTTTGAAATTTATTGCTGGGTGACTTGATGAATTTTTTTATTTATAAAGAAAAGTGGACACTTGCCAGTTTTTTCATGTTGGAATTATCAATGTGGAAAATTTTGTAATATCCTAATTTATAGTTGGGCGACTTGATAAACTTGGAATTCTTGTAATTCTTGTAATTGAACAATGCACAAGAATGTATATAAAACGTACAACTTCTGATTTTAGACAAGAAAAAAATGTATAACACATATATTAACAGTTTATTTTCTTTGACTTCCGGAAAATAACTTATATTTCTCAAAACATTTGATTTCAGAAGAAATTTGTTGAACAAGTGATTCAAAATCATTTTTTATCATGTTTTCAATATTTTTTATGTATTCTCAAAAGATCTAATTTTGAATTGCGCGCCAACTACGGCCAACCAGTGCGCGCCCCGAACGCAAGCGCTGTAGGAAAAGGCGCCCACATTGGAAACACTGATTTAGCACTTCAGAGCATGGGAGCACGATTTTGGCAGGTGGTCTGTATGCCGTGTTTGCTTTGCTGCTTACAACTACAATCTTATGATCTTCACATGTACAGGACATCACAAATTTGTACCCACTTTTCTCCATTTCGCGACGTATTTCGCAAAATTTAGGTTCACCGTCATCAAGTCGTGGGTCTTTGAATAGTTGATAGCTCCTGAGAATGCTTCTGTGATGTCAGAATTGTGAGTGGAAAAATAAATTTGCGAACGGTTTTCGCCGTTCAAATGCTGTCTTCTGCTATCTGCAGATTGCACCCTTTAGAAAAATTTATAATTTCTGAAAAAATAATAATTTCCTCAGCAAAAGACTTAATTTCTATACATTTTATTGATCCGAGGATCTCGCAAAACCCCAAATATTTGACAAGTTTTCTTTATTTCGTTCTCAAAATCTGGAGAAAAATTATATATTGAGTCAGTGACGTACCTATACAAAAAAATTCCAAGTCGGATTGAACCAACGCCCTTAAGGAGTGGACTCCAGCCTGATCATAAGCAACTAAGATTTTGACTGACAAGTCATAAATTACTAGATCTACCTTCGTCGATCAGTTTACACATTCGACCGTGCTCTGATCTTCAGTTAGTCTATAGGAATTGCGTGTGACAAGGCTGCACTTAATTAATTAACAGTTAATTAGTTACATGTGACTTAGTAGTGCATTTAAATTCATATTTTGTAAGTTCTTGTAGCAAAGCATTATACATTTTGCGACAGTTTTATGTCCTTTTAATTATAGAAATTTAAATACTGCCATGGAATTATACGATAATACGTAGTTTTCCCTATTACAGACATAATTATTGATTAGCTTTTCCTTATTTGCTATTGTGACTGATTTAATTCATAAAAATAAATCAATTTGAAAAGTCATGTTAAGTGCACGTACAATGTAGACGAACAGATCATTTACGAATGGATCTGACCAAGCTGATTCCTGGCTCCCATCACCATCCCTCCATTACTTTGAACGGCGCGTCAATTTGATTAGCCCTCACAAGGAGAAAACACACATTTAATTGAAGATTTAAGCAACGCAGAATCATTCATCAATAACTTTAGATTCATTTTACTTCAATACTTTCTTTCTGTTAAAATACTAAAATACTAAATAAAAGTACCCAAATACTAAAATAAATAAATTTAATAATAAATTCAGTTTAACATCAAACATTAATTCAACTCCAATTACAATAATATTTATATGGAGAAATGGATAAAATTACATAATTGGAAAATTTAATAAAATTTTTTACACATAACCTAATATTAAAATATAGATTATTCTCTGCCTGCATTTTGTCAGAAACTGATTCTTAGCAACAGCAGACAAAGTGAACTCTTTCTGTTCTGCACGTGCACTAGGAAGGTCAAAAAACTTTTCCCACTTCTTTGCGGATTTCAATCCATTATTCTATAAGAGTTAATTACTATTTAATTCATCCCTGTTTGCGGATAAAATTCTTAACGCCTGTGTCCCATACATGAGCAGTCGATTTTCTTTCTGGTGGTTTGCTGAAAAAGTCTGCACATGCTGGGAAATATTTTAAACCACTCGCAAAAAAATAGCACCCTGATTCTTTTACTTACATATTATTTTCCTTTAATATATATTGTGTATCTGAAACAATTATTTCTTATTATTATGTTTAATTATATATTATGACAGGATGATAAAATATCAGACTAAGGATTAGTATGGTAATTATTTATTCTTTATTTTTCACGGTTAAGTACAATAATCTGTTAAAAGTTCAAGGTTAGTGAACCTGCTTTCTTTAATAAAAATGTAAGTAAATAATAATAATTACTAATTAACATCTTTTGTGCATTTTTGTTTGTAATACGTTTTCAATATATTATGAACTTTATTTTTTTTGCAATATTTTTGCATATTATCAATTTTCTAATTCAATTTAATTCATATTTTCGACTGAAATCAAAAAATGTAAGAATATACTTCCAAATTATATATTCTTTTGTAACAGATTTGGCATTTCCCGAAAATTTCGGCTTTGTAACACCATACTATACAAAAATTATTTATTTTGGTGAGAGAAAATAACACCTGATTTTTGTCAAAATTTAAACAATATATATTTAGTGTTCCCTCGAGGTCAATTTTGTACAAAGTTCTTGTTTCTGGATTAATTGACTCTATTATTGTTTCTGATTTCGTTCTATCACTCATGGATTGTATTTTTAATACAAAATATTGAAATTTGATTTTTTCACGTTTGTAAAATAATAATTTAAGGTTACTTGTGGTAATTCTCTGTACAAAATATTGATTTAGAAAGAAAGTATATATAGTATATATGTTTTTTATTCTTAAAAGAGTTACAGATTATATAATTCCAGAAGGAATAATTTTTAATTGAGCTAAATCATTTCAACAAATGAAGCTTAAAAATTCAGTGCAAAATTAATTCATTTCCACGCCACCCAGGAGGCAGAGTTACAACCCCTTTTTTTGTAAAGTAGTTCGTCGAAGGGACAGAGAAGGCATGAATCACAAATTAATAACTCACAAAATTTGTAATAACATTCGAAATTAAGAACAAATTTGTAGCTTTTTTGGGTAAATAACTTTTATCTATTTACTTTTTCCCTATCTGGTGTCGATTGTCCAAAAATTTAATTTTTTTTATTTCTAATGTTGTTTTCTTACGAATAAAACAAAAACTACGCGTCCTATCAAAAAGTAATTTATAACAAATTTGTAGATATTTTTTGGGTGCACCATTTTTTTTTCATCTTTTATCGCAACTTGCACAGTTAGACCGCGAAATTAAATTTTGGATTTTTCATTATGTTTGGTGCGCTCAAAATTTGAATTTTCGATTTTTCAAAAAAATATGAAAAGATGTTATGATAATCTCGTAGGGCTTCCAAAAAGCAATGCTTTCATCTTCTAGAATTTTTGTCATATCGTGCGTTTTTTAGCTTCAAATTTTCATTTTTGTTTGGTTTTTTTTAATTTTTAAAATGCTATAACTCTGGTAATTTTCTTTTCATCAAAAATAGGTGTGAAGATAAATTTTTCGAGATTCTAAGTGCTATGAATAGCTGTACATAGAATTTGTGAATCTTAAAAAAAAAATTGTCTCAAAAATTTTGAAAATGCTGTAACTTTTTGAATTGTTATCCAAAATAGCTAGCTAATGAACTTGACCTTCAGTTTTCCCATATGATATTTTCATTTCAGCATAAAAATTGTTTAAAAATGTTAATTATTTGATTTTTTAATAAAAATCTAGACACGCTTGGAAAATTGGACTTTTCGAAATAGAAAAAATTTTTGATGCACATCAAACCGGTTTGATTTACTTAAGCTATTACAATTTTTTAAATAAAAATAACTTCTTTTTTTTGTCAAAAAATGAATCCAAAAGTAGGTGTCGAATCTTTGAAATTCGATTTATTCGAATATTCGAACAAGTCGAATTTCGAATATTCGACTTGACTTTTGGATCCATTTTGTAACCAAAAAAAAGAAGTTATTTTGATTTTAACAATTGTAATAATCCAAGAAAATCAAGCTGGTTTTATGTAGAGTTAAGTGTTTTTCTATTTCGAAAAATCCAATGTTCCAAGCTTGTCTAAATTTATATAAAAAATTCGAATAAACGACTACACACACATAAATAATCTTTACTTTCGAAAGGATAGCAATTTAAAGTTATGCAATTTTGAAGAGTTACAATGGACAATTCTTGAATGTTGAAAATTTGGAATAGCAAATTATTCAATTTTCAAGAATTACATATTAATGGTATATAATTTGAAACATTTTTTTGGAATAGTAGAATTTCGAAGACTTACAATGCAAAATTATTTAATTTTAACAATTTACAATTCAAAACTCTTCAATTTTTAATGTTTACAATTAGAAACTCTTAAATTTTGAAAGAAGTATGCATAACAATTCATAAATTGTCGAGATTTTGAAGATCAATCTTCCAAATTAATGAAGTTTGGAATGTAAATCATTAAAATGACAACATTTTTAATTTAAAATTTGCATAACTTTTTAAATTGTAAATTTCAAAATTTAAAAATTCTTTAATTTTAAAGATTTGCAATTCAAAGTTCTAAATTTAATTGTAAAAATTTAAACATTTATAATTTGCTTTTGTAAATGTTTAATTCCTAAAGAGTTATAATGACAAATTCTTAAGTTTTCAAAATATAGATTTACAAATTATTCCATTATTTAGACTTATATTTTGAAGGATTGTAGGTTAAATTTTAAATTAAATTATTGAATTATTGAATTAAAAAATTTTTAATGAAGGATAAGATAATAATTACATTATATGTATTTCTAGTAATTGGAATTATAGTTCTGTTTTTATAAAATGTTGAGGATATGCAATAATTTTAAATTTTAAAAGTACATACGGAAAATTCATTAGACGAATAGTCTAAAAAAGTCTATAGAAATTGCAGACTATACAAAAGTAAATACTGAAGAATATTAAAGAACTATATATAGATATTGTACTGAAAGTTTCATTAGTTTAAGGCCATGTAACGAGTATACCAGCTGATCAAGTTAGTCCTGAGATCAATATTTTTTCACCCATATTTAAAAATTTATCAAAAGATCATTGTGAATGCTAAACATGAACTCATCTTAACGAGAGCACGTACTGACTTGAATGCTGTAATGCGAAGTATACAAGAAAATCCTGAAGAATTGAAAATTTTACTCAATAAAGTGGAGTGGATGGTTCCCTGCTTATTTGCTGGAGAACGTCACAAGCTACAATTGTTGAAATTTATTGATAAGGATCCACTCATAACACTGAATTTTCGAACGTGGAAAATGTATGAGTATCCTCTAATTCCTGCTACACAGAAACATGTGCGGACTGTGAAAACATCAACACAGATAGAGAAACTACGATATATTATTCTGGATTTTCAAACAGGTCGAAGAGATCAACGTAAGAAATATGGCAACATTTTCGATCACTGTAGCATCACAAACGTAAAAATTTTCTTAAATTCCCAATATTATCCATACGGTAATTTAAATCTAAACTTCGATCAAAATCAATTTGCTCCATTGTATGAGATGTATGCTAATTTTCAATCTTCATATTATTATGGAAAAGAGCATGAACCTCTACTAAAGAAAGATACCTTCAAGAAATATGCTGCACTAATTGTTATTGATTGCTCAAAACAAAATGAGTTTCTTAAACAGGCTTCAGTGGATGTGCGATTATAATTTGAATCAAGTACCAATTTTCCCGCTAACACAGCAGCCTACTGCCTAATCTTACGTGATCGCATTGTCCAATACCAACCAATCAGTGGTATGATGAAGAAGCTGTGAGGTTGTGGGGGTAAGGCTGAGTGGAAGTGGTAATTCTGAGTGGAGGGGGAAGAGTGTCAGCAAGGTATAAAAAAGCTCATTTTCGCAAGAAAAATCACTTTTAGTCAAGATGGACTACATTGTGGATATTCAAGGCTTCAAGCGACCAT
Organism: Andricus grossulariae; assembly: GCA_011634705.1. Lineage (NCBI taxonomy): Eukaryota > Metazoa > Arthropoda > Insecta > Hymenoptera > Cynipidae > Andricus > Andricus grossulariae. The sequence continues at coordinate 87,322,351 of JAABKJ010075445.1, read as the reverse complement.
ACAACGACTTTGTCTTCAAGGAGTTGGCTATTCTCCCCCTCCAGGATGATGCTCAACCTCTAGTCTTCCTCTTCGTCACATCTTTGAGAAAATCTACTCATGGAGTATTGAGTGACGTCATTAGTTATTTACACGCGATTGGTAAGGTAGGCTCTTGATGTAGCGACTGAGGCTCAACCTATAGTTGGGGATGTGAACTAGTAACGGCCAATGGTAATTATCTGACGTTGGTAACTCAGCCTGGAACAGAACCTTAAACTTACCTTGGTACCGAGGTTCCATATAACAACCTCTTCTTTGTCCTCAGTGCCCTCTTATATTCCCATTTCTTTAGTTTCACTAGTAACATTTTTTCTCCTCTTCGCGTTTCCTGTCCTACACTTCGCATCTCCTCTATCTCTACTTTAGTATCTATCATTTTTAGCACATCCTTCACTCCTTTCTTCAATTCATTCCCTTCTAATCCTAGACGCTTTATCACTATGTTTTTCTTTCATCTCTTTCTTTCCTGTCCAATCTTCTTTCTATTTCCCTTGGCCTTTCCCTCTCAAAATTCCCACTCTCCCCTTCACCAAACTTCTGGTTTTGATTTTTCAATCTTCACTATCCTATCTTCAAACTGTGCTACCTTTTTATTATGCTCATCCTGGTTTTGTAATCTTTGTTCTAAAGTCTGTATCCTTTTTTCTAAATCTTCCCTAAGTTCTTCCCATTTTCGCATCTCTTTTCTAAGTTCGGCCATTTCTTTTCTAATTTCTTGTTTTATTTCCTTTCTCTTTCTTCCTGCCTTTTGTCGTTCATCTGTATTACCTCTATTGTCATTTCCTGCAATTCTTTAAGCTTAAACTTTTCAACTTCTATCGTTCCTCTATGTTCAACTTTGTCTTTCCGCTTTTCTTTTTCCCCCGCGCTATTTTGATCTTGTCCCGGTGGTGTTTTGATCAATTTCGTTTTTTATTTTTTGTGGATCCTCCTTCCCTAGGGGCTGTAACACCTTTTAGTTGGTGGGGAGGCTTAAGCGTGTGGGACATGGGGATCAAAAGGACCTCGGCCTGCATGCGTATGGATATGAATGAAAGGATCCCTATAAACGGGCTCTCATGGGTGAGAGGGAAAGGATCCGTCTAAACGGGCTCTCCTGGTATGCGTGATTACGGTATGGTAGAATGGTGAAAGAGCCTAGCTAACATGAAACTTCTGGATCCCTGGGTCGAGGCCCCTCCCGGGGCGATTTACAGCTTTGAAATCGGGACAGGAATGACCTGCGGCCCGCATAGCGACCAAGAAACAGCCGTCCGTTCGTTATGGTGGTCTGCAAGCGGATATTTGAACATTGAGTGTCTCACTCAATGTGATCAACCCCCTATGCCATGTGCGTAGAGTAATCGTGCTCGTGGCACTTTGTCACCTAGGGGTTATGAAGGTGTCCTAACGGCCTCTCGGGGACACCGGACGACCTCCACGAGTATTGAGTTTTACCCCTGCATGCGGAAATTATTCTATTTAGTTAGAAGTTATTTTTTAATAAATTTTACCTAACCTTCATTAGTAACTTACGATTATCGCAGAAACTTCATGCTGCGCATGCACAAATGACCATGTACTGAGCGATAAGACTGATGCGTACACCACAGGGTTTGCCAGTTACGCATAATTCTCGAGTTTTTTGAAACTTCCTTCAAACCATTAAAATCAATCGAGAATTCCCTCGAATTCAAAAAGAATAACAATTTGAAATTCAAATCACTATGAATTGATTAGCAAAATATTCGAACATTATTCTAAAATTTAGTGAAAACCATTAAATTAATCCCTGGAACCGCTTAAAAAGTCCAAAAATGCCATGATTTTCATAGAAGGAGAAATAAGCTTTGAAACTTCCTGCAAACCATTAAAATAAATCGAGAATTCCCTCGAATTCCAAAAGAATTACAATTTTGAAATCAAATAAATATTAATAGATGAGAAAAATATTCGAACATTGTTGTAAAATTCAGTGCAAACCATTAAATTAATCCCTGGCAACTGTTAAAAAGTCCTAAAAATGCATTGATCTTTATAGGAGGAGAAAAAGTCTTCGAAACTTTCTTGAAACCATTAAAATCAATCGAGTATTCTCTCCAATTCAAAAAGAATAATAATTTTTTATTCAAAACAATATAAATTGATTAGAAAAATATTCGAACATTATCATAAAATTCAGTGAACCCCGTTTAATAATTCCCTGGAACCTGTTAAAATGTCTTGAAAATCCTATGATTTTTTTAGGAGCGGAAAAAAGCTTTGAAACTTCCTTCAAACCATCGAAATCAATCGAGAATTCCCTCGAATTCAAAATGAATAACAATTTTAAATTCAAATCACTTTAAATTGATTAGAAAAACATTCGAACATTATTATAAAATTCAGTGAACGCCATTATAATAATCCCTGAAACCTGTTAAAATGTCTTGAAAATCCTGTGATTTTTATAGGAGGAGAAAAAAGCTTTGCAACTTCCTTCAAACCATCAAAATCAATCGAGAATTCCCTCAAATTCAAGAAGAATAACAATTTTAAATTCAAATCACTATACATTGATTAGAAAAATATTCGAACATTATTATCAAATTCACTGAAAACCATTAAATTAATCCCAGGAGCCTGTTAAAAAGTCCTAAAAATGCCATGATTTTTATAGGAGGAGAATAAAGCTTTGAAACTTCCGTCAAACCATCGAAATCAATCCAGAATTCCCTCAAATTCAAAAAGAATAACAATTTTAAATTCAAAGCACTATAAATTGATTAGAAATATATTCGTAAATTATAATAAAATACAGTGGAAACCATTAAATTAATCCCTGAAACCTGCTAAAAAGTCCTACAAATGCCAAGATTTTTATAGGAGGAAAGAAAAGCTTAGAAACTTCCTTCAAACCATCGAAATCAGTCGAGAATTCCCTCGAATTTAAAAAGAATAACAATTTTAAAATCGATTCACTTCAAACTGATTAGAAAAATATTCGAATATTATTATAAAATTCCGTGAACCCCATTAAATTAATCCCTGGAACCTGATAAAATGTCTTTAAAATCCTATGATTTTTATAGAAGGAGAAAAAAACTTGAAACTTCCTTCAAACCATTAAAATTAATCGAGAATTCCCTCAAATTCAAGAAGAATAACAATTTCAAATTAAAATCACTATACATTGATCAGAAAAATATTCGAACATTATTATCAAATTCAGTGAAAACCACTAAATTAATCCCTGGAACCTGCTAAAAAGTCCTAAAAACACCATAATTTTTATGAAAGGAAAAGCTTTGAAAATTCCTTCAAACCTTTATAATAAATCGAGAATTCCCTCGAATTCAAAATGAATAACAATTTCAAATTCAAATCACTGTACATTGATTAGAAAAATATTGGAACATTATTATCTTCGAAACTGCCTCAAAACCATTGAAATCAATCGAGAATTCCCTCGAATTCAGAAAGAATAACAATTTCAAATTCAAATCACTATTAACTGATTAGAAAAAAATGCCAACGTTATTATAAAATTCAGTGAAAACCATTAAATTAATACCTGGAACCTGCTAAAAAGTCTTAAAAGCACCATAATTTTTATCAAAGGAAGAGAAAAGCTTTGAAAATTTCTTCAAACCTTTATAATCAATCAAAAATTCCCTCGAATTCAAACAGAATAACAATTTTTAATTCAAATCACTGTAAATTTATTAGAAATATATTCGAACATTACTATAAAATTTAGTGAAAACCATTAAATTAATCCCTGGAACCTGCTAAAAAGTCCTACAAATGCCATGATTTTTATAGGAAGAAAGAAAAGCTTTGAAACTTCCTTCAAACCATCGAAATCAATCGAGAATTCCCTCGAATTCAAAGAGAATAACAATTTTAAATTCAAATCACATTAAATTGATTAGAAAAATATTCGAACATTATTATAAAATTTAGTGAACCCCATTAAATTAATCCCTGGAACCTGTTAAAATGTCTTGAAAATCCTAGAATTTTTATAGGAGGAGAAAAAAGCTTTGAAACTTCCTTCAAACCATTAAAATCCATCGACAATTCCCTCAGATTCAAAAAGAATAACAATTTCAAATTCTAATCACTATCAATTAATTAGAAAAAATTCCAACATTATTATAAAATTAAGTGAAAACCATTAAATTAATCCCTGGAACCTGTTAAAAAGTCCTAAAAATGCCATGATTATATATAATATATAATATATATGTATAAATAATAATATAATAATAAGTTTATAACCAGCCTAAAATTATCTCAAAACAGAGAAAATAGGGTGGTTTTTCACGATGATGGGGCAATAATAGGGGAATTAATTATTTTTATTAACATTAATGTAGGTGCCAATTTTCTACCAAAAAATATTAATTTTCTACACAAAAAGGTGAATTTTCATCTTAAAAAGCCGAATGTTTTAGAAAACAGTTGACTTTCTGACCCAAAAAGATCAATTTTCAACAAAAAAGATCATTTTTAAAACAAATAATTGAATTTCTTTCAGAATAGTTGAATTTTTCATCCAAAGAGACGAAGTTTTTAAAAGACAGTTGATTTTTCAACAAAAATGTTCACTTTCAATAAAAAAAGATGACTTTTCAACATAACAGTTGATTTTTCAACAAAATGATTAAGTTTTAAACAAAATAGTTGAAAAAGATACATTTTTAATGAAATACATAAATTTGAAATCAAGCAGTTGAATTTTCAACAAAAAATGGAATAGTTAAATTTACAGATAATTGAATTAATTTTAGAAAAAAAGAAGTTGCAATCAAAAATATGAATTTCAACCAAATAGCTCAATTTCCAACTCAAAAAAATACGATTTTCAACAAAAAATGGAATAGATAAATTTTTTGTTTGAAAAATTAATTTTAGTCAAAAATGAAATAATTATATTTTCAGCTGAACATATTCATTTTTAAGAAAAAAAAGAGTTTTCAACAAAATAGTTAAATTTTCAACCAAAGAGATGAATTTTCGACCAAAAAGTTGCATTTTTAACTAAAAAAGATAAGTTTGTATAAAAAAATGGGATAGTTTAATTTTCAGTTGAGGAAATTTATTTTATAAAAAAAATAAGTTTAAACTAAGATATGAATTTTCCACTGAAATTTTGAATCTTCAACCAAAACAATTTTCAACGAAAAAGATAATTTTTCGAACGAATAATTGAATTTTCTATAAAAAAAAAATAATTTTCAAGCAAATAGTTGAATTTTTAACCCTAAAAATTGAATTATCAACAAAAATGTTCACTTTCAATAAAAAAGATGACTTTTCAACATAAGAGTAAAGTTAGTGATTCAACAAAATGATTTTCTACCTACAAAGATAAATTTTCTACCAAAAGATGCATTTTTAACAAAATAAATGAAGTTTAAATAAAATAGTTGAATTTTCAACTAAAAACGATCAGTTTTGAACAAAAAATGTAATAGTTGAATTTTCAGTTAATTAAAGTAATTTTAGAAAACAAAAAAAAAAGGATTTCAACTGAAGATATGAATTTCAACCAAATTGTTTAATTTTCAAATAAAAACAAAACGATTTTCAAACAAAAATGGAATAGATACATTTTTTGTTCAAAAAATTAAGTTTTAATCAGAAATGAAATAATTAAATTTTCAACTAAAAATATTAATTTTTAACAAAAAAAAAAGAGTTTTCAACAAAATAGTTAAATTTCCAAACAAAGAGATAAATTTTCGACGAAAAAGTTGCATTTTTAAATGAAAAAAATGTTTGTATAAAAAAAATTGGATGGTTTAATTTTTAGTTAGAGAAATCTACTTGAAAAAAAGAAGTTTCAAACTAAGAGATGAATTTTCAACTAAAATTTTGAATCTTCAACCAAAAAAATGATATTGTAATCAAATAGTTCGACTGCCAACCAAGTTGTTGAATTTTCAACCAAAAAGATAAATTTTCAACCAAAAAAATTAATTTTCCACTAAAAAAGACAACTTTTCAAGCAAAGAGATGAATTTTCAACCAAATAATTGGATTTATAACAAAATAGCTGATTTTTCCACAAAAAGAATCATTTTTAACCACATAGTTGAATTTGCAACCAAACGGTCGAATTTTGAAACAAAAATGATCAGATTAAATCCAAAAACATTTGCATTTTCAATTCAAAGAGACGAATTTTTTTAGAAGACATTTGAAATCTTAACCCAAAAATTTAAAAAATATATTTTTTTTTATTTCAGCCAAGAAAGATGGCTTTCCTACCTAAAGTTACTTTTTTAACAAAATTATTAAGTTTTTAACTATATAGTTGAATTTTCAAATAAAAAATGATCAATTGTCAAACAAAAAATTAATTTTCCACCAAAAAAGGCGAATTTTTAACAAAATACTAAAAAAAGATCTGTTTAAAAAAATGGAATAATTCAATTTTCAGTAAATTAAATCAATTTTGAAAAAATTAGTTTCAGCCAAAGTTATGTATTTTGAACTAAAATTTTGAATCTTCTGAAAAAAAAGAATTTATAATCAAATAATTCAAGTTTCAAGAAAGTAGTTAAATTTTCAACTAGAAGGATGAATTTTCAACAAAATAGCTGAACTTTCAACTAAAAAAGATAAGTTTTCAATAAAAAAATAAATAGTTCAATTTTCACAAAATAAAATTAATTTTCAACAACAAACAAACGAAGTTTCAACCAAAGATACGAACTTTCAAATAAAATTTTGAATCTTCAACCAAAAATGGATTAGTTAAATTTTTAGTTGAAAAAAAACTCCTTGATCTTCGACATTATAAAGAGGCTAGAACCAAGTGACTCGCGGTACCGCGAAAGGGATTTGGCTTAATAGTATAATAATAATAATAATAAATAATATAACATAGGGCTCCATTCAAAACCTACGTCACACTGTTAGTGGGGAGAGGGGGATTTGTGACGACCTGTGACGTGGCCGGGGGGGGGGTAAAGCAGAATGCAACATGATGCGTTGAAAATATAAATTTGAATAACAATTTTTGAAACGCTTGAAAAAATAAAAATTAAGTTTTTTCACAAGTAAAGCTCTAAATACAGACTTCACAGTTCTCCCTTGTTTTCAAAAAATGTTCCCTTTTTCTAGTTTAAAGTCGAACTAAATTAATAGAAAACAATAAGAAAATCCAATTAATTTTTATTATTTGGTTAATAAATTCATCTCTTTTAGTAGAAATACCTTTTTTAGTTAAATATGTAACTGTCTTGTTAAGAATGCATCTGTTTTGGATTAGTTTTCATATATTTTTTTTTAATTTGTCTTTTTTGTTTGAATTCAACTGTTTCTGATTCGAAACTAAAACCTTCTTTTTTATTATGCTAGACTATTATATTTTTTCTCGAGAATTCATCTTTTTGTTCAAATTTGAGTATTTTTTATTCAAAATTCAAATCTTTTTTTGGTTAAAATACTAACAAAAAAATTATATTTTTCGTTAGAAATTAATCTTTCCTTATCGAAAATTCAACTACTTGGCTGAAAGTTTGAAAGATCAACTATTCGGTTGTAGATGCAACTGTTTGGTTGATAATTAATTTTTGTTGTTGAAAATGCAACTATATGGTTGAAAATTACATTTTTTGTCACTTACAAATAAATTCTCTTCACTGAAAATTTAATTTTTTAATTATTCGTTAAAAGTTGTTTGTTTTCAGTTAAAAATTCAACAATTTGCTTGAGAATTGATGTATTTTGTTCCAAATTTGTCTCTTTTAGTAGAAAATTGATCTCCTTGATTCAAAATTCAACTACTTGGTTGAAAGTTGAACTTCTTAATGAGAAATTCATTTTCATATATTTTGTGAAAAATTTGTCTTTTTTTTTTTGAATTCAGCTGTTTCTAATTCAAAACTCAAACCTTCTTTTTGTTTAATTATTAACTATTGAATTTTTTTTAAATCAAACTTTTTGTTCAAAGTCGACTAGTTCTGATTCAAAATTAAAATATTTTCTTGGTTAAAATACTAACTATTATATTTTTCGTTAGAAATTAAACTTTTCTTATCCAAAATTCAACTACTTGGTTGAAATTTGGAAAGTTCAACTATTTGGCTGTAAATAACTGTTCGGTTGATAATTAATTTTTGTTGTTTAAAATTCAACTATTTGGTTGAAAATTACATTTTTTGTTCGTAAAAAATAAATTCTCTTTGCTGAACATTTAACTTTTTAATTATTGGTTGAAAATGGTTTTTTTTTAGTTGAAAATTCAACAATTTGGTTGCGAATTGATTTATTTTGTTATAAATTCGTATTTGCTGGTAGAATATTAATCTTTTTGATTCAAAATTCAACTACTAAGTTGAAAATTGAAATTTTTTTGAAAATTCATCTTTTAGGGCTGAAAATTGTATTATTTTTGCAAAAATTGAACTATTTCGTTCAAAAATATGCTTGAAATTTTTTTCTTTATTGACTGACAAATCTATTCGTGTTGAAAATCCAACTTTTTTGTTGAAAATTCGTCTTTTTGGTTCAAAAATTTGTCGATTCCGGAAAAAATGTAACCTTTTTTTTTAAAAAATAAAACTTTTTGATTAATAAATAATCTATGTTGGTTGATTATTCAACTATTTTATTGGAAATTAATTTATTGTGTTGAAAATTGAACCGTTTTGTTGAACATTCGTCTTTCGGGACAGAAAATTGGATCTTTTGGAGTGAAAATTAAATTGAGTTCTCATAAAATCGTTCAACTATTTGCTCAGAAATTTGAACTGTTTTATTGAGAATTCGTAACTTTTGCTTGATGGTTTAATTATTGTCTGTAAATTCAACTATTTACCTGATAGCTGATTTTTCTTTTTTAAAATTCAACTATTTCGTAGAAAAATCATCTTTGTAGGTCAAAAATTCGAATGCCTTTGCAAATTCAACTATTTTATTCAAAAGTATTTTTTTGTTGTTGTGAAAATTCTATTCCTTTCTTGAAAATTCATCTTTTTTGATTGCAAATTCATTCTTTGTTTTTGTTTTTTTTTTGGTTAGAAAATTTCTTGGATTATTTGGTTAAAAATGCAACTATTTGTGGTTGAAGTTCATTTTTTTGTTGTTGAAAAATTTAATATTTCGTTAAAAAATCGTCTCTTTTGCTCAAAAGGTTAACTAGTTGGCTGTAAATGCAACTGTTTGGTCTAAAATAAATTTGTTCGTTGAAAATTCAACTATTTGGTTGAAGTTTTGAGATCATTTTGGGCTGTGAAGTCTATTAAAATATTATTTTTGTATGTTTTGTGTTGTATTTTTGGCGTTTATCAACTGAAAACGAAAAAAAAATGTTGACCTGCGGCAAGAGGGGTGGGGGGGCTTTTAATCCTTATCCAAACGCTCAAGGTGTCCGAGGTGTCTGCCAATACAGCATATACAGCATATACAGCATATATTGCATATACAGCATCTCATATCGAAATTAATTTCTATTCCATTCCAGTTTATAAAACGACATTTCTTTGCAAATCAGGATTCATGGTAGTGAATCGCCGTCAAATTAAAACAAAACTACGAATGTGTATTTTAGCAATTCTTGTAGCCTACAATATTCAACCGATTTGTCTGCAATTTTCAGGATAAATTGACTAGATGAAGTTCAAGAGCCACTTCTAAAGCAAATTTGGATTGCCCTGTTATTTCTGAAGTTATTACACTTTTTATGCCCAAGATTTGATTTTTCATCAGTTTAGTCGACCTGGAGTCTACACTATTTGAATAATTCGTCTAAAAATCTTAGGATAAATTAAACAGATCAAGCTCCAGTTGTTATCACTGAGGAAATTTGTATTCATCAATTGCTCTTAGAGTTTTTTCACTTTTTATACCCAAACTTCAATTTTTTGGCAGTATATTCGACCTGGAGCATACAATATTTATCTAATTAGTCTAAAAATTTAAATATGAATTGACCAGATCAAGCACCAGTGCTATATTTGAGGACATTTTGGATTGATTAATTATTTCTAGAGTTACTCCAATTTTTATGGCCAAAATTCGATTACTTAGTAATTCATTCAACCTGATGTCTACAATATTCTACCGATTCGTCTAAAATTTTGAGGATGAATTGAATAGATAAAGCACAAGTGCCACTTTCGAAGAAAATTTTGATCGAGTTATCATTTCTAAAGTTATTTCAGCTTTTATGCCCAGAGTTAGATTTTTTATAAGTTTAGTCGACCTGGAGTTTACACTTTTCAACGGATTCGTCTAAAAATTTTAGGATAAATTAAACAGATAAAGCTTTAGTTACTATCACTCATTAAATTCTGGTTTATTATATATTTCTACGGTTATTTCACTTTTTGTGATCAAAATTCAAATTTTATCAAATCAGTCGGGCTGTAGCCTACATAATTTAATAGATTTAGATACCAATTTCAGGATTCATTGACAATATCGATTTTTCAGCAGTTTAATCGACCTGGAGCCTACACTATTTACCTAGTTAGTCTAAAAATTTTCATATATGTTGACTAGACGTAGCTCCAGTGCTTTTTTCAGAAGATTTGGACTAGTTTATTATTTCTTGAGTTATATTACTTTTTATCCTAGAAATTCGATTTTTTAGTAGTTAACCCAACATGGAGCCTGCAATATTCAACAGATTGTTGCTTAAATTTGTGGATATATTGACTAGACGAAGCTCTAGTGCCTTTTTTCAGAAAACTTGGAATCATTCAATATTTTTGAAGTTATTTCACTTAATCTGCCCAAAATTTGATTCTATGGCAGTCCAGTCAACCTTGAGCCTACAATATTCAATCAATTCCTCTCAAAATTTCCGCATATTTTGGCTAGATGAAGCTCAAGTTCAAAATTTTAGGAAATTTTGATTTACTTATTATTTATAAAGTTATTTCACTTATTATGCCTAAGATTCAATTTTTAGAAGTTCTATTGGCCATTAGCCTGCACTATTCAATTACTTAGTCTAAAAATTTTAATATAGATTCACTTAATGAAGCTTTAGTGCTACATTTTCGGAAATGTAGATTTATTAATTATTTCTAGAGTTATTTCACTTCTTATACCCGAAATTTGATTTTTTAGCAGTTTATTTAACATGAAGCCTACAAGATTCAACGGATGAGTCTAAAAATTGCAATAAGAATTCACTTAATAAAGCTTCAGTGCTATTTTTTAGGAATTTTTTATTCATCAATTGTTTCTAGAGTTATTTCACTCTTGATGCCCATACTCATATTTTTTCAGCAGTTTAGCGGACCTGGAGTCTACACTATTCATCTGATTAGTCTACAAATTTAAATATAAATTAAATAAATAAACATTTAGTGCCATTTTTCATAGACTGTTCATTTGTCTATTGTTTCTCGAGTTATTTTGCTTTCTATGCCAAAAAAATATTTTTTTACCAGTTTCGTCGACTTGGAGCTTACACTCTTCAATTAATTGGTCTAAAAATTTTGATATAAATTCACTCAATGAAGCTTCAGAGACACTTCCCAGGAAATTTTGATTGTTGAATTGTTTGTAGAGTTATTTCAGTTTTTATATGCAAAATTGGATTTTATTCAACCTAGAGCCTACACTATTGAACTAATTAGTTTCAAAATTTCAATATAAAGTCACTAAATGAATCTTTAGTGCTTCTTTTTATCAAATTTTGGTTTAGCAATTTTTTCTGATGTTATTTTACTTTTTGTGCCCAAACTTAAATTTTTCAGCAGTTTAGTCGACCAGGAGCCTCCACTACTTAACTGTTTGGTGTAAAAATGTAAGGATAAATTGACTAGATGAAGTTTCAGTTGCTCTCACTCAGGAAATTTTAAATTATTAATTATTTCTTGTATAAATTCACAGTTTTTTATAACAATTGATAAGAACAATGATAAGTATTATCATGTCTAGTCAGATAGAAGGAATATTTCTGTCTTTGACTCAACGTTCTGCGATTTTTCCTCGCGGAGTAATAAAGCTTCAAAGCCAGGTGTCAGGACTTTTCAATCCGACTTTAGGCTTCGTCAAGAGGTCTTGTGTCGACTGCTGAACGCGAATAAACAAGGGTGTGGCACAATAGGCTTTATAGCTTGAGCGCCAGAGGAGCTCTCCATGGGCTTCTCGCCCGTCCTAAAACTAACTAACTACGTAATAAAATTGTTAACAAAATTGTTTGAACAAAAAATGACCAGGATTTCAAAAAAAATTACCGAGATATTGGTAATTAGGAGAATTTTTTATCTTTAACGTAAAAAGTATTTCGAGGACCTCTTAGTGCATACACAAGCGTTAGTGATGACTGGACTAAAATCAAAAACATGTATCTTGAATTTAACGACATAAACATTTGATCTTACAAGTGTTTAATTGAGACAAATTTGCCAACATTTGTAATGAAAATATGTATTTTTTACATTTAAATGAATATGCATTTAGCTTAGTAATATATTTATTTGATTAGAAGAAACATTGGATTGAAATAGTCTCGTTCCTTTTAACCAAATCAATAAATGTTTAATTTAACAATACAATTATTTCGTTAAGATAAAAGTTCATTTTGTATGATTAATTTAATTCTAATAGTCAAATGAAATATTTTCTTCAACTAAAGAAACAAATATTCATCTAAACACAATATTTTATTCATCCTAAGAAATAGTTCATTGGTATATAAATTAATCATTTGGAATTTTCAAGAAAAAATCTTATTTCATCGACTTCTTCCAGACCATTTGAATAAATTCTATTTTTTATTTATAACTGGTTTGGATGAATTCGATGAAATAAGACTTTTCCTTAAAAATTCCAAATTAATATTTCCCAGACGTTAAATCAAGAATATTTACCTCTCGAAATTTCTTTTATTAAATTAATCAACTCTTCGAATGAAAAAAATATATTTTTACATCTTTTGAATTCTTTCGAATTAAATAATTATTCATTGCATTTTAATAAACTCAAAGGCTTAATTCAAGTTTAAACTAAATATAATTAATCTAAATGGGTCCTGGTCAATTCAAACGATCGAACTCATCAATTCAAATAAATATATCTTTGCTTCATGACGAATCAGATTTGAGCGCATCTAGACCTTCTGAGAATTAAATTATCATATTCAATTCCAAATTTTTTTTTTTTTTGCTAAATGGTTGAATTATGATCTTATAAAGAAAGAAATTTCAACAAAAAATGAAATTGGTTAATTTTCTGTGAAAAAATTAATTTTTAGCCAATAAGAACAAACCAATTTTTAAACACCAAAAAAAGTAGTTCAACGTTCACCCAAGTAGTGGATTTTTTAACTAGAAAATATGAAGTTATAATCAAAAATGTCAATCATAAAAAATTAGAAAAAACAAGAGAAGGTATAATTTCAAAAATTGGGTTTAAAATGTTTAATTTTATTTATTTTAATAAGAAAGAAAATTTTCCAGTGATTCGTGAATATATTTTCTGAAAAATCAATGGCTAATTTTTGTATGCAATTGAGACTCAATATTTTTCTAAACCGTGATAGCTATTGCATATAATAAAAGATTCTTAACTGTCTGATGTTGAATAATCAAGAAAAGAAAATCATACACAATCATATTTACGAGGTATGAATATTTACCTAATTCCGCAAATACTGACTGCGTGTTAAACTTATTTTAATTTTTAGGCCTAGACGAAATTCGAGATAAACGATCTCGTATGAGTGGATCTGACATGAAAAAAAAGAATTATTTTGAAGAAAATTCAATACTTGTTGAAAATTATTTCTCATCAAGCGATATTCTTTCTTTAAGAAAAAAACAATGATATTATGATTTTGGTGAAACTGGCGGAATACATACATTTCGTTTTATCGTTATATATTAGAGAAGAAACGGGACAAACTATAATTTCAAAAATTAGGCTTAAAATTTCCAACATCTATGCATCTCTTTGTAGTTATATTCAATACTTGTTTGAAGGATATTTCAGTATGCGATATTCTTAATAAGAGGAGAAGAACGATATTGAGATTTTGATTTAATGGACGGATTACATATCTGAAGATTATTATTCTCAGTCACAAGCTGTAGTTTCTTAGTTTTAATGAAGGAGTGAGCGAGCAAAACGAGATAAATCCATTTTTTGAAAAAATTGAAATAATTTTTGTTTCTGTTTGTTAGTAAGATTATCAATTTTATTAGCAAACCTAAGTTGGTGACAAAAGTTTTCTTCTCGGTTTCTACATCTATCGATACAATTTTTTTACAAAACTGGAACAATTTTTACATTCTCATCTTGAGGAGAAGATAATACTTTTTACCATATAATATAATATAATATATATAATATTAAATCGCATAAAAAACGAAGTTTGGCCAACAAGAGAACAACTTGAACCTGGAAATCACAATGTACTTCAACAACCTTTGATTGATCCATCAAAAGTATTGCTCCCGCCTCTGCACATTAAACTTGGACTTATGAAACAATTCGTCAAAGTTTTGAATATGGGGTACGCTGACTGAAATGCAACATCCATCAATTAATTAAATATCAAATAATGAAGAAATTAAAAAGCGGTTCAGTGTAATAACATATGTTCTCTTGTAATGTAAGCTTCACATTAAAAAATACACACATCAAAATCACATTTCAATCATAATTTATAGGGTATAATTTATAATTCATAATATTATAGTGTCGCGAAATTACTGAATGGAAAGAACTACAAAATTCTTGATGAAGAAACCAAAAATAGTTTGTTTTTTTTCATTCTGAACCAAACTGTTTAGAATTTTAGATTATCACTTTTTCCAAATAGGAAAAGAAACAAACCAAGAAGGAAAATAAAGAAACCAAAAATGTATAGATTTCTAAAATCGCTAACATATAAAACATTCTTTGTACTATGTTTGAATGAAAAAGATTTTTTTCAAGAAATTGAGGTAAAAAATTGTACAGCTTGCAGCAAATCATGAGTTTAGGATCTCTCGATTTAAAATCTTTTATTTAAGATCAAAATGAAATCTACTTTCCTATGAACATTTCATTGGTGAGAAAATGATTGTTCTTTAAAGAATTCTGTTTAATAGTGATCAAAAAATTAATTTATCCAATTAATAATCCCATCCAAAAAATGTTCTATTCTCATCCTCTCCAAAGCTTTGAAAGTACCCTTTTAAAGCATTCTTGTCATATATTTTGGAATAACTTCAAAACTGTCTTCATCATTCAAAATATACAACATTTTTTTGTTATAAACATTCGCTTTAGCAACAAGTTTAGAAATTATTTGGGGAGGGGGATTATATTCATTTGATAATAATAATAATAATTACTAATAATAATTTATGGGTTTTTCAAATGGCTTCTGAAATAATGGTACTCCACAAACAAATTTGAATGGGAAGAAAAATATGGAAATAAAAATATGTCTTAAAAAATCATCCGAAATTGATGATAACGGAAACTGATAAAGAGAGTAGTAGCGATTTTTTGAGACGTTGATCATGAAAAAATGTATATTTTGAATTACGAAAATAAGATCTCCAACTAGAAAATTGGAAAAATTACTCCCTAAAATCATTTAAGAATTCTGAAAAATTAAACAAAAAACAATTAAAAATAGTATTGCGGTTTTTTTAATTAAATATTTTTTCTAGTATGTAAAATATAATTTTCTAATGAAATTTACCTATTTAAAGAAATTGTGTTCACAATTTATTATTTGTTTCTAGCAATTTTGTATCAGAATTGAGGTATAAAGATGCGGTTAAAAGTTGATTATTTTTTATTGAAAAGTGTACTATTCTGTTTTTGGTTAAAAATTTATCTTTTTTGATTTAAAACTAATTTCTTTGTTAAAATTTTATATTTTCTGGTTGAAACTCATCTTTCTGTTATAGCATTCATCTTTATAGCTTAAAAATTCAACAATTTGGTTCATATTGCTTTTTTTCTTGTCTGAACAATATTTTTTTGTTCAAAATTCAAAACGTTTATTGAAAGTTCCTCTTTGGTTTAAAAAGTCATATTTTTTGGGTAAAAATCTTGTGTCTCTTTGGATAAAAATAGAGCTAGTTGCTCGAAAATTCATATTTTTTAGTACAGGTTTCAATTTCTTTGTTGAAGAATCATATCTTTAGCTGTAAACTTAACTGCTTATTTTGAATGATTTTTTTCACCTGGAAATTCAACTATTGCATTTTTGATTGAATATTGATCTTTTACAGTTAAAAAATCTATTATTTTATTGAAAATTCATGTATTTGTTAATAATTTGTTTTATTTATTAGAAAATTCATCTGATTGATTTAAAATTAAACTTATTGGAAAAAAATGATTTTTTTTTTGTTGAAGATTCATCTCTTTGGTCGAAAATTTAACTATTTTATTGAAAATGAGTTTCTTTCTTGGTTCAAAATGATTTTTTGCTGGAAAATTAACTATCCCATTTTTGGTTAAAATTTCAACTTTTTTAGTTGAAGATTCATCTCTTCGGTTGAAAATTCATCTATTTTGTTAAAAATTAGTTTTTGTAACTGAATATTCAACTATTGTATTTCGGTTGAAAATTAATCGTTTTCAATAGAAATGTAATCTTCTTGTTTGAAAATTAATATGTTTTGGTCGAAAATTAAAATATTTGGTTGAAAGTTCAACAACTTTGCTTAAAAATTTTGTTGGTACGAAGATTCATTCATATTCTTGAAAATTCAAGTTTTTTATTAAAAATTCTTCTTTGGTTGAATTCAATTGTTTTGAAAATAAAACTAAATTAAATAAAACCTTTCTGGGTTGAAATATTAACCTTGACATTTTTGTTGATTATTCATTTTTTTGGTTAATGATTTATCATTTTAGTAAAAAAAAATCATCTCTGCGGTTGAAAATTCAACTCATTTCTGGTAAATTGTTTGATAATTCAACTATTTGGTTGGTACGTTGGATTTTTGTGTTTTTTTTCCTTCAATTTTCAAGAATTTAATAGTTAAATTTTGATGCTGGTGGAAAAGAAATACTTAAGATTAAAATTTGGAACTGTCTTAACAACCAAGGTATGTTTGAACCTTGAAAATTCAACAATTCCTTCTTGTTGAAGATTTGTCTTTTTGGATTAAAAATACTCTTGTTTGTTGAAAATTCTTGTTTTTGGTTGAGGATTTAAATATTTTGATAAAAGTTCGTCTTTTTTTTTTGTTGAAAATTAATTTTTCAAATTCAAAATTTAACAATTTAATTATTGGTTGGAAACTTATCCTTTTAAGTTGAAAGTTCAGTCAATCTGGCTTGAAGATTCTTTTTTATCGAAAATTCGTCTTTTTGGTAGAGGTTCTAAATATTTTGTTAGAAAAATGTTTTTTTTTGTGTTAAAAATCAATTTTCAAACTCAAAATTTAACGATTCAAATTTTCGTTGGAAAATTATCTTTTTAAGTTGAAAATTCAGTCAGTTTGGCTTGAAAATTCAGCAATCCTATTTTATTGAAAATTCTTCATTTTGGTTGAGCATTTAAATATTTTGATGAAAATTCTTCTTATTTTTGAAAATTAAGTTTTTAACTTATTATTGAACGATTCAATCTTTGGTTTTGAAATGATCTTTTTAATTGAAAAATGCATTCAGTTCGGCTTGAAAATTCAACAATTCCTTCTTGTTGAAGATTTGTCTTTTTGGATTAAAAATACTCTTGTTTGTTGAAAATTCTTCTTTTTGGATGAAGATTCAACAATATTATAGAAAATTCGTTTTTTTTTGTTGTTAAAAATTAAAGCGTTGCCAATTCTCATCAAGTGAATTTTCAAGATAAGAGATAGACAAATAGCTAATTTTCAACCCAAAAATATGATTTTTGCTCAATAGTTGAATTTGTAACAAAATAATTTAATTCTCAACAAAATAGGTGGATTTTTAACGAAGTAGCTGAATTTTCAACCTGCAAAGATGGATTTTTCAGGAAGAAGATTTTTTTCATCAAAAGACGATAGTTAAACAAAGTAAATACATTTTTAACCAAATAGTGAAATTTTTCAACTAAACAAAAGAAGTTTTCATCTAACAAGTTAAATCAATAATTCTTCAGTTTGAAAAATTACTTTTCAACAAAAAAACAAACATTTTTTACCAGTTAGGTTCAAAGGAAAACAACGGATTTTTACCAAATAGTTGAATCCTCAACCAATGTGCTGAATATTGAAGAAAAAAAATTAATTTTTATATAAGAAAAAAAAACGAATTTTCATCAAGAAAATTCAATCTTGAAGCTAAAATGTCGAATGATTTAGAAAACGGTTGACTTCAAAACCGGAAAATAGTAATTTACTTCCATAAATTTAATTTTCAATCAAGACAGATGAATTTTCAACCAAATATTCATATTTTCCACTGAAAAAGATAAATTTTGTACCAAAACTGGAACGAATTTTTTAACAATATTTTTGTAGCCTCAACCAAAAAGAAAATTTCTTTTTTCAAAAAAAGAATAATTTTTTACCCAAATCTACGAATTTTCAAGGCAAACTGACTGAATTTTCAACAACAAAATAATTATTGAATTTTCAAGCTAAACTGAGTGAATTTTCAATTTTCAAAAATGTCGAACCAAAAATGGAATCGTTAATTTTTTTAGTTTAAAACTTAATTTGCAACAAAAAAAAAAAAAAAATTTTCATCAAAACAGTTTTATCTTCAACCAAAAAGAAGAATTTTCAACAAAGCAAGAGTAATTTTCTTCAAAAAAAGACGAATTTTCAACAAAAGATAATTTTTTAATTTTCAAACCAAACTAAATGAATTTCAAACTCAAAAAGATTAGTTTCAAATCAAAAATGGAACCTTTACATTTTGAGTTCGAAAAATTACTTTTCTGCAAAAAAAAGACATTTTCATCCAATTATTTAAATCGTTAACAAAAAAAAAAGAATTTTCATAAAAATATTTAAATCCTCAACCAAAAAAAAAAAAGAATTTTCAACAAACAGAAGTAATTTTTAACCCAAAAAAATTAATTTTCAACATAAGAGAATTGTTGAATTTTCAAGCCAAACTGACTGAATTTTCCACTTAAAAAGATAATTTTCCACCCAAAAATGGAATCGTTAAATTTTGTGTTTGAAACACGAATTTTCAACAACAACAAAAAAACGAATTTTCATCCAGTTACTTGAATCCTTGACAAAAAAAAAAGAATTTTCAACAAAAGAGAATTATTGAATTTTCGAGCCTAACTGACTGAATTTTCAACTTAAAAAGATAAGTTAACCAGAAATGGAATAGTTGAATTTTGAGTTCAAAAAATTAATCTTCAACAAAAAAAAAAACGAATTTTCATCAAAATATTGAAATCCTCAACCTAAAAGAAGAATTTTCGACAAAAAAGAGTAATTTTCCTTCCAAAAATACGAATTTGCAGAAAAAAAAAGAATTGTTTAATTTTCAGGGAAACTGACTGAATTTTCAACAACAAAATTGTTAAATTTTCAAGCCCAACTGACTGCATTTTCAATTTAAAAAAAAGTTTTCAACCAAAAATGGAAACGTAGATATTTTAGTTAAAAAAATTTATTTTCAAGAAATGGAAAACAAAGTTTGATCAAAACAGTTGAATTCTCAAAAAAAAAAATGATGTTTAACAAAAATTGTGGAATCAGTGACCGCAACGTTACTGCTTGTTATAAGTAGGATAAGGATCCTCTAGATTTAGAGTCTACGCGGGATAACAAAGATCGAGGAGTCGTAGTATTAAAACACTCTCTAGGTAGTGGGACCGTGACTCACCAGGTCTATTCATGCGTGACACGTCAACCCATGAAGCTGAATGAGACTGATAGCTTATAAGGAATCGTCGTTGTGATACATATTACAAGACTAAGATTATCCATGCGTGATATTACGTATTGTGAAGTTAAATGAGACTGATAGCCTATAAGGAATTCTCGTTATGATATGTTATAAGACTAGGATCATCCACGCGTGATATTACTTCTTATGAGCCAGTATGAGACTGAGTAGATTGTAACTGCGACTATTGATAGTATTCTAAACTCATCGTTGTAAAAGTTATTTTGAAACTGAATAAAATCAATTTATGTTAAAATTTTGGGTGTTTCAATTCATCTTCTCCTTTCTGGGTCTAAACTAATTTTACCAGGGCTTAGGACTAGGTAAACATAAAACACAGTAAAAAACGAACTCTCTCACCATTCTAATTTTAATATTATACCACCTACCATGTCTTAAATATTAATTACATTAAATTATTTACTTTACATACATTAGTATTTGTAATTAACGATGATCCACTGTAGGATCATTATCTACTGTAGGGTGTTCTCCGCCTATTTTTCTGAATACCTATGTAAACTAGGCAAAAAGAAGAAATATAATTGAACGTAATTTGCCTGAATCGGTGGTGGCTGTATGGTGGCCGATTGAAATGATTCAATTAATGAAGCCGATTGAAAATTTCAGAAACCGATAGAGCGCAATTCGCGTGAATCGGTATTCTTAAATTCTCCGATTCAACCAATTTTAATTTTAAATTAACCTGAAAATCTTGACGTGAGGGTACAAACTCTAACCTTTCGAGCAGTTAAAATCGAAAAAAACAGTTTTTCGTACCATAATTTTTTGCATATCATTAACAATTCAGGAGTAAAAACTCTTTTTTTCCAGATCCTTTTTGACTCGGTACATATCCAACAACTGTGGATACCATTCCTCGATGCAAATTTTGAACTTCTTAAATTTATTGCTTACAATACTGCATAGTAGTTTCTCGTTAGTCAGTTTTTTGAATTTTTGAATTACTGGCGTCACAACTAATTTTGAAAAAACTGATTACGTATACGTAGTACAGGCAAATTATAATTTGCCTGTAATGAGGATAGGTGGTATATAAAGTTGAAGAAAAATACGAGTTTGGACAGTTTCACGATCTGCGAGATAAATATCGGTTTCAGAATGTTTAAGATTGCTTCTTTTTCATTTGTGCTATTTGCACTTATTTTTTCTTGTCTGGCGAGTGAAGAAAAAGAAAAAAATGACATGTATAGTGATAAGTACGATTATATCGCCTACCTTGAGATTATCGATAATCCACGATTAAGAGATCAATATTATGATTGTTTCATGGAACTTGAGCCATATTTAACTGAAGATCAAAAATTCCTTAGAGGTTTGTTAATTAAATTATAAAATCAATAATGATATTACTCTTATAGAAAAATAGTATAGGACTTTTATTGGTATTGGAAATAAATAATACAAAAATATTGAAGGAATCCCTATATTAAAAAGCGCATGGCGCTATTTTCGATTATTTCTCGAACTATCACGAAATTACTCGAAACAATTTGAAAATATTGTTGTCCGGAAACTCGTGTTTATGATTGGTTGGAGCTGTCGTTCTTTTTCCCCGCTTGAAATAAAAATTCTGCAAATTTCGGGCTTATGAGAAATTTAAGGTTATTTGAATAAAATATTCAATAATAATATTAAATGTAACAAAGGTGCCCAGCACTTTGATATAAAAAATGTAATGTGTAAATTTTTGAAGATTTCTAAAAAAATAAACGTTTTAGGAATTTTAAAATATTTCAAGAGAATGAAATTTTTTTTTGAAAATTGGTGGGAAAATTTGAACTCATTTTTTATTTACAAAAATACATTTCAAGAGAAAATTGACAAAGATTTGGTAATATTTAAAATTATTTCCTAAAATTTCGAAAAATAATATGGACGATTTTGAAGTGGAATTCTTTATCAGCAAGATTACAAAGTTTTATAAAAAATTGGATCAAGTTTGAGAGACATTTAGACAAATTTGACAAATGTTGACGCTTATAAAAGATTTTTAAAGTTTTCACGATAATAAAGAAATTTCTTTAAATTAAATAAAATTTATAAACAAATTTTGCTCAAGTTTACGAGACATTTAGAAGTTATAAATAGAGTCAATAATAACTTAAAACTTAAAAAAAATATGAAAGTTGAAAAAATGTAAATTTTTGAATATACGATAATAAAAATTTTGAAGCTGATTAAGCATTTTGAAAAGATTCACGATAATAAAAAATATTTCTTAAAATTTATGGAGTAATTTATACTGATTTTTTTATTTAAAAAAATGAATTTTGAGAGAAGATTTGAAAAGACTTTCAAACATTTCAAAAGATTTCCAAAATTGTCAAAACAGAATAGTTTTAGGTTATGGTGTATAAAACGATCAAATTAAACAATAAAGGTTATACTTCAGTTTTACGTTTCTTTTTAAATTAAATTAATCGTGTGGAAGAAGTTCGTCTACAATTACTGTTTCAAAATTACTTGAGATTGGGTAATCCCTGCCTGTAGGAGCTTCCTCGATTTCTTCAGGTGTCATGTCTTCAACCTCGCCGCTGTGCATATTTATTTTCACTCGTGTTCCTGTCCGAGATCAGGAAGTATTTTTGTTTTTATATATTGCACGAAGTTTTTTATTACCATCCACTATTGCAAATCCATCACCATCGGACGTTGATAATAGACTTTGTTCTTCTCTTAGTATAAGCATAGTGGCCCCATATCTTTCTTTCCAGTGAATTTCTTTATTGCGTGAAAAAGTTTATTTTCGAATTTCAAATAACCGGTTTGGATTCTTGTGGGGAATAAGCCGCACAAATCTATGATGCTCGGGTTTAATTTTATTTAGGCGTGAAGCAGGGCGACTGGCAGGAGGAAACCTGGACCTGCCACGAAGAGAAGGCTCGGCAGGAGGAAATCTGACCAGAGAACCCGCAGAATATGTGTGACGTGGAATGAAGAATCCAGCCTTAGGACCAAAAATAAGTTTACGAGAAAAGGCGGATCAAAATGTACGATAGCAATGAAAAATAACCATACGACCTGTTATTTTCATGTTTTATGACGACTTATAGAACAAAATTAAAAAATGCCTGGGAAAACTATATGGAAAAACTGCCTAATAGTGCGCGTCGAGTCGTGATCAAACGAGCTAAACACATTAGAGCTGCAAGGCATCAGGAAAACGCGACGCAAAAAAAATAACCTCCCTGCTTTGAGCTACAGAAAATTCAATTTCAATTTCAGAGCAATGGGGATTTTTTAATTCAATATGGGAAATCTTCATAATTTAGAATCAAAGAGAACCATGAAATCGATTTTTCGGTAGTAAGGCTGACTGCTTTGTTTCACGTCACACATTATATTACTGTATTTACCAATAGAATTAAGAATAACCACGAAGGATAAAACGAGTGTCAAAACAATCCTCATCTTTTCTGATCAGAGAAACAACTAATTAGATCATAAGATCATATGAAACATATATAACCTATTGTTATCTCACAGATGATTGGCGTCAAGATTGTCTTCAAATATTTACATTCAATTAGAGTTAGTTTCGATGAAAACTATGAATTTACTACATTTGTAAAAACTGATATCACAATTTATATAATCTTTCACGTTTGAGTGCAATCCGTCGTGTACATTACATAAAAAATTTAAATAGTGTCTTCTACAACAGCCCATGTAAAGCTTTACAAATAAATGTAGATTCTAAAAAATATGTTCAAAGAATTGGAAAAATGATTTTCATTTTTTTCAGTTTTAATTGTTTCAGAAATTTTTTACAAAAAGAAGGAGATTTCTTGAAATAAATCATTCCTGGGTCGATTAGATCAATTGATCGACAGAGGGATGTGCATAAATCTTATGAGGATAATTGTACTCTTCGTATTAGTCAAGTAGACAAGGATGCTCTTTGGTGAAATTGTAGACTGCAGGCTTTGAAAAAACAGTATAGGACAATTTAATAGTCCAGGTGAACTGGAAACTAGGACTAGTATAAGATTAGAGTAGCTAGATATACTAACGAAATACAGTCGACTAAGAGGAACTCGTGAAGGGGGCATTGTGAGGGCATTCAAAATGTACCTGATACTGCATAATTAATTCTTACAGTTAAGTATTTTGACCGGAATTTTGGTTAGAGTTGGATTTTTGTACCAAACATTGTTTTTTTCCAACAAAAAGATTGAGGAAAAAAACGAATAATTATTTTTGTCCATATTGAGCCAGATTGTCTTTTCTATTTTTCGAAAACTTAACTTATATTTTAAATAAAATTCGAAGCCAGAAACGGAGTTGATGAGTTTTAATGACTTTGAATCAATGTTTTGACATTTCTTAGAAGGTTAGGATGGAATTAGGACAATTATTATCGATGAAAGCTACGATTCTTCTTTACAACTGCTTTTATAGCGTCGATTCATTAACAACATTGCGCAACAGTATGAATTTATTTACGTCTCCCTCTCGTATGTAACCTTTTCTACTGATGCTTCCCATCTGTTCAATAAAACGTCACGTGTCATTAAGAGTCCACCTAGCCAAGAAGAGCTTCAAGTCTTCTGAGAGCAAGTATATGGAGATCCTTATCAGCTGGATGAACACGCTTCAGATAAATCACTCTTTTGTAGCTTTTGCCAGGGGCAAGGGTTGCAGGGTCGAGAGGAAGAGTGTCCACTAATTACTGCTGAAGAAGTGAAGAAAGTTATCGCTAGAACTGAGAACTTTTCAGCTTCAGGGCCAGATGAAATAAATAACTTTTGGTGGAAGAAGTTCACTTATACGCACCAACATCAAGCTCGTATATTAACTACTTTCCTGAGCGGAGAACAAACCATCGTCAAGACGGCGTTATAGACACTGTAGTTTACCACGAGCGCATAATGAATGTATCAGTAGGCGATACCAACTTTTTGAACACACCTTCTAGACGATTTATCAAGTATTTCGCACTCAAAGCAGAACCACTTTATCGATTATTAAAGAAAAACTGAAGTTTCGAATGGGGGTAAGATCAGGGAAAGGTATTCAAAGATTCAAGATCCGCCCTAATAACAGCTCCCACGTTATCTAGACCAGATTCAGTGTGACGTTTTGTTTACAAACAGACGCAAGTAGTACCGGCTTGAGATCCGTCCTCACACAATTCAAAGATAACGTTAAACACTTCATGGCCTTTGCTAGTCGATCTATGCAGGGCACCGAGGAAAACTATACCGTGAAAGAATAAGAATTCGTAGCGGTAGTATGGGCTGTAGAAAATTCAGACCGTATCTGGAAGGGTATAACTTTGTAGTGATAACGGATCACAGTAGTCTCCGATGGCTTTCCCACTTGAGGCATCCTACAGGGAGATTATGTAGATTAGCCCTTAAATTGTTACAGTACGATTTTAAAGTTAAGAATAGAAAAGATTCCCTTCATCATATATTAGACGCTCTGTCGCGTATGTTCGAACCAGATTTAGAAGTGGTATGTGCCATTGGTGAGACTGACGATCTTTTGTACATCCGAAAAACTAAATTAGTTCAGGAAATGCCGTATCAATTTCCTGATCAGTAACTAGAGGCCAATCGGTTGTACTGTTATCGCCGTTACCGCCTCACTGATCCACTGTTGCCTGATTTGTAGGCATGGGAGCTGGCCTTGCCATTGCAGCTTCGGCACAAGGGGATGAGTGAAGTACACGATACTGCGACGTCTGGACACTTAGGTGTGGATGAAACTTACCAGCGCATTTCATTGCTTTACTATTGGCCCAGCATGTTTGATGACGTTGCCAAATACGTCCGAGCATGTAAAACTTGTCAAAAGATGAGAGTAGACCAGGCAGATCCAGTAGGTATAATGGGTAAACGATTGATCGAGCAGCCTTGGTCAGTAGTAGGGCATATATGATGGATGCGTTCCCGCCTAGACCCTCTGGTTACCAATATGTTGTGGTTCTCCAAGACATGTTTACTAAATGGATCGAAGTCCTGCCTCTGAAAAAGGTCAATACCGTGGGTGTTCAAAAGTCGTTGCAGGAAACTGCTATTTCTTAGATGAGAACCACCAGAGGTACTGTTCACTAAAAATAGCACAGAGTTTGTGAACAAGCTAATTTTGAAGGCCACAATGGAATTAGGGATTGAGCACTTGACTATCCCACCGTATCATGTGCAAGCTTATCTAGTTGAGAGGGTTAATCGCGTGCTAAAAACCATGATATCATTTTTCGTAGAGGGATAAACATCTTTCTGATTTACGCTTTGCGTCTAGCACTGCCGTAAATAGTAACACTCATGTGCATTAGAAGGTAATTATATGCCTCATTATCACACATATATTTCAGCCAAGGTTTGCGCGCTATTCCCGCTTTGCATCCCACTGAGCAGGGAAAGTTTTCTCAATGTGAGAAGTTGTAGGCTCTGGAAGCTACGAGCATGGTTATTCAAAGGAACCAATCACGACGCAACTGGAACGTGTAAGTGATCCACTCTTGCTCCTTCTATCCCAGAAGGTAAGCAAGAACTAGAAATTTACGCAAGAGACTTCGTACAACACTGTTCCTTGGAGTCCGGTATCTAACCGTGGACGACCTTTCGTGGCAGACGGTACATGTGGAGATAAAAGTTCCACCTCTGAATACTTTTTAAAGACTATCAATCTTTTCAGAATTTTATGAAAAATAGTGTTGACGGATCAAATGAAGTGATCACAGAAGAACAGACTTTTGCATCCGGCTCGCGATGGACTGAGTCTGACGCTGGCAAGCCGGAATTCTGTTGAGTTGGCTAAGAAATTAAGCTTTGATGCCTCCAAGACTACCGGTTATGAGAACTACAAGGTGGACTTTGTAGCCTTCGTACAGCCTGTTCAGCTCACAAAGAAGCGCTTGATATTTCGCCCGCTTTTCTTTCTCCTTTGCTATGATATTACCATCGGCTGGTGCCGAGAGTTCAATCACGTAAATGATCTTGGTTTTCAGATCTTGGAAAACAATATCCGCATTATGTCTCTCTATATACTTGTAGCGTGTACACTTCTAGCATTCACTGAGAACATGTACAAGTGTTTCTGGCTCTTATTCGCACGCTCGGCAGTTGGTATCGCCTATAGGTACATTCATTATGCGCTAATGATAAACTAAGCTGCCTATAACGCTGTCTTGACAGGCAAAAAGAAATCCCTCAATTTTCGATCTCAATCCAGCAAACTGGAAAAACATGTTGGACGGACACATAGAGAGCTCTTCTCTGATTATGATGCCGTAGAATTTACCATGAAGGTGCTTGTATGCATGTTTTCATAGAAGAAGCGTATTTTTTTCTTCCTGTACACGACTTTTAAGCACCAAAGGTGTCAGTCATGATAGGCCATGTGTAGTGTCACTGGAATGAAATGGGAGGCCAAGCTCCTCTGCAGCCCTATTTATCTGGAAGGAGGTATAGTCGAGGTACTGAAGATCTAGGATGATGACATCAATGGATTTTAACTTCTCAAGCGTTCAGAGAGACCTTGAACATAAGGTAAAGTAAGTTTATAATCAGAACTACTATAAGTATCAAGCTATTTATTTTTTGTAGTGGTTGTCTTACAAATTTCATGAATCCTTCCTTGAATAAAATGATTTATTGGAGAAAGCGGATAGTTGTTATTCAATAAAGTACTTTTTATTTTATTTAAATTATCCTCTCTGAATTTCATATCGCCTAATTTAACACAGCTGTTAGTTAATCCTTTGATTAAACCAATTATTGTGTTCAATTTCATATGTAAATCTTATAGAGTCTTTTATACCGTTAAAAATACTTAAGAAAACATCAATTTTTCAGTAGGAATAATAGTCAAGATCTCATCGACATAACTTTTGTAAAAAATAGATGTAAAATCTAATTTTTCAAAAGCCCTTTGTTCTAAATCTTCTAAAACTAAATTTGATACTATTGGCGATAAAGGGGAGCCCATTGGGGAACCTCGTAGGTTCTATAATATTTATTATTGAACGAAAAAACCATATTATTAATAACCATTCGGGTAGCTGTAAGAAATTCATTTTTATTTATTTTTGTTAAATTTCGATTAAGATTTAATTTTTCTTGTATGCACTCTAAAGCAATATCCAGTGGAATACTATCAAACATTGCGAAAACGTGTAAAGGGACTAAAGAATGTGTTTATGGTAGTTTAACATTATTAAGAACACTTTTAAATCCCAACTATTTTCAAAAAATGTATTGGTTTTACCTGACACAGGTTTTAAAACATTTGAGACGAATCTGGCCAAATTATAAGTAGGAGACCCTACTGTGGTAACAATTACCCTCCATTTCAAGCTAGGCTTGTGGATTTTAGGAAGCGCATAAGCTTTTGCCACGACACTATTGTAAGATTTTAATCTGTAGGAAGTTTGTTTGTTTATTAGTCTTTTGTTCTCCCATCTAGTAATAATTGCATCAGCTTTTGCCTCTATGGTCGGAACAAGACTTGTTTTAACATTTTTATATAATAAATCATTATTGAGAATATTTTCAATGGTTTTACTACGTTCATTAAGCGATATAAAATTCAGAGAAGATAATTCAAATCAAATAGAAAAGGACTTTATTGAATAACAATTATCCGCTTTCTTTAATAAATAATGTTATTAGAGAAAGAATTCATGAAATTTATAATACATCCAGAGAAAAAAAAATGGATTGATACTTATAGTAGTTCTGATTATAAACTTACTTTACCTTATGTTCAAGGTCTATTTGAACGCTTGAGAAGTTCTCTACAAAAATTAATATTAATGTTTATTTTAAAAATAATGACACACTTGATCGATATTTGTTAAGTAAGAAGGATAGAGATAGCATTGAAAATTTATCTGGAGTCGTCTACCTTATTAATTGTAAATGTTGTGAGCAATTTTATGTTGGAGAACCCGGTAGAAGGTTAAAAACGAGAGTCGGTGAACATAAAAAGGATTGTACGGTTGGTAATTTCAGTACAGGATTATCACAACACGCTTGGAAGTTTGACAATTTTTTTTATTTCAACATTCATAATATTAAAATTTTGGCTAAGGAAAAAAATACTTATAAAAGGAAAATTATTGACTATTTCTATTAACAAGTATCACAGAGTTTCTATAAATCTACAGACTGAAATTTTAAATGTAAATAAAATGTACGAAAATGTTATACGTTGATTTGCTGGAAGTTTATTATATTTGAAGGATTCGAAATTCCCACACTTGGCGCTTTCTTCAATTTTAGTTCTCTAATTACATAACTTAAGGTGGTCGATGTCTGTATATTCGCTTTTAGATAAATTTGCTTGTCATTCTTCGTTGCTCCTCCGTTCATACTGTTATCATAGATGACTTTATTAAGAACTTAATACTGTTCAAAATTTAGTAGATTTGGTTTGAAGTCCCTTCAAATTTTGGGGCTTCTAAAGAGTTTTCTTCATGTTTTTATAAATTTTTTGACATTGAAATTGACATTGAAATTAATACTGACTGATCGTGTCACATGTTAGACTCGTTTTTACATTGGTGACTCCGTAATTTTACAGGTATTTGTTTAAAACCTTTGTTTTTATATTTATATATTTGTTTGTCTATAGAACTGTACAATTATATACATTTGCTTGAAAAAGACACACAGTAGTGTTGAAACGTACGTAGCATGAATCTGATTATTTTAATAAAACAAAGTGTCAACTTAGTGGATGTTTTATTAAAAACTAGACCGTAAGACCTAAGGAAATTGATTCAAATATATTTGGCTTTGTAAACTAGATACTATAGAACTAGTATAGAATTCAAGGTTACTCGATAAGCGAACGGGTCAGAATATTTTTTTCAGATAAGAGTTTACGTAAACAGAAATATCACTACCGTTTTTAGTGTGCTCCATAAAAGTGTTTTCCAAAATTTGGAAGAAAAATAAGATAAAGGTAGCATATTGAATAGTTTATTCAATATGAGGCAGAACCAGTTAGACTCTTCACGAAAATCTTCACGCATCAGGCTCTTCTACTTAGAAAATGAGGATCGCTTTTTTCAGAGAAACGGAACCTGCGAAGAACAGAAGACAAAGCAGGGGCCAACATTATTTCTAATCTAGTCATGCAATATTGAAAATCGTAATAAAAAACAAATAAAATGAATTAAATAAATGTTTTGTATACAAAAATGAAAAAAATAGAAAAACAGAGTAAAATTTGAATTCTGGTACCTTCATTCAATTGCTTATATCTCCGATATTTATGCATATATTTTCTTCATCAATAACTTTCGTTTCTCTTGAAAGTGCGATCTATATATAAAAAATAAGAAACTGGACATAATAATCTCGAACATAATCATATCTCGAAAACCTATCCATAAAAAATGTTTTTAATGTGATTTTCGAGTTTAGCGAGCTGAAATACATAGGAAAAAATTTTTTGCATTAAATGTACATTTTGGCTGTAAACTAGTGTTATTACAGACGACCATAACAAAAAATGGTTATCTATACCCGGGCCAAGAGTATCTTTTTATTGTACATATATATTTGTGAAAGAGGGAAAAGAAATGTTAAATTATTCTTTGATAGTAATGGCGACTCTTCTTAACGATTTAACCAAATGCTTAATTTAGAAGAAATGAAAATGTCGAAATAATTAATTTCATTTGATGGTAAAAATTATTTTTGAATGTGTCTAAACATTATTGATAGAAGTTAACATTTTCGTTGACAATGTCCGAAAGATTTCTTAAGGTTCTAGAAATAAGGTTAAAAATAATTTGGAAATATTTCAAAAAATTTGTTGAAAAATGTAGATGTTTGAAGATTTTTAAATAACATTTTTTAACCTCTCAATGATTTTGAAAGATTTACGGTTAATGAAGTTTGTTTGTTAAGATTCCGTGGAAAACGTAATATGATTTCTTATTTTTTAGCTTCGCAGGATTATAAAATTTTAGAAAAAAATTAGAACAAGTGTAAGAGATATTCAGAAGTTTCGAAAAGACACGACAAGAATTTTGAACTGGAAAAGATTTCAACAAATTTAAAACATTATGTATATTTTTGAAGATTTAGAACAATGAATTTTAAAGCTGTTTAAGAATTTTCAAAGGTGTCAAAAGAATGAGAAATTTGTTTTAAGATTTTGAAAGAATATTTCAAAAGATTTTCGAATTTTTACAGTTTTGAATGGATTAAAAATATTTCAAAACTGAAAGATTTGCATAAATTTATGAAATATTTTTAAATTTTTTACAAGCTTTGAAAGGCACTAAATATCTTTCAATCTGCAATTCGAAAATTGTATTTTGTGTTATAAATTATTTTTCCCTTCAGCTTATAATTTATCCATAATTATTTTTTCCTGACTGAAAAAATATTGTTTGGTTAAAAATACAAGATTTATGTTGATATTTCATCCTTTTGGTTAAGGATTCAACTATTCTATTCAAAATTAAAATATTTTTGGATTAACATATCAACTATTATATTTTTTGTTAAGAATTTATATTATTTTGGTGAACATTCTTCAAGTTAGGAGAAAAGCTGCTGTTGGATTGAAATCTTTCATTTTCATCGATTTTCTTAATCGCTTCAATACTATAAATTAAAAAATAATGAACATTTTCTTTATAAATCTGTTCTCAACGTCGTCAAAAATGCTTCTTAAAAATTTTAAGTTAAACAATCATATCTGAGGCTCGGAACGAGTCAACATATATTGCAATTTTATTCAACTTTCGAGATGTCTCAAATCTTTTTATAACTTTGTTGATATATTAAAATTTGACAAAAAGCATACTCACCGAGAAAAGAACAAGTTTATAAAAGGGTAAAGAAACTGACTTATAATTTCTTGAACAAAATCGAAGAAATAAAAAAGTTTACGTTTTACGTGCTGAACTTCATAAGACAGGAATTGCCCCACGAAGTATGAAAAATCATTTTATTTCAAAATTAAGAATACGTATATATTTTTTTTTCATCAGAGAACGATTTGGCGACTGCGTGGATCGAAAATTCCAAAATATATATTTTTGGACCACCCTAATGTATATAAATATCGCTTGTTTGAATTGTAGGGTGTAGGAACAAGCAAGGGGCAAGGCTTATTCATAATGAATGAGTTATGTATTTTCTCTTGTGACGTCGAATTGTAGTTGAACGATTCAACTATCAATAAAGTAACATTTCCCAGCACAAAAATAAAAAAACTAGGATTTTAACAATGGTATACATATATTTGACGTTATTTTTATTTTTTCGGCGGGAATATCATTTAATTTTATAATTCACGATAAGATGAACTGGTAATAAAATATAATTATATATTAGGTTATTTTACACAACTTGAAGCTACTTCCTAAAGTAACTTAACAGCAACTAGTTAATTTTGTCTGCTGTGTAGCGTATCTGTAACGATTTACTTGAAAAAAAGTTACTTACGCCCGCCCCGGCGTCGGTTCCTAGGAGTTTCAGGTATGTCGCCACTTGGACTAGATTCTGCAAGAACAAATAGAAATGGATGCATTTTTAACTTCAATACTTTCACTGAAAAAAAGCTGCAGACGTTTTGATTTAATTTATTGAAGCTTGTGTATTGTGACGCTGCAGGAACATTCTTTGTATAGGATGCACACTTTTTTATAATTATCAAAACAAGACAATGAAAATACGTATGTTTCAATACCAATGTATATTATGAATTGTGATAATATAAAATTATTGAAGTGATAGATTTTTTAGGGTAGCTAAGGATGAAAATTAGTGCAAAATAAGGAATAAATTGAGATACAGAAATAAGTATGATATGTATTTGATATGATAGTGTTGAACCTAGTGTAGAAAAGTTCAGATTTTGGACAATATCGAGTGCGAATCACGAGATACGTGATGAGAATGTGTTCGTTGAAGCCGAAGACGCTTAAACAAAAGAGAAGTCACAATCAACAAATTACAGTTGTCGATGACTTGACCTTTAATTTTAAAAGGTCTGGGAGCAAATGTGGGGGAAATACAAAGACCGAGTGCGTAGCGCGAGATTCAACAGTCGTGCGCCCTACGCGCGCTCAAACTTGCGAGCGAAGCGAGCCGTGCGCAAAGCGCGTGATGAGACTGTGCCCGCGCAGCGGGCAGAGTTTTTTTTTACGTTGATCCTTATTCGCAGCTACGCAAAAAAATTAAATTTTTCGATATGCTTTTATCAGGTTTAAAAAGAAAAACTACGCGTCCTTTGTAAAAAATAATTTGTAACAAATTTGTAGATCTTATTTAGATGAATAATTTTGGTTGATTTATTTTTTTCTCATCTTGCTTAGTTTTATCGAAAATAAGCATTTTTTTATTAGCGTTTTATATGATTAAAACGAAAAATATGTATCTTATCAAAAATGGTCCTAAACTTTGTTTTGAATCTTATTAAGAAGAAAAATTTCGTTTCTCCACCTTTTTTTATATATTGTTTATTTTTCTTGGAAGATGGAATTTTTTATTTCTCGAAAAAAAATTTCTATTAATACAGTTGTTATATAGTCGTGATACAGTCGTTGCTTTGGTCACGGATTATTATTCCGACTATCAAGAGTAGTGGATTTCTTCGCTTTCGGCTCAGAACACTCGTAACGCCGGCACTCTAAAAAGGTGTGCGGAACCAACAAAGCTTTCTTTATAGCATCGTAGTATTGGTTTAGCATAGTCAAATTCTGCACTAATTGGCATTTTTTGCTTACCAGTTTTATTTATTCGAGTTTGAATTCTAAGGATTTCAAGGATTCTTACGTTGAAATTTTTGTATAACAACGTACATTGCAGAAATATTTCTTCCAAATATGAAAACATTAAATTTGTTGAAAAAATATCAATAGTTTATTCATATGTTTATAAAAAAAATAAACTTTCTTTCTTTTAAAAGAAAACATTTTTCTTGCCCGTTATTCTACATTTTTTCTGGGGTGAAACGCGAAAAAAATACTAAGTAGTTTTTATTACTTCACGGGATACACATTTTTTGTGACTCGAGAGGGTTACCTGAAAAGAAATGAAAAGAATTTCACTACACAGGTCATTCAAGAACAAAAGAATACGATATTCGAGAAAATATGACTAAAGATATGTCTACGCAAAGAATGTAGAATAACTTGCAAAACAATTTGTAATAAGCAATGATAAACCAAGTAACCATTTGGTAATTTTTTGAATAACTTCAGTGTTTTTAGATTCAGGAGGAAGATTTTTGGAATGTACGGTTTGACACAAAAATTTGAACGTAAGAATCGTAAAAAAAAAACTTCGTTCGCGACCAAAACTTGGGAAAATCATTCCGAACATGAGGGCTATTAAAGAATTCATTTTACAGAAAAAAAAGACTTTTGATTTATGGTGGTCAAAGTTACATGTTTTTATTTTCGTGATTCGGGGATCGTCATTCCGGATGTAATAATCAATGTTTTACTACGCTTGAAAATAGTCTAGGGCCCTTATTCCGACTGTTAACAGTCAATACTTACTTTTGCAACTTATGATAGTTGAAGATATTTATTTTAAATATAAACGTCGACGGTTATTATTCCAGCTTATAATAGCTGACGCCGGAATTCCGACTTCCATTGTCGTTTCTCTGGATGATAATAGTCGAAGGTCGATATTCCAACTGACAATAGTCGAATGCAGCTATTTTGACATGTAAAACCTTATATTATTAACTCCGAGTCATGAGGGGTGTTATACCGACTAATGATATTCGGGCGTCGTAACTGCGACTTGTAACAGCGGGTACTTTAATTCCGACTCATGGTAATCCAGGGTCGTTAATGCGAATTGCAACAGTGTATACTTCAATTCCGACTCGCAAATGTTTAGTCTCGATATTTCGAATTTCAATATGCGACGTTTTCATTGCGACTCTCAATAGACGATGTGTCAATTCCGATTCCTAGTAGTCGATGTTTTATTTACGACTAACAGTATTCGATGTTTTCATTCCGACTCATAGTATTCGAGAGTCTTACCTTGAGTCCGACATTGAGTAGCCTTTGTGTCATGCACATAGAGGCAAAGCGATTGATAGCAATTGTTAGTTACGCATGTATTGCCTCTGCATACCCACTCATAGCAGTTGATGTTTCGCTTTCGATTCAATGTAGTTGAAGATCAATATTCGAACTGATACTAGTCAAAAATTCGCCGACCTGTCGTTGTGATTTCATCGTGTCCTGTGACCACCCATCTCACGGTTGTGAGACGTGGCCATGAATGGGTTTTACCGCAGTCCTACTGGGAGCCGGTGTCATTTTTTAGATGGCGATTGCTCCTAGTGGGACCCTGCGGTGGTTGTTAACCTTTAGTTTTTAATTATATATACCACCCATCTCAATGTTGTGAGACGTGGCCATGAATGGGATTTACCGCGGTCCTACTTGGAGACGATGTAATTTTTTTAGATGACAGTTGCTCCCAGTGGGACCCTGCAGTGGTTGTTAACCTTTAGTTTTTAATTATATATAATAATAATCATAATTATTATCATTATCAGTTTTATATTATCTTCTTCCCTCCTCTCATTTCGATTACCACCATTCATCCATCCATCCATCCATCCGTCCGTCCGTCCATCCATCCATCCATCCATCCATCCATCCACAGCTTTTCTAATACTCAGAAACCCTTTGTTATCTTCTTGTAATTAGATGTAATTTTTTAATTTGCTGAATAAATCTATTTTTGATAGGTTTAAATGTGATCATAATCTCTCTTTATTTCTCATACCATTCCTTTAGAAAATGAGTTTTATTATTAATATTTAAACATTAAAAGAAACTCATCGATACTTAATTCTCACTTGCAATCATGAAAAGTATAAACCTAGATTTGAATGACTAGAAATGACGTCAGAGCTCTCCCTTTTCCAATAAATTTTTATCTCCAGACATGGGTGCAAACAAAAGCTAGACACACATGCACGTGCTCGCAATAGCGAGGTCAATGACCCCTGTCCATGGGGGGGTATTTACATGGGGATTCACGACTTTCATGTGGTTAACATCCCCCCCACGAGTGGGGTCAGTGACCTCGAGACGTAGTGGTGGGGGTAGGCGCCAGTCTAGACAGACACAATTTTACACCTAAGTGTAAAACCACGTGGCTCGGACTCGACCTCCCCCCCCCCCCTCATGAAGACCAACGTGGCTTTTCGTTCGGTCTGGCTTCGACTCTCACTG
The DNA here is from genome assembly GCA_011634705.1 of Andricus grossulariae. NCBI lineage: Eukaryota > Metazoa > Arthropoda > Insecta > Hymenoptera > Cynipidae > Andricus > Andricus grossulariae. Next base: position 87,286,317 of record JAABKJ010075445.1, on the reverse strand, counting down.
AGAGAGGTCGTGAAAATGTCAAATTGAGACCCAAGTTTCATTCTTTACCACGCTCGCGATTCATATGTCATATATTTTTCCTTTTCGGATTATTTTTAAGTGAAGTTATTTTCCCGACTCGATCGTTTTCTGGTGTTGTGAAAAGTTATGAGTTGAATAACATACAATTTTAGCTCGGGATTGATCATTGGATTGAGTCAGAATAATTAATGTAAATTAGAAGAATCTCGACTAACCTAACTACTGTCCATCCAAAAATTTTAGGCAGCTTGATTTTAGTGCAGATTTTCATGAAAATCTCAGCAAAACAAAATTCTGAAAATATTAGACAACATGCATGTTGCAGGTGAAGTTTCTGTCAATACTGATACCAAGTTTAAAATTTTTCGCATGATTAGCGATTATTTCCGGGTGAGTGAAAGGTGAAAAAGCATAATAATCCTATGATCATTTCAGAATACTTAACTTTGAACGGCTGTAAGTCACTGAAAAAAATTATGAAAAATCTGCCAAAAATATATGGGGTTCGTTGATCCTTTCTGTGCGCATGTCGATCCATTAAACGACTTCCCATGTTTATTCATTCTGAAGATAAAGAATTTGTAAATAAATTCCCGTCAAAAGTAACTAATGAAAATTTCAGAATTTGGAAAAATTTCTTGCATTAAAGAATTAAAGAATGTTGAATGTCGACGCTTGAAAAAGGAGGCCGAAAACCCCTGTTTTTTTATATTTTGGCTTCTAAGTATTGACAAACAAAACGTTTTATTGTGTGCTGATATGGAAATTAAAACTAACCATTACTTTATCAACTTTAAGGTTTTCTATTGAAAACTGAAGAAAATTCCCGGGTAACGTAAAAATTTCCGTTCATTTCCTGGGTTTCTGGTTCAGTGTCTACCCTGATAATGTTTTAAAATCCTCTTGAGTTACTTAAATTATGATATTTTGAGCTCGAGTCGGGTTAGGGAGATCTGGGACAGCAAGTAATTTCTGACCAATTTCAATTAGTATTAATTACTATACGTCAATGGATTTGAATGAAAGGCTTTTCATTAGAGAAGATTCCTGTATGGATTCCATTTATCTGTGTGAGCCAAATTGTTACCAATCTAAATTATACCAATCACTGACACTCAGTTTGGTATCGCGGGTTAAATATGCTTAATAAAGTATGCTTTCCAGCATAATTGTATGGTGGTTAAGCGGGATTGAAGTCTACTGCAAGAAAAAAACTTGTTACAGGGATCGCAGGACAAAAAGAGCTCAAAAAAGGGGAAATGGGACAATTTTTTCAACAATAAAACGTAAAATATATGGGAAAGGTTAAAACTTTATTTTCACATTCAGAAAAGAATAAACAATATTTTTATAACAAATTATATTGCTTTTCAATCATGTTAATTCATTTTTTAATGATTTCTGCCATTAGAGATTTTATTATTTTTTTAATTTAAGAATCTTAAATTAGATTGAAATCAAATTCAAAATCCCATTTAACGTCCAACACTCAAGTCAATGTATAAATATTTTCGTCTCTTTTAAATACAAATGAAACCATTTTAAGCCATACAATTCTGGGTCTGGAAGTTAGGACATTTTTTCGAACTTTTTTCTTTTTTTTATTATCTTAGGGGTAGAAAACGAGGGTATTCTAGAAGAGCTGAGAAGACGAAACTTCTTCGGTATCTTTGTAGCACAAATGAAACTATTTCAGGCTTAAAAATTCGAGGTCTGAAAGGTAGGGCATTTTTGGGAATTTTTTGCGGTTTTCACTATCTTAGGGGCAGAAAAGGAGAATATTCCGAAAGAGATAGGGAAATCAAACTTTTTTCAGGTTCTTTGGACATCAAATGGAACCATTCTGAGCCATCAAATTTTAGGTCTGGAAGTTAGGACATTTTTTGGCAATTTTTTTTTAATTTTTTTTTATTATCTTAGGGGTAGAAAACGAGGGTGTTCCAGAATTTCTGAGAAGATGAAACTATTTTCGTCTCTTTTAAATACAAATGAAACCATTTTAAGCCATACAATTCTGGGTCTGGAAGTTAGGACATTTTTTGGAACTTTTTTCGTGTTTTTATTATCTTAGGGACAGAAAAGGAGGATATTCCGGAAGAGATAGGGGAATGAAATTTTTTTCAGTATCTTTGGACATCCAATAGAACCATTCTAAGCCATCAAATTTTAGCTCTGTAAGCTAGGACATTTTTGGTATTTTTTTCGTTCTGTTTTATTATTTTAGGGATAGTTAACGAGGGTGTTACAGAAGAGCTGAGGGTACGAAACTTTTTTTGGGTATCTTTAGACATTAGATAGAACCATTTTAAGCGATAAAATTCTAGGTCTGGAAGTTAGGACATTTTTTGGAACTTTTTTCGTTTTTTTATTATCTTAGGGGTAGAAAACGAGGGTATTCTAGAAGAGCTGAGAAGACGAAACTTCTTTGGTATCTTTGTAACACAAATGAAACCATTTTAGGCTTAAACATTCGAGGTCTAAAAGTTACGGCGTTTTTTGAAACTTCTTTCGACTTTTTATTATCTTAGGGACAGTAACCGTGGGTGTTCCGAAAAATAGGCTCTGTAAGTTAGGACATTTTTGGTATTTTTTTCGTTTTTTTATTATCTTAGGGATAGATAACGAGGGTGTTACAGAAGAGATGAGGGTATGAAACTTTTTTCGGTGTCTCTGGACAACAAATGAAACCATTTTAGGCTCAAAAATTCAAATTCTGAAAGATGGGGCATTTTTGGAATTTTTGTTGACTCTTTATTATCTTAGAGGCAGAAGACGAGGGTGTTGCGGAAGAGATAAGGGAATGTAAATTTTTTAAGGTATCTATATAAAGCATATAAGAAAGAAGGTGACAGAAGAATATGGATAAGAAATGAAGAAGACTTGCAACAATTAGAGACAATGGAGTAAGGAAAAAGAGAAAACCGAGGATTATAAGCTGTTGAAAGGTAACAAAAAATAGTTATCATGGAAAGTAATTTAATTATAATATGTCCAAATATAAGAAATATCAGAAATGTTTTTGAAGAGTTAAAAATGTTAATGGAAAGTGAATATAATAAAATTGATATTTTGATTCTTACCGAGATATGGCTGTACCAAAGTGAGACTAAATTTTATAATAATAATGGATATACTTCAGCAGGCGGAGTAGCTGTTTATAATAAAAATGGTCTAAATTTTGAAGAAATTAATCAAAGCTATTCAGGCGATAAAAACGGATGTGATATTATACTTTTTAAGATACCAGAATATAATTGAATGATATCTGCTATGTACAGACAAACATCAAGTTCACAGAGCGAGTTTCTAGAAGGTTTGAATAATATTATGGAAACTTTTGGCGATAGGGGTTTAATATGTGGTGATACTCATATTAATTTATTAAATATGGAAAATGATATAGTTAAATACTATAATAGAATTATAGAAATGAATGAATTTAGGATAGCAAATAAAATATGTTTTGAGGAAGGTACTAGGGTCACCTATAACTCCGTAACAATCATTGACCATGTTTTATATAGGGATATAGAATGTCAAACCTCCATGGAAGACACAACTCTCTCTGATCACAGACTGTTAGCAATTTCTGTTAATACAAAGAAGGAGAAAAACTATAAGAGGAAAAAAACATTTTTCCAATTTGTAGACAAAAACAAAGTATTGAAGTCACTTAAAACACAATGTGAAAATACTGGGATAAGGGATATAAGTGATTTTATTCAATTGATACAGGAAATTAAAGATAAATTTACCGTGTATAGTAAAGAAAAGGTTCAAATAAGGAACAACATTACACATTCCCACCTGTTTGACAAAGCTTATGAAAGAAAGAGATAATTTGTATGTCAGACAAAAATTAAATCCAACAAATGAGTTCATAAAAAATAAATTTAGAAAAATAAAAAATGAAGTAACAGATGAAATTAGAAAAATATCAAGAAGTTGGTGACAAGTTACAGAAAAATATGAGAGATGAGGGTACAGAGATGCGCGAAATAGAACTTAACACAGAGTTAGCCGAATTCGAGCCAATCACTATTAATGAATTAGATAAAATTGTAAGTACTCTAAAAAACTTATTTTCGTCGCTCGTAAGTAAATTTTAACAAGTTTCAATTTTTCGATCCCAAGCTCTCTGTAAACCATAACTTTTTGAATTTCTGTCCAAAATAGCTGGTTAACGAACTCGATCTTTCTTTTTCGTCCCTGAAACTGTGTGCCAAAGGACAATCCAATCCGATTAGTGTTTCGAAAGTGATTCGATATACAGACGACGACGACGACGACGACGACGACGACGACGACGACGACGACGATGGACGCCAGACGGACAGACACCGACGCAAAAACTATTTTTTCTGACTCAGGGGGCCTCATAACGTCGAAATTTCATGGAATCCATGAAAATCATTTTTTACATAAAACCAATACCTTCTCATTATGATGAGAATGTAATAATTCATTATGTTTTTTCTACTGTAAGACAATTAGGATTAATAATATTAATATTATCATTACGTTTAACAAACCAAGTGTTTTTCATTTAATTTCGCATGCTATATTTAAATTTTTAATATTTTTATGCTCAGGAGTAACAATTCATTTTATAAATTGAATTCAAGATATTCGTTTTATAGGAGTATTAATCAAGGAAGTCCCCTGAGTAATTATATATTTTAATTTTTCTAATTTATCATTATGTGGATTTCCATTTTCATCTGGATTTTATTCAAAAGATTTATTCTATGAAATAAGTCTATATTTAAATTTAAATAAATTTATTTATTATTTTATATATTTGTGTATTATATTATCACTAATATATACTTTTCGATCCATATATATATATATATATATATATATATATATATATTCGAATTGGTAAATTTATAGAAAAAACTAAACGATTATCAACATCTAATAATCCAAATGTATTAGATTAATATAAATTTAGATGTTAAACGATTACTTCGGACAAATAAAATTTGAAAAATAAGAAAAAATCGGCCTCAGCCCGGATTTGAACCGGGAACGCCACTATCCATGAGTGGAGCGTTAACCTACGACGCCACCGAGGCTGCACCAGATATTTTATTGTTTTCCATTGCTAACTTTTCACAGGAAAGTACTATACGTATTTCTCAACTGCGACAAATGTACCATCTTTGATCAACGTAGGTTTAATCCAATTAATATTTGGAAGATGTTATAACCATTTAAAGATGTTAATGTCCGAGTTTATAAATTCTTAATTTATATCAATTTTGATGATAAAACGATTACTTCGGACAAATAAAATACGAGAAACAAGAAAAAATCGGCCTCAGCCCGGAGTTGGACCGCCAACGCCACTATCCATGAGTGGAGCGTTAACCTATTAAGCCACCGAGGGTGCCGCAGATATTTTCTTGTTTTCCATTGTTACCTCTTTGCAGGGAAGTACTATACGTATTTCTCAACTGCAACAAATTTACCATTTTTAATCAACGTAGGTTTAATCTAATCAATATTCGGAAGATGTTGATAACATTTAAAGATGTTAACGTCCGAGTTTTTAAATTTTTAATCAATATAAATTTTGATGTTAAAACGATTACCTCGGACAAATAAAATTCAAGAAATAAGGAAGAATTTGCCTCAGCTCGGATGTGAACCGGGAACGTCACTATCCATGAGTGGAGCGTCAACCAATTACGCCACCGAGGCTGCAGCAGATATTTTCTTGTCTTTCATTGTTACCCTTTTGCAGGGAAGTACTATACGTGTTTCTCAACTGCATAAAATTTACCATTTTTGATCAACGTAGGTATAATGTAATTATTAGTTGAATGACGTTATTGCAATTAAAAAATGTTAATGTTCGCGTTTTAAATTCTTCAATTAATATAAATTCAGATGCTAAAATGATCACTTCGGACAAATAAAATTTGGGAAATAAGAAAAAATCTCCCTCAGCCCGGATGTGAACCGGGAACGCCACTATCCTTGAGTGGAGCGTTAACCAATTACGCCACCGAGGTTGCAACAGATATTTTCTTGTTTCCCATTCCTAGCATTTTGCAGGGAAGTACTATAAGTATTTCTCAACGGCGACAAATGTACCATTTTTGATCAACGTAGGTATAATGTAATTATTAGTTGAATGACGTTATTTCAATTAAAAAATGTTAATGTTCGGGTTTTAAATTCTTCAATTAATATAAATTTAGATGCTAAAATGATCACTTCGGACAAATAAAATTTGAAAAATAAGAAAAAATCTGCCGCAGCCCGGAATTGAACCGGGAACGCAACTATACATGAGTGGAGCGTTAACCAATTACGTCGCCGAGGCTGCAGCAGATATTTTCTTGTTCTTCATTGTTACCTTTTTGCAGGGAAGTACTATACGTATTTCTCAACTGCAACAAATTTACCGTTTTTGATCAGCGTAGGTTTAATCTAATTAATAATTGGAAGACATTATTACGATTTAAGGATGTTAACGTCCGAATTTTTCAATTTTGAATTGATATAAATTTTGATGTTAAAACGATTACGTCGGACAAATAAAATTTGGGAAATAAGAAAAAATCTCCCTCAGCCCGGATGTGAACCGGGAACGCCACTATCCATGAGTGGAGCGTTAACCACACATCACTACTTTACCACCGAGCAATTCACGCCTACCCCGAAAGGGAAACGGCTTAATGATATAATAATAATATGAAAATGAAGACAAAAAGTGCAAATATTTCTTCATTTTTATTAGCACTCATTTTTGCAAAATAAAGTAATAATGGTAAACCTTGTGTTTACCCAGTGTGTGAGAGTGTGTGAGATTTTAATCAAACATTTCACGTTCATAAACACATCAGTGTTCAGGTCTTTTTTAGTGTAAATCTTCATTTATAAAGCAATACAGTTTATAAAGATCACTTACTCAGTAAAAAAGCGGATGTCACTTTCCTCCTCATTTCGACGAACTAAACATGTTGAACAGAACTTTTCAGGAATAAAATATTCAGACAATAGTAAAAAAGCACATTAATATTGTAGTACATATACCCTGCAAAATAAATATTTATGATGCGATTTTTCCAAAGTTGCATATGACATGTTTATGATAGGCAAATGAAAAAGAAGAGAAGTGCAAATATTTCTTCATATTTATTAGCATACGTTTTTTCATTAAAAAGTCCTAATTGGAAACCTTGTATTTTCCCAGTCTGTGTGATTGCAATCAAATATTTCACATCCATAAACACATCAACCGAATTAAACTTATTTTCCTCGCCGATGAAGCTCTACTTGAATTATTTTCGATAGATAATGGTCGAAGTAGCATGTGAGAAAGACTGGCATATTTTTCTTTTTTAACAAATTTTCGATTCTGTACTTTCACTCTCTGCATGCATCAGGGAAGTGAATGTAAAAATTAAAACTATGCTTCATTCAACATTTCTACGATAAATCCACAGCCATTTTATATTCATTCATATGTTCTGAGTCTCTTTTAAAAAAGTAAAAATTTCGGATTTTATTATTATTACACCATTAAGTCATACCCCTTTCGGGGTAAGCGTGACTCACTTGGTGAGGAAGGGAGTAATGTGGGGGAGGGTGTATAGATTTTTAGATTGATCTAGAATTTTTGTGTTATTTATTAAAGTAACACATTCGTTCCGCAACACTGCTCCGATTAGGGTTGCTGATCAATATCTCTAGCGATCACCCCAAGTGAAGAGCCTCACAAAGTCATCATGTAAAGCTCCCCACTCGGGCCCATCAGTATCCAAGGTCTTTTGTTTCAGGCGTCATTCACTTCACTGACGCTCTTGTTCATGAATTTATTATAAACTATTTGTTGTCACTCTTTCCTATCTTGACAAACCTCTCTGGCTTCCTTCACGTCCATGCACTTTCTCATGCAAGCTCATGTGTTTCTATGGCTTCCTATGTCTCTTTGAATTAGGGTCTCAATCACAGATTCTAACCATTTTTTCCGCTGTCTGCCTCTGGAAACACTGCCATTTACTTTACATTGATACACTTGTTTCTTCAGTCGTTTATCTTTCATTCTCGCAACGTGCCCAAACCATCTTAAGGAATTTCTTTCACATATGTGAATTAGTGTCTCCTCTACACCACATTTTTTAAGGATTATCTCATTACTTACTTCGTCCATGAGCATTTTACCTCACATCATGCGCAGGAACTTCATGTTAATCGCCTGCATTTTATTCTTATCCTTTCCTTGGTAGGTCCGTGTCTCGCTACTGTACAGCACAGTCTGTATAAATATAGAGTTATGTATCGCCCTTTTAACTTTACTTCATATATGTTTACTTTTGATAATGGGTCCTGTACTTATCAACTTGTTCTATTCTCTCATCGTTTAAGACAATGTTGCATATTTTTTTATCACCCTTTCCTTCAAACACTATAATTGTTGTTTTATCTACGCTAATTTTGAGGCACATGTTCTTCATGCTTGTATTCAGTTTACTCAATATTCTTTGCAAGTCTTCGATTGACTCTGCCATAACAACTTTATCATCTGCATACGCTAAACCACGTACCCTCAATGTCCCGAGATCCACAACTTCTTCGCCGAAGAAGGCCATTCTTAAACACTTATCCATAAATATAATAAATAACCATGAGGACATAACGCATCCTTACCTATCACCTTGCATAATATCGAACCAGTCATTTAGTTTCCCATTTACCCTTACACTCGCTTTGCTACCAGCATATATTGGTTCTATAGCTTGTAGGAGTCATTCATTGATCCCTACTCTTTCAGGACTTCCCAAAGTTTACTTCTATCCACCTTGTCAAACGGTTTTTCTAGGTCAAAAAATGCACAGAAAACTTTTATCTTTACTCTCAAACTTTTCTTGCGGTAAATAATAAGCTGATACCTCTGTAATTATTTCAGTTGCTTTTATCTCCCTTTCTTCCGTATACAGGTGCGATAATGGCCTTTTTCCAGGCATCTGGAACTTCTCCTATCTCAATACATAAATTGATCAATTCGCAAAACATGCGAGGTATTTAGTCGCCACAGTATTCAAACATTTCAGCAAGCCTTACCATTTTTTAAGTTCCTAATTATAACCCTAACCCCAGAGGCACACACAGTAAAAAAAAGGATCATTTTTGTTGCAGATCATTTTGCTCCAACGATCATTTGACTTTCGAGATCATAATAATAAATTCCTGAAAATTATAAACAATATGATTGTTTGAAAAATGACTTTTTTCCAAAAATGAAAAGAACACCTGGAAATATTGCCGAGATGAATATAGGGGTATCTTCACTTTTTCGATGGGACTAATGGTTTTATTTATAATAATAGCTCAATATTCAAATCTATATGCACCATGGCGTTACGTGAAGCTATGAACGCGGAGGGGGTAAAAACAATGTTTAGATTAACTTTGTTTCATTATTGAAATTTTTTTTCCTATTATCATAGCTTAGGGTGGACTATGTTTTAGTAAGTAACTTTTAATTATTTTCCATTATTGTTAAATAAATTCCTGAAAATTATAAACAAGATGATTGTTTAAAAAATTACTTTTTCCAAAAATGAACAAAACACCTGGAGATATTGCCGAGATGAATATAGTGATGTCTTCACTTTTTCGATGGGACTTATGGTTTCATTTGAATAATAGCTGAATATTCAAATCTCTATGCACCATGGCGTTACGTGATGGTATAAACGTAGAGAGGGTACAAAAAATGTTTGAACTAACTTTCTTTCATTATTGAAATTTTTTTCTCCAATTATGATACCTTATGGTAGACTATGTTTTAGTAAGTAACTTTGAATTATTTTCTATTAATGTGAAATAAATTCCTGAAAATTGTAAACAACATGATTGTTTAAAAATTGACTTTGTTGCAAAAATGAAGAAAACACCTGCAGATATTGCCGACATGAATATAGGTGTATCTTCACTTTTCCGATGGGACTTATGGTTTCATTTGAATAATAGCTCAATATTCAAATCTATATGCACCATGGCGTTACGTGATGGTATGAACGTAGAGAGGATCAAAACAATGTTTAAACTAACTTTCATTCATTATTGAATTTTTTTTATTATGATACCTTAGGGTACACTTTGTTTTAGTAAGTAACTTCAAATTATTTTCCATTGTTGTTAAATAAATTCCTGAAAATTATAAACAATATGATTGTTTAAAAAATGGCTTCTTTCCATAAATGAAAAAAACTCCTGGAGATATTGCCGAGATGAATATAGGGGTATCTCCACTTTTTCGATGGGACTTATGGTTTTATTTATAATAATGGCTTAATATTCAAATCTATATGCAGCAGGGCGTTACGTGAAGGTATGAACGTGGAGGGGGTCAAAACAATGTTTTAACTATTCTTTAATTATTGAAATTTTTATTTAATCATGATACCTTAGGGTACACTATGTTTTAGTAAGTAACTTTAAATTATTCTCCATTGTTGTTAAATAAATTCCTGAAAATTATAAACAATATGATTGTTTGAAAAATGACTTTTTTCCAAAAATGAAAAGAACACCTGGAGATATTGCCGAGATGAATATAGGGGTATCTTCACTTTATCGATGGGACTTATGGTTTTATTTAAATTAATAGCTCAATATTCAAATCTATATGCACCATGGCGTAATTGAAGGTATGAACGTGGAGGGGGTCAAAACAATGTTTAAACTATTCTTTAATTATTGAAATTTTTATTTAATTATGATACCTTAGGGTACACTATGTTTTATTATGTAATTTCAAATTATTTTCCATTGTTGTTAAATAAATTCCTGAAAATTACAAACAATAAGATTGTTTAAGAAATGACTTTTTTCCAAAAATGAAAAGAACACCTGGAGATAATGCCGAGATGAATATAGGAATATCTTCACTTTTTCGATGGGACTTATGGTTCTATTTATAATAATAGCTCAATAATCAAATCTATCAGCACCATGGTGCTATGTGAAGGCATGAACGTGGAGGGGGTCAAAATAATGTTTAAACTAACTCTCTTCCATTATTGAAATTTTCTTTCCAATTATGATACCTTTGGGTGGACTATGTTTTAGTAAGTAACTTTGAATTATTTTCCATTGTTGTTAAATAAATTCCTGAAAATTATAAACAATATGATTGTTTGAAAAATGGCTTTTTTCCAAAAATGAAAAGAACACCTGGAGATAATGCCGATATGAATATAGGAATATCTTCACTTTTTCGATGGGACTTATGGTTTTATTTATAATAATAGCTCAATATTTAAATCTATATGCATAATGGCGATACGTGAAAGTATGAACGTGGAGGGGGTCAAAACAATGTTTAAACTAACTTTGTTTCATTATTGAAATTTTATTCTCCAATTATCGTACCTTATGGTAGACTATGTTTTAGTAAGTAACTTTCAATTATTTTCCATTATTGTTAAATAAATTCCTAAAAATTATGAACAAGATGATTGTTTAAAAAATTACTTCTTCCAAAAATGAACAAAACACCTGGAGATATTGCCGATATGAATATAGGGATATCCTCACTTTTTCGATGGGACTTATGGTTTCATTTGAATAATAGCTCAATATTCAAATCTGTATGCACCATGGCGTTACGTGATGGTATGAACGTAGAGGTGGTAAAAACAATGTTTAAGCTAACTTTCCTTCATTATTGAAATTCTTTTCTCCAATTATCGTACCTTATGGTAGACTATGCCTTAGTAAGTAACTTTAAATTATTTTAAAGTGATGAGTTTTTAATTTCAACAGCCTTTCACAGAAATCATCTAGGAATTCATCAGTATCTATTACATCTGTCAGTCTGTAACCAAATTTCACTTCATTAATACAATGTTCATCAAAAGCTTTTGTGATGTTATCTTTTCAAGTTTGCAGTACCTGGAGAGTTTTCACACACTCCTAAATGACAGGAACTTGAAGAGTTATGACATACAATAGCATCCAGACAGTCATGCTAATTTGTGAACACCATTGCAGTATCCTCGGTTAAATATTGAATATTTATTTCACTCAACATCAACTTGATATTCTCATGATGCACGCAAACGCACACATTATGAGTGACACTGCTTCCTGCTAGAACACAATGGCGATGTCTGAGTTTTGTGAATTTCGAAATACTGATCTTCAGGCCTGTTCTGATGTAAATTAAGCATATAACTCGTTGACATTACACCGAAGTAACCTTTTCTGAACATGTGAACCAGCCCTATGCCACTTTTCTCTGGAAGCCTGCGGAGAATATTGTCATGAGAGTTGACGTTCGCTCTGTGGCGGCGTCAGCTATGTAGTTGGCCTAGAATTCAAATAATGCAAGGCGAAAATGTTTAAAAAAAAGTTTGTTAAATAAAAATAATTTTTTGATTGATTCTGGGTAAAAGATAATGATCTTTAAGTATTTTTTAATCTTATGAGTTAAAAATAATTCAGGAAGATCGTAAAATTCACTGCTTTTAGACGTAAAGCCCAATGTATTCATACTAACTACAATATATTATTATTCATGCGCAATTGAATTAGTCATATAATTATTTGTGTAATTTTTGAGCATCCGAAAAGAAAATAGTCTAAACTTTATATTTTTCATTATATTATACAATATATAGTGCTCACTTTATTTATTTATCAATTTAAGTTCATTTCGGATTTTCAAATATTTTAATAAACAAATTATGTGTTTTAATGAACTTCTTATTTTGAGCTTGAAATAACTTAGTTCATGTTTAATGTAAAAACAACTATATATAATGAAAATTTCCTTTTCCTCTCCAATCTTAAGCTAAATTTCATGAGAATAGTTATGCCGAAAAGCAAATTTTCAAATTAATTCGTCAAAATTAATGAAATTTGTTTACCATGTATATTTTTGGTTCATTTTTTCAAACATGAAAATTTAAAAGGCAGAGTGCCCGTTTTAATCACACAAAAAAATTCCCGGTCATTTCGCGGTTCGCTAACATTTTTCACGATCAATGAAAGTAAAAACTTCTAACTCTAAAGCTAAAAATGTGTACATTTGAAGTAGTAAAAACTGAGCTGCAAATCATTTCAAGCAATTTTAAGCTATAAATATCAAAAATTGAGCGATAACATTTTAGTTATAAACTGAACACTTCTTGAATTCGAAGTTAAAATATTTTTATTTTAAATAGTTTAAAAATCCTTGAAAAGCTTCAAAATTTGATTTCAAAATCATGAAATATCTATACCTTGTTTTACATTTTTTCAAATGATGAGTTAATTTTTTAATTTTTTTCAGACGTTCTAAACATCTTCCAAATTCTTCCTAAAATTTTGTTCAAATCCTACAAAATAAAAAATATTTCCTTAAAATCTTCCAGATTCATTTCAAATAGTTTTAGAAATCTTTTTAAAGATTCTCTTAAAACTAATTTTTCAAAATAAAAAGTCATTTTCAATTTTCCTAGGAAACTTGAGAAAATGTTTTTTATTTTTTTGAAGCCTTTCACAATTCATAAAAATCTTCTAAATTTTTTGTTCGAAATCTGTACAAATCCGTATTTTGTTTCAAATTAGGCCGTGGTCTATTTGCACCGAAATTTCGATACGAATAATCGAATTTTGTCGGTGTACGTAGAAACTTTGTTTCAATGATTTGAAATCATTTCAAATCTTCAGTTGAGACTAAATTCAACTTACTTGAATGTTCAATATTTATTATACATCAAAATTCAACAGTTTTACTTGCAACTTAAATTTTTTGAAATAGAACAATTAAAATGGTAACCTTCAAAGTTTAGTCTTATTGTTGTTTAATTTTGAATATTTGATTTACAATTACTGATTTTAAATGAACAGTAAAAAATTACTGAATAATAAGTAAGTGTTATTTTTCCTAATTAAAAAATTTTAAAGTTTCAAATTTTTTAGGCTAAACCAATATTTTAAATTTAATAAAAGTCTTTAGGTATGAATATATTGTTTTTAAGTTATTTTACAATTTGAAATAGTTTATAAAGTTCCAGTCATGCGTTTACATTTGTTTAACTACTAAGACTTTCCAATTTAAACAGTTGAATCTTTAACGTTAAACCCTGGAAATTTTTTAATTTTGAACTGATTTCGAATCGCCTTGTAAAATCAATTATTAATCACTTGTTAATCCTCAATGACCACTTCAATTTTAAAAATCATTATGATTTATATTCACAGTCGATCAACTAAAAAGATTTTTTTTTTCAAAATTCCAACACTGTCGATATTTTGGAGCATCTGTAAATAGATGCAGATTTTTACATCTAAAAGCAGTTTTTCTCAGTTTTCTCCTGACATTGTTCTCCAAGACTTCGAGAAACGAACTATATTCGTGATCGAATTCTCGGTTCCTTCCGAATACAACATTACTGCCAAGGAGAAAGAAAAGGAGGAAAGGTATCAATAACTTAAAAGAGAGCTGCAACGACTGTACCCAAAATATTCGGTGCAAGTAATTGTGCTTGTGATAGGTGCTCTCGGACGTGCGAAACTGTCACTGATTCGTAACCTTAAAGCCATACCCTTGTGCCAAAAATATGCCACGTCACTTGCGAGATGGATGCAGAAATCTGGCATCCTTGGGTCGCTTCGTGTCCTCAAAACACACAAGGGTTTGGACGGCCTGTCGTTGTGATTCCGTCGTGTCCTGTGACCAACTATCTCACGTTTGTGAGACGTGGCCATGAGTGGGATTTACCGCGGTCCTACTGAGAGCCGACGTCATTTTTTAGATGGCAGTTGCTCCCAGTAGGACCCTGCGGTGGTAGTTAACCTTATTTTTTAATTATATATATACATATATATATATATTACATCTTTAATCCGCTCTATTTCAAACTAATGGAGATAATTAAATTTTTCTGTTTGATTTTTATGTAGGAGACTTCTTATTGTTTCCAAATAAACAAGAAATGATATGAACAAGTTGAAAATTGAATAAATAGGGAACGTCTTTCTGAAAATAAAATGTTTTCAAAAAAAATATGCAAGGTCCCAAGACAAACTTCAAGTCCACAACAAAATTGTTCCTTTTGACGAGTTATAAGAATGTTCCCTTCCACTTTCCGATGTTTTGCACCGTCTTTTGAGTTTTTGCAAAGCGATGTGTCTCATCGTCCCAAAATTCGGGATGGCTAGTCCAATACTTTTCATAAGCTTGACTAGTCGTCCTGAATTTTCGGGAGGACTAGTCCATCTCTCAAAAAAAATTGTTTAGTGAAAAATATTCAAATATTTTCCAGGAACATTTTGGAGACTTTTGTAAGATTAAAAAATATCCCCGTCTTGCGGGCACATTCTCATTGCGCGCAGCGTGTCGCGCCACGTTTACGCGTCCTGAGGGCGCGCGGGTACGCTCTCGCGCTTCGCGTTCGTCTTCGTACGTTTAATGTGTGCATTTCAACTAAATTTTAAAAATATTATAAACATTGTAACTCAAACGAAAACTGTGATTTAAACCCCTGACGAACTACAGTCATAAATTGGAACTGTAAATGTTTTTCATTTTGTTTTTAAAGAAGGTTCTCAAAGCACCTGCGGCTTTGACGATTATATTATTATTCAAAGTTCAGTTCTAAGAAAACTCTACTATGATTAATTTATCTACTAAAAATAACGATTAAAATTTACGGATTTCGTAAAAACAAAAATGGCATATTTTTTAAAAAAGATCTGACTTTTTGAATTTTGGTCTAGTTGAAAAATTGTATTGGAATAGTTTCGAAATATATTTTGTATCTAGTAAAAACTTGGATTGATATTTCTTAATCTACCGAAAAAATATTTTTTTTTATTATTTTTTTTTATTTTCAAAATGTTGAAAAGCATATATAACCTTTTTAATTTTTATCGAAATTAAAAACCGCGTTAGGATAATTTGCGAATCTTTTTGGCGTGTACCAGAAACTTAAAAAACATTTTAAAAGTCTTGAAACAAATTTTGTTTTGAAATTTCTAACATTTTGCATTGCGGTCCAATCGAAAAATTTAATTAGGATAGTTTCGAAATATATTTGATATCCAGTAAAAATTTTAAACAAAATTTCTTAATCTATCAGAAAAATAATTTGGTCTATTTCTTGAAATGTTCAAAATGTTGAAAAGTATATAACTTTTTTATTTTTGATCGAAATTTAAAATGCCATTCGAATAATTTGCAAGTCTGTTTTTCTTGAACAAGAAGCAAAACTAATATCTGACTAACGAACTTGTCACTTATTTTGGGACCCTAAAATGTTTCACAAAGGATGACTCGATTGGACAAATCCTTCAAAAGTCAGCGTGGCTACAACATTCAGGTAACCATGCAGATATACATACATACATACAGACATAGGCAGACAGACACCGAAACTATTTTATGATGTTTGGACTCTGTGAGTGCCGAAACACGAAGATCTATTAGAAACTACACTGAGAGACTTTTTGTTAGAATAAGTGATGAAAATGAATGAGAATTTAGTATAATATCGTTTCAAAATAGGGTAAACAGGGTTTGCTTTTAATAAGTGAATATGGTGGTTTTCAGATGGCAAAATTAATATTTTTGTTTGAACAAATGGAAAGGGTGTTGCATTAACTCTTATAAAACTTGCGAGAATTTGAAATTTACTATATCAAAGTTGACAAGCGAAGTTAAAACGGTAGTAATACATTTTATTCGAAAGAATGAAAACATCTTTTGAAGTTGCCATACAAAGCATATGAGAATCTCAAACGACTATATGAAAAAAAACCCACTCCACCAAAAGATTTAACCTTCAGTAAGAGGAACTAAATACACAAATTAAATATATTTAAATACGGAAACACGTGTACAATTACTATTTTTATTATATATATATATATATATATGCCAAAAATATGCCAAGGCACTTGCGAGATGGATGCAGAAAGCTGTCATCCTTGGGTCGCTTCGTGTCCTCAAGACATGCGAGGGTTTCGCCGGCCCGTCGTCGTAATTTCGTCATGCCACCCGTCTCACGGTCGTTAGACGTGGCCGTAAGTGTGATTTACCGCGGTTCTACTGAGAGCCGATGTCATTTTTAGATGGCAGTTGCTTGCAGTGGGACCCTGCGGTGGTTGTTTTACCTTTTTTTTTTTAATTGTGTGTATGTGTGTGTATGTGAGTGTGTACGTGTGTATATGTGTGTGTGTACGTTTCGCGAACATTGCAGTTCACTTCTTCCTCAAGGCCCTGAAGAAGTGAACTGCAATGTTCACGAAACGTCGGCGAGATTCGTAGTTTTGCATACGATTGAACCCTGAAGAAGCTTTAAACTTTAAATTTAAATTTATCATAATGAATCATCTTGAAAGCATTATATCTATTATCGTTTTTTCTGATTGAAATGTAATAGTTTGCCATCGTTTGGAGTTGTAATGTTTTAAAAACATTATGTAATTATTTAAACAATTACTCATTGTTTATTCTCAAAATTTCTAAAAAATGGCTCAGAGATGTCCAGTTTTTTCTCAAATTGGTATCCTATGCTACTTTTTGTGGAATATCAATCAGAAATATGATTATTTTTGACATTTTTTGGGAATAAATAATTGTTTAAATTAGTTACATTTGTTTAAAACATTAAAAATTGTTTAAAGAGCCATGAGAAATATTCAAATTGTCGATTAGTAATTATTTGTATGAAAAAGACGACGGAAATTGCTAAAAAGTAACAATATTACGCAAAAATGTAGTTTTTTGATTTTTGGGTTATATTTGGGGCGCTGTGTGTATGGGGGGGGGGGGCTCGTTTAAAAATTAGAGTAATTAGTATGGTTTTATTTCATAGGTACTCCTCTTCAATCCCTTAAAAAGTTGCCACGTTTTGATCAAACCCTGCAGTATGAGTTCAATTTTTTGAAAATCCAAAATTTCCCCATGTTAGCTGAATGGGATTTTGAAGTGCCCGGTGGCGCGCATTAATATTAAAATTTTGAGAACAAAAAATTAGGGATTTTTTTCTCCGAAAATGGATACTTTTAGGGGGGGGGGGGGCTTACCCTCTAGGGTGAAAAAAAAGTTTTGCAATGCATTTTTGGTCCACCCTTATATGTATATTATTTTCAGGTGTTTAGGGGAATTTTCAATTGACTTTAGTGGTTTGAAAGAAACTTCAAAGAACAAAAAATTGTTTTACAAAGAATCTCTGACATGTTACGGCTTTTTTTGAGACATTCCGGGGATTAATTCTAATGATTTTCATTAAATTTTATAATGAGATTTTTACATTATCGAGAGTATATCCGAAAAATTCTTAAAGCACTCGATATTTCCAACGCTTAAATTCGAAATGCGAGGAAATTTGAAACAAACTCCCAACACATGAACATCTTTTGTTCCTTTAAAAAATTAGTCTCGCATCACTGTTTAAGGGAGTCGGTCGTTTATCTTAATCTGCGAAACAAACCAAATATAAAATTCTAAAGTTTGACTGTTTTCCCTTTGAATTGTGTTTCTATATGTAACCGTCCGCGAAGAAAGGGACCTAACGCGTGGTAGCTTCATTTTACAGGAGGTGCGATTGAAGAGGTGTCCAACATAGGAACTCTATAAGAGAGCATCACTTTGCAGTTTAATAAGAATTCGCATTTTTCAGATATAGGAATAATATTTTTTATTATGAAAGAGCAAATAAAAAACTATCGATTGGTGTAAAGAACTAAAAATAGATTTTTCCCGCATTTGGTCCTTTTCTTCGCGGACGGTTACATATACAGAAATTTTCATAAAAGATTGCCAATCGCGTAACTTAAGTGCAACCTGGAAATTGGAAAGAAAGTAGAAAAATCCTGAAGCCTATTTTGGAGATGAGTAATTTATACCAATTTATATTAAGTTATATTGTCTGTTGAAATATAATGTTTTAAAGCTAAACACTTCAAATAATACTGCAAGCAGTGGGGGGTAGTATCCAAAGGCACTTTAGAGTGGTAAAATTTCGAAAACTGAGCTGATGGAGACTCGCTCGACAAGCTATTTCAAAGATTCCTGAATACACTTTAAATACATGGCTTTTTTTACTAAACCCTATAATTTTTCAATTCAATTATTTTAATTCGAATATTTCAAGCAGGAGCAAATTATATATACAGGGTGTCCTAGACCACGTGTCCACCCCTTTTAAAATCTAAAATACCTAATACAGGGTGCACAGTCCTTCCCTTCTTTTCTTAGTTTCCCCTTTTTTCTTGAAATTCCCCTTTTTCAGCCTATTCTCAAAAAAACTTCCCTTTTTTCCCATTTCCTCTTCAAATATAGGAAATATAGGAAAGAACGTAGAAAAATACTGAAGCCTATTTTGGAGATGAGTAATTTATACCAATTTATATTAAGTAATTGTCTGTTGAAATATAATGTTTTAAAGCTAAACACTTCAAATAATACTGCAAGCAGTGGGGGGTAGTATCCAAAGACGGTACTTAGTAAACTGATACCTCTGTAATTATTGCAGTTGTTTTTATCTCCCTTTCTTTTGTATATTGGTACGATTATCGCTTTTCTCCCAGTATAATCATGCAAGCTTTATTATTTTCCATGATTTATTTACACATCAAGCACTTCTAATGTTGAAAAATTGTTCATGATTCATTGAGATAAATATTACGATGTAATGAATTGAAATCCATATCCGACAAAAACGAACCAATTTTTAACTTTAAGATCGCTGAGTATGTTAAGGCGGCGGGACAAAGTTACCATTTGTATAGAAACTAGTCGATTCGTGCGTAACATCCCAGTCTAGCCACTGAACAGGCAGCATGTGGCGCGCCAGTCTCGACTCAAGGCGGACTAAACAGAAACAATGCAGCGCCACGAAATTTTTCCACACGGGTTACTGGGACATTGACCTTAATTATCAAAATCTTTCACTATTTTTAAAACAATAGGAAAGCTATTTTGAATATTCCAATAAAAAAATTAAATTAGCCTCAGCAGTTTCACCCCGCCCTAACGTAAATGGGTACAATTACATGTGGCTTATTGCAGTTTAATAGTATTCGGTATATTACAAACGTAATCTTTTCCTGTTAAATCTGACTTGACCATTTTTGATCGAATCTAGGAAATAATAACCGTAGCACAATCGGCTTCTAATGTTATTTCTTATTTGTGAGGAATTACTTTAATGTGAAAAAGAGGACCTCTAAATGTGATCTAAAAACGGCTGCTCGATCCTTTCACACAGTTCATTTAGACATGAAAATGTGTCAACAAAACGTATGCGCTGAGATCGGACGGAATTACTTCTTTTCCCTTATAAAATGAATCACCCTAGTACAATTTATCCGAGAACGGTATTCCCCCATTACTTCGGAATTGTGTCTTCCCTCAGGTCCTTGATTGGTGACATGTTTTTAATCAGGCACATCTTTCTTGGTTCATTATCTTGGAATTAAATGTCAACAGCAGCTAGATCTTAAATGGAAAACTCTTCGTCAAGTCTTATCCGTGAAAATAGAAGCCAGTTCTCTCAACATTTCAACAGAGAAAAAAAAACCTAACGATTGAAAAATTAGATATGTAATGCAAAAAAATGGAAATAGAAGAATGAAAATTTGAATTAAACTGGCAATTATATTAAGAAATTAAGTAATAGGTAAGTGGAAATTCAAAAATGTGTTAAAAATATTTTAACTGTACAGGGATTTGTAACTAATATTAAAATAAGAATTAAAATATTCTATAGAAAGACTCACTTTTGTTCAGGTTTACGTGTACGTATATTTTTCACTGTAAATACGGCAGGGATCATTCACATATTACGTATATCACGTTTTTCCTTTGTTTAAATGAAGACTAGATCATTCATTCTTTTTAAACTTCTGGCAATTTCACAATTGCCGGAAGTTTGAAGAGGACACAACAATAGAATTTAAAAGAAAATCGCGTTACAAAATACTTGAACGGACCATGACCCGCTGATATAAACCTTCTCATTCTCATTTTGAGTATAAAGAGACATAGTTTCGCTATTAGTCGCGAAAAAAAAGTTTATTATATTTATACTTAAATTCTAATCAGAGAAAAAAAACTATCAAATGTGGCGCTTTTCCACATCAAACGACTCATTTACTCACTCACATTTCACAATCACCAATTATGATTATAAACTCTAGTGTTTATTAGTTATTAATTAGTATGCAAACCACCAATGCCTGCCAATGCCTTTCCAAAACTCGGAAAGACACTTTTGACAACAATATTACGAGAATTCATCCGAACTTCTAAGTATATTAGCTTTTAATTGAAATTAAAGTAAGCATTTAATAATATTCAAGTTTCACATACATGAAAATGTAATTCGAGGCGTTTAAAAATTAAACACTTCATAATTTCAAAATACTTAAGATACGTAAATCTTTTTCTGTTTTTCTTTTTTAGTTCCCCAACCAAAATTCACATCTGTGAGAAATTGAATATTAACTTTTGTAAACACCTTTCTGACAAATTGTTTTATACGACGTTTTGTAATCTGGATTCACTTTTGATTTCCATCTAGGACACTTCTTTGAGCAACTGAATTTCAAATAAAAGAACCTCGTAGTAGAGATAGCTAAAGCTAATTATTATTGTCCTACACGGACAAATTGAGTTCACAAAAACGTTCACATAGAATTACAAAATTTCCCTGATTGTAAGATTAAACGTCAAGAGTAGATTTTTCTCTAATTCTAATTGTAAAGAAGAGATTGACTTGTTTTTCGATCAGCAATTAGCGATTTTTATAAAATGACATATTCGCACAATAAAATTATTTTTTGTGTTATTTCGACCCTGTCAATAAATACAATAATTTTTTGGCTTTTAAGGCAGTTACCAGAAGGCTGGAATCGATACCAAAAATATGAGCATTTTTCTTGTGCGTCTCCGATGCACATTTCAGCAAAAAAGATGCGAAACTGTACGAGTGCTTTTCGATTTCTTATACGAATATTTGTCGCTATTAACTATATATATATATATATATATATATATACAAAGCTTCAATGCTAGAGTACGTTGCCAATGTAAACCTTAAGCTCGCTTAAGGAATTAGAAGAAGAAGAAGAAGACAGTATGCTCTAATAAGGACCTTTAGGGCTTAGGCACCATTTAGAAGCATGAAAACGTCAACTTTTGAGGTGGGTGTTGCAGAAAAAATTTTTATTACGGATATCTTTTAATATGATGCGTATTTTTTGAGATGTTTCGATGTCTCAGAAAAAAAAAAAAAAAAACACACCGAGTAGAAAAAATTAGTTTTTACAAAGATATTAGCAAAATAGGGCAAAAATGGACCGAATCCCATGCATTTGGTCCATTGTTTTCCCCCTCAGCACTCAACGAAGTGAAGTTAGCTGGTAGTTGAAGTGAAAATACCTAATTACATAAAAAAATCGTTACAAAAAAATTATCGATTTTATTATCTAATTGAATAGCTTTTGTAAAGTAAACAATAATATCCAAATACACTTATGGTGAAAAATCATTTGATCTTGAAAGTTATTAATAAATAAAGTTTCGTCCCATGAAACTGGTATTATTGTTTGGCCTTCGGCATGCTGACATCTTGGATTTTCCCTATATATACCTAATTAATATGGCCGCTAGTGATTGGATTAAACATAACCTATTTTCACGTTTATTATGTAAAACGGGTTTAAAAAGTTTGAAGAAGGACCCAAGAAGGTGTCAAAATGCTTAGATTTTAACTAAAACCAAAATTTGTAAAGTGTGGCAGTGCGAACATGCCAGAGGTCAGCTAGATATCTCGTTAGTCAATGGAGCCACTGCATATCACTATTCTGATTGATTAAGCTTTTTGCAGGATGTGACGTTCCAAGGTCACAACGTTGTTTGAATGGGGTTTACGATACTTTTTTTTCATATTTTTTTTTCTCAGACGTGAAGCTTTGAATTTTTTTGTTAATGTACTCAAATTTTTAGAATCTTTTACGGTATTAAAAAAATATATTATCTAAAATTCATGCAATAACCCAATTTATAAATTTATTTTAATTTATATGAAAAAATATGTAATTACCGTTGTACCAGTGGAAGGATAACGACATGTCTAATAAACAGAGATAAGACCTTTTGGCTGTTGATAATTTGGATATCGTGGATAACTTGCATAATTTGGTCATCTTCAACACCCCAAATTTTCAAGCTTCAAACAAATGTTTAATTCTATTTTAAACAAGGGGAAAAATTTCTTTGTTAAATAAATCATTTGAACAATGATAACGAAAAAAAGACTTTCATGATTAAAAAACAACCTTCTCGTTTAGTGTGCGTTTCTAATTGAAACTAAGGAAGATATTAAACTGTACTGAATTTTTTAGTCACTGATTCTATTATACCTTTCTGTTTATTTTAATTGTTCATTTTTTATTTGCAAAAGATAAGCTGATATCACCTTCTTTTACATACGTACGACAATTAGCCGTAAAATACAAATCAAAAAGTGCTTTTTGAATTTCACCCACATAAGTCTGTTTTTTAGGGTCCCAAAAACCCATAAGTTAAAAATTTAGTTTTGCGAGTTTTAGCTGCTAATTATTATTTTTCTGCGGATTCGTTTAGTATAAATTACTTCTAGTACATATAATATTACTTTCTAATGATAATTATATGTTTAAATAACTTAAAAAAAAAATTATTATTGCTTATATTATTTTTCTCTTAGAATAGAATTAGAAAGTCTCAGTGTTTTCTAAATTTTTTCAACTTACATTAAACTTTTCAGATAGAGCGAGGCAATAATCAAATAAAGTTAACAAATAGTACATTGCGATACAAGTGTGCAGGGCGGCGTGTAATAGGGTGCAATGTGTGCGGGGCACACAGGCGGCCAAGGTCCTTTAAAAATGTATCCATAATCTTCCAGCAAGAAGTATTTCTTGGAAAAAGAATTTCTGTGAATTTACGAAATCGAAAGTAGAAATAGGTTAAATAACTTTTATTTTAATTGTTTTACTCAAAAAATAATTGAATACCGAAATATGTATAATTGTATACGCACTCCTCGACACACTCTGAAAAAAGTTGGATAAAATCAGTGAAAGTTTTGTTGAATCAAATAAATAAATGCATTGCTATACAGTTAACTTAAGTTTAGAGACCTTTTTTCGACGCCCTTGCCATATTTGGTGTAATGGAACGAAACCGTGATAACAATAATTTTAAATTTTTACTCAAACACGTTTCGAAAACCGTGATTTTTAATTAAATTACATTAAAGTTATATTTTTTATATTTCTCCATACACCGTACACACCGTATACAACATTTTTTGAGAAGTTTGAAGAAAAATTGATGAATGGAAATGGTTTTGTTCTATTTATATTATTATTCTAGGAGAGATGTTTTCGCCGCCCTTGTTATTGAGTATGGACATGACCTTGATATTTACCGGATATGACAGGCAGCGCCAGCGGCGGCCAAAACCTAAAACCCCTGTGGGATATATATATATAATTAAAAAACTAAAGGTTAAAAACCACCGCAGGGTCCCACTGGGAGTAACTGTCATCTAAAAAATGACATCGGCTCCCAGTGAATGCATGAATGATGATACACAAGTGTAACTAATTTTATTTGTGTTTCTTTCCATATTTGTTTTCTGTTTTAGTTTCTTTTCTGTTTACTTGCCTTTTGTATTATATCAATAACGAGAGAAATGCATGGCATAATAGTAGGCGATGTAACTAATCAAGTTTGTGTTTTTTTCATATTTGTTTTTTGCTGTTACTTCTTTCTTATTTCTGTCTTTTTATTTTGAAAAATCATAGCAATAATAAAAGAAATGCATCACATGATGGTAGACAGGTGTAACTAATTTTATTTGTGTTTCTTTCCATATTTGTTTTCTGTTTTAATTTTTTTCATTGCCTTTTTTCATTATATCAATAATAAGACCAATGCATGGAATTATAGTAGACGATGTAACTAATCAAATTTGTGTTTTTTCAAATTTGTTTGTTGTTTGAATTTATTTTACTTTTTTTTTTTAGAAATCATAGCAATAGCAAGAGGAATGCATGAATGATGATACACAAGTGTAACTAATTTTATTTGTGTTTCTTTCCATATTTGTTTTCTGTTTTAGTTTATTTTCTGTTTACTTGCCTTTTGTATTATATCAATAACGAGAGGAGTGCATGGCATAATAGTAGGCGATGTAACTAATCAAGTTTGTGTTTTTTTCATATTTGTTTTTTGCTTTTATTTATTTCACATTTCTGTCTTTTTATTTTGAAAAATCATAGCAATAACAAAAAGAATGCATAGCATGATGGTAGATAAGTGTAACTAATGTTATTTGTGTTTCTTTTCATACTTATTTTCTGTTTTAATTTTTTTTACTTGCTTTTTTTCATTATATTAATAACAAGATCAATGCATGTGATTATAGTAGACGATGTAACTAATCAAGTTGGTGTCTTTTCATATTTGTTCTTATTTATTTTACTTTTCAGTCTTTTTTTATCTTTCTTTTTTCTTTTTTGAAAAATCATAGCAATAACAAAAGGAATGCATGGCATGATGGTAGACGACTGTAACTAATCTTGTTTCATGCCATTTCAGAGGGAAAGAGGCGGAAGGGCAGTGCCCTATTTGAAACATCAGCCCCTCTCGAGGAAAACACGACATTGCTGGACAAAGCTCGTTTGCGTGTTTTGCAAGCCCATCGTTTGGAATTCTATTGCAGATATGCATGAAACCTTCGTCAACTCTTTTATTTTTAGATTCAATCGTCGTCAACGTACTTTTGATTTTATTACAAAGTCGTTTAAGGTAGATTCGTTGACGTTTAGTTTCTGCTAGAGAAATTTCGATCAGACTCGGTTTGACGTTTAAAGAACCACCCAATGCTTTGGAAAAACAAATTGTTTTTAAAATTTATTTAAAACGTTATTGGTCATTTTTACTTACGAAAATGTTGATTAGGAGATGTAGTCAAGGAAAACTCACCTGCAACAAAGAAAGAAAATAGTTTCATTAGAGATTAGTAATATAAATGTTGGATAACAATTATATTTAAATTTAATTATATCTCAAGTTGAAATAATGAATTTTAAAAATAATAGATAAATTTTCAACCAAATAGTTTAATTTTCAATCAAAAAGATGATATTCTGCCAAAAAGACAAAATTAAAAAAAAAACATTAATTTACA
This sequence comes from Andricus grossulariae, assembly GCA_011634705.1. Classification (NCBI taxonomy): domain Eukaryota; kingdom Metazoa; phylum Arthropoda; class Insecta; order Hymenoptera; family Cynipidae; genus Andricus; species Andricus grossulariae. Next base: position 87,260,092 of record JAABKJ010075445.1, on the reverse strand, counting down.
AATTAATAGTTGAATTTTTAACCAAAAAGGAAGACATTTTTACCAGAAGGGATGAATTTTCAATAAGAAAGAATGAATTTTTTACAAAATTGTTGAATATTTGACAAAATACATGAATTTAGAACAACATAGTTGAATTTTCAACTGGAAAAAAAAAATTCTGAACCAAACATATAATAGTAGACTTTTTAAACGAAAGGAATTAAAATTTCAACCAAAAATAGTTAGATTTTTAATCAGAGACAAAATTCTAACCAAATAGTTGAATTTTCAACCAAAAAAGATGACTTCTCAACGAAAAATATAATAGCTGATATTTCACCCAAAAAAGATTTTAATTTTAAATTAAAGACAGAGAATTTATTCAAAAAGACGAATTTTCATCAGAATGGTGGAATATTTAACGACGAAAAATTTTCTTTTCAACGAAATAGATCCAGTTTCTACAAACCAGTTAAATTTTAAACTTATTATTTGAATTTTCTACCAAAATAGTTTTTTTTCAACCCAGAAAAAACGAATTTTTAACCAAAAAGGACGACTTTCCAACAAATTTGTTGAATTTTCTACAGAAAGATTCATTTGAAACCAGACAGTTGAATTTTCTACAAAATAGTTTAAGTTTTAGGCCGAAAATATGAATTTTAAACCAAAAAGTTAATTTTCCACCAAATAGTTAAATTTTGAACCCAAGAAATATTAATTTTCAACCAAAAAGTTAATTTTCAACCAAAATAGCTGAATTTTCTACTAAATTATTTTAGTTTTCAACCCAAAAAGACGAATTTTCCACAAAATAGTTGAACTTTCAACCAAAAAGAATGAATTTTTAACAAACAGGTTCATTTTTATCAGATAGTTGAATTTTCTACAAAATAGTTCATGTTTAAAACCGAAAATATGAATTTTCAACCAAAAAGTTGATTATTTTACCAAATAATTAAAATGTCTCATTTTCGCTCCTTGTTTATTTATATAAAAAATAGAAAATAACAAAAATTGAAAAATCGAATCTATAGACGCTCTTGTGCAACTACCTCTGATCACTTCTAAGCAAAAAAAAATTGAAAATCGGTTCAGAATTGTAGGCTGTAGGTGATTTTAAATAGTAAATTCCCGATCCAGCCCACGCGCCCGAATGCTGTGTGGCCCTTCAAATAAAATTACTTGAACATCGAAACTCAAAAACAAATTTTTTCATTTAAGATCGAAATGAAATCTGCTTTCTTATGAATAATATCATGCACTGCATTCAGAGCATGACAAAAAATTTAATTTTTCGAAAGAAATCTATTTTTATTTCAATATTGTACAAAGGATGTTTTTAAATATTAGAAATTTCGGAAATATGTGATTTTTTGGATTATCTCTTTTCCTAATTGGAAAATGTGAAATATGAATCGATTGGTTCAGAATCAACCACAAATTTTTTGTTCCCAATTAACATTTTGTGAAATATATAAGATACCATTTTTTCTTACTTTTGGAATAAACTTAAGGAATGTTCAATTTTAAAAAGCTTAAAACGGTTCCATAATATGTAAAGAAACCCATTACCAACTTTCTAGAACAGCAAACCAATTTTACATCGCTCAAAAAAGTAATATTTTTATCTCAAAAAGTTATAATTTGAAAAAAATTGATTTCTTTTAATATATATGCTTTTTACCGGAATTTAAATATTTGATGACTGCCAATCAACTATATAAAAAAGAAAGCCGTTCAGTTTATCCTAATAATTACACCTTGGAAATTATGGAACTGCTAGTATTTTTAAATCCATTCACTTTCATTCACAAATGATATAAAAATTCTAGAGAATTGCTCATAAATCCTTATTTACGAGTATGAACACGGAAAAATAACGAGAATGCAGGTACAGTAGGCTGTTCGAATGTGCACATTGTAGCTTTTTCAGTGAGGCCTTATATCATTCATTAACATTCGAGTTAACATTCTGCCGTTGCATCACGCATATGATAAAAACTGTTCACACATCTGGCAGTCTAAATGATAACAATTTATAAATAAGAGACACGATTTATTTTTTTTTTAATTTCCAAAATTCTATTCAAATATATAATAATTTACGTATAATCTGAAATTTTAGCATTCTTTTATGTGCTTATATTTCGAAATTAAGTAACCATACAAAATGCAAAGTTTGCAATGCAAGTAAGTTCAACAATGAAGTCGGATCTTTTTTAATCCTTTAAACAAAAACAGTCTTCAAAGCTAGAAACTTTTTTTTTTCAAAATAGTCTTAGCATTATAGTCAAGACGCACTTTCCAAGTTTCCCCTCTATCTTTTCTTCATTTAATTGTGTTAGAAGATTGACTTTTTTTTTTTTTATTGACTTTTCTAACATATCTTATTATCTTTCCATATAAAATCATTTGAAAAACGTCAATCAAGAAAATTTGAGTACTTTCAACAACACGCACCAGTTGAATTATAATTTAGGATTCCGTTTATCGATTACACTGGGTATTTGTTAGAGAATATATTTTAAAAGTATTCGTTATCCAAGTAAAAACTATAAGAAAAGTGAAACACCATTAAAAGAATTTCGTGTATTATGTATTTATATTTAATAACTGTTTAAAATGTCACTTTAACGTAACCGAGCTTGTGCTGGCTCCGGTGCGACTATAGGTGCGACTGGAATCGGAAATTCAGACGGCGACACTGTGTAAGGGGTATTATTTCTCTGCCACAACCACGTCCAAACCTAACAATTAATTTTACCAAAACTTGGGAATAATTATTTAGTATTTGCCGAGGAACAGACAAAATTTTTGTTATTTTTATATTAAATATTAAATACATCGTGAAAATAAACGGTATCTGTACAAAATCCAAAAATTTCACTCCCTCTCCTCGGTAAATATGTATTCCAACCAGAAATAGCTATTTGTGATACAAGTGCAAAGAGCTGAAGGCAAATGCTCAATCACGCGAGAGTAATAACTGCCGGTGCGCGCGTGTGTCACGCTATTTTTAGCAAAACCATCCGGTTTGATGGCAGAGTAATGCGCAATCCTAATAAAAAAGTAGCTCCCATCAGGAAAGTTTGGGAGGTACTGATTTCGAATTGCAAAAAATATTACACAACAGGTATGTATTTGACTATTGATGTGCAACTAATTGGTTTTCGTGGTCGCTGTCCATTCCGTATGTATATACCTAATAAACCAGACAAGTACGGCATGAAGGTCGTCATGATGTGTGACAGCGGTACTAAATACATGATCGATGCAATACATTACCTAGGTAAAGCCACTGTACCACCCAACGTACCCACTGCTGATATCTTCGTTGAAAAGCTTGCTGATTCAATAAAAGGATCCCACAGGAACATAACCACGGATAATTGGTTCAACAGTGTGCCTCTGTTCGAAAAATTGAAAAATAAGTTTCAGCTCACAGCACTTGGGACGATCAAGAAAAATAAAAAAGAACTCCCAGCAGAATTTGTTGACATCAAATTTCAAAACCGCAAAACTAGTTATATAACTTCTGATTAGCAATTAAATCTTATAATGTATATTCTGAAGACAAAAGAAATAATAATTCAAGATCATTTATATTATAATATGTACGTGAAAACCCCGCGTCGTATTGAAATAAGGAACTTACCCGAAACAAGGAATAAAAACTGCAACGATTTGCTTGTACTGTTCACTTAGACCAGTTTTGCAACTGCATTCCTTTTTTAATATTTCGCCATTCAGAGCAATTTCGCCTTTTACTTCGTGAGGATTGTTTTTAAACCCGAGGTTTGCATACAATGTGCTACAAGAGCAAACAAATCGGTCGCCGATTTTTTCCCACAATCAATAATATGTCCAGCGTTTAAAACACGTTCGCCTTCGATAAAATTACTCTTCGTTGGCGAAGAATTGGCGAAAACACAAATTTCACCAATAGAGAGCTTCATTTTTCAAATTATTAAAGGTTTTGTTCACACGTAACACTATGTTGATATCCAAAACGTCCCGTCTGCCTCCGCGATGTTGCGATCGCAGCGCCATGAGTTCGGTTCTCCATACCTACTACAGCCATACTTTTCCTATGCTTTAGACATAATCCACTGTACTTCATTCAAATACACATGAAGTATAAGATCGTCTCATATACTATACTTTTACTATACCATCTGAGAGATCACTCCCATAAAATTTGCCAAATATTTTCCTAGATCAATCCCATACAAAAATTTTTTTACTTGGATTAGAGGAATATATAATATAATAATATAATACAATAATAAAAATTATTAATAACAATATATAATGATAATTTTTCGGAAAGATATATAATATTATATAATTTTTAAGTATCATTTACATTGTTAAAAAATCTGAAAAAATTAGGGTGTATGCGTCTTTCTCTCTAAATCTGAATCAGCGAAAATTCACTGATTGGCAGCGCATATACGCTGATTTGTCAGCTATAAGTATACCACTACGAATCAGCGAATATTCACTGTTTTAATCAGAGACACCGTAATTCGCTGGTTCAAGCAGCTAAGTCATACGGGTTCAATCATCGATTACTCGCTGATGAAATCAGTGTTTCACACTAATTTCATCATTGCATTCGGTTTTTTAAAAGTAATAAATTCGTGAAATTATGGGGGTAAAAGAGAACTTTTGTTTATACTTAAAGCATGTTTTTATTTCGTCTTAACATAAAAATTCGAAATACGAAAATAAATGGTTGACAACTTTAAACAAAAGTTTGAGTATAGTGTTGAAACAGATTGAAACTTAGTACGTGATTCTGATAAGCGAATTGTGCATCAAAAGTACAAGCAATTAGTAAGGTTATATGTAGTGAAGTTGATGAAAATAAAATCGATAGACCCTACTAAAGCAATGTAAAAGAACGACGTCGAAAACTGGATATTTGTGTTTTAGAGGAGAGAATTTAATTTTTATGAATCTCATGAAAGTAAATTAAATTTTATAAGGTCTGAAAATTATGCTAACATTTTCTTAAGCCTCTAGTACCTTCCTCGCACTCAAAATGTACCTAAACAATTAGAAGTCATAGAAAATTGTAGAATATTTGTCAGAACTCCTAAAATTTCAGTAACTTTGAAGAGGATTATATAAATAAAATATTATCCTAGAAATAGTCAAGGTAATAAAATTCAACAAGATTTCTGATATAGCTTACGAAAAGAAATTAGCATTGGGGACTTTTTTCAAGTTGGAGAATTACCATTTTTGAAACTTATTGTGGCTGCATGAAAGCTACTAAATTATCCATTTCTATTTGCTTGTCAAATGACAAGCAATAACTTTTTAGTTGCTCTACCAAAATACCTTGACAATAAGTTTACGTGTAGAGAGACGACAACACCTTCAGCTCGAGGGCTTGTATTCAAATTGTACACGTATGTTTCAATAAAGTTGTAGAAATTCTCCAGTCCCACAGGGTAGCATACTTTGAGGACGCAGTACGTCTTAAAAAGCAAATCAAAAGCCTTCATCGGATTATTATCGTAGGGGTATCATGAACCAACTATCCCCTTGTACAAAGTATGAATCCATGTTGTCCTGCCCTCTTACGCAGGCAATATATGCACGGAGAAAAATAGATAGTCAAATTCAGAGGGTCAAAATTTAGAGAGCCTGTCCGTTCTTTTAGATGGTCTCAAGAACCATCCACAATTTTTTGACATAGTCGGAGAGGCTCTCTTTTTATGACCAGTCTAAGGGTTATAAGAAATCCAGACTCACTACCAGGGATAAGCAAGGTATTGTTTCAGGATGGTCAATACAATCATCTTGTTTTCACTCATTCCGACCATCCACGGCAGAGCAAATGACCCATCGCGGAGGGCCGACCTGATTAGTAACCGTTGACGTGTTTATTAAAAATGATTAAATGTCTGAGTCAAATATTCACAATAACTTTATTAGTCTTCCTAGTAAGCAAAGAATTATTTTTAATAACTTCACTCTTATTATTTGCTGTACAAAATTGCTTTTCACATTTAATCATTTCAAATAAGCGCGCCAACCTTATAACCAATCCGGTTGTCGACGCGATGCATGCATTTGGCTGGCACAATTGCGCAATATTATTTTATGACGTCATCAAGGACCCTTCGAGAATGTTCTGGAAGCTTTGCATAATGGTCTTCATGACAGCCTCACACCGATACACACGGACACACCTTACACGATCAAACTTACACATCCACGCACACAGGCTTACCTCAAACAGACACGCACTAATACTAATTGATCCAGAAACCCCCCTATACATCTACTATTAGTATCTACAATAATGTATTACAAGACGGACTCTGGATACAAAAGTTTTTCAAATCAGTATCCATAGTCCATCTTGTAATTCATATCCAGACTCCGTCTTACTTTTTGGTCCAGAAACCCCCCTATACATCTACTATTTTTTGCCTCAAATTATAATTTGTTTGAAATTTTCCTTTTTTCCTGACTAAAAATTATTTTTATGATTAAAAAATGTATTTATTTTGTTGAAAATTAATTTTTTTAGGTTAAATTCTATCGTGTTTTATTTCAAATAAATTTTTTTCATTAAAATAACAATTATTACATTCTTTGTTGAGAATTAACCTTTTTTGCCTGAAAATTAAACTATTAAGTTGGAGATGTTTTTTTTTTTGTTCAAATTTTGATTTGAAATATCTGAAATCTTCGAAAATATTTCGAAATTTTCTCAAGAATCTCAGAAAACTTATATTTATACTTCATCTTACAATTTTATTTTGATTGTCAAGTAATTTTAATTGGAAATTAATTGTAAATGATTGTAAAATGAATTTATCAAAATTAGTTAGTTGGTGAAATACTATGAAGACTTCACTGTTAGAAATGTTTGCAATTTTAGTATACACGGGAACATTAAATTTCCTATATGTTTACTAAATTCATTACACTTTGTAATTTTAGTATACTTACGTGTACTACATTTCTTTTATGAACTTATATGTTTACTAAATTTATCGAGTGTACAGTAAGTTTCTTTCACGTATATGAATTTCATAGTTTCTGTGCACGAAAATTCATATACGTGTTTACTATATTCAGCTGTGCAAGCGCGTTTTGATTTACGCGAGCTGGGCGACGTGGCCGGTGGCATTTGTTTGAATTCTTTGTAATGCTAAAAGATTTGGCTTCTTTCTGGGAGGATCTACGAAGTCTTCTCTTTAAAATGTATGTTCAATTTATGAACGTAAATATAGCTTAACCGTATGATTATTTAAAAATTAAAACTTTGTTCTTTAATTTCATTTTTCATCTGATCATGTTTACAGATGATGAAGACGGAACCCACGCGAAACGGAACGCTTATACTGAATTTAGTGTATGCGTGTACTAAATTTCGTATAAATGTATGCTGAATATAGTATCCGCGTATACCAAATTTCATCTACGTGCATACTAAATTCAGTATATACATATACTAGTACACAAAATTTAATTTCATGTTGTACATTCTTGCTTCCATTACATGTATACTAAATCTAGTACAGATTTTTCAAACAGTGTTGCCTTTCAAATGATATCAAAAACTTTTTAAAATGTTGAGCAACCATTGTACAGATATGAGTTTAACCTTTTTGACCAGTTGGAGAAATAGAAATTTTTTGTCGTTTTTCAGGATCTGCTTTAACCAAACAGTCGAATTTAAAAAAAAAAAAATTCCAACCAAAAAATCTAAATTTCCAACGAACAATGTAATAATTGCTATTTCAATAAAAAAATCCTTATTTTTAACCAAAAACTAACTAATGGAGATATTTTTATAATTTCATTCTTTAAATCTATTCCCTAAGGCCAAACATGGTACAAAAATCTCGTAAAATTGATAAAATGACCAACTATTTACAAGAATTTTAAAAATAAATATCAATGTTTATCATATTCAAATAACATTTAGGAATATTTATAGAAAGTATTAATATTTTTCATTTTTAAAATTAATGTATACAGAGTACAGTTTTCATTTGAAATTTCACGACAGTTTTGTGTACCATGTTTGACCATGGGGCAGAATCAAGGAAAAATATTCTAAAAATATATTCATTAGTTATTAAAATACTACAAAGAATTACCTTAAAAAATTGTTTTGTCCTTTTAAAATCATGAGATATTTCTTTATAAAATAAATTTTGTTAAATTTATTTTACAATTGTTCACAATTAATTTCCAATTACAACTATTTTATAATTAAAATAAAATTGTAAAAACTAAATTTTGTATTGTTGAGATAAGTATTTTCAGACATTAAAGGTTTTGTAAAATTGTATGTATTAAGAAAGCATATGAGGTCAAGTTAATAACTTTTTGCCTTTTTCTCTTAAACTCCCCAAAATTGTGATTAGAGCCTAAAATAGAATGAAAAGAAAGGTAAGTATCAGAGGTAAGTATGCAGTCAAAATGTTGAATAATTTAATAAATTAAAAATAATAATTATTTACTATTATTTTGACTTTACAATATTTAAAATCAATTGAAAAATAAAACATAAATAATGAAAAATGAAACTGTTCAGTCGGATAGTTTAAAACATTCCATAAGAATTCCTGAAAAACATAATCATTAAATATCTCAAGACTTCATTATATGTATCCACAGTGATCATCCAACATGGCGGTAACCCCCACATGACCTTTTATGTCATTAGTGGACCACCAGATTGGAGGGTCACTGGATCTCGAAGATTTCATTTCATTCTATTTCTTCAGCGATCATCCAAGATGGTGGCAACCCCACATGACTCTTCATGTCATTAGTGGACCACCATAGTAGAGGGTCGGTGACTCTCAGCTATTGTCATTTATCTTAACACGATTTATTTTTTTACGGGGTTTTAAATGAACATGTGAGGCAGTAATGGTCGTGATGAATAAATTGATTTGTTTTTGTCACTCGTATTTGATGATTTGGTTATGATTTTCTTTAATATGTGATCTGTTGATCCTTGTTCAGATTCTTCCTAACCCTATCCCTCTCTGTGTTGGGCTAGTGGGGAAAGTGAGATAAGATAAAGTGGTTCGAAGTTAATTCCTTAGCTAGGAACTTATCAATCCTACAATGGGTAACATTTTGAACAATTTAATTCAGGACCTTTTTGTTCGTTCGGGGTTTTAACGGGGTAAACGATCTGACACCCTTCAGGCATAATAAACAATCAACTTATTGGGATTAATTGGCCAATAAACCAACTGGTCAGCGTATTGGAGATTAGGCGGCCAATAAACCATTGAACCTATATGGTAAAATCTCTTCTATGAAAATTAAATTAAAGATTGGTAATTAAATTAAAGGCTGACTCAGTATTGGCTTAGGCATGGCCAATAGGAAATTAAATAAAAGTAGAGATTTCTGATTGACCTAGGTCTAAGCCAATAACCTTCATGATATAAAATAAGAAAAAGCCAAGGTTATAATGTTAATACAAATAAAAATTAATATATTCAACCTGTAAATATTGCTTGGTTAAAAATTAATCAAGCAAATAAAAAATAATTATTCACTTACAAATTAAGTAAGTGATATAAAGTTAATCAATTGAGTGACAATGTATAATGAACATTAGAATTTGTCGGGTTTGAGCAAAATTGGAGCGCAAGTCGTGAGTTGACTCGTGGTCCGACTGGTTGAATTCAGCTCTTATTGATGTGTCAACTTAACCAAAATGCACGCAAAAATTAAAATGATAAATTGCCCAGTAAACGTAATAATAGATTTTGGAGTGACAGACAATTATATTGGAGCCCAAGAATTCGATTCAGCTGAATTGGCATGCAAACTAATAACTTGTCCGGGAATTGAATTTTTGGAATCTGGTTTCAGGGTCACAAAAATTATTGAAGGTCGTTGCACAATCCTTGTACAGTTTAATGATTTGAACAAGGAAATCGAATTTAAAATCATCTCGAGCATGGGCAATCGGTGCATTTTGGGAATGATTTTTTTAGGACAATTCAATGTTGTTTTTCAGCCAGATAATTGAATAAAGTCGAAATACGAGCAAAGTCGTAAAGAAACCACAACGATTTTGATGAGTCATCGCTGGGGTCTTTACTGCATTGCCGGGTATCCGTTGGTCCAGTGAGGACAATAGAGAAGATAATAAATTCTCAAAACTATCCCCGACGTAAATTATAACACAGCTTAGGGAGACTGTGGATACAGCCGGGGATTCCGCGGAAATTTTTGAGAGATTTAAGGAAATTACTCTCAGCTTGGTAATGAGGCCTGATATTTGGAAAGGTGTCGCGACCCCTAGTACCCATCCGTTGATTGCGGAGTAGCTAGTCTCACTTCTAGCACTGTTACGGCGACAGTCAGTGGTAGTAGCACCCTGCTTTTTACTACGGTCGGGTCCACCACGGAAATTTTAGCTCTAGAACAGAAGTCCACGTGTGAGGCACGTATCAGGGCGGCTCATCGACGGTATGCTACCCCTAATTTGGGAAATATGGTTAATCCTGATGGTTCAGTAGGATACACACCTGATACGGTGGACAGGGCTGATGATTGGCGCGGACAGGGCGCGGTAACCGTCTCGCGGTCATTAGGGGCGATACCAAAAACTGTAGGGCCCGGACGAGCGGTAGAGTCAGAGGGGCATAGCTGCAAATGTTGTGATCAGGTCGAATATGATAACATACACGTAAGAATGGAGACAAGACAGGTGGACCAGCCATCGAAGGAGTCGGGCGTACCGCGGACTAGACCGGAACAGTTTTCAGGCTATAGTTGGGCCAATAGGCCATTAGTTTCGGTTTTTGCGAACACACCTATCTTCCAAGGAGGTGTGATGAACCCTCCTATTTCGAATAGCACCCCTATTTACGGCGCAATCGCGGCAACAGGGGGGTGTTATCCAAATCAATCATTTCAGCATTTTGCTCAAAGTACGCCGCATGGGTCGTATGGCCCGGGCCAACAGGAATCGTACGGGGTACGTCGTGAAGTGATAAGTTGGGAAAACCCACAGAACCGTACCTCTCTTCCAAGGCGGAATAAAACCTTGGATTCTATAGTAAAGAATTGGGGCAATGAATATCCTGGGGAAAAACACAGCAGCGTCGAGAGCTTTTTGGCTAAAGTCCAGAATGGAAAGGAGGTGTGTTATCTCACTGACGGGGAAATGCTGACAGCAATGCCATTCCTGTTGGATGACCTTTCGACGGTATAGACCCTCTAGCCAGTTCGCCTAGATAGGAAGCTATAGGAACGATTGACACTCGGCTTCGGGAGTACAACTCCATGGCCTGTATCCGATTCGTCCTGGTATCTCTTGCTCACCAGCGAGCCCCCAAATTGCCTTTTCGGGTCTCAGCAACCACTTTTATATTATCGCCACCCCCTACCATTGCGTGGGTGGGAATAGTTGCGACTGCGCGCTTCGCTCGCGCCTAGTGCTGAGGCCCGTCTTCTATCACGCATTTTGGGTTGCTAGTCATAAGGGTGGAACGTGTACCTTACAACCATTGATTACTTCCATGTCCAAAACACTGATTTTATAATTTTTTTCTATTTCATGGGTAAATTGAAGTTTTGGATGAAAACTGTTAAAAGCAACGATAACTGCCTGTAACTTTGCAAGAGGAATACATAATAACGTGTCATCAACATACCGAAAGTAACAGGGCAAAACAAAATCTAGCTTCTTGAAAGTGCTTTTATATTGTCCCATCTATTTGAAATTGCATGTAACTAATTCAAGGGGTGCTCTCAGAAACATTAAAACAACATCCAAAGAAATCATTACATAGTCAAAAGGAACAGTTCTTTTTATAATAATTTTCTTGAATTCCCAGCTATTTTTAATATTAATTATCTAAAGCAACTTTTTGGAGCGAGATTCCAAGTTGTTTCTCGTTTTTCTACGACCGTTAATATAATTTCAAAATTAAAAGTTTAAAAGGTTTTTTTTCTTCGGTCTTACGGTCCAATAAATACAAACATAAAAAAAACGATTATAGTTGTTTCAAAATCGTTTTTATTTTCAACGTCTTGGCCCTCACTACGGGCCTTCATCAGGAAATCTTCCATTTCTAAAATAAATGTTATTTTTATGATAAATTAAAACTAAAATACAATAACCTACTAAGTAACACAAACAATTTTTTGTTATTACTTGTCATTAAAAATTATGTAGTGTCAAAAAATACCAATTTTAGAGTCAAACATGTAACTAATAAAAGGTTACATAAGGTGAGGATTTAACACTCATGTCGAAAATTTATATAGTTGTTATCAACATCTGAGCCTCACAAAATTTTTTGAGAGGCTCCAAACTAATTCGATTACATTTTTAACGGAGAAAGTTCCAAATGATAATTAGGACGATGACAAAACAGACATTGAACTGACATTGACATTTATACTATAGATGATACTAAATGGACGATAAAGCACAGGTCAAATTTTCATTGAACCAACATATGAGAAAAGCACGCCATGGCTCTTGGATTCAAAATTGTGCATTAAATTTCATTTTAGTATTAAGTTTAATGTATAATGCATGGATACATCTGGTTAATGTCAAATACTTCAGTCTGAAGATTGATCGAAATTTTTGTAAATTTTTGGATAAAAATAGATTCAATGATTCGCCATTTATAAGTGTTTTATTCTGTTGCTAAAATTCTAATGTTATTTAAATTGAAATGTAAAAAAATGATCAAAATTCCACGAATGTTGACACAAACCTATGTTTAAATGTCCGATTTCGCAATCTCTTTTACGTTCGGCAACTCTTGTTTTTAATCTTTAGCCAGTTTCCCCGATGTAGACTTTATTGCAACCAGTGCATTTAATTAAGTATATGACACCTGATACATTTTCAATCTTTTCGGAATCTTTTTTATTCAAAACAAAATTATCCAGAGTGTGGTTATTTTTAAAATAACCGTTAATGTTAAATTTTTTTAAAGAACATCTTAGTCTTTCAGAAAGTTCTTGAACATAAGGTAAGGTAACCTTTAAATCTGTTTTTTTTTTGTGTTTATTTTTCTAACCAATTTTTATGTTTATTATTTTTGTATATACTATTGTAAATTTCGTGAATTCTTTCTTTTATAACACATTCTATTAACGGAAGAGTATAATTATTCTGCAATAAAGTGACTTTCAGATTATCTCAATTTTCTTTTCTAAATTTTACATTACTTAATTTTATACATATGTCTACTAAACCTTTAATTAAACCAATTTTCTGACTGAACAAATGGTGAGAAACATAATTTAAATACCGTCCATAACATGACGGCTTTTTGTACCAATTAGTTATTAAATCACCTTCAGGCGTTTTAATGATCAATACATCTAAATAATTTAAAGAATGATCATTTTCAATTTCGTAAGTGAACTGGATGGAAGCATCCATACTGTTAAAAGTGTTTACTACGTCTACAATTTTATTGGTTTGTATAATCAAGAATACATCATCCACATAGCGTTTATATAAGATCGGTCTCAATTTTAATTTTTCTAATGCTCTCCTTTCTATATCTTCCAATACCAAATTTGAAACAATGGGAGACAATGGAGACCTCATCGGACAACCTGACACTTGTTTATAGAATTTATTGTTAAATGAAAACACTGTATTATTGAAAACAGTTCTAGCTGCAATTAAAATCTCATTTTTCGATATTTTAGTCAAGTTATGATTTAAATTTAATTTTTCCTCTATGCAATCCAAAGCCAAATCTAATGGAATATTATCGAACATAGAAACAACTAATTCCGCTAAATCTTTTACTCTACGCCTTGCCATCTTTACTTATCAATTATAAACAAAAAATTATATTGTCTATGAAAATACAGGTTTATTTCCGCAAATCTTATTGGGACTACAAAAATCAGATCACTACCGAACACGACAAATTATACTTGAAAACTGAATCTATAATATTTCATGAAACCGTTAGCCCGCCACTTAAACGTGATCTCTAACACGGTTTCGATAGAAAAAAAATTTTGCAAACTCAGTCACCCAACAATTAGCCTATGTTAGTCAAATTTATAAATGCACAATTTCTGAAAATTCAATGCTTTCTGTCCTATTTTCATAAACAAATTGACGTCTGAATAAAAAACGTTATATACATTTTTTTCATGTTTTTTCCCGTAGAATCTATTGCCGCTATCAGTTTTTTGAAAATAATACCTTTTTGATAATTTGTTTGAATAATTTCTTATAAACAATTGCAAATGGCAAGAGAAAAAACACGGGTATTTTTTTAGATTTAGCTACGATTGGCATAGTTAGTTTGGCGCTATCGCTTGTAGATTTTGCTTGGGAATTGTGAATGGTTACCCCAGCTACTGGGATCTGCAAATGTTTATTGTCATTTTACACCAACAAATTGACGTCTGACAAAAAAACGTTATAGACATTTCTTTCATGTTTTTTCCCGTAGAATCGATTGCTGCTATCAGTTTTTTAAGAATAATAACTTTTTGATAATTTGTTTAAATAATTTCTTACAAACAATTGCAAATGGCAAAAGAAAAAACACGGATATTTTTTTCGATTTAGCTACGATTGGCATAGTTAGTTTGGCGCTATCTTACCCAGGTTTGGCATGGGCCTTAATGGGTTAGAGTGGGATCCGAACCACCAGAACCTCGGTAAAAGTACATCGAAAAATTTCAAGAGGTACCGGCTCAGGGATCGGAACCCGGACCTTTAAGTTGAAATCCGAGCGTCTAACCAACTGAGCCACCGAGGCTCCTGATTCTCAATACTATTATTATCAGTATTAATAGTATTTTAAATATTTCAAATATATTATTCTAAATAATTGCAATATTTATTGTATTATGAGTGAGATAAAATGTTTATTTAAGGAAAAATACTCTATTTGTAATTTGCAAGAGGTACTATTTTTTTTAGAATTGAATTGAGAAGTATTATTTTTTAACAATGTTTCCTGGATATGTTACTTTGTGTTACCTTTTTTGAGATAATTAAATATTTTTATTAATATATTTGTATAAAAAAATGTATAAATATTAATAAGTATTAACAATAGAATAATGAAATTGATTACAATCAATGGAAATGTTCATTACTATACTATTATGCGAAGCATATGTTGAGATCAAAACGTAATTTCCACGCGGGGTCTTATTCGGAGGTTCGCCCCCGATTCTATGATGCGCGAAGTAGTGGGGGCAACTGTCAATCGAAGATTAGGAGAAGCGGTCTTATTCGGAGAGGGCTTATTCGTGGAATACGTGGTGAAATACATTGTGCGCGAATCAGTGCATCCGAATGGTCGAATCACCATTGGTAGTAATTTTGGATGTTGGCAAAATTTAAATTTGAAAAAAAACACTCGCAGATGACGTCTGAAACTACCGGGTGCAGGATCCGGTGCATCCGGATCGTCCACTCAACATTGGTAGTTATTTTGGCTGTTAGCACAATTTAAATGTTTTAAAACTTCTCGTATATGACGTCTTGAACGACCTGGTGCACGATCCGGAGCACCCGTAGCATCGACTCACCATTTAGAGTTGTTTTGGCTATTGACACGATTTAAATATTTTAAAGTTCTCGTAGATAACGTCTTGAATGACCTGGTGCACGTTCCGGTGCACCCGGGTAGTGGACTTACCATTTAGAGATGTGTCGGCTATGGGCAAACTTAAGATTTTAATTTTCAACGTGGCCTAATGTTCTCTATCACTTGCATGTTCTTAAAAATATTCATTTGTGTTTAGCGTGTCCTAAGCATGGGAGACGGACAAGAGCAAGGCTTTAGCCGTGCCACAATTCAGCCGTAACACATGCTTTAGCCAGATATTTTCAAGTTTATTGCCATGCGTGAGCCATGCAAACTTTTTTCACGCGGGAAACGATCTAACGCGCAGAGCACCCGACAATCGGTCGGCAAACAGTGCTGATAACCCAAACGTTCGGGGTGCTGCAAATAATAATTTAAATGGAAACACGACGACGAACCGGCGAAACTTCCACATTGAGTGGACGAATCAACTCAACGATGACGTGCTAGACTGCTACGATGCCAGCATTAGCCCTGTTCGCAGAGGCTTTACGGTGCGTTTGCACACTCTGTGGTGCCAGAAACACCCAGAGCTTCAGCACGTTTCAATTCAATCGTTGAGAAATCAACGTTCCTACCTCTCGAAAAATGGATATGTACGTGGACCGCTTCCCCAACCGCTGCTTGATCAAGCTGCAGCCGAAGAAGAGGTAGCAGGCTGTCGAGAGAACCTGCTAATTGACAGGTGTGTCTGTAAAGACGCTGCAGCCCATCAACGCGTCCTGTCATCCACACATCACTACTTTACCACCGAGCAATTCACGCCTACCCCGAAAGGGAAACGGCTTAATGATATAATAATACCCACTAACTTTATAAAGGTGACATTTCACTTTCAAAATATTTCTTCATACTTTTTTAAAAATTTAAAAATTAGAATGGAAGTTATTTTTGATAATTATATTTGTTCGTAATGTTTATTTATGTCAGAAGAATGTGACTTATAAACTTATTATCAATTTGCGCTGTATTTATGAGTAGTATTCGCATCTTCTTTTATAACAGCAATTATTCTATTCTTGCACTTTTTGCACACTGGTGACAGAAAAAATATAAAAAATGGAATAAGTTTTCCATTAATAATATTGAATTTTTGCAAATGGAATACAACTTTTCATTAATTTAAAGAAATCACAGTTCAAAGCAAACCTATTTTCTTAGTTTTTTATAGAGGTTTTTCTTGTAGCTTTCCAAATTCAAAAATGAAAATTAAGAAATTAACTCTTGAGAGTTGCACCTTAACAATTGAAGAATTTTAGAAAAAGGCATTCAAAAATTGAATTATTTTTAACATCAAAATGTTCAAAATTGAACAATTGAAACTCAATAACTTTCAAATCGAAACTTTGTTAATTTGAAGGACTTGAAATTGAAATATAACAATCTTGTTTTGTTTCATTAATTAATTCTCATTGCAATATTTGCCGCGCTCTATATAGCGCGCGTTTAATAAT
Organism: Andricus grossulariae; assembly: GCA_011634705.1. Taxonomy (NCBI): domain Eukaryota; kingdom Metazoa; phylum Arthropoda; class Insecta; order Hymenoptera; family Cynipidae; genus Andricus; species Andricus grossulariae. Next base: position 87,243,039 of record JAABKJ010075445.1, on the reverse strand, counting down.
ACTAGTTTCTATATAATTTCATTTCCGTTTTTTTTAATTCTGTATTTGAAGAGAAATTATGTTTAGAATCAAGACAGCCCAAACACTAAAATTGCAACATTGCTAGTAGGGTAAGCCGTCGCGACTACAAACACTATACGCGACAAACATTTATTGTCGGTCGGCTAATCGTTCCAGGAATCTAAATGCTCGAATTATGCAAGAATCTGTAGTTGTGTACTTGTATGCATCTCGTTACATGGGCGAGCGAGACGGGCTGGATCGCGTTTTATGAGAGTGCACACTGCACCCTCTTCCTAGATCGCTGATCTCCTTTCTTCTCTTCCTTCTCACCCTTCTACCCCTTCACCAATTACAGAAAATCTTAGAGAAATTCCCAACTCTATTTATCCTAACTTCAGATACTTTTCTTGCATCCTTTTAATTCACGCAAAAATAAATTGTATCCAGTCATCGATACGAATTATCGGTCAGCAGAAAAAACTGCTGTCAATTGTTTCCCATAGCTGTCATATTTATCTGGCTGCGTATTAAAGTATATTATGCACCAAGGGTGCATGCGATATTTTTGATAACAGATACATGATTTCAGACGTTTTTTATGACACATACATGAATTCTGCTCATATGGAGGAATTGCGGAAACTTTGTTGTTACCTGAATATGAATTAAGTAATTTCTGGAAATGTTGGATAGTTACGGAAATTTTTAATATTTATGGTAAATTTATAAAGTACCAACAATTTCGAGAATACGATACATATGGTATAATATAGTAATTTATGAGTAATTTATGGTGACCCATCACTTCAAATTGGTCCAGGTTGTCAAACACTATTACAATATAATAATAATAATGATATAAACATAAGTATATATCTAATATACAAATACTCTACAGCGAGTCCAATTACATATCAAAAAATATAATTTCAGGGTTATATTCATAAATCAATCAATATATCAGGAATTCGAACGATAGTAAGGGGCTTAAAATAAAAATTTAGGGATAAATTTTGTTTCAGATAGAATTAGAAAGGTGTTTACTTTACCTTGGTTGTGGTTCGATTATCTCTCGGACTTGGAGTTCGTACCCTAAGTGGTTGGCACATCGTACCCAAAGTTTTCGACACTTCGTTACCCTCCATCGCAAGGAAACATTGCCTTTAGATATGGAGATAATGAAGAAATTCGCTTGTCACAGTGTAACATTCACACTACCACGGGTAATTTTGATTGCAGGTACATTGTAACCTGAAATGAGTGTTTAATTCACACTTTGTTTTCCTGTGCTTTTATAAATATTTGACAATTATTTCGATAACTTAAAAAAAAATAAATTTGAAGAAACACAATTTTGACATTGTGTCTCCGTAGCTGCATTATTTTTAAGTAATTTTGCATACTTAGCATAGTTTTTAGGTTAATTATATTAAATTCACAGAAACAATTGGCATAAATCAAAAAATTCAGATGATTTCTTTTCTTTCCAAAATGTCTCATCAGGCCTGCCACCCGCTCTGGTCATTGGTGCACCCAGCGACTACAGTTGACTGACTTGTTTAAATTTTCCCGCCGCGCTCGCTATTTTTGTATAAATATTGATTGATTTTATAATTGGTTCTAAAATTTTAGTTTTAGATTTTAAAGGGTATACTCCCAAGAATATTTCAATCTTTGAACCAGTCTCCGATCTCAATCCAGCAGACTTGAGAAACATGTTGGACAGACATATCTATAGTTCTTCTCTACGTATGATGTCGTAGAATTTACCATGAAGGGGCTTGTCAGCATGTTCTCTTAGTAGAAGCGTATGTTCTGCTTCCTGTACACGACTCGTGTACAGCAGAAAGGGGAGTCGCTCACCTCCTACTTTCACGAAAAAGCGAGACTTTGTGGTGTACTGGGTCTAACCGAAACAGAAGCGAAGGAACAAATCCTGATTGGTCTATGGTCACGAGATCATTGTTCAGCTATGTCAGCCAAGGATCATGTGGATCTGGATGACCTTCTACATGACCTGCAACATCAAGAAAGGATTAGTCATCAACGTAGTGAAAGAATTCGAGGTTCAACGGATACGACGAAAAAGAAAACCGATGATGGAGCGAAAGATCGTCAAGAGAAACCGCGACCTAAGGCAGACAGAGGTGCGGAAAAAGCGGTAAAATCTGAAAACAGTCGTAATCCAGATCGCCGAGCGCCGATTCGAAATGAAAATGAAGATCCGAAATGCTATAACTGCAAAAAATTTGGCCAAATATCTAGAGACTGCCCGGAACCACAAGAGGAACTAACTTGCCGTATATGTCGAAAGAAGGGACATACCCAGAGACACTGCCCTCAACGATCGACTCCAACCGAAGGTGAAACTAAATCTGTCAAGGTAAGTCAGAGCAATTCAGGTTCCAAATATATCAAACGAGTGCAGTTGGATAATCATTACTGGACTGGAATGATTGACATGGGAAGCTCCGATTGCACGATTAAATCATCCACCGCCAACATCGGTGGTTACAAAGTCGAGCCTAAGAAGATCGCTTTGAAGAGCTTTGGCCCCGAACATTTCAAGGTTTTCTCCAGCGGATTAATTCGAGCTCATGTGACTGTGGATGGTGTTTCAGCGAAAGACATACCCTTGTACGTGGTTCCAGATGACAGCCAACAATTCGACTTGATCATCGGGAGGACCTTCACAGAACTTCCTCACCTAGCCTACGCTAGAGTACGAAATGAACTTCGCTTTGTGGAATCGGAGAACATTTTTGGAATTTTTCCAAGCGAAATTAAAGAACAAAAAGTAAATTTGGTGGAAAGTAAGTGTTTACCGGCGCATTCCGTGAATTTCATCTCGGTGAAGAACTCAATAGAGGAGTTTCAAATACCGTGTTTGAATCTGGAAGCTGAAAACCTTCCATCGACGAAGGAATTATAGAGAATTGATTTGAAACACGTGAATGTGTGCAAGAGACCTCCAATTTCTAAGAAGGTAACGAAGGAAGATTTGGACCTGGGAGAAGATCAACCAAAAGAACGAATAGAGGATCTCATTAACGCACTGAACAAGTACAGACACACTATTTCAATGAATTTGAACGAATTGGGATGTACCGATCTAGTAACCATGGAGATTCGTGAGAAACCAGGAAGTATCTCTTTCCAGTCAAAACCCTATAAAGCCAACGACGACGAGCGTACTAGACTTAAAAACATTATCGAACCACTGAGAGACGCAGGAATCGTGTTCGATACCAATTCGTCTTATGCAAGCCCGGTCCCTTTGGCAAAAAGAAAGAATGGAAAGGATCGTATGGTTGTAGACTTTCGACGCTTAAACGCACAAACCGAACGGATTAGTTTCCCGTTGCCAGACATCGACGACCACATAGCACTTTTAAGTGAGTGCAATCTTTTCATCACGCTCGATCTTGCCCAAGGTTACCTACAGGGTCCATTGTCCAAGGAAGGTCGCTAAAAAACAGCCTTCATAACGCCAGACGAGACGGGTGAATTCACCCGGATGATATTCGGCCTGATGAACGCCCCCTTTTATTTTGAAAAGTTCATGCAAAAAGTTCTGGGCCCTCTTCGTAAGCACGTGGTTGTTTTTTATTTGGACGATATTTTGATCGGAGGACGCAACTGGGAGGAACTGCGAGAGCGACATATACTAGTGCTAGATGCTCTTGGAGCGGCAGGTCTCACCTTAAATCTTGCCAAGTGTTCGTTCTTGAAGGAAAAAGTGTCCTTTTTAGGATTCCAGAGTTCAGGTAAAGGAATTGAACCGGGATCTACGAAGGTACAAGCCATACAAGAGTTTCCGGCACCCATTAACATCCATGAAGTGCGAAGATTTTTAGGGCTATGCAGCTTCTTTAGGCGTTTTGTGTTTAAATTCGCCGAGAAGGCTCGCCCACTTTACGAGCTCCTAAAATCAAACCGAAAATTCGAATAGAATGAAGAAGCCGAGAGAGCGTTCGTGGATCTAAAAGGATGTCTTACCAATTATCCGGTTCTACAATTGTTTGATCCGAAGAAGGAGACTGAACTCCATACAGATGCAAGCGCGCATGGATTGGCAGCTATTTTGATGCAGCGAGGATCAGACAGTAAACTACACCCAGTTTATGCGATAAGTAAAAGAACCAGCGAAGTGGAACGAAACTATCATTCCAGTAACTTGGAATTACTCGCAATAGTCTGGGCTGTCACTCGGTTACGCCCTCTTTTAATCAATGTGAAATTCAATATAGTGACCGACTGCCAGGCTTTAGTGTATTTGAACACGCAGCGAACTAAAAATCCGCAAATTACTCGTTGGTGCAACTTGCTCAACGACTTTAATTATAAAATAGTTCATCGTCCTGGAGAGAAGATGGCCCACGTGGATGCGCTGAGTCGTACCATTCAACAAATTTTCATGATGAAACATGATCCTGTTGATAAAATCAAGCAATTTCAACTTAAAAATATACTTTACAAGCAAAATTTCCAATATCTTGACGTTTGGTTCATATAATTTGTTTGCAACACGTAGATTCGATATTCTGTAAATTATTTATATTGTTTGGCTATTTCGACATTCATTTTCGTCGCGGTTTCGATGTGATTAAAAAAAATGTAGGAAAATAGGTCCATATTCTCAATATTGAAGGTAATCTTAAATAAAATGCAAAATTACCAAACCTCCCAACAGAAATTGAACGAGTCAACCGATTTTTTGCTATCTTTTTTCAATCGTCTCATCATTATGTAAGGAATCTAATGCAGCATATTAAAATTCAATTTCTTAATATTTGAAAAATTATCAATTTCGTTCAACAGTCTCGAATTATGTAACGCTCTGATAATAGGAAGGTCGGGTGAGTTACGACGGACCGCCTGGGGTGAAGTGTCGTCGAAAAATTTCAAGCTCCAGTAGCCAGCTGTGCTCTCCAAATTGGGAGCGCCTGTTTTCGGTTCATCGTGGGTACTTTCCCGGTGGCGGATTGCTCCTTTCCAGGCGCATAATGAAGCACATTTTCGATTAATTAATAAATAACAAAAACAAGACCATTTTTCATAAAACAAAGGTTTTCTTTTTCTGTATTATGCCATTGAGATTATGTGGTAAAAATATTACATCGAATTATTCATTCGTGTAGGAGGAAACTGCTGTTATGTAATACATGGGCTAAAATTCAAGCCTGAGGAAGCGCCTTGAATATTCTGGCAGGGTTGCCTCATTAATGTCTTCTGATTTACAGTTTCCAGTGCTATCTATGCTTGTATAAAGTTTTTCAGTATTTGCATCCAATAATTTTACAACTTCATTATTTATTTCCTCAACATCAACATTTTTTGCTGATAATATTGCGCATTTTGCTACCTCGTAGAATTTGTCATGTCTAATCAGATTGCCGTAAATGTCTTGCACTATATCACTGTTAAAATTTGCAATAATTTTTTCGGGGACTTCAAGAATATCTTGGCCATTGTTTAGTATTCCATTGCCCATATCTAATAAAGATTTAGCGAAATCATTTTCGTCTTCTCCAGTTCGCATATTCTCTTTCAGTGAAATTACTTCAAAACTTCTTCCATAATAAACTAAACTTGATAGACAAATGTACGATTTCTGATCTTATACCTCCTTGCTTTATAAGCAAAACCTGCCTGAAGTCTCCACCTAAAATAACAATTTTTCCTCCGAAGAATGAAGTATTTCCCATTATGTCTCTTAATGTTCTATCCATAATTTCTAGAGCATACCTTGGAGCCATTGGAGCTTCATCCCAAATGAATACATCTGTATTTTAAAGAAAAAGTCCTTCTCTTGATAGAACTCTAATGTTTGATGACGAATCATTATAAAGAGGAACAGGTGAACCAAAAACTTTATAAACTGTTTTTCCGTTCGGTAATAATGTTGCCGCTATTCCTGTGCATGCCATGTTACAGACACTTTTTTTTTACTTTGCATTAAATACCATAATACTGTGTAAATGAATGTCTTTCCACAACCACCTGTACCATCAGCGTAAAAGCATGTGCATTGATCTTGGTTATTATTTGTCAATTGCTTTTAGTATTTTGTCAACAAAATCTCTTCGTTCATCATTCAGTTTTGTATAATATTATCTTGCAATTGAAATTGCTTCTATTGGATTTATATTGTCATGATTGATATTTACAGCATGAACTGATTGAATAATTGTTGGAAATTCAACGAGGCTAGATCCTTCCGTCGTCAGTCATATCTCAATATCTTGGTGTGCTTTTTTTCAACTTTGAGTAGCACTCAAGTTTCATGCATAATCCTCCGACATTGACTTTTCAAATTGGTCCCAAAGTTCTTCTGGATGTAATGGACGACAGTGAATAAGAATGCGCACAAATAATCTGCGAAGTGCTTGTGGCATCAACCATTTAACACCTTCATTCATTGCTCTTTTCCATTCATCATCATTTTTAATTGGTCCTAGTGCTAAACATGTTGATAAAAACGTTTGGTAGATGACGTTATCAACCTCACAGAAAAAATTGGCGGGTAAAGTCGGCTAGGGTACAGGGTAAAGTCGATCAGGGTAATTGATAAGTGGGTAAAGTATACCTGACTTTACCCTGAATGAGGGTAACAACGGCGAAGTGTCACTTCCTGACATTACATTTAAATAATCAGCAATAAAGAACAAAGTACTCTATATTTCCGCGTACAAAACACACTAAAAAGATAATACTTGACAATCATTAGCAAATTAATCGCAGAAGTGTCGATTCATCACACTTTATTGGCTAAAATGAATTCGACAGCAGCCACAGGGTTTAAAAGTCGCTATGGTCTTTGAAGTTAATACGTGTATTGAAAAAAAAACGTAAAGTTTCAGCTTGGAAATTTTCGAAGATAGGATTCCCTCGTGAAAAGAAAGATCAATTTAATACCACTTCAAGACCAGTTTCAAACCACGTTTGGTCTTTTTCTGGTCGCTATAAATTAAAGATTAACCTTATAGATTAGAGGCCGTCCATAAGCTCTCTGCTACCCGTTTGAGGATTTTTTTCCGGTTGTCATGAAACTTCTGCTTTTTCTCATTTTTTCGCTCGGCTTTGATCTAAATTATAAGAACCCAATGAGAAAATCCAATCACTCTTGGTTATAATTTTTTTCTTCGAATGGTCTAACATTTCATTTTTTGTTGAAAATTCACCTTTTTTCGTTGAAAATTCGAATATTTGATTGAGAATTCTTTTTTTTTTAATTTGAAAATTCATGTATTTTGTTGATATTTAATTCTTTATGAAAATTTATTATTCTTAGTTAAAAAATCAACTTTTTTGTTTAAAATTCAACTCTTTGGTTGAGTGTTGAACTCTCTTCTTGTAGGGTTACTTATTTTTCTTGAAAATTCGTCACTTTAGTTGAAATTTGATTTATTTAGTTGATAATCTAATTATTTTATCAAAATAAGTTTTTGTTGTTGTTGAGAATTAATTTTTTTCACTGAGAATGTGACTATTCCATGTATGTTTGAAAATTGATATTTTGAATTGAAAATTGATTTTTTTCTGGTTGAACATTCAAGTATTTTGTTAACAAATCGTATTTTTTGGTAGAAAAAAATCTTTTTTGGTTGAAAATTCAACTGCTTTGTAGCAACTTTATCTTTTGGGTGTGAAAAATTCAACTACTATGGTGGACAATGAATTTATATGGTTAAAAATTGACATATTCATTTTAAAATGTAGGTAACCATTTTGTCAGCAATTCTTTTTTTGTTGCTATTGAACATCAATATTTTTTGTTTAAACATTTAGTGATTCCATTTTTGGTTAAAAATTTTTATTTTATAGGTTTAAACTTGAACTAGTTGAAAATTGTTTTTTTTTTGCTGAAAATTAGTGTTCTAAACTGAAAATGTAACATTATTCTTGAAAATTGTTTTTTTCTCCGGTTTAAAAGTCAACTGTTTTCTCAAGCAATCGACTTACTAGCTTGAAAACTTAATTATCTTTTTCAATTCCTAAAAGAAAGGTTCCTAAAACTAATCTCTAATTTGAATAAATTCAGCCTTTGAACTTCAAAATTCTTTATCAATTGCCTTATTTACGTAGGTTTGCAAAGAAAGAAATATTGAATGGAAATCAAATTTTTAAAAATCACGTAAAGTTCTGATTCGCAAAATCTAATACATTAGTTTTGGGGGTGTTTGGGCACTTAGTATTAGAAAAAAAATCGACAGCTAATTACGAACTCTTTTTAGAATGACCCAGGTACATCGTATAAAGGTAATATATAATATTTACCAATAAATTTAGAAAAAACTGCTAACGCAAAGTACAGACTCGCACTGAAGATCCTCATTTTTCTCATAGTGGAGGAAACTAATTATTGAAATTTCATACAATGTGACTAATGAATATTAGGTTTCACTGAATTTATATGAACAAGTCGCTATCTCATTCGATCACGTGAACTCTTCACTAATCATTTTTCTAAGATAAAACATTCTGGTACATACGTGCTCTTTTTTATATTCAAACAGTACAGAGTTAAATGTAGAACAAACAAATTTATATGCACTGTATTCATTCAGCCATTATATTATCCAGATAAATTAATTCAACCCACTTTGACGTAATTTAAACAAATTCAAGATTAAAAACACGCACTGGAGAATAAAATTCAGTATAACAATATTTAATTGAAATAAAAAATCGTTAAAACATAAGCCTTAAAAGATTTTCTTTTGAATTATTTTTTTTATTTTTACTTGCAGCCTAAATATAAATATTGAATTTGTAATGGGTCAAGATTATAGAAAGCAGTTTTCAATTGCAGTAGTAATAAAAAAACATTCAAATTTGAAAGCAATCCTAAAATCGAAAGCAATTTTATTGATAAAAAATTCGATTTGACATAGAAATTCAAGGTAAGGTTAATTACACATCGGTTACAATAGTAAATCTAACTCTGCATTTCTAATAAATCGAATCTTTAAGAAGCATTTCAGTTGAAAATTCATCTAATTAGTTGAATAATTCAACTACTTTGGTAGAAAATAGATCCACATTGTCGAAATTTGTTTTCTTTTTGGTTGAAAATTAATTTTTTGAACTTAAAAATCATCTATTCCATTTTTCGGGCAGGGATGAAATTTTTTGATTTTTTCGGGTACCATCCATTTCAGCGATTTGTAAGTCTTTCAACATCGATCTGAAAACAATTGCCTTCCACAGGTTGAAATTCGTAGAGAATCTAATTTATTTTTTAAATTCATTCATGATGTTTTAATATTTATTTTTCTGAAGAATGATTATGATAACAAATTAATACACGCAACGAATATCGTATGTTTAGCTCCGCAGAAATTTTCATTCCGCAGGTGAATATGTTTTATGATTACTAAGCTGTTGCGTGATACTTTTTTATATGTTCGGTCCATATTCAAAGAGTATGATTTGCTCTTGATTTGAGAAATTAAAGTCATTTCAAGAAAATTTATTAGATTTGGCGATGAGTTGAACGCAAGATTTCGAAACGACGATTTTGTCAATTTTCAAACAAAAAAAATAGGGTAGTTTAATTTTTGGTTAGAGAAATATATTTTTAAACAAAAATAAAATATATTTACAGCGAAATAATTGAATTTTTAAATAAACAAAATAATTTTTTACCAAAAAGATTAAATGTCTATGAAAAAGAATTTTCGACGAGAAATTGAATAGTTGAGTTTTTATTTGAAGAAATTAATTTTCAATAAAAAAGAAACTAATTTTCAACCAAAAGAATAAATTTTCAACCAAATATTTTAATTTTTAATAGAATTTTCAACCTAATAGTTGAATTTTCAACCAAAAAGGTTATATTGCTACAAAAAAAAATCAACAAAATAGATTAATTTTCAACTCAAAATATAAATTTTTGTCAAAAATGGAATAGTTTTATTTTAAGTTAAAAAAATAAGTTTTTAAACAAATAAAATGAATTTAAAGAAAATAGTTCAATTTTTAAACAAACAGATGAATTTTCAACCAAATATATAAAAGTGTATAAGAAAACTTCTCGCAAAAAAAAAAAAGAATTGTTAAATTTTTAGTTTAAAGAAAATTAATTTTCATTTTGAAAAAACTAATTTTTTATAGAAACAGGGTAATTTTCAACAAAATACATCAATCTTAGAACAAATATTTTAATTTTTAATACCATTTTTAACAAAGAATGTTAATTTTCTACCAAAAAAAGACAAATTGTTAACACAATAGATGAATTTTCAATCAAAATAAAAAAGATCAAAATTAAAAAGATTAATTTTCAACAAAAAATACAATGGTTTAATTTTTAGCTAGAGAAATCAATTTTTAAACAAATTAAATATATTTACAGCGAAATATTTTAATTTTCAACCAAATAATGAATTTTCTACCAAAAAGATTAAATGTCTATGAGAAAAAAATGATTAAAAAAAAAACACTAATTTTCAACTAAACAAAAATTAATTTTCAATTTAAAAAAGTAATTTTATACCAAAAATGGATAATTTTTCAAAAATTTTAGCTTTAAAACCAAAGTTTTCTTATTTAACAAATTTTTTACAAATAAAAACAAAAATAATTGTATTGCTAAAAATTGAATGAATATAATTGATTCAATGAAATAGTTACCAAATTATGTTCTTAATCTTCGATGAAAAATGAAATAGTTGAATTTTCAATTAAAAAAAAAACTTTTCCAGTTTAGAAAAGTAATTTTGACCCGAAATGATTAATTTCCTACAAAAAAATAAGAATTTTTAACAATATGCATAAATTTTCAAAAAAATATAACCTAATAGTTGAAAGTTCAACTAAAAGGTTAGTTTTCAACAAAATAGATGAATTTTCAACCAAAAAATCGAATAGTTTAATTTTAAGTTAAAGAAATAAGTTTTTAAGAAAATAAAATCAATTAAAAAAAATGGTTCAATTTTTTAACAAGCAGATGAATTTTCAACCAAGAAGATTAAATGTCTATAAAAAAAATTTTCGACGAAAAATAGAATAGTTAAATTTTTAGTTTAAAAAAATTAATTTTCAACTTTAAAAAACTAACTTTGCATAAAAACAGAATGATTTTAAACAAAATACATAAATCTTTGAACAAATATTTTAATTTTGAATACAATTTTGTACCAAAAATGTTAATTTTCTACCAAAAAAAGTCAAATTTTCAACAAAATAGATGAATTTTCCATTATAAAGATCAATTTCCTATAAAAAATAGAATAGTTTAATTTTTAGTTAGAGAAATAAAATTTTAAAGAAATAAAATATATTTACAGTGAAATAATTTAATTTTTAACCAAACAAATGAATTTTCTACCAAAAGGATTAAATGTCTATGAAAAAAAATTTCAAAGAAAACTGAAGTTAAATTTTTAGTTAAAAA